>OW026523.1:150346986-150993229 GCA_932274085.1 Protocalliphora azurea
ATAATATAATATAATATAATGCAATATAATGTAATTTAATATAATGTAATTTAATATAATATAATATAATATAATATAATATAATATAATATAATATAATGCAATATAATGTAATTTAATATAATGTAATTTAATATAATATAATATAATATAATATAATATAATATAATATAATATAATATAATATAATTTAATATAATATAATTTAATATAATATAATATAATATAATATAATATAATATAATATAATATAATATAATATAATATAATATAATATAATATAATATAATGCAATATAATGTAATTTAATATAATGTAATTTAATATAATATAATATAATATAATATAATATAATATAATATAATATAATATAATATAATATAATATAATATAATACAATATAATGTAATTTAATATAATGTAATTTAATATAATATAATATAATATAATATAATATAATATAATATAATATAATATAATATAATATAATATAATATATATAATATATAATATATAATTTTTGGATTTCAATCATCGAAGCTTATATTTTCCCTGCTCTGACAAAATTACATATGTGGACATTTTAAATTTTTTTATATTCACCACCAAAAATTATATACAAATGTATATGAATAACAAGTTTGATTCTTCTACTTTCCAAAAATTTTAAAAGAAAGAAATTAACAAAACAATAACCTAAATTCGGGATTTTACAAAAATACAAACTCTTTTTTTATCACAATTCAAAATTTTTATTGATTTTTACATACAAAATTATGCATATTTTCAGTTAACTTTTTTTAAAAATTTTACTTGAAAAATTACAGTTTTTAGACCTTTTCTAAATAAAATGGTCTTAAAATACGCAAAACTTTCTTTTTGTATAATTCAATAATATCTAGGATAAATACTATATTTTGTATGAGAAAATTCGGTGAAACTTTCGGTATTGTTACTTAAGCGGTTTTTGTAAAAAGTTTTGGACAGATTTTGATTCATAAAATAAAAAATATTTTTCATTAACTGATAAAACTAGTACTTAGGCAAATTATTTTTATTTTTTATCGAAAGATGCATTTTTACTCGTATGGTTAGTAAAATTTAAGCTTAAGTTTAACGAAATTTAGAAATCTAGAATTTCGTAAAACCCAGGAAAAATAAATTAAATTACAAATTATTTACTATTAGAAAATTTAACACTTTTCAAAAATTCATAATTATGTTATGTAATTACTTAAAAACGTGGAATAAAAATATTTAAAAATGTACATTTCCTAAATTTTTTATTAAACAAGTGCCAATTTTTAAAACCTTTTGATTTACTTAAAAATTTTCGAAAGAGGATTCAAATTTTTTGGTTGGACAATATTAAAGATAAATTCATTATTCTTTTTCTATTTATGACAAACAAATTTTTTCCAAAATAATTTTTATATTTTTTCCACTTGAAAATTCCACATTTTTCCATATGGTCATAGTGAAAAAATATATTTTTCAAAATTATATATCTCCGATCCCATATGGAATCTGGACATAGAACATACATTTCTGGAATCTACTAGTCCTAGGCTGCTTTCACTCCTCCGCTTACATGATTCATATATGCTCCTTATGTCCAGTAGGACCACTTGAAGTTTTCGATTTTTGTTCAAAGAAATTTTATAAAATATATTTGAGTTTTTTTTTACAATTTTATATTTTAATGTGTTTTATAAGTATATTTTGATTTTTTTTATTTAAAATTTAATTTTGATATAGGTTTTGTATGAAAAAATAATTTTGTTCATTTTAAAAAATAAATTAACAGCGTGTGGAGCGTATTTAACATTTGTATGACGTATTTATCTTCACACCCTTCATTATTACAATAAAAATAAAACGGAAAAACGCACATGAATGAAATTGCAGTTCTGAGTGACTGCATGAATTTAAAAGTGTATAAAAAAATAATAAAGAACAATAAAAGAAAAATAGCATAGAATAATTTTCTTTAGTTGTTCAGCGTAGTGTATCATAAACATGTACAAAATCATCGCACAAGTACGAAAAAAATCCTTTGGGTGAATATGTATGAATTGCTCTCTTATGCAAAAATACACATTAACAGACATTTAAACTGTATATAGTGGTTTCACATAATATTGTAACTTGCAAATTGTTAAAGACTTATTTACAATTTTAAAGTAAAAATTCGTGTTTTAGTTTTGCGCACCATTGTTTATATATAGATAGATCTTGTATATCATTTATTGATTCTATAAACTCAAATTTGGAATATAGAAAATTAACGCTTAGTAAAATAAATTTGTTTATAAAAACATTTTCTGCCTTATTCATAATAAACATTTCAGGTTTATCAAATATTAAGAGAAAAATCTTCCATGCAAATAATTCAATTTGTGCTTCAGCCCATTCACCGAATTGTTGTCGTTTGGCTTTAATTCCTGCACAAGTTGAATCTTGAAAGTTTTTAAGTCAATATCCTTTCGTAAAATCTTCCATAAAGATGAAGAACACAACCCCAGCTGCTGAGAATGGCGACGAATTGATTGATTTTAATCTTCTTCAATGCTTCCCGTCTCACGGGATGCACATTATCAGTAAAAGCAAACGTAAGAGTAAACGTAAGAGTAAGATCACGATGAGTGACGAACAGAACCATTATTTTGATAAAAAATTTCAACAATTTGCAAGCGTTACTCTGGTGTAAGACTATCCATAATGAAATTTCAAACCAAACTAAACAAAAGGCAATTATCAGCTGTTAAATCGGTTGTCAAACAGTGCTGCCAACTGAAAGTTATGAATCTCTAGAAAAACACACTTTATAAAAATTATAATGTTTACTAAAAATTAATTTTAGTCATAGTATTTCATAATTTGTTATTTGTGGTATAATATTTTTTTGTCCCAGAATAATTGCTAATGTAATGTGTAATAAACATATTTGTCTTCAATATTAATCAAAAATATTTAAAATAAAAAGGATAGAAATTTCTTAAAAATGTATCTGAAAATTGAGTTTTTGTTGTGAGTGCATCTTTAGCAAAGACTTTTTTTTTTAATTATAAAATATTATTTACAATATATATTGCAATAAACTTTATACTGGTTTTTAAATCAATAAAAACCGACGTATAGTTAAAGAGTTATGAATACTTAAAATTGCATATTACTGAATGAGAATAACCAAAAAAAAAAAAAAAAACACAATAAGAAGTTATGAAAAAATTTAATTTTTGTATGAAAAAACTGGTGGGGTAATTTTCTAAAAAAAAAATTAAATTGTATATTACCTTGTCACGAACAAATGATTATTTCACTTTGTAGTAAAGATATTGATTTTAAACATATTTAAAAAATTAAAATCGAAGGAGTAGAAATTTGTCAAAAATGCATTATAAAACTGCAATTCCATTACGAGTTTACTTTTAAGTAAAGAATAAATTCGTGATTTTTTTAAATTGGAAAAAATAATAAGACTAAATAGCTCCATAGGTTATATATGCGTACCAAATATGAACAAGATAAGATTATTATTATTATTATTATTATTATTAAAAAATAGTAATTTTTTATAAATATCTCATGGAATTAATGTTATATATATTTTTTTCCTCAACTTTAGACCGCGATAACTTTTGCGCCCATCGCGAAAGTGATGCACGCCAAGGGATAGTAAACGCTGAAGTATTGCTTTTTGTTCGTTCAAAGTAGTGTCAATGTGCCAAGAAAAAAAGTTCGGAAAAAAATTTTGTAAAATTTTTGTGTTTCGACTCTTTTTTTTCTTTGAAGTACTCGTAGTCTTTTTAAATGTTAATTTTTTTTAGGACAAAAAATAAAAATCACTTTAAACTTATATAAATACCATACGAATGTTAGTATCAAGTTAATATTCAACGCAAATAAGTTTTATGTCAGAAGAAAAAACATTGCCAAATTGTATGAGAATCGGTCCATAATTTACCATAGATCCCATATAAACCAACTTCCAGGAATCGCCCGTCTAGATGTTAGTATCAAGGCATTATTCTGTATATTTTATTTTACATTTACTAAAATTGGTCACAATGGTGTAGGATATCATATAGTCGGTCTTGACCGTTTCTGTTAAATATGTGTATATGTAATATTATCGTGATATTACCATTTATATCGCATTTATTATAAATTTATCCGAAAGTAAGACCGACAGTGATAAAACTTTGCACTAGGTTTTCTACTCATATAAAACTTATTGGGGTTAAAGAATATTGTTATTTGTATGGGACTTATGTACTTTAAAGACATTTTCGGGAGAAGGACTTATATGGAAGTATTCTTCCGATCTTGGTGATTAATGCTTATGTACAGTTCACTGAACATCCATTACTACTATTGTTCTATAAAAATAATGGATATAAGTTCTTATTCCATTTTTAGATATTTTCAGCCGCAAAATTTGGCATGATCTGAACCAAGTTTTTTTTAGTGACACTTTGCATGCAGAAAAATGCTTAATAAATCATATTAAAAGGTAATAAAACAATACAGTTTTATAATTTATATGGATTATACTCCCGTATATGCATTCATGATTCAATTATTTTCCAAAATACTATGTTTAAGAAATTTTAAAATAAATATTATAAGATTTGTATATATATATATATATATATATATATATATATATATATATATATATATATATATATATATATATATATATATATATATATATTTATATATATATAAGAAATAGTTACAAAAACGTCGGAGTAATAATATAGCTTTTGTAAGTTCTGGAACACAACTGTATTCTGCTCGGCTAATTGTCAAATGTTCCAAGTTAGATGATCATAATTTGTAATCCAACCTGTTGATAACAAGTGGTTCACCTAAGTATTATTAACGAACTCTCAAGAATTATCTATTATAAATTATTAAAACTAATATTAAATTTAAAAAAAAATAAATTACATCCCAGCAAAAACTTTGCTGGAATGTAATTTATTTTTTGCCTGAATAACTAGTTATTTTTGTTCGGGTTGTCCACAAATTCATGTAGTTATTTTTAGAATCTAGGAGTACTCAAAAATATATGCCTAAAAGAAATAAACAAAAAAAATGTTAATCCAGGTAGTTACTTTTCTAAATAGTGGCATATGCGAAACATTCACTCAACTCCAAAAATTACTTTTAATCCCTCAAGAAATTTTTCAACACAAAATTTTTTGAAATTTTTCTAAAATCCCAAACTGTAAGAATTCCAAAGATGACTCTCTTGGCTAACATTTGTATATAATAGAATATGCGATATACTGTTCACTCATTTCGATTAATGACCACTGAAGTAAATTTCCATATGGTAAATGTTAGGCTAACATTTGTATATAATAGAATATGCGATATACTGTTCACCAATTTCGATTAATGACCCCTGAAGTAAATTTCCATATGGTAAATATTAGGAAAGAATACATTTTTTAAATTGGAATTTATTTAAGTCCTGGAGTTATTTCAGATGTATAAATGTTTCAATGGTTTATATTATTTCAATTTGACCTTTGAATATACGACTGTTAAACGCTTAACATGCTCAGTTATCTGCGAAGTTAAAAAATTTGGTTCTTGTCTCTGCTAGTTAAATTCGAATTTATCTTCACACACATAATATTATCTTTTCTGCTCTGAAATCCTTAAGATAATGGCTTTCGAGCCTACTAGGTCTAAATAGAGCACCTTTTTAATTTTGGCCCACTTTTTGATCATCAATAGAGCCCTTATATGAGAAAATGATTTTTTTCAAAATTTTCAAAATTCTATTACTCAAAACCTATGATCAATCTTAATATTATCTTTTCTGCTCTGAAATCCTTAAGATAATATCTTTCGAGCCTACTAGGTCCAAATAAAACACATTTTTAATTTTGACCTATTTTTTGTTCATCAATAAGGCCCTTATATAAGAAAATTAATTTTTTCAAAATTTTCAAAATTCTATTACTCAAAACCTATGATCAATCTTAACATTATCTTTTCTGCTCTAAGATAGTATCTTTCGAGCCTACTAGGTCCAAATAGAGCACCTTTTTAATTTTGACCCACTTTTTGATCATCAATAGAGCCCTTATATGAGAAAATGATTTTTTTCAAAATTTTCAAAATTCTTTTACTCAAAACCTATGATCAATCTTAATATTATCTTTTCTGCTCTGAAATCCTTAAGATAATATCTTTCGAGCCTACTAGATCCAAATAGAGCACCTTTTTAATTTTGACCCATTTTTTGATCATCAATAGGGCCTTATATGAGAAAATGAATTTTCTCAAAATTTTCAAAATTCTATTACTCAAAACCTATGATCATTTTTTGACCATCAATTGGATCATCATATAAAGATTTTTTTAGAAATAAAAATTTTTAAAAGTATTTGTTTTAAACACATATTTCTGAAACATAAGGTAGTTTAAAAATCACAGTTTTTAATTATATTTTATTTAAATTATAATAATTTTAACGAAAAAATATTACGAAAATGGTATTAACATTTTTAAAAATGTAAACAAGAGTGCTGCTAAATCTATTCTGTTAAATAAAAGTCATCAACATTTTTAAAAATGTTAGGTAACAAAAAATTAAAAAACGTAGCTAACTTTAGTAGCTATCTTCACACCCTTTATATATATATATATATAAATGTTAGGTTTATATGTCCTTATTCGCGTCCATGTTTCATTTGATAATTTAGCGACGTTGTATAAAATGTAAACGCTTTTGAAAAATACATTTACTTTGCCGCCAACTTAAAAATCGGCTTATTCAATTCTAATATAACTTTTTCTGTTTATGTTAGAGACATTCACACCTAACTTGGTGCTGATATGTGTATTTTTTAAGATTAATTATGTAAAAAGATATGTTAAACTTACCAAATGTAAAACTGTGTTCCCAACTTCACGATTCGTTACTTGACCAACTTCGACGAGACCGATTAAGACAGCAAATTTTAAATTATCAGCAGTAGTCATCCTTATAATTTCATCAGGCCGTTTAATTTCGCTAAACGGCGGACGAATTAGGTCCGCCATGATTAAATGTTTGTTGTATTTAACAAAGGGTAAAAATTATTTTAATTACTATTTTTTAATTATTAAATGTTTTTTGATAAGGGATTGCTTTCAAAAGACCCAAGGTATTTTAACATTTAGCATGAAACACATTTTTGTTACTATACTTATTTTTATTTATTTTATTTGTAATTGTATTATTAATTTTGAAAGGGATGTGATTATTTGTATGTTCTCTGTATAAGGATAGAATGTTTAAAGCGAGGATTAAAACGTTTACTACTCCCAAAAACAAACAAACACACTTACATTAAATTGTTTAAAAAGCAAAAGCATTTAGATTTGTTTAACAATTTTTATATTATTATTTTTCATTTAATTACATAAGAATTTTTTTTATTAAATAGAGATCGTGCTTTTATATACAGAATTACAAAAAAAAACTTTATTTTCAATATATTTATTGCACTTTTTGTATATAAAGGTTTTAATTATTACACTTAAACACTATTATTAAAGCAGTTCACGTAAAGATGCTGTTAGGTTGAGTTTTTTAAGTTAGGGACACATTCAAATTCAATTTTAAACACTGTAAATAAAAAAAAAAACATTTATTAGTAGCGGAACCATAACAGAAACAAAAATAAAGATATTTGTAACGATTATATTTTTCCCATTTATATATTTGCTTTAACAGAAAAAATTCTAAGTAATATTTCATCATTTTGCATAGATATTGGTAATTTATACAGACAAAATTGTAAAATCTTTATGTTCAATATTTATGTTGGATTTAGGCATTTTTTTCGAATATATCAACAGAAAAACGTATCATCGGTGTGCTGACGAAAAGTCCTATGTGCTTTTGGATATCTATTCAGGATTTTTTATACGAAAGCCATACAAAATTACATGTTAATCATTTTGATAACTTCGAAACAAATCCAAATAATTAGAATTAGATTGAAATAATTAGAATTAGATTAAAATTTTTAATGGTCCATTAAAAAGTGTCATAAAATTATACATAGACACATGTACAAAAAACTCGAAGTCTACATTCCATACTGGTATAAAATGGGTTTGCAACAAAATCATTTCATTAAAAATTAGTAAAATTATCTTAGATATTCCAGCTTAAAACTGTGTAATAAATCATGGTCAGAAATGTTTGTTATCATTTTTAAATAATTATTTAATTGTTAATTCATGCTTTATCGGAAATCTAATGATACTATTTTTTATAAGTATAGGGTCTTTGGAAAACCGTGAATTTCCCGGAGCATAAAATGTCTTCAAATGGCTTATTACAGGCAAAAAGAAATATTAACATCTCTAGAATAAATATTACCTTAATATTAAACAATATTAAAATGAATTCTAATATTGTGTAACCTATTTACTACCTCAAAACGCCAAGCATAGCCAAATAAGTTTTAGTACTCTATTAACACCAAATAGCAATTTTGGTTTCTCCAAGCTATATATCACGGGATGAATTTAGTGGCAATATCTCTACACACCAATATTTTTGAATTATATATGAGAAATTTCAAAAAATTTCGAAACTCTTTGGAACCTTCTTTATGCGTTTTGTATTTCCAAAGTTTGTTCCAAAAATAGGAAAAATGTTGATGGATTTTGGTAGACCTTACAAAATAATTAAAAAATCCAAAATTGGTGGTCTAATGGAACTACAGACATTTAAATCTAAAAAATATAAAAAAAGATTTGAAACTTCGAGAATTTTTGGATTCATTTTAGTTTTGCAATTTACATCTTTTAGACTCAAACCATAAACCAGACGGTAGACGAAATTTAGAAAATTTACATGTTGTATAACTAGTTACCATATTGCTATATGGTTTAAAGATATGCATTGACAAAAATGAAACCAAAAATTTACGATTTTTTCAATTTCAAAGTTTTTTTTTTCTTTTTTAAAAGAAAATTTGCGATCTTAAGTGAAATTAAAATTAATAAAAGTTAAATGCAAACATTCAATGCAATTTTTCAAAATTTTACCAAATTTCCAAACTTTGTTGTTTTTTTTTTTTTTAATGAAAACCTATAAATTCTGTGGCAAAAAGGAAAAACTACATAACTGATTTGTGTTACTTTTCAGGAGACCGTTTTTTTTTTTTTTTTTTTTTAATTGAAATTAAAGGTCGTAAGTATGCAATTTTGAATTAACTACCATAACAATATATCCGCAATTCGTACGAAAATTATTTGGTATATTTTTCAAACCGATATCTATATTGACTATAGAAGAATATAGAAAAATAAGCATATGGTGTTGTTTTCCCCACATAAAAGTAATATTTTGTTTAAATAATATCTCAAGTTATAAATGTTAAAAATTAAATTTTTATATATTGAATATGTCGAATTATGAAAATAAAATTTATATCTTAAAAAAAACTACATATTTCAAATAAGTATATTACATTCAATCATGAATTTCAATATAGGAAATATGGAAAAAAGCATATCTTAATTTATAACATTTTTAACATTACACAATATGTAACGAAATCCAACAATTCTAAAAATTAAGAAAATGGAAAACGACGTCAAAAATTTTTAAGGATTTATAAATGTGCGGAATATAAGAATTTGGCAAAAATTCATTTTAAAATAATTAAAATAGCGTTTTTTAAGGTTTATTATTATAAGATTTAAACAATAAAGGGTGTGAAGATAAATTCGTTAGTTAGATACGCCCCACATGTCCGTTAACTATATTCCAAACACTGTAAAGTAAGTTGAGTTTATTTAATTTGACTTTTTTCACGGAAAAAAGCGTTTATAAAAATAAATTTTATAAAACATAACTGTTTAAAATTTTAAGCAAAAAATATAAAAAAATATGTCTCCAGAATAAAATTGTGTTGTAACAAAAATACCCATATTCAGGCCACATTGCGGACCAGTTCAGACAGACCTGAATGGGGTTGTGATATATCACGTGAAAGCTCTAGAGGAGTAGAACTCAGAACTGCACAGGGTATATCCAGTCGTTTCTCAGGAAACATGCTACGAGGTGCTGAAGTTTGGCAAAACTCTCGTAAGTCTAAGAAACAGGGGGCCATATTTTGATTTTGGCCATACCTCAATGGGGTTATGGTACATCAGATTAAAGGTCTGGTGGAGTAGAACCCAAAACTGTTTTGACAATATTCGCTTGTTTGCTATGGAAGATACTACGAGGGTCGGAACTTTGCTCAAATTCTTATAAATTCATACCTGAATGGGGGGCTTTTTGGACAGACCTAAATGAATTCGTGATATATCAGATGAAAGCTCTAAGGGAGTAGATTTCAAAACTATACAGGGTATACCTAGTTGTTTCTTAGGAGACATGTTACGAGGAGTGGAATATAATTATTGATATTTCAGAGATATATATTGCAAGCTGTGGGACGGACATTTAGGACAGACCTGAATGGGGTTGTGATACAACGGGTGAAAGCTCTAAGGGAGTAAATTTCAAAACTATACAGTTGTTTCTCAAAGAACATGCTACGAGGGGTGGAATATAATTATTCATATTTCAGAGATATATATTCCAAGTTGTGGGAGGGACATTTAGGACTGACCTGAATGGGGTTGTGATACATCGGATGAAAGCTCTAAGGGAATAGATTTTAAAACCACATAGGGTATACCCAGTTGTTTCTCAGGGAACATGCTACAAGTTGTGGGAGGGCCATTTCCAACAGACCTGAATGGGGTTGCGATACATCGGATGAAAGCTCTAGGGGAGTAGATTTCAAAACTATACAGGGTATACCCAGTTATTTCTTAGGAGACATGTTACGAGGGGTGGAATATAATTATTGATATTTCAGAGATATATATTCCAAGTTGTGGAAGCGCCATTTAGGACAGACCAGAATGGGGTTGTGATACATAGGATGAAAGCTTTAAGTGAGTAGATTTCAAAACAATATGGGGTATACTCAGTTTTTTCTCAGGGAACATGCTACGAGGATTGGAATATAATTATTCATATTTCAGAAATATATATTCCAAGTTGTGGTAGGGCCATTTAGGACAGACCTGAATGGGGTTGAATGGGTTATTAAGGGACTAATGGAGGCGATGGCCATTAATTATGTCGCAGCTGATTGGCGAATGTTCATCGATTCTTCGAAATCAAGCTTAAAAGTAGTTTTGCTACATAAATATAATTCCCATTGGCTGCAGCACAGACATGAGCGAAACATACGATTCCATGAAAATAATTTTGGATAAAGTTTGCTACACTGATCACATGTGGCGGATCAGTTGTGATCTGAAAGTTGTGGCGATGCTAAGAGGTCTCCAAGGAGGCTATACGAAAAACATGTGTTTCTTGTGTCTTTGGGATACTCGATTTAAAGGAAACCAATACGAAACGCATGTATATAATTGTGCGATAATTTTAGGAATTTTGCAAAAATTTTTGAAAAAATTGTATTTCATGGTAAATGCTTAATAAATAAACAGTGTTGTCAGTTTAGCCTTTCTAAGGCTAAATCTTACCTTTTTATTTTGCCTCAAATTTTTCTAGCCTTTTTTGATTTTTAAAATTGCCATAAAAAGGCTGAAATTTTAATACTTCAACAAAGAAAAAAATAATTTCTTATTTGCTTCTACTAATTTTATTTTTAAGGAATCATCCATTTAGGCATTTTTGTGTATTAATTCGCACAAATAATCAAGATTTATAATTCACAGAAATTTTCGCCTGCGGCGCCTCATCCTCCAAATCGAAAATTACTTAACACATTTCATTATTCATTACACTATGCGACAGTCAAAATTGGGATGGGATGAAACCAACGGGAAATGTTATATCGGTAAAAAAGAAGTTATATGTGTCCCGGCGTTTTGCTGGATCACGTATAGGAATCGAGATATATCGATTTGAAGTTAGTAACTATCATATAGGGGAAATTGTGACCTTTGGTGTTTTTTTTTTTTTTTTTTTTTTTTTTTTTGACATAACACGAGAACCACCAGTCCGATTTTGCTGAAACAAATTTAGAAAAATTAGGAATTACAATTCCTTTAATCTGTTCATACAACGTTTCGCTACATAAGCAACAGTTTCGCAATTATAAATAAATGTATGAAAAAAAAAAAACTATTTTTTGCCTAAAAAATTTAATTTTCTTATTTTTAATTCATAAAAAATCCAAAACGGCAAAAAGTGTCAAGTCCTATTACTTTCACGTAAAGTCACATAACCTTTAAACAAAATGAGACATAGATCATGAAAATCGATGGACGCGTTTCGCTTTTATTCACAATTAAGTGAAGGTATCTCATTTTGACAAGAATATTGATTTTATGTTTCAATTAATTTGGATAATATTTATTATATATTATTTATTATAATTACTAACACGTAAAATTAAAAATTATTACAGGTAATTATTAGGTTATTACATAGATACATAGGTTATAAAAATCGATGAACGCAAAACTTATTTTCGTTTGTTTGCGCCCTTTACTTTCTTGCGTGGTGGTTAGCCCACTTGTTCAGAGTCTGTATCGGATGAGGATCTGTCTTCATCTGGAAAAAATCAATTATTTTTAATCAGTCAGTTAACTTCATTTTTGTGACTTACCCTCGGAGGAAACTCCCATTGTATATTCTTCTTCTTCATCTTCATTGTCGGGATTGTACGTCTTTTGCGACCACCAACAAATTTCAGCCACCAGCGAATCGAGCCTTTTGCCTTTATGTCGCGTTTCCATTGGCATTGCCACTTGATGGAAGCGCTCGCCATGTTTATCCGACTCTGAGGCTAGCTGCTTGCTGAAGTATTCGAAAAGGTGATGCACGAAGTGAATTTTGAGGGACATATTCACTCCAATTTTCTGGAAGTACTGCAACATCTTGGTCACAAGAGCGGGGTAATTGTGTGCTCGCGTACTTCCCAAAAAATATCGTATGACTTTCTTCACTGCCCTCCACGCAAAGTAATCATTACCGTCTAAAGCACCTTTAAATTCCTTTGATTTCATGAGCTTTCGTATATTCGGCCTATTCAGAACACCTTCCTTCAACTTTGCTTCGCTGATTCGTGGGAAAATATTTTCCAAATAATCAAGAATTTTCGGTTGCTTCACAATGGCCTTGATGAAATTTTTTACGATTCCCAGTTTGATATGAAGAGGGGGCATGAGGACGTTCTCCATTGGCACCAGTGGATCATTTACGCAGTTGTGTCCTTTCTCCGTTGGATCTCGAGCAAGCCACTCATGCGTTTCGTATTGGTTTCCTTTAAATCGAGTATCCCAAAGACACAAGAAACACATGTTTTTCGTATAGCCTCCTTGGAGACCTCTTAGCATCGCCACAACTTTCAGATCACAACTGATCCGCCACATGTGATCAGTGTAGCAAACTTTATCCAAAATTATTTTCATGGAATCGTATGTTTCGCTCATGTCTGTGCTGCAGCCAATGGGAATTATATTTATGTAGCAAAACTACTTTCAAGCTTGATTTCGAAGAATCGATGAACATTCGCCAATCAGCTGCGACATAATTAATGGCCATCGCCTCCATTAGTCCCTTTATATCGTGGCAGTAAACAAATGTGTTCCCTTCGTTGAGCAATTGTCGTATTCAATATCCGGTGACTTTGACATTAGGCTCCAAATTGTTGCCTTCTTTCAAAAGCTGGGCAAGTTTTTCTGCTTCACGTTGAGAAAGGTTTAATTCTGCAACAATCTTGTCCATTCTTGCTTGTGATATTGGAATTATTTTGTTCGATGGGCCGGCTTCTGGTGTTGGTTTATAGGTGAAATCCGATTGATCCATTGTTTCAATAGAAAAAGAAGTTTCTCTGTCAGGACTTGGAAGCGGTGGAATTGGTATTTCATCCGAATGCGATAGAGGTATTTGTGCACTTTTAACAGATATGTAAACTCTTCGTTTAAGGTCTTTACGATTTACTCCACATATTTTGTTTGCGCAAGCGTAACAGTTGTCGGAATTGTGCTCTCCTGGATCAGTCCAAATCATTGGTACACCAAAACGAAGTGAACTGCGTTTCCCTTGGATCCACATGTTAAGACCATTGTAGCACGTTTTACAAACTTTTTCTGGGACCCACGAAACGCCGCGAATTATTTCGCAATCAAAATAAAGTTTAAAAGCGCGCTCCACTTGCTCAGTGAGTAATGCAGCATTCGTTGAAAAAGCTCTTTTGCCACAAACGTAACGAAATAAATTGATATTTTCTGGACAATTTGCACTCATTTCGGTTTTATACTTTTATCACTTTTTCGTCACTTTAAAAAAACCGTACTTTAAGCGTTCGGAGACACTTGTTGAATGACAAAAATCGATCAGTGAACACCTATAAATACTACGTAAGTTTCAATATTTTACTGAGAGGTACTTATGAATTCGCGCATCTTTTAAGGGTGGCTATAGACCTGATTCGTGTGCGTTTAAAATTTTTCGAAACGTTCTAAAACATGACCACTCATAAATGTGGGTGCAATTTGTGTAAAAAAAATCATGCAGGTAGCCAACGGAAAAAACCCAAATAATTAAAAAAGTGCACTTTAATTTTTCCTTTTAATTGTCCACGCACATTTATGACCGTTTTTTAGTTTGTTACCGCTACCATAAAAATCAAATAACCTTTTGTTTATTAATTTTTTTTAATTCTGACAATCATAAAAAAAGTCAACAATGTTTTTTCCAAGGAATTTTAAGCATATCTTGAGCAAATTTTTGAAATTCATACCTCCACTTAATTGTGAATAAAAGCGAAACGCGTCCACGATTTTCATGATCTATGTCTCATTTTATTTAAAGGTTATGTTACTTTAGGTGAAAGTAATAGGACTTGACACTTTTTTTACCGTTTGGATTTTTTATGAATTAAAAATAAAAAAATTCAATTTTTTAGCAAAAAATAGTTTTTTTTCATACATTTATTTATAACTGCGAAACTGTTGCTTATGTAGCGAAACGTTGTATGAACAGATTAAAGGAATTGTAATTCGTAATTTTTTTAAATTTGTTTCAGCAAAATCGGACTGGTGGTTTTCGAGTTATGTCAAAAAAAAGACCACCAAAGGTCACAATTTCCCCTATATGATAGTTACTAACTTCAAATCGATATATCTCGATTCCTAGACGTGACCCAGCGAAACGCCGGCACACGTATAACTTCTTTTTTACCGATATAACTTTCCCCGGCAGTTTAAACCCTTCCCGATCACTGACCCCTACCATTTGTCGCACAATGAAAACTTTTGACAATTTTATATTTTAATGTCTTTTATAAATATATTTTGATTTTTTTATTTAAAATTTAATTTTGATATAGTTTTTTTATTAAAATAATTTTGTTCATTTTAACAAATCAATTCACAGCGTGTGGAGTGTATTTAACATTTGTGTGGGAAGTATTTAACTGACGTATTTATCTTCACACCCTTGCAAAAATAAAAATGAGAAAGAAAATAATGAACAAAATCTGATGACCTTTAGAAAGAAATTGTCATTTTTTAAAAAGTCTTGAGGAATGAATGATATATGTATTTGATATTATGAACGAACTTTCGTATCACGTATTCATAGAAACGTATATAGTTTTGAGATATGCTTTCTTATAGCTTTTATCCGATGTATCACAACCCCATTCAGGACTGTCCTAAATGGCCCTACCACAACTTAGAATATAAATTATTAAAAACCTATGGTACAACTGGCTGTACCCCATAGGGTTTTGAAATTTACTCCCTTAGAGCTTTCATACGATGTAACACAACCCCATTCAAGTCTGTCATAAATATCCATCCCACAACCTGGAATATATATCTCTAAAATATTAATAATTATATTCCACCCCTCGTAGAATGTTGCCCCAAAAACAACTGAGTATATCCTATATTGTCGTGAAATCTACTCCCTTCGAGCTTTCATTCTATGTATCATAACCCCATTCAGGTCTGTCCTAAGTGGCCCTCCCACAACATGGAATATATATCTCTGAAATATGAATAATTATATTCCACCCCTCGTAGTATGTTCCCTGAGAAATAACTGTCCTAAATGTCCCTCCGACAGCTTGGAATAAAAATCTCTGAAATATGAATAGGATTTTAGATTATACTCAAAAAGCATGCGAAAAGAACTTTAATGAAATAAAAAAGTGATAAAAGAAACAAAAGACAATCTGAGTAAGATGTCAGAATTAAAAAACCAAGTGTCATTAGTAATAAAACCGAAAGTGAAACAACAAATTGAAAAAACAAAAGAAGAGTTAAACAAAAAAGTGAACCCAATAGACTTTAAAATACTAAATATTGAAAATAAAAAAACGGAACTTTAGTCATACAAAGTGAGAATGTTGATGAGAGAGAGAAAATAAAGAATGCAATTGAACGAGAAATGAGAGAAGGGTATGAAATTAAAGTTCCAAGTAAGATTGAATTGTCAATAATCCTAACGGACATGACATTCAAATATGGAGATAACGAGATTATTGAAAAATTTAAAAAACTGAATCGGATTCTAGGTAATAGTACACTAGAAATAGTAAAAGTATATGAAACGAGGAGAAATAAAAGATCAATATTTAATGCGAAGTTAAAAATTGATAATGAATCATATACAAGAGTAATTTCAGCTCAGAGATTAAATATCGGTTGGGAGAAATGTCAAGTATTTGATGGTACACAAATATTACGTTGCTATAAATGTGAAGGATTTAATTATAAATCAGTAAACTGCAAAAGTGAAGAAATATGTTTGAAATGTCACGGAAAACATTATACAAACCAATGTAATTAGAATATTATAAATAAATGTATTAATTGCATTAGGACAAACAAGAAACTAAATTTGGTTAGAGAGTGTCCAGTTTATAAAAATAAATTAAAATTAAAAAAAAGAAGAATGGGATTAAATGAAAATAGAAAGTATACAAGGAATATACAAAAATATACAAGGACTTACAACCAACTTTAATCAAATTGAAGCAATTCCTAATATTGATAAGCAAAAGTTCATAATATTATCATAGACACATTTGACTAACAGAATTGATGAATCTGAAATACTATTAGAAGAATATTGTCTATTTTCAACTTCATCGAATTCTACGAGAACTGTAGGAGTAATATTATATGTTAATAAGGAAAAAGTGTGCGATTTCAAATATTGGATAAGTGCATGTGTTAAATACAACAACTCATCAATTATAATAGTAGCAGTTTACCGATCACCAAGTAGTCAAGAAGCAGAATTTTGTGAAGTATTTGAAGAAATCGTAGAAGAAATAAGTGAAAGAAATACAGATCTAATTATTGCTGGTAATTTTAATATAGATTGGACAAAAGAAAGTACATATAAGGGGAAAATAGAATCCATAATCAATGATAATGGATTACAACAAGTAATGACTAATTTTACAACAGTTACCAAAAATTTATTTAAACAAATAGTACGAATATTAGTGCAAACATAAGTAATAGAAATAAAATATCGGATCATGAAGTAATTAAAATAGACAATATATATGAAATCGCATCAAAAAATGAAAGTGAAATATAAATCTTTAAATATAAAAAATACGGTTTTCAAAGGGAAATTAGTGCATTAATCACCTTCAATGAAAATCAAGGCGAGAATTATAACGTAAATAAATTATAAATAAATCAATAAAAAAGGAAATAAATGAAAAAAAAAGAGACAAAATATTAAAATATAATATAGCGAAAACAACAAATAACTAAGCAAAATGGAATAATTATAAGAAAGCCAGAAATTTATATATAAAAATACTTAAAAATAAAAAAAATAAAAAATACATATATTAATAGAACAATAAGTAATACCAAAGATCAAAAGCAAATGTGGAATAGCATCAAAGACTTAGTACTAAAGAAAACAAAAAATGTGATAAAATCTATGATATTTACAAGTATAGAGTATAAGGAAAGTAATAAAATAGCGAATCAATTTAACAAATATTTTGTAACTAGTATAAAAGAAATTATAGATAATATAAAATATGTACAATATATAAATCAAATAATTGTGATAAACTGTAGATTTAAATTCCGAGAAATAACAAAATTAGAACTTAAAAATATATGCAAGAACATGAAAAACAAACCGGACTATAATAATGTTAATATAAATATGATATTAGATAATTGGAATTTGAATGGAAAAGTGTTGCTAAAAATTATGAATAAATTATTAAAAACGGGTATATTTCCTGAAAATTAGAAAATTTCAATTCAAAAAATTGAAAAACTTCAATTGAAAAGGTTAATAAAACAAATAAAAGTGAAGAATTTAGGCCAATAAACTCACTTAAATTATATGAAAAAATTCTTGACCGTTAAAATACAACTTGAAAATTATCTAGAATCAAACAATATTTTATCGAAATATCAATCTGGATTTCGGAAAAAAATTTCATGTGAAACAGCAGTAAATTACATCTTAAATAGATGGAAAAGTAACGGCAGAAATAAAAAAATAATGGCAGTTTTTTCGATTTTAAAAGAGAACAATATACTGAAAAATATTGTTACAGAAATTATACTTCTACGGAATACAAAATAAAGAATTAAATTGGTTCGAGTCATATCTAACAAATAGAAAACAAATAACTAAAGTTAATTATAAAAAATCAAAGAATGAATATGGAATACCACAAGGATCAATTCTTGGAGCTTTACTATTTATAATTTATATAAATGATAATAATGTAATAGATAGAAATGAAATAGTACTTTATGCGGACGATGCCCTAATATTTAATATAACGGATACAATTGAACAGTATCTGGAAAACTTAGTATACGATATGCGAAATATAAATAACTGGTTAAAAATTAATAAACTAAAACTGAACGAAAATGAGACAAAAATTATAGAAATAAATACGAATAATAATACAGAATTTAAAATTAATAACAAAATAATAGAAAAAGTAGACAAAATAAATTATTTTTATTTTATAATAGACAAAAACATGAATTTTAATACATATGTAAAAAGATCGGAAAAAAGATAGGCTTTTTTAGAAGGATTAGAGAAAAATATCAACAATCACTGCAATAAATATATATAATACAATAATTAAACCACATTTTAAATTCAGGTCAACCGTACTATACACTTGCTGCACAAATATACAATTAGAGAGGTTAGAAAAACTACAAAAAAGCTATGAGATCGATTTTAAAGCATTGTTGATATACTTCTATACATTATATGCTTGACACATTGAAATGGATAAGTATTAGACAAAGACTCCAGCTTAATACATGTATCCTTATCTTCAAAATGAAGATGGGATATTCGCCAGAATACAAGAACTAGCATATGTGAATGAAAGCCAGCCATATAACTTGAGGAATTAAAATGATTTCCGAATACATAGAGTAGCAACTAACAAAATGAAGAGATGTTAACTGTACAAAGGACTGCAATTATTTAACCAAATCCCAATTTATTTTAAAAATAAAACCAATATTAATGTTTTAAAAAAAATTGTGTAATACATATAAAAAATAGTACTTATCAAAGCATTTAAAAATGTAAAATAAGATAATAAATTTAATGTATTATAGTCGTAAGGAAGTATTTAAAATACTACTAAATAAATATATAAATAAAATAATTATATTCCAACCTTCGTAGCATGTCTTCTGAGAAACAACTTGATACACCCTGTATAATTTTAAAATCTACTCCCTTAGAGCTTTCATCCGATGTATCACAACCCATTTCAGGTCTGTCCTAAATGTCCTTCCCACAACTTGGAATATATATCTCTGAAATATGAATAATTGCATTCCACCCCTCGTAGCATGTCTCCTGAGAAACAACTGGGTATACCCCGTGCAGTTTTGAAATCTACTCCCTTAGAGCTTTCATCTGGTATATCACGACCTCATTCAGGTCTGTCCAAAAAGCCCCCCATTCAGGGGTGATTTTATAAGAATTTGCACAAAGTTCCGACCGAAAGATACTACGAGTATCTTTCCTAGGAAACAAGTGAATATTATCTAAACAGTTTTGGGTTCTACTCCACCAGACCTATACCATAACCCCATTCAGGTATGGCAAAAATCAAAATATGGCCCCCTGTTTCTTTGACTTACGTGAATTTTGCCAAACTGCAGCATCTCGTAGCACGTTTCCTAAGAAACAACTGGATATACCCTGTGTAATTTTGAGTTCCACTCCTTTAGAGATTCCACGTGATATATAACAATCCCATTCAGGTCTGTCCAAACTGGCGCGCAATATGGGTATATTCGTTACACCATATACTCAAATTTTAAATTTTCTTCCAATTTTAATATGAAATTATGTTATATTTATATAATAAAATATATTAAAAATAAAAAAGAACTTATTCCTTTTTTTCTTGGACATGCCTAATTTTAATATGTAGATACTGTAAATACATTTCTAGTATAATAACCGAATATTTTTTTTTACAATTCTGGTAATCATAAAAATCGATGAAGATAGTACATAGGACCGACTAAGTTCGATTGGCTAAAAATTCGGTTGACACAACGAATTTTTTCTCTGTGTAGATTTCAAAATCCCTATTCTTTCCAGTTTCATAACCCATTTCTATAAATAATGGCTTTTCTCATACAAAAATATAATTAATTTATGCTAGACTATTAATCCATAGCTAAGGAAAATCTGAGTTCAAGAAATAATTTACGTCATATTTAGTTCTTGGATAATTGATTAATTGCAAGGTTTTATGAGTGAAATTTGTGTAATTTATCTGATTAAGAAAAATCCATATACTTAGCATTTTGGATACTATTAGGCCCACGTTTTCACTGATGCTTAAAAAATGTAAATTGTTGTTTGAGGATTCCAGACATTTTAAAGAGATTCCTGTTACAATTTTCACACGCAATATGCATATATTCAAATCGTTTATTAAATATACCTATCAAATATCCAATTTTACTAGTTACTACTTCTTTTGCAACATATTTTGACCACAATGAAAAATTTTGCAGAATCTTCCTTTCTTTTTTAATATTTCAATAAATAGAATTATTTTATTTTCCTTCTTATATACTAAATATACTGAATATTATATACTAAAATAACCAAATATGAGTTATAAAAAACATTTTGCATATACAAGAAATCGGAAAAGTAAAAGAACGCACCTAATGATTAAAAGAAAAATTTATTTTTAGGATATTAATGTTTTAGCCACATTTCCAAAATAAAACCGTACATCCGGCATCACTATTTAATGTCAATAATAAAATCGCACACATACTTAAATGTAAAATATTGTACACGTATATCTATAATTAATATTTGGGATGTATGTACGTATGTATGTATGGATGTATATCTGTCTCACTAATGAAACTTTAATTTACTACTATCTTTCCACAGGGAGTAAAGAGAGAGAATAAATAAAGAGCGTAAGATTTTTTTCTCACTCATATGTAATCAAAACTAAAAGTGGTAGAAAGAATATAGATATAAAAGAAATACATAGTCGTTTATTTTTTATTTCTTAATTTAAATCAACAAATATCAATATACATGTATACTATATATATTACGATTAAAATAAAAAATATAACCAGAGATTTTTACTTTTTTTAACATTTTGTTGTATTTGAAATAGGTACATAATAAAAACAAAAATATTTTATTTACTGAAATAACAATGAATGTATAGATAGATAAAGATAGATATACTTTATATGTAAGTAAGTAGGTATATATAGACGTAGTTCGTAGAATAATATAACCTCACTTTCTGTTATTTAATGAATGCCGGACTATTTAATATTTTTATTAGCTTATCTTTTTTATTTTAAATATACATTATATCACATATAAGTTTTGCTTTTTTAAAGTATATACATATGTGTATATATAGTACATAACATATATTTTATTTATTTCTTAATTTCCAAAAAGGGAAAAATCAATGAATGGGCAGTATAAAATGTAAAAACACGAGAAAGTGCACAACACAGAACACGAAACTATTTACTAACCAACCACTGTTTTCAATAAAATTTAACCCACGATAGCAACACCAAAAATACTCCCTATTTGTTATATTAGCATTGTTTTTCTTTTAATAATCAATACACAACCACATATATATATATATATATATATATATATATATATATATATATACATATATGTAATTATTTCTTTCGCTCACTTTTAAAATTAAGATTTAAAATATTTTTAATAAATTTATACTTTTTTTATTTTTTCATTTATTTTATAACCTTTCTCCTGTGAGTAAAAAAAAAACACACACACTCATGCAAACTAAATTAAATTTTCTCTTTTTACAAAAGGAAAAAAACACTCTCCCACATACGAAATTGGGAAAAAATCATGCAATTAAATTTTTTTAAGAACCATTTTTTCTTATATTCTTTTTTGTGAAATCGATAATCACCTTTATTTTTTAATTTTATTTTACTTGATTTGTTTTTTCTTCTCATATGCTACTGCTACTGATATTTTATTATTTCTTTTTTTGCCAAAATATAATATCTAGATAAATGTTATTCGCTCGATATCTCTCGCGTATTTTATCGAAAAAGAACAGACCACGAACGGCACTCACGAATGACTAAATTCTTATTAGACTACCACCTTTTTTGTATTGGTTTTAACACAACACTCTATTAATGCTACCAGATATCTTTTATTTACATTATGTCCCAATCTGAAAATGAAACTTTCCTAACAATTTACATAGAAATAAATCATTTTAACAATGAAAATTAAAGTAAGTTATTATTAATCCTAAAATTCTATGTTCTACTCAGAAATTTTTTCCGAACTAGTTTTGATTTAGTAACTAGTTTTGATGTTACTCTAAGTCTAGAACCAAGGCGTATTCAAAAAGGTGACCTCTCTTAATCATCTGATTATTCTTTTCGTACTTAGAACTGTCAAACTCTATATAAGCACAATTTTTTCATTGACTTTATTTTATACATCGAGTTTGATACATCAGCGGGTAAGCAAAAATTGTTCTTATATGGAGTTTGACAGTTCTTAGAACTAAAAATAATAATCAGCTAATTACGTATGCTCAACTGTTTGAATTCGCCTTGTTGTAGACCATGGCATAACTATGCATAAGGTAGTGTTAAATAAACGGTTGATTTTTTTTTCTTTTTTTTTTTTTTGCTGGTCAAACTGTACACAAAAAAAGTAAAATTCTCTCACTTAACAGTTGTTAATAGCGTTAAACTCCATATAGAAAAAAATTTGAACAAAAAATCCTCTCCGAACTGCTATAACCTTGTTTATGTGCCATGGTCTAGACAAGCAAATTTTTTTTATCAAGACAACCGTCAATTTTTTTTTCTTAATTACAGATAATTTTTATCTTTTCATAAGAAACCATGAAAAAAGTATTAACTTTTATTAAGCAAAAGATGGCAGAACTTTAGCTGACAACTTAGTAATAAATTCTGTCTTCACTAGAAACACTTTTATTCTGAGCAAATTTTAACTTGTTATGATAACAAATTACTTGTAGACATTTTTATATTCACAAAAGTCAAATTCTATTTCAAAATGGTACGTGAGAACCGTTTGCTCAAATCTAACAGCCCGTCTAGACGTAACATAATATGTAAGATTTTTGTGCCAGAGAGTGTCAAATTCTGTCTCTGAGAGAATTATTTCACGTGTAGATTCAAATATTAGTATTATAAGATGTATTATGAGACTGTTGTTATGAGATTTCTCTACACAACCATCTTATAAGATGAACTGTCAAAAAAAATACACATATACGAAATTTTGTTTGTGTGTGTGCATGTGTATTTTGGAAATTACTTAAAAATAATGTTTTTTTTTAATTGTTTCCTTTTAGTGTTTATTTTACATGTTAAAAAACATTTTTATAAAAATTGTGATAAAAAGTGCGAATTGCTTAAATAAAAATTAAATAAAAAGGACATGTTTACTCTGCGACTGATTAAAAATAATGATTTCTTGTAGAATTTATTAAAATACGTGTACCCCTTATTTAAGATTTAACATAATATAAACAAAATGGTTTCTCTCCTCTGCCGGCGTTATCTCACATATTATATCAGCGTTAATCTAAGTTGTAGACCTGGGGTAATCCCATATCGACAACTGGGATTAACGCTGATATAGTATGTGATATAACGCCGGCAGAAGAGAGTAACCATTTTGTTTATATTATGTTATATCTTAAGTAAGGGATACACGTATTTTGTATCCTTATTTTCAATCAGTCACAGAGTAAACATGTCCTTTTTATTTAAGAAATTATAAAAATATTTTTTGAAATGAAAAACAATCATTAAAAGGAAACAAATTGAGAAAAAAAAAATAATAATAATTTCCAAAATACACATGCAAACACACAAACAAACTTTCGTATATATGTATTTTTTTTTTTTTTTTTTTGACAGTTCATTTTATAAGATAGTTGTGTAGACCAATCTCATCACGATAGTCTCATAATACTTCTTATAATACTAATATTTGAATCTACACGTGAGATAATCATCTCAAAGAGCTAATTTGACACTCTCTGAAAGAAAAATATACATATATTTTACGTGCAAATGGGCTGTAAAAACATTTGTCAAAATCAGTGGCGGTTTTCCCGCTAGATTTGGCGGTATTTTTTGTCCCTAGCGGGTTCTTCCCACAAAAAAACAGCTAAGTGGATTTTCTGGCTGTAACATTTTTAACTGGCGATTTTTAGCGGCTTTGTTTTTATTGTATTGGGTTTGAAACAGAAATAAGAAAATTCAAAGACATTTTTACATCCACAGCTAACTAATTTATCTAAAATATGGGGTTACCAGAAACCTGGAAATTGTTTAGATATAATTTCCTGATTTCTCAACAGTTTCAATAAAAAAGATATTAAAATAAATTTTTTTTCTCTAAATTTTAAATCAAGTCAACATTATTGTATTCAAGAATCTTTCAAACTCTGGAGGACTATTATGTAATTCGATTCGAAGGAAAATATTTTCAAAAGTCAATGTATTTAAAATACAATTAAAATATACAATAAGCACCTCTGTTTAATGTTTTGCAGATACGATCTTTAGAGAATCACATAGCTGATTTTGTCGGCAAACTCAAATTTCATTTGATGACTGGAATGCATTCAAGTTCTTAAAATGAAAATTTTGAAGTAATATATATTAATTCTTAACATGTTTAAAACTTAAAAAATAACAATTTATTAGTTCCTTTAATAAAATATTTTGGTGGTAAAAATCAGGTTTTTATTTAAAGTGAAGGTGGTTTCTAGCGGCTTTCAAATACAATCTGGTCATAATATCGCATATAAGAGGGAACAACAATTACGCGATAGCTGTTTTTCTTTATCATGACAAACGTAAAATTCTTATCATTATAAGAATTTATCACGTGCAGACCAAATTTATTTATATTATTTCAGCGTTTTGATATAATTGTTAGAGCTCAAGCGAAGATAAATTTGTTTTGCTATAAAACGTCATTTTGTTGTTGTTTTACGTTCATTTATTTATTTTTTCAAAGAAGAAGCGCAATTCTTCATGGTATTCTCAATTAATTAATTATAACAAAAAAAGAAAAACGGTAAAAAAAGTTTTTTTTTAAGAATTATACACAAGACTTTTATTTTTGTAACTTCGGAACACGTTGAGATAATGGAAAACGCTTTGGTGGATTAACATATAGAACATACTGTTAAAACGCGCAACCAAAATAAACGCCAATAACGTTACCAAATTGGATGCAACTATGTGATTATTTCAACTTAGAGTGAATTGTTATTAAAACTGGCAGCACTTTTTTTAAAAGGTGCAAATTTGTATGAACTGTATTATCTGTGTAAGGTTAAGACAGTGCTGCATTTATAGTGAATTTTTCCATTTATTTTCCAATAAAATGGAATATTTTAAAATCAAAAAAAATAAAAATATAAAGAATGGTGTAAAGTGTGATTAGCAAAGTGTGAAAAAGAAACTAAATCATGTTTTTGTTCTTTTTTAAAAGCATTTAAAAAAGGGGAATAAAATGACATTTGTAATCAATTTTCGATAAGAAAACTTTAATGTTTAGTGATGTCTAAATTAATAACAAGGTCTGTTTTTGATGCTGACGCTTTTGTTATTATACATTCGTATGATATTGTATTTTTAAAATCTTACTTGCATACATACATACAAATGTACGGATGTATGTATGTATTTATGTAAGTATGTATATATGAATTCCATTATATTGTATCTGGACAGTATTACAAAAAAAAAAAAAAAAAAATAATAATAGAGAAAAAGTTATACAAACTAAAAGTAATACATATGTAAATAAGTATGTACATATGTAAGTACATAAATAATTTTTAATTTAAAGAAGTGTGTATTTAAAATATATTTAAAAAAAGTAAAAAAATTAGTTGAAGAAAGAATTATCCTTTCAGTGATAAAACTTCGAAGTATTTTAATACGATTCTTTTACGTTGTTGAATTATTTATGAATGCACATCCACACATAGCTTATTTTCGTGTTATATATTTTTTAAATCACAAAATTGATTATCATTTATTTATGTATTTCATTTTGTACACATTCGTATTCTACTCAGCTGTTGTATACTTTACAATGGAAGTTTGTTTACCTTTTTTGTGGATGGTTTCATTAAACTATACCCAGTCGTATTTTAAATTTTGTGGAAGTCAGTTGTTTAGGAAGCAAATATTGTTTGAAAATTAAAAACGAAACGAAAGAAACAAAAATAATCAAAGATATAAACAATATCAAAAGCAAAAATATAATTTCCAAGAAATAAAAATAATGGAAGAAGAGCAATAAAAATAATAATGGAAGTTGAGAGACGAATATAAAGGGTAATGAATACGCAAAAGAAAAAATAGATTTCGTAATTTTTAGTTTCTTTGTTTGTCGAACGAAGTAAAACGACATTATTTTTCGAGACGTTTTAACAAAAAAAGAAAAACAAGTTGGTGAATCTCTTAAAATATTTACAATTTATATTGACGAAAAACAGAAGATTGAATGGAATTAAAAATAAAACGCAATTTATTTGAATACCATCTTATCTCAAGCGTGATTTGTTACCGTTTTATCGAAGTTGCTAATAATTTTGTATTTAAAAAATGTAAGGTATTGCTTTTTAAGTATAATAATTTCTTTGTGCAATAAAAAAAGAATTCAAGGATTTTTAGTGAAAATCAATTCATATATTAAATAAAACTAATTTTTTATATTCGTTTTTTTTTTTCTTTTTTTTAATCTAATGTAAATGGAATATTTCGCCCCTTATTTCATCACTTTTGACTTTGGCCAAGAACAATAATAGCAGAAAAATAATATGAAATAAATAAAAAAACAGCAAATAAATGTATATCTTATAGCTACAAATAAAATACGAATTCAAGTGAAATAATAACAAAGACAAAATAATAAATAAATAAACATCGTCGTCAGTGGAACATATGATTTTTGTTTTGTTTCCCTTTATCATCATAGTATATGCATATGTGTGTACATATCGTCGGAACAAATCAAGATTGCCGGAACTGTTGATTTTTTAAAAATTTTTTTTCGGCGAAAGCGCTATTTTTGGTTAATAAAAGTTATATAAAAATATTTCTCCGCTTTCTGTTAGTTTTCGAGTTATAGGTACTTGAAGTTATGATATAGGAATGCATTTTTCTACTTCCTCCTTAAATGAATATTTGTATTATTGGAGAGATCTTAAAAAGACCTTTCGATTCATGTATGAAATGTGCCAAATAATTAACCCATGGTGAAATAAGATGATTTTTTTTTATTTTGACTTTTTTTAAAAAGTACGGTTATCTCAAAAAATATCGATATAACTGTACCCTCGTATACATCAAATTATTTAGAATTTCGGGCTTTCATATGATCCCCATATCACACCCTTAGCCCATTAAATAACAAAAATATGTCACTAAAAATTAATAATTAGAAAAATGAATAGATTTTTATTCATAACATTATTTAATATCATAATTTTAAAATTTATAAGTCTTATTTCTTTATCATATTGATTCACCATGGGTTAGTGATTTGTTACATTTCATATATCAATCGAAAGGATTTTTTTTTTACAAGACGACGGATGAGGGAGAAATTGCATTCTTATATTATAACTTCAAGTACCCATAACTCGTAAACTAAGAGCCAAAGGACAAAATTTATTATGTTATTTGTAATCACGAATAAAAATGCTACTCAATCATTATAAAAATAAAGAAAAAATCAAGTGTGCAGTTAATCTTGATTTATGCAAAAAAAAAAAAAGATATTCTATTTTTGAGTGGTTATATAGCCTTTTGCGTTTTAGGTGACGATATGTACTATAAAGTTTCTTTGTTAAACAATTTTGAACATTTGAATGTATTAGTTTTTAATATACCCTGCAGTTTATTAGGTGGCAATTGACCATTTTTAGACGGTGTTTTACTAGTACCTACATGTCTTCTTGCCAACTCCATTATGTCCCAGCAAACACAAGTTTTCTCAACAAAAAAGGGAATAAATTGTCAAATTTAGAAATGCTATTTTTATCAAATGATTCCTAAATGTAATTCTCAAAGTGTTTTTCAAATATGGATTATGGCTACGTGTGGAACATAAATAGAAGTAATTTGCATTTATAATTTAATTTATTTATTTGTTGGTTTGATAGTTTATTTGATTTTTATATTTATTTCTATACAATTTTTCAAAAATATAAATATATATATATATATATATAATTCTTTAATATATATATATATATATATATATATATATATATTAAAGTGCTTTACGATGCTTTACGATATATATATATATATATATATATATATATATAAATATATATATATATATATATATATTTATATATATATATATATATATATATATATATATATATCGTAAAGCATCGTAAAGCACTTTAATATATAAAAACATTTGTTGTATGTTCTTATATGATTCCCAAAAAATTACGTCTGAATGTTTTCATTTACGTCACCTAGACCATTGTTAAAACATCTCTAAAAATACGGATTTCTTTCAATAACATTATCAAAATTTTCGTTATAAGAAAAATAACTTCAAAATATAATAAAAACATATTAACACTTCAAACATGCATTTAAATAATTATTACACCTTATTTATTTTATTATTATTTAAACATGCAATTTTATATATAGTGTCTTACATAAATTAGTAAATTTTTATTTTTAAATAAAACGAAAAAAATTTTAATTTTAAAATATGACATTAGGTAAATAAAGAAAATTAATTGTATATGAATGGGATTTTTTCTGATATGTCTTCTACTAAATGCTGTAAAAAGTATCACAAAATTTTGAATCGTTTGAGAAAAATAGCAAGTGCAGTAATTTCATATAGCTCACAAAAGTATTTGAATTTTTTAATTTTTGTTTTTAAAGATAATCAAAAAACAAAACAGGCCAAAAAATAATTTTTTTCATATATAATTTTTCCTATATAATTTCCGAAATATAAACGTTTTTTAATTGGAAATGTAAATGGACTTTGTCGTATCTTCAAAAAATATTTTTATCCGAAAAAGTTCTAAATTTTGGCATCCCAAGTGGTGTACATTGTCTCATTATTTTGTTAAAAATTAAAAATCTTCAACATTAAGCTCCTTTTACTAAAGTATTAGTCCTCATATTCTATTAAAACTTTTATATTGTGTTTCTGTGGGTACTAGCTGTTGTAAAATTGGAGACTTGGCTATAAAAATGCAAGGCCAATTTGTGCCACAGTATAAAACGTGACATAAGGTATTTTTTAAGTTACATAACTATAAGTTTTTCAAACTATCAGAGCACTATAAAAAAGTAAAAAATAGCCGAAAAAGTTAACTTTCCTGTTATTTAAAATAAAATTAAAAACTCTCCGCTCCAGCATTTCTCGAGTGCAAATTGTTAGTCCAAAAATAATATGGTTATGTAACTAGAAAAATAAAACCAAGCACAATTTTATATTTTGGAGCTGTATCGTCAAGTCAGGTGTTGAAGTCCCCAAATCTATCAATAGCTATATATCGAAAATATTTCACAACATTTTGGAATAAATTGTTGTTACTAAATAGGCTTAATATTTAAGATATTTTATTCTTAATGAAGTAATGTCCCATAATAAATGACTAGGACGCTTCAAATATGACATTTTAATAAAAAAAATCTTGCAAGCAATTTATTATCATATTTGTTTTTTTTTTTAAGAAAAAAAAATGGGCATGTACTTCCAGCATCAATCTTCCATTAAAAGACCATTAAATAAACAGTTAAACAAATATCCCCCAAACTTTAACTCCAAATGGGGAAAATCTATTGGGATATCTATGACCTATTATTCACAAAAATTACAATTACATTTGACATCTTCAAATACAAAGGTGATAAAAATTCAAATACTTTTGTGTGCTAAATTCGGTTACTTTTCATACTATTTCTTAGAAACATTGCAATATTTTTGATTGCAGTTTTTTGCATTATGAAGCTAACATATGTGCAAACAAAAATCAATCATAAAAATTTGAATTATTCTTTTAAATCTAATAAAACCGCTTTTATAAAAAACTAAAAGAATTAAATATTTTAGTGAGACACTGTATTTCGGGCACCTTTCAACGTATATTGGATTTAAATTGCTATTGGAAAGGTATATTCTGATATTATTACAAATCACGGATAATTAACCCTTTAAAAGCAAAAGCGTAAATTTTATTCATTTGATTCCCAAAAGATTAAATCATAAATTTTTGCAAGTAGGTTGTATGGAATTATATATTATACATAAATATTGATAAATTTATGAAAAATATAATAAATTGTTTTAAAACCGCGGTAATAATATAATAAAAGGAAGTCTTTGAAGTTTATTCGTTATTTTACAAGAATTTATAGCCTTTTGACAAATTTATGTTTTTTGTGACATTTATTTTCTTAACTATCCATTTATTTGCCATAAAAATTAATCTAACTTTTTATGGACCGGTGATTCCAAAATAGTACTTTTGTTGCTAAAGGGTTAAATGAATTTATATATCAATAGATCTGAATAATATCATTCAAATAATGCTATTAATATAAATGATGGAAGTTGCCGAAATATTCAAAATTTAATAAAATAGCATTTAAAAAAATTCATAGAAAGTTTTATTAAAATCTTGATTTCACGAGAATGAAAACTAATTTTAATTTTTTTTTTTGCTCATTACGTATTAGTAGACATATTGTACTGTTTTTGACAAAAAGTTAAAAATTATGTACAATGTTTTTCGAAAACTATATTTTTGGAGGTATTTTAATGGCCTGATTTTGTAAAACGAAACGAAAGTAACAAATAAAATTGATTTTTTTGTTCTTTTCAAAATAAAATTTCGAAACGAATTTTGGTTTCGTTTTACAAAATCAGGCCTTAAAAATGGTTCAGCTCACGAGAACGGTATAATTGAACCGAAATATTTTGGAGATTAGTTTATGACATATCAATATTTAATTTTTAGGGGGTAAATTTGAAAATTTTTTGCCTTCATACAAATCAATACACTTTAATATACATATATTTTATTTTCAATTTGTTTTAAGTTTTAAGAATTTTATAATATCATTTGATAACAATTTGAAATAAGTTTGAGAAGCACGTTTGATATCAAATGCCAAAGTCGTCATATTTCAAACGTTTGGCATTGTGTTTACAAAAGTTCCATCAAATTAAAGAAATTTAACATTTAAAACATATATTTTTAATGAATGATTTTATAATAACACTAAGCTGAATGTCCTGTAATGCTTCTTTTATTAGAACTTCCAATTTTATTAAAAAAAAATTAAATACAAAAACTGAAATATTTTCGCAGTTTTCATCAGTTCGCAATAGCTTTTGTTTTAATTTATATCCTTCCACCTTAAAATTCATCTACATTTAAAATTTCATTAAAATCGGCTCAACGGTTTAGGCGTAATTGAATCATAAACAAACAAACACACACTTGATTTTATAATATTAATATAGATTAATATAGATATGGGCTTAATGTTAAATTGAGAAAATACTATTTTTGAAATATTTTTAAATTTAAAGTTGCCTAAAGTTTAAGAATAATTTGAGAATAATATTTGATATCAATTTGAAACAAGTTTAAGAAACACGTTTAAAATCAAATGTTAAAGTTATCAAATTTCAAATGTTTGAGACCATGTTTATTGGGATTGTAACGAGTAAAATTATTGCGTGGGCACATAAGTTCCATCTCGTATTCGTGGTGGTGATTGTGTTTGCAAAAATGAGTAGAGGAGATTGTGTGTGTGCAAAACATTGATATATATATATATATATATATATATATATATATATGTTAAATCTTTAACTAACCCTTTGTTGCCATAAATATCAATTTATTTTTTCTATGTAATTACATGTTAATCGTTTTAATAACTTCGGAACCAATTCGAAAAAATGGACGATCAATATCGCTTTCCATGGATCAATAAAAAAATTTTTGGAAAATTATACGTGGCTTCTTTCGTCACCGAACCGACGAAATATATAGTCATCTGAATGCTAAAGGGTGAAACAACCAAAAATTTCAAAACATGTTTTTTGTTCCATATGATACATTGCATTAAAATACACATCAAAAATTTAATTTTTAGAGTCTCATTATCAGAAATATTGGCTTTATTAAAGAAATTAAAAAGGGCGTAACAAAAAATTCTTTATTTTTCACAAGTAAAAACGTCGCAGGTTAATAACAGCTACAGTAAACATATATGTAAATTCGAAGAAAAAAGTTAAAAAAGTTACAAGTATTACAAAATGTATTAATCATATTCATTCAGCCGACATGATTGACGAACATTTAATTTTCAATATTATTGTTATTATATTATTATTATTATTATTATTATTTTGATCTTAATTCGTTTTGGAAATTTTGTATAGTGTGAAATTTTAATAAACATACATACATACATATATACATATATATATATATATATATATATATATATATATATATATATACATACATACATATATGTAATTTTTCCAATAAACGCGCAGGTGCAATTGGAATCTATTTGAAATTTCTTAAAATTCCTGCCATTTACAACATTTTGTTATTAAAAACATCTATCACAAATAAAAATATGAACGTTTTATTTTTATTAAATAAAAGTTGTTTTTATTGTTCTATTTAGGCGTTCTTATGTGTGTACAAGTACATAATGTTTTTAAATTTTCATACATTACAGAAGCTCTTCTATTTTTGCAGTTTGAAATTATTGATTTTTTGCATTTTTGTTTGATTTTTATTTTTATTCTTAGTAATCTTTTATAGGATAGAAAGTTTTATTCAAACTTATAAAAAAAATTAAAATTGTATAAAAAAGTACACCTACATTTACATATTATACAATCATTTTTGTTACAAATACAATTTTTTGTTGTATTTTGTCTAGTTTTATTTTATTGTTATTTGTTTCTTTTTTTGCTCTGTACCATTATATGTGGTTGGGATGTTATATATATACGTTTGTGCTGATGTTCAAAAAAAAAAAAAAAAAAAAAAAAAAAATATATATATATATATATATATATATGTCAAACGCCCAAGTATAATAATCGACTCGGAATCACGGCTGTCAGATGTGACGATTGGCGACTACATCTTCCGTTTGGCGAATTTTTTGGCGATTTATAAAATATATATTTGCGGAAAAAACTAATACATTTTCTTACTAGGAAATACCACCAACAAAAATATACTTTACAATAAACAGCGAAAGATTGCAAGACAAAGATGGAGTTGAATCAGGGGTTCAATGATGATGATCTGGTTCATATTAGGTAAAACATGCATGATTTTAACATTAGCGTGGAGTTCATGTGTTAATGCGAAAATTCAATGAAACGGCTTTACTTTCGAATGACTGCGACAAACACATGAATGCTTCATGATTTGAAAACGATTTTTCATTCGTAAAAGGAAAAAGTTTTTTTGAGAGTTCATTTAAATGATTTCCAAATACAAATAACAGTTTGTATTAAATTTAAATAATTATTTTTTAAATAAAAATTATATTTATTATTTATTTAAAAAAATAATATTTTTGGATGTTCATTTTAATTACTTCCATAATGACGAATAATTTCAAATTTAAGAAGTCTTGAAAATTACAACCACTTCCAACCACTTCAATTTATTTATATATTTTTTTTTGCCGGGTACTAATGTTATAAATGTTTGATCATTTGTTTTCCATCTTCTTTAAAATATATTAAAATATCAATTATTTTATCGATCAAAATAAAATGAAAACGTTCACGAATAAATTAATTTCTTGAAATAATTTAAGAATTTAATAAGAGAACAAATGTTGCTATACAATGTTAGAATTATTATTTTTTAAATAAATGTTAATAAATTTTTAAAGTTATTATCCTAAAATGGAGATATATATGTATGTATGTATGTTAGAAAAATTAATTTTAAATTATAATTTAATTTTTTATTCAATTACTATTGGCTACTGAAGCTGAAATTACATTTATAAATTATACGAATCAGTAAAAAAATCACTAAAAAAAATCTGACAACTCTGCTCAGAAACACTTTTTGAGTCAATTTAACGATGACCGTCCGTCTGGCTGGCTGTCCATGTAAACCTTGTGTACAGCTCGCTATTTTGAAAATAATTTAATGACTTTTGTGATACAAGCCTACTGGTTGTTGTTTATGATCAGTTCAATATGTCACCTAGCCTTCACATGTCCATAATTTTTCATAGCTCCCATATAAAGCCCTCTTCCGGTAATCTTTTAAAATTGCTAAAATTCTACATAAATGCCTAGGCAGAGGCATCGTGGAAGCGCTTGTAAATGCTGCAAATGATAACCCTGTTAGACGGTCTTATTATAGTTGCTTATACTTGGTAATTGTAGCGCTTTTACAACTCTCTCATGATGGTTGTTATAGTATTATGAGAACGCCGCAAATGATGATAATCTTAGACGGTCTTATGAAATTATTTGAGTTTTAAATCTTTTGCTTTAAAATAATAATAGTTTTTCATTTAAGCGATAAAAAAATTTTACTTTGTATGGGAGCTAACACTCCTTTTGGAGCCCTCATATTTTCATCTCGATTGTGGAAGTTGATGAGAAAGTTAATACTACAAAATTTTAAGTTGTTCGTTGTAATAGTTCTTTATATATGCCGTAAATATTATTTTGTTTGTATGGGGAGTATTATAAAGTAGACTATTTTAATAATGTTTCTTTTCAAATCACTAACTAATTTAAAAACTTTGAATTAATTAATACTTTTTTCCATAAGTTAAGAAAATAAAACGGTGTATAGCCACACGAATTTACAGGTAGACTGGCAGATATTTTATTTATACACAATTGTTCAATTCACAACCTCTATCGTATGATACGACAGAGGTTGTGAATTGGACAATTGAATATTTTGAATATGCAAAACCTTCTTTCTATCTCTCTTTGAAATTTGCAAATATAATGAAATAAAAAAAAATTAAATACTTAAAAATTAAGACAAATAAACAGCTTTTTTTGACCTCTTGAAAAGTTGTGTACTGGGGTATTCATTCGACTTACCGAAATTTACTAAAACTTTTCAGCAAATTGACTTATTAGAATTTTAATTGAGCGAAATAATAAAAAATAAAGCAAATTGCACAACATATTACGATTAAAACTTTGCTTTTTGTCATCAAAATATATTCAAAGAAACATTTTAGTATAATCAAAGAAAATTCATTTAGAAGTTAATGAAATATTAGTGATATTTATACAATCGGTTAAAATATAAAGCAAATCGAGTTAACATTGAACCCCAAAGAATTATTTGTCGATTTAATCGATTAATATTTTTAATATAATATAAAACCTAGAATAATTAAATACCCTAGTGCGTACGTGCGTAATTTTATATGAGAAATTTTCAACATATAATTTGTAAACTTGAATCGGTGTAATAATGGTTCTTTATTATAAAAATAATTGATACATGACTTGAAGTTAATCGGATAATGATAACTCGTTCCGGAAATCGATTAAAAGTTGTAAAATCAAGCAATTTCTTTTTTTCATAATAGATTTATTCGATTTTTTTTTCGATTATTATAAGTTGTCGAATATTTAAATTTTAAGGTGTTTTCACACATTTTCGCACAAAATGAAATTGATTTATATAAAATTAATTTATAAATTGCAATTTATGATAAGATAAGATAATATGAAAAAAATGTATGCTTGCTAACGAGTGGCTAAGTTTTTTGTGTGTAAACTTCCATAAGAAAAAGTTAGCCACTCGTTAACAAGCATACAATTTTTCATTATGAATAAGGAGAAATATCGTACGCATTGCCAACATATAGTACTGTACAGAAAAAGGCAACAAAATTAGGGTAAACCTAAGAATTGTGTTATTTTTTTACAATATTTACTTAACGACAAAAATAGTTTTACGAAATAATATTCATAATTAAAGAGGTACACTTTTAACGAAAACGGGAATAAAACACTACATTTTACATATAAGAGTGTGCATAACAATTTATATTTTATTTTTTCTGTAAAATTGAACAGAATTGATGCAATTAAATTGTTAATTGTTGCCTAAACGATATTATCTATTTAAATTTTTTGACTACACCCTACTTTGGACTACACTTATACTGAAAGGTCTTTCATAAGCAATTATTTTGTGTCCAATTCTTCAGTTTCAAAATATAATTCGCATTTTGACATTGCTAAAACATCGAATTAAACAAGACATTTCTCTATGTATGAGGAACATTTTGTGCTTATTAACAATCTATTAACTTAAAAGGATCAAATTTTTCTTAAAACTTTTTAAGAAAAGCACACAGTTTTTTGGCTAGAATTCAAGTACAGACATAATTACATCTTGTCCTTGTCAAAAAACATTTTTGGAATTGTTTTTATGTACACTGGTTTCAAATGTACACCTTCACGTTTCACTGCGGTGCCTGACATTACTATCGGAATGTTGTTTCAAATTAAAGTGCTTTTTTTTAATATGCTCAATTTTGTTTAGTTTAGGTAAAAATCTACCTATTTATATAAAAATTAGAAAATGTCTCTGATATAAAAACAGGAATAAAAAACTATACCTATGTTAAATATGCTTTTCGGTGAGCAGTACTATTTTGCTTGGTCTGTAACTTCATGAAATGTTTTCAATGGATTTTGTATGGACGATATACTAAATTTTTGAGATTACATAACCTATTTATGCAGGAAAATCTAATGCTGTACCACGTTGTCATATTATTTTTACTCATAACTAAACGAAGTTTTTGCCAGAAGTCCATTTACTTACACTGAAAATGCATAATTTTTTAAATTGTGCTTCAAAAATAAATTTGTAGACCGTAAATAGACAATGTGTTATAATTTTAAGTATCCAATTAGATTACTTTCCCCTTTTTGATTACAAAAAATCTTAAAATTTAGTGCATCGAGATATATTACCAAAAACCATAATTTTTATTAAAAACAATTGTTGAGTAAAAGAAAAATTAACAAATAGAAATAAAAATAATGCTCCATTCGGATATTTGTACTATAAAACTGCCATTAATTTAAGAAAAATCCCAAAAAATTTAAAAAATTTTGAAACGTTTTTAACAGTTGCAGATTTTGTTGCTTTTGTTGTTTTTTTTTCTCGTTTTTCTAAGAAGAAACAGATTTACATCTTCTAAAGTAAAAATTTTTGTTAATACTCCAGTGTGTTAACAATTATATAAAATTAGTTTTGTTGCAAATTTAATAGGGTAACTATGTCGTTGCTTATGTTCTGCACAGTACTGTATGTACAGCATTTTCTCAGCTCTTTAAACTCTCAAAATGCAGTCTTTTTTAAATTCCCAATAACAAGAAATGTAATATTTTACAAATAGAAAAAAAATTATAAATCGTCACCTTAGTGAGCACATATGCCTTCAAAATTTTTAATACAAAACGATACATAAACTTATAATATATATCAAAATTATTTTCATAAATATAGAAATTTTGCCATTAGATGCCTTCCAAATCTGGAATAAAACTATATAGACAGATTTATAAAAATATTAAAAGCAAAAAAGTTAAGTTTCTTATCCCTAAAAAATTATCTTTATTATAAAAATAGAGTTAGCAGTTTTGCACACTAAAGTGGCGAATAGTATACTATTATTAAAAGTATTTATTTTATATAGCGAGTGTCTATATTCAATATCCTATACCTCCTAAATCCTATATCTCGTAAATTTAGGAGAGCAAAAGAAAAAAATTATTTATTTTGTTTAGTTTTGAAGTATTAGAAATTTTCTTTTATAATTTTTTTTTTAGTCACGACTAAAGCTTTTTAATATTTCGTAATATTTGCGATTTTAAAGAGAGATAGGTTCTGCACTTTTATTCAATGTGTATAAATAAAATAACGATATAGATGGTTTTGCATGGTAAAAAATACATTTTATTACTATTTGATGTTTGATTTAAAAAATTTTAAAACTAGTTAGTAATTTGAAAAGCAACATAATGCAAATAGGCTACTTTATTTTGGGATAGGAGCAGGGGAAATGGTATCCCCCATACAAATAAAATAATAATTATCGCCTATCTAAAGAACTATTACAACAAAGGTCTTAAAATGTTGTGGTAATATCTTTCTCATCAACATCAACAATGAGTACAGTGTGTGTGGTAGCTCCCACACAAAGTAAAAAATATTTATGGTTTATATGAAGAACTATTAGAGCAAAAGTTCTAAAAATGTTTGGGAATAATTTCCTTACCAAAATTTATAAGTGTCGGAACAGAATAACATATACAGCGATATTTTCATACAAATTTGACAGAGAACTACGCTGCTCACCGTCGCTGTGGAATAGAATTTATTTTATTTTCTGAGCGACACACACTCATTAGTTTTTTGGTTTTCTTGTGAACGAAAAGGTGTAGTATTGCATAGACAAAAAATAAAATCGCAATCGAAGCTTATAAAAAGCGTTATTAAACGGAAAATAAAGCTACTGCACATATAAAGCAATTTACTTTAATAATAATGTTAAAAATCATTATTCATTTAAATAAAAATAAAAATAAAAAACTAGAATATCATAATTAATATAAGTATTCTTTTATTTTTTTTTTTATAATTTTGTTTATAAATTTTTTATATTTTTTTTCGTGTAACGTAAAATATTTTTAAAGACAACTTTATAAATTATATAGAATTTAAATAGTTTACTTTAATTTGGCACAAAATTTACTACATCTCTTAAAATAAAACATCACTGCATTAGCGTACTGCGCCGTGTGCAGAAAATTTAGTGTCGCTGCACTGGTATTCTGGGCCGACACTAACTGAGATGAAAATATGGCGGGCAACTCTAAGGGAAGTGTTAGTAACTAAGGTAAATCTTAATTTTCGCATATCTAAGGAACTATTACAGAGAAATTGTCGAAATTTATACAATTGTGGTGAAAATAGGTAGGGCAGGTTTACAGAGGATAGTAGCTGTCATATAAAGTGAATTATCATAGTATATATAAAGAACTATTCAACCGATTTAAATTTTTTTGGCCAGATTCATCGATATACAAGTAAAGTAGTCTGAAATGATATATGATGTGTTTATATTATCAAAATATAAAATAATTACTCAGAGAGATAGAGACATTAAAAAACGTTGATAAAATGAGAAAAAATGGAACTTTTGATTGATATTTATACCATAGATGAGGGTCAGAGAATGGCATCAAAAAAAGTTTCACGAAAATGCGAAATAGAGGGTATTGAATATAGACCCTCGATATGTGTTTGTTTTATATTAAAAAATAAATCAAATTTGTAGTTTGTTATATTTTTATAAATAATTAATTTAAACAACTTTTTCGTCTGAATCTTCCTCCACAACGATCATTCGCTGATGCTAACTAACAACTTATTTTGGTTAAAATAGAAGGCTTGTTTTTAGATTGGATCCTCAAGGTTTCTTGGTATAAATCAAGATCACCAGCAGACTTGATTCTTAAATAAATTTGCCCATTCGTTTTTAGTTTACTAGTTATGCGACTTTAAAGATATAATACATTTTTCTGAATATTTTTATTAATATATGTGCCTCATAAATTATATTTGTATCGTTTAGAAGCATGTTTAAATACTTTTCTAATGATATATAACATAATTTTATTTTTTTATTGATATACCGGCACTTGCAAATTTTTTTGATTTTCAAAAAAAATTTTTCGCCGAAACCGGTGTTAGACGTACATAGTGGAGAAAGTCCTTGAGCCCGGCCAAAGGTCGGCTACAGAAAAAAACTTTTATTAAAAAAACTTTAATTAAATGGTGTTTTGCGGCATTAACTAAACCATAAGTTCTTATAACAAGATATTGGTGTCGTTGAAAAGAGAAAGATTTCAGCTTCTTAAAAATATTAAATAAGTTTTATGCCATATTTTAAAAACCGAAATGAAAAGTAAATATATAGCATTTTCCTTTTTTTTTAATTATAACTTACATCATTGTAAGATGCGCAGTTTTATGGGATTTTTAAATAATGCTTATAACGCGCAAAAGCGATGTTATGTAGCCACTAGTATCCAATCGATTAACCGTCATTCGGTTATCCGATTAATTTTTTAATGTCAATTATATCTCAATAAAAATAAATAAAAGTAATTTTTAGGGACGTACTTTTTCATTATTTCCAAAGTTTCATTAAGTGCGCGTTTTCTTGCGCTTAAGAATTGCAAATACTAGGTCATATAAAAAGTATCTGCGGTTTTAATTTCAACTAAAATTTTCTTTATTGGAAATCAATTTATATCAATTACATATTATTATTATTTATGACCATCGTTGTAGTGCTTTTGTGGTTTCTTGGCGAAAAAGTTGGCCAAGTGATTTTCAGGGGCTCTTTGGTTGGCCAATTTTTTAAATTGCAGTCAGAATATATAAGGGAATACGGTGGATGTATCAAAACTTCCCATCCAAGTGCAGTCAATTTTTGGCAGGACATCAAAGATTTGTGTGGCCTGGAATTGTCATAATGGAACACACCTTTTATCTTGGCCAATTCTGGTCGAGTTGTGAACAGTAGAATTTAGAATTGATCGTTTCTCAACATAACCTTGTTTGTCGTCAAACCAGTCGTTTGTGGAAGGTTACCGGCCTTTGACTATGATTTCTTCTCTTAATATTCTCATTGAATCCATTTTCATCACCCGTAATGATCCGTTTTTTGCGATAATTCATGTGGCATCTAAACATCGAGCTTCTTTTAGTAATCAGCCTTTTGGAATGATTCCAAACTGTCATGTGTTGATGTTTAGTGTATACGCTTTATCCTGACAGCTTGCGTGTTGCTCTTACTCCACCAGTTGCAAAATTTCAACCACTGACTGAATCGAGCAAAGCACTCCTGGGTCCGGTGTTCACTCACAGCATTATCACCGTATAGTTTACACATTTTTCGGCATTTTTTTTGCAGCGTTTTTCCTTTTCTTAATAAAAAAGCATCACATAGCGAATTTCTTTAAATATTTCACTCATTTCCAAATCAACATAACCTTTTACACGAGCAACGTATTAAAGAATAACTACCTTTCTAAAAATGCAACCTGTAAATATCACCTTTCAAATACATATTCGTTTGAAACAATCGAATTAGTTTTCCACGTTTTATGGGTATCAACCTCATCTAGTGACAAAAAAGAACGAGATAATTTTTATATCACGTAATACTTGTTACTAAAAAGAACTGTTTTAAACAACATGACTTTCTTCTCAGTGAATAGGTATCAAAAAAGGTCATCTTTCAATGACAAGCTTCCTTTAAATTAATTAGAAAAGATCCGAATTTGCACTAAATCTGGTTTTAAAGTCAAGTTCAGGATCCCATTGATTTTTTTTTTTTGATGTTCTATTTTTGTTAGGATGGATATTGACTTTGACTTTTATGACAAAAATTATTCTCACACAGAAAATAAAGAGAGTTACATTAAAAATACTGGCTTATTAAATAAATTTGAATTAAGAGAATATTTTGTAGTATTTTTTTCATACAAATGAACGAAAATGGAAGAACTTGATCTACATTATGTTTCTAAAAAACTATTTCAATAGATTAAATACTATAATTAATATTACTTATATGTTTTATATGTATTACTAAGACTATTCGGTTAATCGAATAATTTACTATTAACCACGAATAATTATTTGTCGAGTTAAGCGATTAATATGAAAATCCGAATAATTGTATAGCCACCTTCAAGTGTTTAACTTGGCACTAAATAATTTGCTAAATCAATTTAGCGGTGTCCTTCAGTCCGTCTATCCATTATTAACGTAAACGTTATGATTAAACTATACTTTACAAGATATCTTAATGAATTTGCCAAGGAGGACACAAGGGCATTTCGTGAAAATCGTGATAAAAATACTTTCCCGCTATATGTATGTTTTTACAACTAAAGTGAAAATTATGATATCAAATTTTGTGACTATCGGGACAAATTGCCCCATTGAAAATCGTTTTCTGAAAATCATACGTGCATACATTTTATATAGATGCTAGAATATCGAGATAAAATTTGGTCGTAAATTATATCAGCTAGTTGCACTACTTTTGAGTGCTGACTATAAACATTTAAATGATCATTTACACGATATTAGTGTTTTAACGTTATTAAATAGTCTTTAGAAATAATTTATATATTTTATATATTGTTACCAAATTGTATTTGAATTCAAATATAATCGTTTCTACGGCTGGTTTAAAGTTAAATAATGCTTCTCAACCTTTCAATACTTCTCGATCTTTCTCAATGCTTCTCGACCTTTCTGTTTATGTTAACAGCAGTTAACATATCTGTAGAAATTATTAACATAGCTGTAATCATACAAAATTGAATGAAAAGCTTTTACCATTGTTTGTAAGTATGGCAACACTAAATGTAAAAGCTGCTAACATTAACATCGAAAGTTCTACAATTCGAATATACTAGTTTTTCCGTTAATATAAATTGGCCGTGAGAACACCATTGAGTCAGTCTAATTGGAAGTATCGTTAAGTAAAGACAAATTAACAGCCTTGGTTGTATATTCTTGTACATTATTAAAGTGTGCTGTATAAAGCGTGTAATTTAAGTGTGTGTGTATTAGAACACAAGTGACTATTTCAACTGTTGCTGTTGTACATTTTAAATAAAAAATAAAGAGTCGTTCCAACTTTTAAACTACTAAACTGCTTTTATTTGCAATCAAAGTACCGGTTAATTTAAAAGGAAATAAACCACAATTTTTAAAAGGTAAAAACGTGAAGCAAAGTTAGAAAATTAAAAATATTGTTCAACGGGGCAGGCCTGGGCGGAACAATTTCATTATATTTTTAGTCCCTGGAATACTGGCTATAAACTGCATATGAATTTATGCTCTCCAATCTATGCTTTATACAACTTATACATCTTGAAATTTAAAATTTAAATAATTTTTTAGTTAAAACTTTATTCATTCTAAAATGAACATTTTGTCATTGTCTAATAAATTAATGGACTTTAAAAATATATGATTCTGTATTTTAATAAATTATAATATAAAGCAAAATATATTAAAAAATTTAACCATATATATAATTTCTGTATTTAAAGTTAATGCTATATTCCAGTAATTAAAAATAAAATAAAATAACGTTTGAAAAAGCTTTCACTTTAGCGGCGCTCAAAAAATAAGTTTAAATTAAAGTTCAAAATTAATTTTATTTATTTATTATTTAATTAAAAGAATTAAAAGAACTAGTTTTAAAACCGTACGTATTTAAAAATTTATAGATAAGTAAAATCAATAACTTTAGCCGCTAATACGCACGGAAATTTATTTTCTAAATAGAAATTGCATCATTATTTTTTCTGTCACAAAAATCTTCGTAAAACAATTTGGAACATAAATTAAAAAAAAAAATTTAATTAATATTTATGTTACAGATTTTCTATTTTTCTTAAATAATAATAATAATAATAATAATAATAATAATAATAATAATAATAAGAATAATAACAATAATAATGATAATAAAGATAATAATAATAAAATAACTAAACAAAAAATACTTGGTTTTTCGTACAGTTTTATTGCCTTGAGTGTGCATTAGACTATTACCCAAAAATACAAAATTTTGTATTTTGCTTGCTCCATGGTGGGCAAAATAATTATATCTCAAAAATGTATGCTTTTTATTCTGAATAAAAAGGCTAATATAGCTTTTTTCCCAGAAAATTAAAATTCAATAATAATAGTCAAAGTCGACTGGCCGCTTTACGACCGATCGACCCAATTTTCACACACATATTATCGGTAGTCGCTTGAACCCTCCTATTCCAGTCTTCTATATATACATTGTTCTTTAGATCGTTTTATTCATTACAGATGAACTTTTTATCCTAGATATATATTTACAGGAAAAACTAAAAAAACTATACAAAAATGTATATAAAAAATAACAAAATATAACAAATGTTTTAGTGATGTAAATTCAATCAAAACAAATAAAATAAACTCGTTATCGAGTATTTATGTTATTCATTACAAAAAATTAATAGTGTTTATTATGATAAGCTTTATATATTTCTCTTATTTTTGTCTTTTTTTTTTTTATTAAGTAGTAATAATATTAGAAGCAATATTTTCAAAGGAATTAAACAATAAAAAACTTTTTTATAAATTTGAACAACCGAATGAATTAACATTCAGTGGTGTAGCTTTAACTATGAAGAGAGAAATAAAGTACAAATGTTGCCGTTTTCAAAATTCAAAAACTTTGTATGTTAAAGCTGTTTTTTTTTTGCATACGTTTTCTTAAAAAATGTTAGCCTCAAAATGTGGGTATCTAATGTGTGCTTGAAAGCAAAATGAAGATTTTTTTTTGCATGCAGCTGAAAAAATATAAAGCAAACTTCTTTACTCTCTCCATCTTGAATAAATTCAACATATATAATTTCTTTTATAACAACGGCAACACTGACATAGAAGGAGAATAAAAACATAAGAGATTTTCTCGCGGTCCTTAACAGCGATGCCACAAAGAAAATATTTTTCCTACCAAAAAGTTCTTCAAAAACTACCAAATCCTTCCAAAATGTACCAACATTATTAATTTAAATAAACTTTTAGGGAAACTTTGGTGAGATGCCAACTTTGTTTCAATTTGTTATTTTCCAAAGTTTTTAAATAATAAGTAATATAAAGTTTGTAGTTTCTTTATTTTGTAGTTTTTATTAGCCATATAGGGGCTCATTGGGAAGAATTTATAAGAAAAACTATTCGTGAATCAAGATATTGTAATTTACAAAAAAAAAAAAAAAAATATACCCTTTCGTCATAAAATAAATATTTTCTAAGTGAAAAAAATAAAAATAAAATGTTCATTTGTTTTATTGTTGATAGATACTAATTATTTTTTGAAATTTGTAAAAATCATCATTCTCTTCTGACTAGATACAGCCTTCAAGGATTTATAAATTTACTTTTCCTGCTTTGATTGCTATAAAGAAAATTTTATTTTAAAATGATCTATATGTATAAAATAAATACAATTTATGTTTTTTACTTATTCGAACTATATAAAAATGTATTCTATATAAATTTTTAAAATAACATTAACAGTAATATCATATTAATAATAAATATAGACCTTCACAGTTTATGTTTAAAAATATTTAAAAATATATATTTTTGGGGATTTAAGTAAAAGAAATTGCGAATGATGAAGAATTATATTTGAAAATTTTAAATATGTTTTGGTAGTAATTCACATATTTATAACTCTGGTATATATTCTTCAAATTAATGCATGCAAAAGGTCCTAAATAAAAATTACAGATTATGGCCAAATAACACCATGCTTATTTTTACAAGGGTGGTGAAAACATCACTACAAAAATACCTTTTTAAAAATTGCAAATATAAATAATTTAGAAATATGAGATGTTTAAAAAATATGTTTGTAGATGCATAATATCTCTAATAGTATTGTTTTTTGTTATTCTTAGTATCTGACAAATTTTGTCTAGCGTTTTTTAAGAGTTATTAAGAGTTGTTTTAAATATTGAGATTCTACCAAAAAAATCGTAATATTTGAAACGAACCAATCAAACTACGAAACCTTCGAAAATGAAAATAAATCTGCCAATAATAATATGAAATGTTGCATTTTTTATTGCATAAAAATACCGCTAAAATCTCCCCAAATAAAATTTTGCATGTGAAAACTAATTTTTGCCACCCAAATTTGAGGTGTGTTTTTAAGTTTCCTTTTTCAGCATTCGCTTTTTCTCATGTTGCTTTATAGGGCATTCAGACCGTCGCGAAATTACGTACTTTCGTGATTTCGGTTGAAATCAAGTTGAAATTACGTAATTTCCCATACATTTTGACACTTGCGAAATTACATAATTTTGTGTAATTTCGGCGAAATTACATTGAAATTACGATGCTCATTTCCGTGCAACTCTGTACATGGTTGGAAAAAAGACTTTTTTCAACTATGTACTGCATGTTTCAACCGTGAGAAGAAAAAAAAAACAATTGACAGCTGATCTTAAATTTAAACACAAATCTTAAAATTAACTATTAAAGTGATTTTGCAAAATGAAACCTATCCTTTTTACATTTTTAATTGCTGCAAATTAATTATTTTCAATTTAGTAAGTAATTGTTTCTTATTTGTTTCGATTTCAAAATACTTTATTTACCCCTATAACAATTTAAAATGTAAACAATAAGTATCAGCTGTTCACGAAATTACATCAAATGTCATCTAGCCAGTATGAACACTCTAGATTTCATACGTAATTTAGGCATGAAATTTCGTAATTTCGCGCCGGTCTGAACAAGGCTTTATTTATATTTTGCCTTCTAAGGGTAAAGATCACGATCCGTGTAATATATTAGTGTTGCAGTATATAAAACTTTTAGAATATTTTTTTACTCTTCAATATTTAAACTATTTTTTTTTTACAAATAAAAAATAAAAGACAATATAGTTGGATATTTGTTAAACGTTTTATTAAAATAAAGTTGAAAGTAAATGGTTTGAACTCAAAATTTATCATTTTTGAACTAAATTTCTTCTTTATAAATAAACTAAATTGTAATATTAAAAAAAAAGATAACACTTAAATAAGATAAAAAATATCGTAAAATTTATCGTATAAATGTTAAAGATTTTACAAAGTGTTTTTAAAACAAAATTTGAAAAAAGGCAGCGTCTAAATTCGGTGTTAACCCAAAAGCTCATATTCAGTGCTGTCAACTTTCAGCTGTTGCAGTAAAATATGCGCAACAGCTAATAGTTATATTGAGGGCTTATATTCAAAAAGGGCTAACTGCAGATTTCCAATTTTTTTCGCGTCAAAGTAGTGTAAAATAAAAAATTGATAAATAATTGTTATATATATGTTGTTAAGCTTTACCCTATTTTACATAGTTACGTATTGCAATTACAATGTAAAAACTAAAAATATGGCATCACTGTTTAAATATAGAAATAAAAATGCTTTTGCCATTAAAGTTAGATTTTTAACCTTTTTTGGAAGTTTATAGACCATACGCGCGTATACCTATCAACATTTTTAATTTTTAACCTTTTTTGGAAGTTTATAGACCACACGCGCGTATATCCATCAACATTTTTGTATGGCTAAATAAGTGCACTATACCTTAAATTTAAAGAAAAGAATAAAATAATTAAAATAAAATTAAAAATTAAAATAAATAATTAAAATAAATTATAAGCAAAATATCTTAAATACTAAAAACTAGTTTTTTAAAAAAGTTATATTTAAATAAAAAGTGCGATGACCTTCAAAAACGGTTAATTTTTTTTTAATTTTTGTAAAACTTACAAAGGTAATATAAATTATTGGTCACTTTACTTTTATTTCATAAACAGCGCAAATGGAACAGAATAATGTAATATAAAAACTTATAACAAGTTTTATTCAACATCCACCTTGAAGTATAGCGTTCGACTCAGAATCAATTTCAGAGTCGGTTTAACGTCTTTCTAAGGACTACGCACGAAAAAATATGTGCATACTTTAAGGCTTATAGCTAGAGTTTTTCTTTTTTCAGGAAAACCTGAGCTCAAAAATAAATTTTAATCATGTTCAGTTCTTGGACAATTGGACCCTTTAAATTGAATGCTCTTATAAGAGAACTTTCATAATTCATCTGATAAAAAATTTATATACAGTTTATAGTTTTGATAATTTTTGCCCATGATTTCACAGTTGTTTTAAAAATATAAGTTGTTGTTTGAGGATTTCAGACATTTTAAGGAGATTCTCATGCGTGCAATTTATAACTTCAAATCGTTTAATAAATATACTTTCAAATGACGAATTTTATTTATTACTAGTCCTTTTGTAACATATTATCTTTGGCCACAATGAAAAAATTTGCAGAATCTAATTTAAAATATTCCCATAAATATAATTATTTTATTTTCCATCTATTATACAAAATATATGAAGGACTCAGAAACTATCAAATATATTTAGACATCTCCTTGAAGATATTTAAAGTCGTAACAAAATCAAATAAAATAAATAGAAAAAATGTAAAAACACGTTACGTACTAAAATAACCATATATGAGTTAGAAAATATAAACATTTTGCACACACTAGAAATCCCAGGAATTCCCACATGACTTCGCGGGATTACGAGTTTGAAAATTTAGTGTGAAAAGCTCTACTAATAACTTTTACTGTACGTGACAAAGATTAGTACCGTTAACTTGTTTACATTTGCTATTATTCTCAGTAACTACCCAGCAAAAACTTTGCTTTCCTAGTAAGCTAGCAGGTATAATTGGAGACAAAAATAAACTACTTATTTTTTTCCTGAATAACTAGTTATTCAGTTAGCTCTAGCCAACTCATCCTTTATAAATTATACTGAATTAACAAAAATGAAATAATATAAAAGTATAACACTATTTTTAAGATTAAAAAATTTTAAATATTTTATGCAAATAAAATTACGTTATTGTGCTTTTGATGTTAAAACTTTTTAAAAATATAAAATAATCTCTATTGGATAAATTTCATTATAAATAGCTTGCCGCCTATTTCCATTTTATTTCTCTAACTCACATTATTTTTTTTAACTTAACTAACTCTTACCAAATTAAACATAAATCTTGAAAATACTAAAAATTGGTTCGGATAAATTATAGTGTCCAGAAATCTGATGAACATAATCTTATATACGTTTGAATACAATATGAGATTAGTTTTTTTAGAAGTATTTTGGAGTTATAACATTTACATCTAACACTTACAGATCCATTGCTTGGATAAGAGATGCTGTTTCAAAAGAAAATTTGTTAGAATGAAAAATTTTTCAATCAAGTAATTTTTTTTATAATAGTGAGTATTTTCGAAGTTCAACTTATTTAATATTCATTTCCACAAGTGTATATATAATAAAACTAAAGTATCTGAAATTTGAACATGCCAAAAATAAAGTTGATGTCAGATTTCATGTAAAGCATGCAATTTTCCCATTTTCCTGGGAAATTAAAAAAAAAAATTCCCGAGAGTATTTTGAAGGGAAATCCCAGGATTTCCCGGCCGAGAATTCCCGGATCCCAAACCATAGTCATGAAATAAAACTATGCATTATAGACAAAATTACAGGAACATAAAATTAAAAAAGTATTATGTCAATGCCTTGTAAAAGATATTTTTTGCAGTTTTTTTTTTGGTTATAAAGTATTTTTTTCTGAACTGATATTCAGGCTAAAAACAACATTTTCATAATTGGAATATTTTTAGGTTTTAAGGAAGACAACGAAAACTTATTTATTTTTATTTTCATCCTGCAAAAGAAAGTAATTATGGTTAAAATTTAATTAAAAATACCATTTTATTTAAACATTTTTCAAAAAGTTAAACATTTTTCTTCTTGAACTCCTTACACAAGTGGTCTGTGTAAGGAGATGTGTTTACATAGACTTTTACTCGGAACTTTTTACATAACATACATGCATACATACATACCTGAATAAAATAATAATCAAAAATAACCATTAAAATTGCTTTATTTAAAACTTATATCTCTCTGATTTTTTTCTTTATAGAAACAATACAATCCTTTATTTCTTTCAAAGACACATTATTGACATAAATAATAAATATACAATACTAAAAGAAATCATTCGAAAGATTCAATTCTGTTCATTAAAAAAAATAAGAACTGATCAAATATAAAATTCAAGAATTGAAAGTCTTCTATTTGGATTAAAAAATTAAAACAAATTTTTTGCTTTCTAAAGAAGCAAAAACAACAAAAAGTTTACAAGAATTCAACCCGAATTTGGATCCAGTAGATTTTTTCACTCTCTTGGAGCAGAATCTCCGAACGAGAGGTTTGAAAAAATCATTAGCAATATATTAGGTCAATTAAGATTTAAGGAAAAGCAGCTAGATATGTCTGCAGATTCACCGAGGCGTTCCTCTGGTAGTAACTTACGTGGTATGATAGCTGTGCCTACTGTAGTACCGCCACAGGTTGTTAGTGATCGATCTATTTTGGATTCTGCCATTGGGTTTATAAACGAAGTAACTTTAGCCCATCAGCCACCTATAGATCCAAAGGATACTATAACATGGGCAAGATTTGAAATAGCTGCTGATATAAGCGACCCTCGTTTTGGAGAAGATTGGGAATTAGAAGGCAATGTAGCACCTCCTTTACTTTTAATTTTGGGTTATGGATTGGGTGTTCAAGTTTGGGCAATACCAGCAAATGGTGAAGCTGTTGAGGTACTGTCTTGGCGACATGGTATTGTTTCGGCTTTAAGAGTTCTTCCAACACCCATATCAACAGTAGCTGTCGAAGAAAATGGTCGTGCCGACGAACCCATTGATGCATTTGTAGAGAAAAGACCGTTAATTGCTCTAGTTGATGGTAGCTCAACATCGGGGTCTCAGCCTCAGTTTTGTGCTGTCAACTTTATATCTCTCAAAACTGGAGCGCAGGTGAAAACGATTAAATTTAAAAATCCTGTTATTGATATATTGGCAAATCGTTCTTCGGTTGTTATTACCTTTCATGAACGTATTGCAGTTTTCGATGCTCGTACATTAGAAGATCGTTTATCGATTACAACATGCTACCCTAGTCCTGGGTAAGTCTTAATAAACAATAATTATTTTAGACATTTTAAATTAAATCTATGTATTTAATTTTCATTTAGAATCAATCCCAATCCTACTGCTTTGGGTCCACGATGGTTAGCATATGCAGAAAATAAACTGTTGCACTCCAAACGTAGTGGAGGTGGCTGTGATGGTGATGGCGTGGCAAGTTATACAGCTACTGTCCTAAATGCGTCCAAATCTTTAGTAAAAGGCCTGAGAGAGTTAGGTGAACAAGTCGCTGCCGGATTAACAGGAACATCAGGCAGTGCTGGCAATTCGAAGAATACATCTTTTGATTCTGGTTGCGGATCTGATTCAAAACAATCTGGTATAGTTACCGTAATAGACATAAAGGTATAAATAGTCCATATAATTTCTTAATAAATATTCACATTGGGTAAATACTTGATGCAATAACGGTAACACTATTTTTTAAAAAATATTTATATGGTTTTGCATTAAAAGTATTAGTGTTTTGAAATAATACAAATAATTTTTATACATTAATTTGGGTGATATTACTTTTTTCTTTATGATTTGCAATATATGTATATATGTATATGGGGCATTATCAAAAATTTTTTAAATGGCTGAAACTGACTTTAATCCTTAATAAGTTTTGTGGTAATACTATTTTATACAAATGGGTTACATATCTGAACTAACAGGACTTTAAACTAATTTAGTGCACAATTTTAACACCATAGCTTTTATTTTATAATCAGGATTGTTGTTCAAAGTTAAAAAATTTAGAAAAAGGGCTTAATATTACTTAACTTGTCCCTATTCTTCTACGCATTTTGTTCGCGCGTTTATACATTTTGATCTCATTCGATCTTATGTGAAATAATCGGACTTTGTGGATTAATTATACACCTTCCTTGTTATTGTGCAGACTTTCGTCAGTTAAATACTGGGTGGTAGAATTTTTATGACTTTTTTTAATTTTTTTTTTTTCGTTTTTTAGGTAGAGTCTATATATTTATACAAATGGATTAATAATTTTTTAAGACTTAAAATCAAAAATTTTTGATAATGGCCCATGTAAGAGTAGTCCAAAAACATATTTATTTCATTTTAAATTACCATTTCTTAAAATTTTATGAAGTTCTCATCCTTTTAAGCTGGATCAAAGGGTAAAAAGGTCCTTTTTTATACATAAAATATATTTATTTAATATACATAAAACACAGCAGTGATATTCTATCGCTGGTTAGGAACTGAATATCATTTTTTAAATATTTTACTTGTAATCACCTCATATAGATACAGTTATTGAAAAAAATTTGCTCAATTAAATATTTATTCCAAATTATATTATATATGTATATGTAAAAGTAGTGTATTGATATTATAAAAAAATCACATGAAATCTTTTAGAATCCTCTTAAGGATTACAGCCCCACTTCGGGTGTGTCATCATCTAACAATCAAACTGCTGGCAACGATACAATTATAGCCCATTTTATAGCACATTTAGAAGCATTGGTTGCAATGGAATTTGATAATTCGGGAATGCTTTTAGTAACAGCTGATCGTAGAGGACATGATTTTCACGTGTTTCGTATTCAACCCAATCCTGTAGGTTCCAGTCTTGCAGCTGTACACCATCTGTACATATTACATCGTGGAGACACTACTGCTAAAGTGCAAAATATTACTTTAACATTGGATTCTCGCTGGGTTGCTGTCTCAACACTTCGTGGTACAACACATGTTTTTCCCATTACACCTTATGGAGGTACTATGGGTGTAAGAACTCACAGTTCACTGCATGTAGTTAATAAATTATCTCGATTTCATCGTTCTGCCGGCCTGTCGGCTGAAGGGCGCTCGAATTCGCCAATTTCCCATTCGGAGAGTACAACATTTACACAATCATTGCAGCCCTATCATAATTCAACTTTACCACCATTTCCACGACCAACCGTAGTAATGCCATTAGCTCAATTAAGACAGCCTTTTGCTCTAGGATCTCCACCAGGGTCTACAACTTTAGCGGGAGTAAAATCTGTTACAGGTGGCACGGGATCAGCATCACAGCGTCAAAGATTGTCTTCATTATCAGATGATAGTGGAAAACCACTAAGTGTATGTGCAATTTTTGCAAAATCTCGATCGTGGCTTTTAGATCCGCCCAATGTTACGCGTGAAGCTCCACATCGTATGCAACGTAAAACTGTGGATTCTTTATTCGTAATGGCTGGACATGGAGCCCTTATACAATATGATTTGGATACAAAACTTGCCTCAAGTATGTTTGTACATAATCATACAAAGCTTTGATATATATAAATCCTTATTACACCATTTGAATTTAGATGTTGCCAAAGAAAAAATATGTGACGATACTCCTATAGAATTGGAAGTCGAAGCTAAAGCTCAATGGAACTTAGGTAGACGTAAAGAAGGATCTCAAGAGATAATGCCACCTCTATCACCTGATAATTGGTTAATAAAAAATCGCAATTCTTGTATGTTAACTGATAGTACTCGACAATACGATGACTCAGATGATCGGAGCGAATCTTGGCTTTCACAAGTAGAAATTATAACACATGCAGGTCCACACCGGCGCCTGTGGATGGGACCGCAATTTGTTTTTAAAACTTACAACACACCAAGCGGGTAAGATATTTATTTGATAAATGAAATATTTTGTTCATTTATTTATACTGGTGTATATAAAAGGTCTAATTTAAGTCATGTCGATATTGAAGCCGTAGAAATTGGTACATCAAAATCTAGTACTACCACTTCTGAAAAACTTGATCATTCAAGCCCTTTGAATATGCCATTAAGTGCAGCCGGTCGTTCCAGTGCTGTACCAGTTCTTATAGAATCTGGCTCATATAGTGAGATACATATACGATTTTTATTTTTAAATATACTAAACTTATTTTATATAATATGTAGGCAGCATTGAACAAAGTCCCAAATTAATGGATCGTTTTCGTCATGATAATCTAGATTCCGAATTTTCAATAGCACATGGAGATTCTCGTTTAAAAGAAGATTTAGCTGATGCAATGCGTGAATCGCCTTCTGCTGCAGTTTCAACTAAAGATACCGGTAAATTACTAATCATTATTCTTGCGAAATATAATTTTATTTTTTGTATTGCATTTATAGCTTTATCCATTCTGTTTTTTCTTTTTCTGTTTTATTGGGTTTTTGTTTTATTGCTTAATTGTAACTTATTTTAATAGAATTTTACTAACTATTTGTAACAAATAAACTAATAAGATATTATGTGCACAAATCTAAATGCTAAAAAAATAAGAATCATGCTTTTATACATACATTCAAACGTGCATACATATGTAGTTTTTCCCACCATTTTATCATATTGATAAAAATATCAACTAAAGTAACCAGAACTGGTTTCCGGCTTTTTGCAAACAATGTCGGTTTCGGTTTTTCCAATTTTCTGCTTTTGTCGAAGTCGGGTTTTTAAAGGCGGTTAACCGGGTTTTAAAACATCATTTTATTAAACGGTTAACCGGTTTTTAAAACAGCATTTTATTTAACTATTTATACAATTTTACTCAGAAAAATAATCCAAAAAGAGAAAAAAATAATAAAAAATTACATGACTAAAATAAATAGAAGTTTCATGTAAATTGCTATATGTACTAAAAATGAAAGATTGCTTATTTAACTTAGACAATTGAACTATGCCCACGAAAAAGTTAGTGCTTTAAAATGTTTGCTTTATAACTTGCAAATTCAAATGAACTACATGTATTGTTAACCATGATGTTGTATATGTAGCAAAGCAGTCTAATCAACCAAATTGCTCAAAACTCCGATCAAGTAAAAGGTATTGGGCCTTATTCACCAAAAATGCACAGTAAAAATGCAGAAAAGCTTATTAAAACCCATTTAGAAAAAAATTATTATGTCAAATATAAAAATTTCTTTCATAAAAAACATAAACATATAATTTTTAAAACTAGAATTAATGGTATTCACCTAAAAATTTTGCGACCCTAGAAATTTTCCACTGTTTCAAATTGACGTGAGCAATTAATTAAAAAAAAGTAGATGAAGTTAGCAAAAAGAAGTAAAAACATTTTTTTTTTCAAGATACCGAAAAATGCGATACTTCATTTCTAATATATTTTTTATTTATATAATTCATATATATCTGTTAATAGATATTTTTCTTTTTATATTTGTTATTTCATTTTAACTTTTTTTATTGTTGTTGTTAAATACTAAAATAGTTTGATTTTTCAGTGATGTTTTCCAGTTTAGAGTAGATTTTTAGAGTACTAATTTCACATTTTCACAAAGTGGCAACATTATAAAAATTGATGCAAATTTGCAACATTTTACTCATATAATTTTAAAATTGCTCCTTTTCTGACAATTTTGCAAAAGTTGTGAAAATATTCTATGTAGTTGTAATAATAAATAATAACAATATCTATTTCAAATTAATATATGCATATATATATATATTTGTTTTTAAAAAATATTTTCGTTAAAAAATTTAAATGACTGAAAAATGAGATAACCGCTAAAATAACGTTACCGAAGAAAAATAAATTATCGTTACTGCTAACTTACTATTACCGCTATTACACAGTTTGAGGACAAATAATTATTTTGAATAAAATTAAAATAAAACTTGTTAGAATGTTATAGTTATCTTTTAATACTTAACTTTATACCTCATGGTTGTGTAACGAGACAACCATTACCCTTAAAATTACCGAAATAGCGCGAAATGCTGACAACGCTAAAATGCCGTTACCGAAATAATCGAAAATACAGTTACCGCTAAAATAACCTTACCGAAATAATACAAAATTCCAAGACCTCTTTACTTTTTTGTTAATTTAAGGAAATTTTGGATACGAACCGCTAATTTTGAAAGACTACATTTGTTTTAAAAATGTGATATAAAAAATAATAACTGGAGTCACATTCAACTTTCAAAATAACCATTTTTATCATTTTATTTTCTAATTTGGACTTTTATTATTATTATTATTATTATTATTATTATTGACTTTATTGAAACCTTTATAAAATAATTAATTAATTAATTACATTGTTGTGAGGATTTACTTCAAAGTATTACAACAATTCTAAAAAAAAACCTTGTACATAATTAAGCGCTATAAGAAATGTTAAAAACAACCATCAAGTAAAAGAGTCATAGTGATTGTTTAACAAATTTCTTATTATTTAATATTTAGACCCTCTGCATTTTCATTAAATGTCAGATTCAGTTTCCTAGCAAATGTATTAAAGATTTTATGGGTATAGTTTCTATGCAGTAGATTAGTAGAATATCCGAGGTGTAGGTTATGTATTATTTTCAGATTTTTATTTTGTATTATCTGTAATTTTTTCCTGTAAGTTTTAGTAGATTTATGAAACCAAAATTGGCCGAATACACATTTTATAAATATGGATCTTGTTTTTTAAATTAGGTTTAGATCTTCTGTTGAGTAAGGGGTAAAGTGCATCCCCGCATTTGATTGCTTTATAACAAATGTATTTGATGTGTTGTTTAAATAATACTCCCCCACTATCTTCCATTTTTTGATTATTGCGTTTAACACTTTACCACAGCAAAAAGCGTCAGCGTAAAAAGCTACTTCTTGATTCTTGCGAACAGTAAAATCGGAAATGTATATTGAATAAAGAGAAGGTGACAATACCGATCCTTGCAGCAGACCCGAAGGGATTTTTCTATCACTAGATATCGTGTTACCTATAGATACAATAAATGAGCGTTGATCGGAAAAACTTTATTATCTTTTGCAGGTACTTTGGATAATTGAAGGAATTTAGTTTAAAAACTAGGCCTTCATGCCTTATTGAATCGAAGACTTTTTGAATATCAAGAAAAATAACTCGAGTGCTCTTAGGATTTCTTTTGCTTGTTTCAAGAAAATTAACGACTCTTTTTAGTTGATGTACTGTGGAGTGCTCCTTGCGGAATCCAACTGTTGAGGGTATAAAATTATTTTGATTAGAAAATTCTAAATTCTCTTATTAATTATTTTCCAAATACTTTATTCAATAGGCTTAGGATGCTAATTGGTGTATAGCTAGACAGTAATTTAGGATCCTTTTCTGGTTTAGGAATTCGAATAACTATTGTCTTCTTAAAAATCTTTGGAAAATATTCTTTTATTAAACAAGAGTTGAAAAGTTTACTTAAAGTTTCAAAAAATCAATCGGACATCTTTTTATGGATAATGTTATTAATGGCATATAAACCGGGGGCTTTATTGTTTTTCAATAAAAGTACAAACGATTTAACTTCATATAAATTGGTAAACTCTACGTTAGATCTTCTTCCTTCATCCAACAGAGTGGATGTATATAAAGCTGGTCCGAGACACTAAGTCTATATTGCCAGCTTTGTATATATATTGCCAGATTTGTATGTACATATCCTCATATAGGAAGTTGTAACATTCAGATAGAAGCACGCGATCAATATAAATGACGCAAACCTTTTACACATATACGTTATAATACACTGCACTGGTGCGAATGTAAGCGAAATTCCCGAAGGCCAAATAACAAAAACCCGCCTGACTGTACTTAACAAATAATTACTGTGACGCGCGAGTTGTTCTTCAACCCAGAGCTACTTTACGACTCCCTACGTTACATCTGTCAAGAATTGTATCGTTAAGAGCATGAATGAAGCTTGAGACAGCTATGTTCATAGGTGAATAATTATTTAAAGTAATGGTGTGTGAATTACCAAATACGTCTGTTGTTGAATTAGCATTTTCAGTGCTAGTTTTTAAAACTTCACCATTTGTATGAAGATTAGTTAATGACTTATTGCTGTTTTTAAGGGCTTTTGTTACTTCCCAAAATTTTTTAGAGCCCGGAGGCAAATTTGAGATAAATTTTGACCAGGATTCATTTCGACGAAAATCAGTTATTTTAATAGCTCCAAAATACATTTTAATTGATTTTTATAGTTTAAATCACTACATCTTTGAAATTTGTTTGTTTGTATTTATTTCTCTGGTAATTAACATTTTACTAACATCAGAGGTTTCTCGATGTCGATGATTTTTACGACCGACAGGTATTTTTTTAAAGCTTCATTAACATTAGATATTAATTTATTAAAATAAAAATCTAGATTACCTGAATTAGAAACAGTTCGATCAATGTTCTGACTCCTAATTTCATTTTCCACACAGTTTCTGATTGCTGACCAATCTGCACTATAGTACAAGGGAACTGAATATGTCATATTTTGAATGTAATCAGAAATAACACAAATTATTGATACATGGTCCGACTGTAAAACATTTGGTTATGTCGCAAGATTTGAAAAAAGGAGGCATGAGTTTGCTAAAGTATATCTACTTTAGACGTATGCACAGGGTTGATATTTTGACCGAAGCGAGTATAATCATTTGGGTAGTATATGTAGTAGCTGGATTGAAAGCAGAGCTGTAGTACCCCTTACCGGCCGAATTACTTGACACAAAATTCCAATGTGTGTGTTGGGCATTCAGATTACCGAAGATAAAAAAGTCGTTCGAATATGTAAGTTGTATAAGTATGTAAAAGTTTATCCAAATCAGCCTTGAAATTGGGAGTGTGAACTGGATTATAAGCTGAAATAAATATAACTGGCCTTATATTAATGAAATGCTCTCTGCAGTACTCGTTTTGATCTTCCGTAACAACATCTGCTTAATATTACCTTTTATTGCAATTAGGACTCTTTCGCCATGAGTAGACCGATTCTCTCTATAGCCACCGAGTTGAAATTTGTTTTACGGTTTCAAAAAAGTCTCATTTAAAAGGAGAATATCGATTTTATTTTTGTGCAAAAAATATTCCAGATGTGCAGCGGCTGACTCAGTTGTTATGCCTTGGGCATTATATAGCATAACATGAACTTTGTGAATAATGTTGAAGCATCATACCCAAAAGTCGTAGCTTATCGTGCTTATTCTGACATATTTGTAAAGCATTGACAGCACTAAAAGTTATTTGCATAAGTCTTTCGTTTGAAAAGTCATCGTTATTATCTCATTCGTAGAATTTGTTTTTAGGTACCTCAGAATACAATTTAGAATAAGGGCGAGAATTACGTGCATCATTTTGGTGTACTTGTTTTGGCAATTCAGGAAAATCATGATCGTTTTGGTTAACCTTTCTAGCTTCAGGCTGTTTTATGATGAATCAGTCAGTCACCTTATATATATTACTCTTTATATATATATATATATTACGTTGTTACCTTTTAAAAACTGTGGTTTATTTCCTTTTAAATAACCCGTACTTTGATTGCAAATAAAAGCAGTTTAGTAGTTTAAAAGTTGTAACGACACCTTATTTTATTTAAAATGTACAACAAAAACAGTTTAAATAGTCACTTGTATTGTAATACACACACACTTAAATTACACACTTTAAACAGCACACTTTAATAATGTACAGCCAAGGCGGTTAATTTGTCTTTACTTAACGATGCTTTCAATTAGACTGACTCATTGGTGTTCTCACGGCCAATTTATATACACTTCATTACCTTGTAGATGCTTCTCGAAAGCTCTATTTCTTCCTACAATGTTCTTAACGGACAAACTACAGATATGTTAACTGCTGTTAACATCACAGAAAGTTTGAGAAGCATTGAGAAAGGTTGAGAACCGTTATATTTGCATTCAACCGTTATATTTGAATTCGTAACACTGCCCCCGCTTAAATCTGTTCGTCCCGAATAGGCATAGATTCACTTATCCCATAGGCAGTTAGTCGTTCTGGCTGTACGACCTTCATTTTAGATCTCGGGATTTTTTCTTTCTTCATTCTGCACACCACGTCGTTTAATTTCTTAATCACCTTGTATGGTCCATCCCAATGGGTTTGTAGTTTGAGAGACAGTCCTTTATTACGTTGTTGGTTATACAAAAGTACAAGCTGGCCTTCGTTAAATTCTTTAGTATTCGCTGCTTGATCGTATCTGGCTTTCATTTTGCCGCTGGTCAGTTTTATTCGTCTGCGTACGAATTCATGAAGTTCGTTTAGGTCATCTTGCTCTTGGGAAGTGTTTTCATTATTTGTTGATGAGGGCTTAATACCGAATTCTAAATCACCAGACAATTTGAGTTCTGTCCCGAAGACAATTTTTGCAGGTGTATGCCAATAGAAATTTCGATATGTGTTCATCTCAGTCCTTCTGATGTACACTGACCACTTTTATTAAATATTCTTCCAGAGTGCGATTGAATCTTTCGACCATGACATAAGATTGAGGTTCTGGTTTTTCTTATTCTGTATAAAGCGCACATTTCAAAATTTCTACCCTGATCAGAATGCAACTCCAGTGGAACACTATAGCGGCACACCCAGTTGTTCACAAATACGCTTATAACTGTTTTAGCTTCGGGTATGACATATACCTCTGAACATTTGCTGAAATAATCCATAACCACTAGAACGCAACGGTTTCCGGCATTACTAACAGGGAAACGGCCTGCTACATTCACTGTAATCCGCTCGAATGGCGGACAATTGGCTACTGCTTGCTGACAACCCACCCAATATAAACGTTGTTTTAACTTTTCTAAGGTTTTTGTCACACCAAGATGACCACCACTGCGACCGTCATGGCGCTACAGACCAATCTTCACTGGACTCTATATGCATTATTCGAACATCGATGACACATTCCTTTTCCTCGGGCCGTCTTCACAGCGCGTCCGCATTGCCAACGAGCCAGTTGTCCTTCAGGTTGTTTAAATTGCAGCAAACACCTGAGAGCAGAATGATCGGTTCTCAGTCGAAAGTGTTGACCATACAGATACTTCTGATAATGCTTCACACACTCTAATACTGCCAAAAGTTCTCGTCGCGTTACGCAGTAGTTTATTTCTTTCTTTCTACCACAAACGTTTCCCCAGGTTTAGGATATGACAAAGTTGGTGCCGTAAATAATAGATCCTTGAGTTTCTGGAATGCTAGTTCTTGTGCTTCACTTTAATGGAATGATTGTGACTTCTTCACTTCACTTCGTTTTGCTAGAGGAACACTTCTGGTCGCCTGCTTTATTGGCCTCGCTTCGCCAGTATTTATTTGATGCTTGCCGTTCTACCATGGTTCTGACTTTTTAAGGCGAAGAAGATATGTTTCTTCAGAATCTATTTGGCCTTATTTCTATCTGGCGGCACTAATCCTTCTGTGTATTGACCTATTTCGGAATTTGGCTTAACGACTTTTTTATAGCTGGACAGGTTAAGCACTCTTACAGGAACTATTTTGTTGTTGCAGGGTTTAACGAGAGCTTTTGCTGTTACAAGATACTTGTTATTTCTGCTGGTTCTATCACCCACAAACTGTTGTCCTCACAATCTCCCTCCATATGGGCCCATACTAAAGTTTCTCACTGTGGTTGTAGTTTCTGATGCTCGACGGTAAATAGTCCTATTTTCATATCCGACGTCAAGGAGTATCTCCACATTTCGCCAAATCATAACTTTTTGTTCCATATCCAAAGTATTGCCGTGACTAATCAGCACCAATGATAACTTCGTCCACATTGTCGGCAACAATAAATACATGATTGACGCTAACGTTGGCAATGGTTAATTTTACATTTACTTTACCAGTAGCTGTGCGCAGACTTACCCCACATAATGGATAAATTATCTTCTTGACTAAATCATGCCATACGATAGACTGTGATGCCCCAGTGTCTATAGTAAAAACGTGCTTCTGATCGTTGATGTACCCAGAAACAGTAAGATTGACATTTTTTTGTTACATTACTGATATGGAGATTGTGGGGCCCTAATTTTGGGAGATAGCTCTTGCCCCATAACGCTAGCTCATTTCAGTTTTAAGGTGATTCTTGTGATGATTGATGATTTGACTGCTGGTTGTTTCTTTGAGGCGAGGCAGATATGGTTCGTTTTCTTGGTGCTTTGCAGTTTCGCTGAATATGACCCGATTTACCGCAGTTATAACATTTTACTCTGACTTTACTTTACTTCTCATTAAACGCCTCCAAAACCTTTTTTAATTTGTCGACTATATTTCTCTCATTATCAACAACAACTTCCACATTTCGAACTTTGCATATTTGCGGCTTTAAAATTATTTTCGCTGTTTCTCGTGCCAGTGTGAATGAGACGGTTTCAGAAAATGATGGTTTAAGTGTGGCACAAACCGCGTGTTTTACTTCAGGATCGTGAATACCATCAACAAATATGGTCCAAAAACGGGTTGTTTTCCCCTGGATAAGTAAGTTGCAGCAAACGCTCAATTTCCAATGCAAAATCTTGTAGTGTCTCATTGGGCTTCTGTACTCCATTCGGTATAATTCCTTTTTATGTTCACCACCGTAATTACGTTGTAGCGCCTCCATTATGTCATCAAAACTATTTCTGTTACTGCTGCTGCATTTCCTTATAAGGCCAATATCAACTATATAGGTTTTTCTTCGTCATTCCACATGTTTCTAATGGCAACTGTATCAAACTGGAACTTGAACACAATAAATAAATGGTGTGGTGCCATCAAAACTAGGGGCCTTTACTCTACTAGAGGATTCTGGAATAATGACCATCTTGGCATTGAAGATAATTCATCTTTATTTCTATTGCTTTGGCTATTTCATTCTCTAAGGCAGCTCTCTAAGTCGGACACCTTTGTCTCAATGCAATTCACTCTGCTGTTTATAACTTCCGAAATTTGCTGAAGTTTCTCGTCTGTCGCTCTAGAAGTTTCTTGAAATTGCATTTCCATTATTTTATTTTCTTCTTTAACTTCAGCAAGAATTTTCTCGTTATTTGCTTTAGAAGTTTCTAGAAATTTCATTTCCATTATTTTATTCTCTTCTTTGAATTAAGCAAGAAGTTTCTCGATATTTACTTTAAAAGTTTCTTGAATTTCAGCAAGTTTCTCGTTATTAACTTTAAATTACAGCAGCAAACATTGTGGCTAAATCCATGCTGCTTGTTGTTGCACGGGCAGAAACTTCCATTTCTGCTTTATACTCGAATTCGTAAGCTCCGGTGTCAATATCACGCCACTTGAATTCATCTATCAGCCTCTTTTGTAATTCTGCTTTATTACCAGCTTGCTCCACTTTTATCTTTTCAAACTTCATGAGTTAAGGATGCTTCCAATTAGACTGACTCTGCGGTGCTTTCACGGCTAATTTATATACACTGCATTACCTTCTAGATGCTTCTCGAAAGCTCTATTTATTTCTACAATGTTCTTAACGGACAAACTAGTATATTCGAATTCTAGAGCTTTTGATGTTAATGTTTGCAGCTATACATATAATTTCCTAACAATATATATATTTCCTAAATATATATATATATATATATATATATATATATATATATATATATATATATATTTATCCGTCAAACGTACAAATTAACGAATTTGTAAATTTATCCGTTTGAATTATATATATATATTTATATAACTTACGTGTTGTATGGCCCCTTGCAAATATTTGTCTACTGTTATATTTATCTTTAGGAAATTTGTCAAACAAAATATATTTCCAAATTTTTTATTATTGTGTTTTGAATATAAAAAAATAAAGTAATATTGTTTTCTCGTTTCAAATTTAACTTTTCAAAAATAAAAGTTTATCAAGATAAATTTAATAAGTCAACTTGTCGCAGCAACAAATACAACAACGAAACTTTTTATTATATTTAAAGTTATTCCTTCTGTTAAAACAGGTGGTTAAAATATAAAAAGTTGGTATTTTTGAAACCAAAAAACCATTATAAAAAATGTACATTAAAATTAGCATACAAAATTATTATTATTTTTTTTTATAATTTTAGGAATACCAGACACTTCTTTTACTTATTTAATGTTACAATACAATTACAAATTATATATTTAATTAGGATGCATTAATAAATTGTAATTTATATAAAAAAAACCCCTTTTTTGCGAAGGTAATTTTGATTTTGTGTAATTTATTTGAAAGTGTGCTAACTTTCTTTTACTTGAAAGTTATATATATACACTGCCTGCCACTTGAATAAGGAATCACATTTTTTTTTAACTTTAATTAAGTGTATCTCCTAAACTAAAGTTCAGAAAAAAATAATTTTTTGCGTAACCAAATTTCAAAGTGTTGGCTTTAGTTTAATGAAGAAATAAAAAATATACATATTTTGTTATACTAAAATTATGCATTTATTTAAAGAAATGTATTTCTGTGGTACTTTTTCGTGTGTTACTTGAATACGGAATTCTTTTAATATTAATCAGGAAGGCTTGCGCAAACTTTAGTTTAGGAGATATACTTAATTAAAGTTAAAAAAATGTGATTCCTTATTCAAGTGGCAGGCAGTGTATATATGTTATATATATATAGGTTATATATATATATATATATATTTAGATTATATATATATATATATATATATATATATATATATATATATATATATATCATTCAAAAGTTGGAAGTTAGCCCACTTTCAAATAAAGTAAACAAAATCAAAGTAAAGTACACAAATTCGATTACAAATCCGAGTACTTGGAAATTTTTCTGTGAGAAAAACAGAATGAAACAACCTTCTTTTCTTTATATCATGACCTAGTGCATGTTCCTTTTTTTTTTGTGAAGCAACGTTTTACACTCTCATTGAATGCCTTCTAATTTTTAAAAATTTGAGTTTCATAAGTGGTAATATTTATATATTTTAGTATTTCAGTATTATGTAAATTAAATGATAAATGATGCATCTTTATATAATCTTTATATCAGTACTAATCGGATTTGAAGTATTGAACAGATGTACTTAAAATTTATATGTATATATTTTGTTATTTTCTGATTCAAACATTAAATCTGAATTGAATTAAATTCGTTGTATATGTGTACGTTGATTCCTTAAATGTTTTTAATAGATTATAAGTTGTTTAATATTGGAATACTTATTCATTCAAGCTTTAAAATGTATAAAAATTAAAAAATAAAAAAAATATATATATAATAATGAAAACTCCTTATTCAACACTTTTCAATTAATCTATTTGTTCTATATACATACATACATATAAGTTTCATTTATTTCAGAGAATAATAAAAATAATGCTTGTGTATTTTCTTATTTAAATTATTTTTGGTAAACATACTTTGTTCAATATCAAATATTATTTTTTTAAAAAAGTGAACCAGACAGTTTGTTTTTTATTTGTGAAAATAATAATAATAATAATGATAAATGAGTGAGCGAGAAAAAAGCAAACTGAGAGTATGAGACAGAGAAAAATAACATAGCACTGCTAAATGAGAAAAGAGTATGTTTCACATTAAAAAGTTAATAAAAAGCCAAAGTTTTACCTAATGTTTAAATGCTTAAAGATATCTAATTACCATGTCCAACAAACGTTTTATTTTCGGCCTTAATGTTGTTAATGTTATTTTGCCTCTAGATATAATTATGTTTAACCTAATTATGTGGTTTCGTTTGCGCTACACATGAAAACTATAAACAAACAAAATGTTGGTGTTTACTTTAATTTCAAAAAATATTTAATACTTTTTATTTATATAACGGTACCGAGTATATTTCAGCTTTTATCTGTTAATTAATCGTGAATTAAATCATTAATAAATATCGCATGTCGAATTTGAAATAAAAAAAAAAATTTAATTTTAATTTTTCGTTCATAAGAAACACATCCACTATTTTCTTTTATTATATTTTATTCACCCACTAAAAATACACTTCCAAAAACTTTGTTTTAAAATAACCCTTGCTAATATCGATTTCCGTTTTTATTTATTTTTTAACGTTTAGATTTTTGCACTATATATTAAAAATAAAGAAAACTTAAAATCTTAGCAACGTTTACTGCGTTTATTATAAATAATATTAAAGCTTTTGAATCGTAAAAAAATACGTGTACATTTATCTAATAAATCAATTAAAACTGCAATCATTCACATTTAAACTAAAATGCCTTTGGCTTTTTTAATATACATATGTATGAACTGCTCTTTCTTATGCAATGTTTATTTTATCTCTTCTTTCCTCTATTTTTTGCTTTAATAAAGGTGGTCATGGTTGTGAAAGTACCAGTTCAAGTGATAACGTTGCTTTTTATGATGCCCTAACGGCTGAGGATATTCATGCTCGTTCAGCTTCTGCATCTGCCCTCGCTAATGTTCTACCCAATATTCATTCGTACGACAATAGTTCGAGTTATGAATCAGTAGATTCGATGAAAAAGTCAAAGGCTTCGATTGAGAAAATTGTTAACCCCTTAGGGACGGTGACGACTGTTACATCTTGTCTAACAGCTGACGTTAAAACAGACATTCTGGATGAAGTCGTTTCTCAGCTGGCTGCAGAAGATACAGTTATACATGAAAATTGCGACGAAAGCCTGTTTCGCCCTGTCGTAGCGATATTTTGTGACGAAAAGACTCTTCTCCAAAAGAAAGAAGAAGCGCGAAAAAATAATGAACAGTATCAGCCCCCCGAAATTATAAGTAGCAAACTTGTAGTACCAGTAATAGCTAAAGAAATTAACGATGAACTCAATAAACGAGAGAAGGAGAAGTCTAGTACTATCAAGTCGAAGGCGACGATATGTACTAAAAATAAAGAAAGAGAAGGAAGTGATTCTGGAGTTTTGTCACTGTTGAATGAAACCCCCAAAGAATTCGAATATAAAGGTCAAAGAATATGCAATTCAGAAGAAAGCATTTGCACCGATGAACAGTCTGAAGAAAACGATTCTGAAAAGAGTAAATCTTCAACGTTGAGAGACGAAAAGAAAAAGCAAAAAGAGTGTTCGCTCTTTGCAAATACTTGCAGGAAACAGAAAACAGAATGCTCGAAAAATTCAGATACTACTAAGGAAATGTTAATAAAAACGACAAAAAAAGTGTTTGACATACCGACATCTCAAGAAGTTTTAAATATGGAGCTAGACAACCAAAAAGCAGTTAGAGATTCAATTAAACCTGATGAGCAGCAGATGGAGATTGTAGAAACAAAATATAATGATATTGATAAAGTTACTAAATTAAAAATTCAACAAAAAGTGGAATCGAAAAGTCAATCCAAAAAGAAAATAGAGGAATTTGAATTACTTAAAAACAAAGATAAAAATCCGAACGCAAAAGATAGTTACGAGCAGGACAATGGAGCAAAAATTAAGAATATTACTAAGGACCCTAAAGAAACTAAAGATAAAATATCTGAAAATGAAATGAGTTCTACCACTATGCCTCCTAAAGCAACCCAAAATGAAACTATTAAAAATAAAATGGATAATGGAAAAACAGAAATAAATATAGAAGCAAATTCGAAGAACGATGTAATCTTTACATCCTACAGTTTAATCAAAACTAACACTGCCCCAAAAGAAAAAGTAAAAAAATCTAAAAATTGTTTCAAAATTACAAACTCAGACGAAAATAACTTTACTATAACAACGCAGCCCAGTGTTCATCAACTAGCTGATAGTTTAAATGAAATTGAAATAAATAAAAGGCTGAATGTGACTAATGAGAAAGTCTTTAAAATAGAAGATGAAAATATATTAAAAACAGAAAAATCAAACAAATGCAAGTCAAGATTGAACTTGGAAAATGAACAAACTATCGACGCTCCATTATTTTCCAGTGACAAATCTCAATTGACAGTTATACCTTCTAGTACACACCATGAAGGCAAATTGAAGACAATGAAACTAAGTGGTGAGAACTTAATAGAACTACAAGGAACAAGTCAGATAAAGAAGAATAATGGAAAAAATAAAGGGAAAGATCTAAACAATACTAAAAATGATGTTTTAGAAAAGAAAAATTTGGATTTACAAATGAGTAAAAAAATAACATTTGATGAAGGAAACTTAAGTGAAGTTAAATCAAACAAATGCCCCAAGTCTATGTCGGATGATAACCTAAATAAAATAATAAAGAGTAATGAACAAACAACCGCAGAAGATAATTGTGAAAAGAATAAATTAGTTAATAAATTCGGAGAAAGAGACAACTATAAAAAATTAACAAATATTCAGGTCAATGAAGAGAATTTATTGGTAATTAAAAAACAACACGAAGAACTTGGAATAGAAAGAAAAAATAATAATGAAAAAAATATTGAAGAAGTGAGTGAACGAAGCGAAAATATTGATAAAGATCGAAATAAAGGTAAAGCAAATGTCGATGCAAAATCAAAAGTCAATCTAACACAAGAATTAAAGAATAATAACCAAGATCTTCAAACAAACGAATTATCTGATAAAAAACCTCAAACGGGAGTCAATGAAACTAAGAACAATACATCGGCACCAACTTCACCTAAGAAAAGGGGAAAGGGATTTCTCAAGAATGAACTTAAAAAAGATTTAGATGTTAATAAGAAAATACCATCGAATTTAAGCTCATTTAACAACGAAAACTCAGAGAGTAAAGAACGAACCAATGAATGCTTAGATAAAAGGGACGTTGAACATAAAGAAGATAGCCTTAAGTTAAAAGATTGTTCAAATGACAAAGATTTGACTGAAAACACTGTAGGTGCTTGGGAAAAACCACACAAAGTTATAAATAAGAAACAAACTTCTTCGCTAACGCCAACATCCGCCTGGAAAACTTTGAGTGGTGCGGAAATGATAAATAAAAATCTTAGGAAATCTGATAACGAGTCTATCATGATTCCTCTATTGGGAGATATAAGCAACTTGAATTTTCTTGACAAATTGTTACCTGAACTACCTACGCCGAATGCTACGGCTGAACAAACAAGTTTGGATGAGTTTTCTGTTCTCAAATCATTGGACACTTTGCCACCACTACCAGCTCTTGAGCCCTTACAATTAATGACGGAAAATAAAAACACTTCTCTTAGGGATATAAGTTTAATTAATTTTGAAAGCCCACTACAAGAAAATCCAGCATTTCAACAAAGAATAACTCCCGCTCCTCGTGGATTTACGGAAGAAAATTTAATTCTTGCTCTTTGTGGATCTTTGCATTATGAAAATGAGCAAACACTTGCTTCCACCACAGATACAGCAGAACTATCACCCACATTTTCATCCAATCATTCTTCAGCAGCTTTTGAAGAACCTTCCTTAGCTGATTATAAATCTCTAACAGAAAACGACGATCCTTATATGAGTTTGGAACAAAGCTCACAAGATACAAATACGACAACTACCAATACTAACAATGAAAAGTTTTCTTCATCCTCAAATTCATCTGGATCAGAAGAAATTGTAATAATGGAAGAAAAGAAAATGACAAAAAAGCAAAAACGTAAAAAGCAACAGCAGCTAAAAGAATTGCAAAAACAAAAGGAACAACAACAGCAGCAGCAAGAAATTGACGATGAAGAATTAAGACCATTAATAGCCATGACAGAGTCACAAGTTGACCAGACAACAAATGGTTCAGATGACACCTTGCCAGCAATAGTGCCAAAAAGTGATAAAAGCCAACCATTCGCGGCACAGTCATTTATAAATTCGAATACTACAGACAGTGATGGTGCTATGCCAGCTACAACATCAGATGATAATGTTTTTTCTATCCCCGTTCCCATAGTTCACAATCCACTTAAAATAAAAACAAAAAAATTAGAACACAAAATTAATTTAATTGCCGCGATTGAAGCTGCAACTTCCTCGTCAACATCATCTGCAGAAGAAAGCGGCGTAGAGTTAGAACGTCGGTCTTCTCATGACAACGACGATTCATTGATCTCAGTAGATTCAACTATGGCACTTCCCATTGTTGCAACTCCCCAAACAGCAGTGGGGATTTCAAAAAAGAAGACTAAAAGACGTAAAAGATAAGAATTAGCCATTTGTTTGTTCTGTATTTCTTGTTTAGTAGTCATTTATTACATTTATATTTTGTATTTTAGATATTATATAGATTCAGCAAACGATTACGTTACATCGAAATCATTTAAAGAACCATTCTTGGCGAACGAATAATTTTTCTATCATACGATTATTAATGCATATTAGATCTGCCCTTAAAATATCTTATTCTTGGATTGGTCTAATTTTGTTCTTTAGCATCTAAACCCGTTTTGATAGCGTGATTCCATATCAAAACGGACAGAAAATAACCATTTTCGGATTCAACATCTCCGATTTCAATAAAATTCACTACAGACATTGGCTATTGGAAGTGTTTCTTAAATCATAAGTTTTTAGCCTCATGACGTTTTCAAAAACAAAAATAAGCTAAAAGTTTCACAAAGGTTTACTTGTTAAATTGGTAATAACTTCTAAAATATATTCTTAAAAAATTATATAATGTAATAACTCTTCTTTCTACTCGTGTGATATTTCAAGCTGGACACTCATTTAGTTTAGAAGTTATAGACCAAAATATAATGTAATATAATTACCTATAACTTCTGAACTATACATAACAAAATTTAAATTTTAATATTTTTTAAAATGTAAAGATATTGACTTTAAGATGATATATAGAAAGTTAATTATTTTGAAAGTTTAAAATTAGATTTATAAAAATTAAACCATTGTATCTGCAAAAATGACATTTTCAAAAATTTCAAAAATTACATAATGTTATCATAACCTCCCCATACTTGAGCAAAATTTCATATTAGACACTCTTTTAGTTCAGAAGTTATGTAGCAAAATATAATCTAAAGTCAAATTTTTTGCATAAAATTTCATTTATTTTAAATATTATGAGCTCATAAAAAACATAATTTAAATTTTACATATAAGAAGATTTGCTTTTTAATATATTTTGCTTCATGACTTCTAAACTAAATGAGTGTCCGCCTTGAAATTTTGCACGTATGCGGAGAAGATTTATGGCAATATTATTATATATTTATTAAAAATTTTTTGAGATACAATGGTTTGATTTTTATATGTCCAAATTTGACCTATGAACTTTTTATAAAAATAAACTTTATACATATATAGTTATAAAGATAGTATCTTTTTGTCTTTAATATGAAACTATAACCAGGGACCTTCATGCACAGTGGTGCAGAATTGAAAATTTTTAGATATAAATCTGTAACCTAATTGGAGTTGAATTTAGATAAAATTTTACATAGGCGTAGCAGAGGAGTGTACAATTTTAAGTTTGTAAAGGTTATCCCTCTTATCCCTCAGGAGCGGAGTTATGGGAGCTAAAAGAAGGGTACTTCTGACAGTATTTCCTACCGATTTTATTATTTTTTCTAATTATTAATTAATTAATTAAAGAACAAAATTATATATTGAATAAAGAAGTCCAAAACTAAATGACTTTGAAATTGAAAATTGAAAAATTACGATTTTTTGTGTATTTGAGCCGAAAAACTGTCCACACTCTTTTTTCTTTAAAATGTAATTTTCTTTAAAAGCATATAATAATTTTATACTTTTCTGAAAGGCATCTTCACAAGAATGATTATAAAATAGAAAACAATCCCAATAGCCCAAGCAATTTAAGTACACACCCTCCCAAATTTGACCTATTTTATATGAAAGTTTTGAGTTTAATCTATATGTTCTAAAATCCAAAAGCATGAATCTGCAAACAAAATGCAGTTTCGGAATGTATAATTTGTTCTTAAGAGTTTTTAATCTCATTTTTGGGATTTTTGGCGTTTTTTTTTTTTGAATTGTGGGATTCCTTTTACAAGAATCTTACAGTTTTTTACACTTTATCATTTTAAACGATAAAGTTTACAATAACCGAAAATTTCTTTGAGATATCTTAACATTTATACATTTATTTATTTATTTAGTTATTTTAACATTTATAGTTTCACCAAAAACCGATTTTTACAAAATTTTACTTTAATTTCAAAAATTGGAAAAAGTATGAACTTGATTTTTTAAAATAAATTATGTTGCCTAACTAATCAATATCTTTGAACCTAAATTATGCTACTTCAAAGTTAACAAATAAGTGACCCACACAGATTAATTAGCACCTATACACCATAGACTGATTTTTATTTTTAAAAAAAGAAAAAAAAATTGAATTTTTTGCTCATTTCAGCATAAACACATCTTCGAACATTGGCTACGGGAACAAACGCAATAAACATTTATTCAGTACCTAAGAAAATTTTTGGAAAATTTTCTTTAATAAATAGCATATTTCTCAAATTGTATTTAAAGCTACATATTATGTGTTATGAAATAAACAGGAAAATTTAAAGAATTTCCTATAAAGGGCCAATGGTAAAAAATATTTTCACTATGGTGAGAAAAATTTTTATTTCTGCTATGCGATATTAAAGCTTTGTAAAATATTGACAAATTAAATTTGTATTATTAAAAAATTATTTTTAAATATTTTATATTTTGAAAATATTTTCTGTAAAAATTAAAACGTCAAAAATTTAAATATATACAGGACCAAAATTATAATGTTAGGTTTTTATAAAATTTTCAAGTGATTATAAAGAATATAGTAGAGACCAAAAATAATTATTGTTTATGTAATTTTGGATCAAAAAAAAAAATCTATATTATACATGGATTTTTTTTTTTTTTTTTGTAATATATCTATATTACGGAAATTTGTTAAAAGTACACCATAGCATTTGCTATTACGCTATTTAAGCTATTGTGTAATAAACTTTTATTTTTGGTTTTTAGTTTATACATCAGAAATAAAAATTATTTCTGATTTTTATTTTATGAATTTCAAATAACAATTATTGATAATTTTTTAAATAAAACTCAAGTTGGGCTTTTTATTTTCCCTCGCAAAAAATAAAAATCATAGACTGATTTTTATTTTTTTTTTAACCAAGAAATAAAAATCATAAAATGATTTTTGATTTTTTGTGGCATAAAATAAAAGTCTTCTGATTATCTACCTTATTGTAATTGATAAATTAAAAATGTTTTTGTGTTATTTATCAGGTGTAGGTGCTAATTAATCGGTGTGGGTCACTTACTTGTTAACGATGAATAAAAAGTCGAAATTTTTTAATGATTTTCCGAGTGACTTCAAATTAGTATGGCGAAATGCATAAATGATACATGTTCTCATAGAAAATTGTATTGATTATTTTACTGCTACAAGTAACATAAAGTGGTAGCTAGAGAATTCGCAAAATTTTAAGCAGAAAGAGATTTTCGAGGAATATCTGAAGATTGTTTTGGAACTAACAATTATAAATAAAATAAACTGATTTTTATTTAAAAAATCAAAAGTAATTTATATTTTTGTATGATAAAATAAAAATCAAAACAAATTTTTATTTTTCAAGTAATAAAATAAAAATCAAAACTAACAATTAAAATCTGATTTATTTTTTTAAACTTATAACACATATGGTCTCTGCTATGAAGTTCAGTGCAATACAAATTCAATCCTATTCTCACAGCTTGTACTTGGAATTTTAAATAGTTTTCAAATGAATAAATATCCAATTGCAAAGGTTTTTCTTATTGGGAATTATCTATTTAATTATGGCTTATTCACTTTCACAATAATTTCTGGGAATTTCAGTGACATATGAAACTTTACTTTAATTTGTATTCAATCTTTTTGTATATAATGAAAAAAATGGTGTTCATACTTTTCCGGTTTTTGGAATTAAAGTAAAATTTTTGTAAAAAATTGGTTTTTGGAGAAATTATGTTTTATCCGTAATGAAATTTTTGTTACTTAATATATTTCAAAGAAATTTTCGGTGATTGTAGACTTTATCGTTTAAAATGATAAATTGTAAAAAACTTTAAATACCACAATTCCCAAAAAAACGCCGAAAATCTCAAAAATGGGATTTCTCCCCTTTTCGACCATAAAATTCAAATTTTCCCGATATCACAGAGATATCCTTTTCAAACACATTATAAAGTTCGTTTTGGGATTTTATAACATATTCCCAGAAAAAAGGAACTGAAAAAGTCATGATTTTAACATTGTTTTGTCATTGGAAGGAAGTACTTAATGCTGAAAAAGAGCTGCAGAAGTTCTTTTTTAACCCATGGTTGTCATTGGTAGGTTGTTCCTTTTTCATGCTTCCTGTTCATTGCTTTTGAAGTGCATTTTCTTAAAACCATATTTATAAAATTTTTAGTAAAAAGATGGTTTTAGCTTTGTTAATAGATAATAAAAATACTTTTCTTAGAAATTATTCACCATTTTTCCTGCAAAAATACATTTATTTTCACTTTTTTGGAACTAATTTTTATTAATTTCCAAAAAGGTGCAAAATATGCACTTAGTTATACTTTTGAAGTGGTGAAAAAATTCTTTTTTTGGAAGCTTTCATATAAAATAAGTCAAATTTGTGGTGGTGTGTACTTAGACCGCTTTGTCTATTAAGATTGTTTTTATTTTAAAATCATCTTCGTGAAGATTCCTTTCTGAAAAGTATAAAATTAGTATATGTTGTTAAAGAAAATAACATCTTAGATAAAAAAAGAGTGTAGACACTTTTTCGGAAAAAAAACACAAAAAATCGTAATTTTTGCAATTTTCAATTTCAAAATCGTTTATTTTTGGATTCGGTTGAGATATGTTTTATTAAGGGCTTTAAGAAGATGTAAAAGTATTTGAAATCAGATAAGAAATAAAAAATTGGCAAACATTTACAAGTTTTATTTTTCAGAGGTACTCTATTTTGATCCCCTATAGCTCCGCTCCTGGGGGATATGTGGGGTCCTCTTCCAAACTTAACATTTTACACTCCTGTGCTACACCTATGTGAAATTTTATGTAAATTTAACCAGTCGATTAGAAGTTACAGATTTATTTTCAAAAAATTTCAATTTTGCCCCCACTGTACCATGTATAGTTTAGATATTATTATCAATTAAACAAATACAGCTTTGTGAAGTTTTTAGCTTTTTTTCGTTTTACAAAACTTCATATTTTTGGAACGAAAAGGACTGTGGGCCTAAATTATTATGATTTGAGAAACATTTTCAATCCGATTTTTGTCCGTTTTTATATATTTAGTTTTATATATTAATGAACAAAATTGAATCCATCCAATTAAAAACTATCGAAAGCAAATTTGAATTGAACAAAACAATAAACTCCATAACAATACACTAAGTTTTGTTTCCACAACTGAATGTCGTAATAGTTGTCACAAAATTTTAATAGCTTGAACCTAAACTCTTTTGAGACAAATTTTTGTTTTTGAAAGTTTATTAATGTGTAGTAATAGCGCAAAATTACAGCGAAAACAATTGTTAATACGAGTACATTTATTATTTTTTTCATAATATATTAGCTTAAAGTTACAAACATTTTTCATTATATTAAAAAAGAAAAACACTTTAACATTAAACCTTTGTGTAAACTATAAAGTGTAATGAATTCGTTCGTAGAAAACTTAAGGCGTGGTAAACAATCCGTTTCTTTCTCTGTTATTGAGCTTATTAATATAAACAAATGATGTAAGTACCCTTAAACTTAAAAATTTCCAACTGAAAATTTACGCTTATACTAAATTACATGTAAGTGTTAATAAAATGGTTGAGCAATAAATGCAAGAACAAACAAATACAATTTAAAACTAAAAGAACGTCGTACAATTAGAAAAAAGAAACAGGAATATTAATTTAGCCATTTTTGGAGATTATATTAACCAAAAGTAAATATTGAGATCAAAATTATTTCCTTGAAAATAATAATAATAATAATAATAATAATAATAATAATAATAATAATAACCAATATTATTACAGTTAAACACGGTTATAACGAACACCGGTGTAACGAACTATGGCTATAGCGAACACTTTTCTTCGTCCCATTGATTTTAACGAAATTTTTCATACAAATAACTACGGTGGTAAAGAACACGGTTCTAGCGAACATTTGTTTATAACGAACACAATTTTATGACCGCAACAAGAATATTTCATAAAAAAAAACTATGTTTATAACGAACTTCCACATATAGTAGTTTTACATAAATAAAATTGCACATTTTAAAATGTTCCAAAAATGCAAGAAATAACAGAAAAACTATTATTCATTTCAATTTAAATTATTGGACAAATAGAAATAATTTTGATTAATTTCAATTTAAATCATCGGATAAATAAAAGAGGAATTTTACATTTACATTTGTTGACCTTTTTAACATAACGCATACAAATTTATCGAAAATAGCTAAAAATAAAACTGAAATAATAAAAGGATTAAAAATTAAATATTAGAAAATCGCTATTCCTTAAACCTCTGTAATAAATGAAAACAGTGAATTAGTATGAAAAACATAATTAATCTCAATTTAACAATTGTCAAATAACTGATAACTGAAAAAAGAAATACTCTTCCTGATATATTAAAATCATTAATAAATATTTAAAAGTCATAAATACGAGTACATTAAAGAAGCTTTAATTACAAATATTAGTATTTTTTTCTTTTTGTTAACAAACAAATATATATATATATATATATATATATATATATATATATAATATTACGGATATAACGAACTAAATTTGCCGGTCCCTTCGAGTTCGATATAACCGTGTTCGAAAAATAAAAGTAGGTGTACTTGTGTAGTAGTTTATGAATTCATTACAGTTCAAATATAAAATACTGTTTAAATGTACAGCATTTAAGCAAACATTTATATTTTTACAATTGGCAAAATTTATGTTATTATCTCACATTCGTAAAAAAAACAATGTGTATGAATTTTATATATAAATTTTTGTAAATTGTTTTGGTTGTTAATGCTTTGCGTTTTTTTATGTTAATCATGCAGTATTTATGATACCTTTGTTTAAATACCCAGCAAAAAAAAAAAAAAAAAAAAAAAAACTGAAAAAGAGATGAAAAAGTAATGATTTTAACATTATGTTGTCATTGGAAGGAAGTACTTTCTGATGAAAAAGAACTGCAGAAGTTCTTTTTTTAACAAATAGTTGTTATTGGAAGGATTTCCTTCTTTTTGCTTCTTGTTCATTTCTTTTGAAGGACTTCTATTAAAATTATATTTATGAAATTTTTTATCTAAAATCTGTTTAGCCTTATTAAAAGTTAATAAAAATGCTTTAACATATATGAAATTTTAATTTTCGTAAAAATTATTAAGCTTTTTTCCTGTTAAAATACATTTATTTTCGTTTCTTTTGGAAAATATTCTTTTTTGAAAGCACTTGATCTTTTTTTGCTGGGTAATGAAATACCAAATAATTACAATTTTCAGACTATGAATAAAATAAATTTATTAAAATTTTGGTATTTTGTTTTTGTTAAGTTAAAAATGTAAATATTAGTTAAGATTTAAAATAAAGAACACTAAAAAGTAAATTATTATAATTATTTAATGGTGGGTCTTTTTTTTTTAAGAAAAAAGTAATTTTATTATTATTTTTTTACAGAACTTGCTTTTTATTATATTTTATTAAACTACCATAAGTCCTTAGTTTTCGAAAATAAATTCATTTTTGAAATAGTTGGTACAAAATTATAGCACCAACCAAACTGATAGTTATTTGTCCGTTTTAAAATTTTGTCATCGATTTGTTATATATATATATATATATATATATATATATATATATATATATATATATATATATATATATAATATATCTGCATATATAAATAATAATTTAAAATAATAATTTATTATTATATAATAATAATTTAGCTTATTTTGCATCCCAAAGAATTTTTGGCATAATTTGTCATTGGTGAAATTTTCTTTTTACTGTCACACGTTTTTCAAATACGATTCCCCAACAATTTTTATTTTATATTTCGATATAAATTTTGACCAAAAACAACGAAACTACCCCAACCCATGGGGTAAATTCGCCAAGTGGTTGGGACAGATTCGTTTGCCTATATATGATGTTGTTTTTATTTTATTTTTTTACTTCATTTGAAAAAAACAAACAAAACTTAATATATTTTATTAAATTTTATATAAAATAAATATAAATTCAATTATTAGTACAAATCGAGAATCAGTACATTTCAAAAATCACTAAATATTTTTAATAATCACTAAATAATTTTTTGTTTAAATTCTGTAAGCATTAGAAAATCTGATGGATGAAAGATCTACGATAAAGAAAACGAAAATCATTTAGTGCCACAAAAATTAATACTTGGTTTTCAAGATAATTAACAAAGGCAGATTTGCCTCTATGGCGAAAGTTACCTTACATTGCAGTTATAAAAGCTTTTCAATATTTTTAATTGAGAATGGACATATTTGTTAACAATTGATAATAAAAATCAAGATATTTTAACCATGAATAGTAGATAATTTAGATTTTAGCCAGAAAAATTTATATGTTAAGAGGATATTTTTTAATTTTAAGAGCATTTTCTATGCGAATAAAATATTTTTTTTTTTGGAGTATATTTTTGGTTGCTCTGACTATTAGATTACATAATATTAAAATAATAAAATTGAGGGAAATTCGAGTTGGGAGTAGTATTGGATCTAAAACATCTTTAGTGAAAATGTTGGTGAATTTAAACGATGCTAATAGAATACTTATCAGGGTAAAAAGTTTATTGCCGAATATATATATATATATATATATATATATATATATATATATATATATGGACAATGAAATTTTATGTTTTGAAATTTTTTAAACTTATATTTATGTATTATTTATTAAATACAACTACCTAAGGAATAAAAAAATATTTTTGGAATTAACTTATATTGGAGTCTGAAGCTCGGAAGAGGTCTTTTATGAAGAGAACTTTATATTTTTTTCTGATATCCTTCCTATAGCGAAGACATATACCCCAAAAGACCGTTATTATTAAAAATTATTGAATTTTTTTCTTACTAATTGGGTTGGAATAGTTCTGAAATAATTGTGTTAAGTTTATTTTTGAAATTTGTTTTAATTACTAAAACTTTATATTGATTTAGCCAAAATAAAACTTTTAAAGAATAGATTTTTAATCGAAAAAAATCGATATATTACATCAATTTTAAATATTTTTAATACAAATAAGAAAAATAAAATTGTGCTTTTTAAAAAAAGTATTTCTGAGAATATTGAATATATTTTAATGGTGTAAATTGCGTTATTATTTTAGTGTGATCCTCTTAAGAATTTCAAATTAAATTAATTAAAAGAAATTCATGATTTTAATATCTAATCTAATAATCTAATATTTAATATCTAAAATTAATGATTTGGAATTGGAAGCTAGTCAGGTAAAGGAAATATGTACTAAAAATGGATTAAAAATTATGAAAGAAATACAACTTTTTTGAAATTTTTAAAAATTCTGATTTGCAGTCTGAAATTCACAGAAAAATTTTTGAATAAAGTTACTTTCATTGATTTAAGTTAAAAACAATGAAACATAATTTCCGAAGCACATATATATTTTTTTCAAATTAAATAAAATCATCAAGGCTTGAATAAAATTATTTAAATATTTTACTCTACAGACGAAAAGTCTTATGTGTTTTTAACATGAGAAAACACAGTTTATATTTTGTATGAAATTATATCGGAACTTATCCAGATTTTTGAAAATAGATTGAAACTGAAAATGAATGATCAATAGGTAAATAACTCGGAAAATTACCTTCAAAGTTCTAAAGCAATGTTTAAAATTTTCTTGGGAATATTTTTAGTTTTTAATACTTTTTAGCCACATAATAGAAACAGAACAATGATTTTTAAATGATGTAAATATGTGCTGTAGAATTGTTGAAATACAACTAGACACACGCAAGTCCAAGTTAATTTATGAGCAGCTCAAATGAACACTTTCTAAAATCTGTAATTTTTAATCGACTTGTCCGATTTACATGCAAATTTATACAATCGTAAAATAAAAAAATCCTTGAGGATAACTACAATAAAAATAAACTAAAGCTAAAATTTTTCTTATGAACAATATATTTAATTTAGAAACTGATAATTTTACACAATATATCGTTCGGAACCATCATTTTTCTGCCAATTTTTAAAATTCACACATGCTTTCTAATATATATTTTTTTCATCCGATTTCAAAGACTCTTATATTTTCTCTCATTAAGGCTTGTGAATTTTATTTAACTTTTAAAATTGTCGAGTTATTTGTGTCTGAAAATTTCAATTTCGAATTTTAACAAAACCTGGATCCAATTCGATTTCCTCCAAATTATTTAGAAAAAACCTCACGTCATTAACAATTCCAAGTGCAAAAATAAACAATTCTGAATTTAAAATTTAAGAAACAATGATTTTTGGAATATTTTAACCCAGGGAAGCGTCATCAAACATAAAATGCGAAAATTATTTGTTACGATGATATAAATTTGTATATAAATCAGACTAGTCGATTAGAAATTGCAAACAAGACCTCGTTTGAAAACAAGTTTAGTTTTGTGGTGAAACCATTTCAAAATTTTAATTTTTTGCATTGGAAAGTGCAAATTTTCTGGGTTTTTGTCTATAAAAAGATCAAAAAATCAAATAAATAATACCAGTATTTTAATAAGTATTTTAGGTTACAGTATTTTTCTCTGGACAATAAAATAGGTGTGTTCGCAAAAAATTTTAAATTATAAAATTATCTATTATTGAAACCAAATATTAATAAAATGCGATAATACCACGATTTTTTTTTTTTAATTTTCTTTATTATCCCTAGCATAGTGAATACACATCCTAAACGCCCTTGATAATATATTATATCGTTATTATTAAAAATTATGATTTTTTGTTACTTAATGAGAGAGAATGCTTTCTAAATTATTGGCTATTATTTTTTATCTATTTAAGGATTTTAAGTAGAAGTTATATTATGGGGTGTATTTGATTATTTTAAAACTTCCGTATTATATTCATAGGGCCAAATTCCCATCAAACTTGATGAACGATTCAAGTTCTTATCCTTCCAAACTCTATAAGAGAGGAATACTTTACTCAGATTAGGGTCCCACGATTATTTCAAATAAATCCTAGCATAAAAACTTCACAGTTTTCTTTTTATTAAAATGTTTCAGACATAACCATCCCGACCAAAGGCACTCACACATTACGACTTATTACCATAACGCCTTTTGTTTACATAATATGAGGATTTCTTCCTTTCAATCATCATTAGATTCTTGTTTTTACAATAAAATTATATTTTTATAATTTTCATATATTATAATGCTCGTATCATAATTTATGAGTCTGAATATCTTGCATAATCCGAAAAAGTCCCGGAGTTTCAAAAACTGTACAGAGATTTATTGAAAAGTGTTATGCTGCAATATAGTGACTCTTACATCTCACTTTTGTAGAAATTTTAGCTTTATAACGATCAAAAGTGTTCATGAAGTATGTTAGGAGATTCGGTCTTAAGATACAATCTGAAAGTTTCTGAATAAATTATTTCATTGATTAACCACAAAAAAATAAAGCTTCATATTCTAATACCAAATTTATAAAATCAATTACATTTTTTACTGAAATCGGACCTATCACTGAATTTGTAAAATCAAATATTTAAAAACGTAAATGTTTTATTGAGAAAAATATATATTATTTTTTTTTTTTTATTAAAATATTTTTACTATTTATAAATTTGAATATTTAAAAATTTTCGTATGGTTCAAAAGATTTTTATAAGTAAAACAACAAAAATAATATTTAGTTTTTAGTAGATATTCAAACAATATTTATTTTTGAATCAATAAAATTTTTAATAAAAATTTATATTTTTTTAAATATTGCATATTTTTAATTTAAAAATAAAATTATATTTTTAAATTGCGTAAAAAAAAAATAATCTAAAAATGTTTGTGTAAATTCGGAAGAAAAAAATGAATAATTTTCAATAATAACGGTATAATATCCTAGCAAGGACTTTTGGGTGGGTGTATGTCTTCGCTATAGGAAGGATAATAAGGTAATCTTAAAGAAATAATTATGTGTTATGCTATTATTGACGTTTTATTAGTATTGGGTTTTAGAAATAGGAAATTATTTTGTAATTTTAAAACTTTTTAAAACACACCTATTTTATTGTCCACAGAAAAATAAGGATTTTCTTCAAAAATATCTTTTCCGATATCTGACTTTTTTTTTGTGAACACAAAACAATATTAAAAAATATGTATATATGTCATATACTTGAAGTAAAGTTGTAGATATCTTTAGGGGTTTCTTTATTTTATTATTATTATTTTTTTTTTAATAATTCTTTTGAATTCGATATCTAAAACAAGTTGCGGATATCCAACATTATCTACCCATTCGAAATACGAAAGATCTGGGAGTACAATAAAAAAATTTAAGACTATTTTAGAAGGAAATTTAATGGCATTTTAAATCTTCAATCTATGTTAGAGTGTCCTGCGGAAAACAAATGCAAGAAGTCTCTGAAACGATGCGTTTGTATGAGTCTTAAGTCCGCTATCAGCGATTTAAAAGCACTGAAATAGGTATCAAAATATTAGTAACTTTGAGCTCGTTATGTCCGCTATCAGCGATTTAAAAGCATGGAAATAGGTATCAAAATATTAGTAACTTTGAGCTCGTTATGTAAAATATCCATATATTTTTTTAGGACAAATTTCGGTTCATAAAAGTACTTTCAATACACCATGGGTAAAATATTTCAGAATACACGCTTTTGAGCACTTTATGATCAAACGTTAAAAATATAGTTTTCTAGTAACTTTTTCCGTTCTTAGTATGTAAAAAAATCGCCAGAATCGTTTAAACAGCTCTCGTTTTAAACCAAGATTTCTGCGAAAAAATTATACAAATATATATTTTTTCTCAACTAATTACAAAACCAAACAGGACGTTTTCGAAACAATTTATTTTTTTCCCAAATTGTTAAATATTGTTTCTGTGTTTTGCTCATTAAAACGTTTACATTGAAATCGGAAGAAGACAACAATTTCTAGTGATCCATTACATCTATATTTTTTGTTAATATTATTTTATAAGTCTAAATTTGATATTGTATAATTTTTATACATAATTAGAGTTAATGGAATTTTTATTAAATGAATCTCAAAATCCTTAATTAAAAAGCTGCTTTTCGTTTGATTAAAATTTTTGGAACAATGTACTATTGCTGTGAGTCTTTGCATTTCAATATGAAAATTAATAAAAAAAAAAAACATCGTTCGAGTTTAAGAAATCAAAATCATACAGAACTCATGCATTAATAAAGTAATTAAGTAGGTACCAATTAAATTTAATATATATATATTTTTTTTTGTGTAAATACTTTTTTGGGTGAAAGTTAAATTAATCTTATACCATACAAATACTTTTTGAATAAATTATGTGAAATTTTGAATTAACAAATAAAATGTGTACTTTGTCATTATTTTTTGTATATTATAAAACGATATTTAAAAACAGTAATAATAATAATAACTTGTGTATAAACAGTGAGTTATTTATTTGCAAATAAAGGACGTATAAATGTAATAATAGTTTATACTATCTGTAAAATTATGGTATTTAGTGTGAATTTTTTTTAAACATTTCAATTCAGTATTATATTAAATTAAAGTAATAATATATAATATTCATAATAAATTCTAATTTTATGTTTGCGAGATGGTGTACTGAGTAAGACGTTAATCATTAAAAACGAGTGGTTAGTTTGTGTCCAAGTTCAAGTCTCACTGACGGCAAAATTTTTTTGTTTTTTTGTTTTTGTTTTTGTTTCAGTACATATTTTTGAGTACCCCAAGAGTCAAAAAATAACTAAATGAATTTGTGGACAACTCGAAAAAAAAATAACTAGTTATTCAGGAAAAAAATAAGTAGTTTATTTTTGTTTCCAATTATATCTGTTGGCTTACCAGGAAAGCAAAGTTTTTGCTGGGTAGTTATACACGGTCTTTGACCTGAAGAACCAAAAGTGCTTTCTATGATTATTTGATGTTCTGAATTCGAATCTTTCCTCCTTTTATCAAAATTGGTTCCAGTTTTAGAGATATTGAAAAAATAATATTTTTATTATATTTAAGAATTAATGGTCAACACCCTCGTCCAAAAATCTTAGATATTAATTTTTAGATTTTCGTCAAATCTTGTTGTATTTGCTTCATTTCTCGTCAGTTATACCGCCAAAGTCGAAACGAGAAAACTAAGTTTGGGTAACATTCGAGCTTTTGGCAGCTCTCTATTATGTCTTACCGAGAAAATTTTGAGTAAAATCTTTAAATAATCCCCCGGGTGCTGGTTTATTGGGTGTTAAAAATTTTTTACAGTTCCTGTCGGTCATTAGATTTCGAACATTAGATTTGACAAATATTGCTTCTTGTATCTTCTATTCGCGTGAATGACTTTTAACGAACGGAGTAAATAATAAGGACGTTTAAGATAAAAAGTTATAAAAAAATCCTAAAATTCTATTTATATTTAAACAATTTTATTTAAATTTAAATTTAAACAATTAACACATGTACTATATATCGTTGTCTTAATATAGAAAAGACGTACCTCATTTTTCTGGAAATTTAGTTTGCTGGTAGTTTTCTTTCAGTCACACCTCCCTTATACAAATTAAGTGAGCTACGATAGTAATCATTTTAATATTCGAGATACGCTTTTTCTATATTCAATCATCGAGATAGGATGATCCATGTTTAACCATTTTTTAAGTTTGTAATAAAACACTTAAAAGAGAGTTTTGTAGTTTGGTCATTTTGCTTTCGACCGTTGCAAATTTTTTTCATTATAAAACTAAGCAGTTTTTATTCAAGTTAGTTCTTTGCTGCTCCACACATAAGCGAAAATCTAAATTAGTATGTGTTGCCCCAAACTGGTTTTGTCATTCAACCATTCTTAACAAAGATTAAATTAAAAATTAAATTATGAAAACCTTAATGAAAAAAATATATATTAAAATGGAAATAAAGCTAAAACTTATAAAATTTTAGAGTATTACTTTGAATTGATACAAGTTCTTTTTGTAAAAATGGTGCTCACGTCAAGTCTTGAAAAATTATGAATTTTTTAACTTTCTTAAAAATAAATTTTCAAGCATAATTTGCATGTCAGAGGTGACTTACTATAACACGCTATATATAGTATTTCCGCCACTAAGGAGTCTGTGGGAATAAAAACTTATACGATTGTGTAAACTTTTATATAACTCGTACTTGCCGATTAATTTCTAAAATATTTTCATTCGTCCAACTGTGTAATCTAGTGTACGTATTTATTTTTAACTTTTTTGTTATTATATTTTTGTAATATTACAATTACAAATACATCACTTTTACATGAAAATTAAGAAAATGTTATTAATTTAAATTTCTATTACAGAATTGCAATTCCATAAATATGAAACTAAGGATAACATCATCGATGGAAATAAAACAATAAATCATATTAAGCAAATGTCTGATGCCCACAATATCCATGCAACAACTACAAAGACATTTAAATATCAAAGAAGCGAATTATATAAATCGAAGAATGATAAACTAAATATGACAAACTTGACTTTACAACAACATATAACGGAAGCGCACAATTCCATAAGTCAAAATGTCAAAGAACAAAGTAATCAGCAACAACTTCAATATCTAACCAACAACGCTGTTGATAATTGTTTTGCAAAAGATGGAACATCAACTATAGTCAATATTGATATATTCGATGATCAGTTGAGTACAAGCAGCAATAGTAATACAAGTCGATTTTCATGTGAGGCCACACCTTTATCCACAACTACACCACCGATTAGTTTAAATGGCGTTATTGATACAAATCTAATGCATTTTTCACCAAATATTGAACCTCCGCTGTATCCCGAACGTTTAGGCTGCGGCTGTCATCGCTTATCGGAAGATGTCACAACAACAGAGCATAAATGCGAAAACTCGACAACTGCTGCCGACAACGATAACATCGATGACGAAAATAGCAGCAATGGAGGTGGTGGATCGTTGTGAGAATTACTGAAAAATCCTTCATTGGCAAGGACTACAATTATGAGTAAAAATTTTTACTTTAATCGCTTATACAGAAATATATTCAATAATAATCATGGTAACAGTACTCAAAAGTAAATAATGTAATTTACATGTAATTAATGTTGTTATAAACAATTGAAACTTTTCAGAGATATGATTTATAATTCCAAAACGTATTCGAAATTTTAGTACATATACTTAAATGCTGAAACTTCGGACAATAGAGCATTAACATTTATATACGTATTTAATATTGATGATTTATTAGGTTAACATATGCAAATACTATCCTAATTAAAATAGATATAAAATACATTTTAACTTGTTTCTTTATGCAAATACATGATACAATAATATAAGGTAGACTCACAAAAGTCAATCACATATCGACACTTTCATTATAAAATACGCTAAGTCGAATTTGCATGTTTTTGAGATTTCTACATTTTCAAATTGGTTTTTTTCAATTGAGATTCCATGAAATTATGACCTTCTGACAATCAAAACTTGTTGGCGAAAATATTTTTGTTTTATCTCAAAACTACTAAACATTTTGAATGTGTAATGCATTGAATACGACAGTCGTACGATTGTTTGAAGAAAATCAACGAAATGTTGATTTTTTGTTTGGTTTGATGACAAATCGAACAAATCTTTATTTATAAACGCAATTGTGTACATATTAAACTAAAGTAAATACAAAACAAACATCCATATCGGCACCAAAAATGTAAAAGCACGTAAACAATTTTTTTATTTTTATTTTTTACAAGAGAAACAAAAAACATAATTTATACAAAATGTATCAAATTGCTGTTACGGCCTTTCATTAAATATAATGTTAATATTAACATATAAATAGCAATGTTCACAAAACGTCCCAAAATGGAGATCTGCCTTTCAGGAAACATTTAATATTTTTCATTCGTATTCTTATTTTTTTCCTTTTTCCCATGATACAACATTACTATACCTATAAATGTATAATGGATTAAAGGTTTTTAATAGTTTCTGATAAGTGGGAGAGTATATTCTTCCTAATAAAGTTGATATATATCAGTGTTGCCGGAATCATTTGTTCATATTACGCTACCAAAACCTTAAAGTTATTCAAAATTTACAAAAAAAAAAGGATAAAAAACGTTTTAATTTTAATTAAATATTTATATTTTCAATAAAATTATTTTCTTTTATGTTTTCTAACAAGTAAGATTTTTATTAAAAAGTTTAATCCAACTTTTCAAACGTTTCTGAAAAATATAAATTCGAACTCATTGCCTTGTGACTCAATATAAAAGTTCACACACTTGAAAATCATTATCGGTCGCTTATTTAAATTCGAACAGGTTTTTAGATTCTCTGATTTTTTTCGTTAATTCAGTTCCAAATTCATTAAAATTTAAGTAATGCAGCTGTTTTCTTTCAACAGTTTTACGATTTGTATTAAACATCTTTATTTTTAAAATTACATTTTTTACATTACAATTTTTTACTTTCCAAAAAAATTTATAATTAAGGATAAGTATTTATAAAACATAAAATAAAAAATTCTTTTCGACATTTTTAATAAAAGAAAATCTTTTTTATTTGTTAATTTCACTGAAATTTTTGAAACGAACTTGATCTATATTTTGCAAAAACTGTGGAAACTAAATTACTCTAAAATTACACAATTTTAAATTGTCCTAATTTTAGATAATTACTCATAAATTGGCGACACTGATATTTATATACTCGTTAATAGTTTTCAGCAGTATGACCAGAGCTAAATCTCGTTTAAAATAAAGCTAAAAGCACTAAAAATTATTTTAAAATGCCAAAAAAAATAAATATATATATATGTTTTTTTTCCATATGTCCCTACAAAAATACTCGGGTTTGTAATCGATCGATACTTTGTCGCAAACCAAGTGTATAGATTTGTGTGTCATTTTGAGTAACCTACACATAAATTATAAATTTATACATTAACATGTAAGTTAAAATAGAATTTAAAAAAATTTTTAAATTTTTTTGTGAATTCCATATAATATTTTTCTATACAAATAAACTAATTCGTAAGCAACACAGGACCGATTGCAAATCCGAGTATTCAGATAATTTTTTGTAGGGCTTTCATAGTTTTGACTTTGTGTTTTATAACAAATGGTATTGGACTAAAGTAAGCAAACAAAATTTTTCTGAATTACAGACAATTTTTTATCTTATTCAGCTATAGGAGAAAATGTATATCATGATAAACCATATAAAAAGTATAAACTACAACCAAAATGGCATCTTTTACCAAGCAACTAACAAATACTGTCTGTCCTATAAAATTTTGCCGTTTTTCGTGATAAAAAAATTTTCTAATATGTACAGCCAGTAAAAATTACTACGAAAAGTAATCATCAACTGTTTATAAATATGTAAATTTAAAAGTCTAACTTTAATATTTAATTTTACTCATTATGCTAGGAACATAATTGCGTCGTATGGACGTAGAAACGTACTATGTAGGTACATTGTCAAATTAGAACTTAAACGTCTTTGTTGAAAAGCACACAACTATCCATGGTTGTTTACAAAAATAAAACTTCTTAGAATCCCAATAAACTTCAAATTATTTTTTGTAAGAGTGGAACTACCTTGTTTGTTTATATCATGCAACAATTGGCGAATCGTATACACATTGTACGTTAGAATAGATTTAATAGTGATTTTAATTTCCCGACCTTTTTTAATTCCCGGGAATCGGATTTTATTTAAGGCATTCCGAGAAATTGCCGTGTATTCGGGAAAAATACTAAATTATTTAAAAAGCATGAAGACTAAACAAAAAACAATATTTTACATATAATTTACACGCAAATATATTTATCTATTTTAAAATAAAAAATATATGTTTGATGATGATTTTTTTGTTATAATAATATTACACTAATAAAAATTCTAATAGGTACTGAAAATAGCTTTTAATAAATATTTCTGTTGGGTAATAAATAACATGTCCATTTACACCCATAACCACAAAACAAATTATAAATTTACAAACATTTTAGAGACAAACAAATTTATTTTAAATTTAAAAGTTGTTTCTGAATATGTCATGTGTTAACATTTTCCATATGCTTTTTGTGGAAATTCATTGTTATATTAAAAATATATATTTATACCTACATCTATTTTTTAAAAACTAAAAATGATTTATTATTTAAGTATCCTGTAATTGAGCATCGACAATAAAAAAAAAACTTAAAGAAAAACTCTTGGGTATAGTTTTTCACAGTCACAGAACACTTTTTAAGAAACCATAAATAAGCAGTATGTGTTTGAGAATAACTTTTTTGGAATTTTACTTTGACCCGGAATGATTTCTCTAAACACAGTCTTTAATATATAAACTAATGTATAAAAATTGTTGAAGGTGAAAAGTCAAAATAAAAAATCGTCTTACAAAACTGTGTCGTAATGCATTAATTTAACATTGGCAAGATTTTCTATGTTTCATATTATAATAACAGTGCTTTCAAACATAGAGAATTTCAAATTGGATTTTTGAAATATTTAAGTAGTAGAAATGCTGAAATGACATTTCTTAGCTCGGAGATTCTTTTTGCTAGTATTTTATTAAACACTAGAGTTAATTACATCATCATACCATATACATATTTATTTGATTATGATTAATCAACGTTTTAAATAGAATTTTTGATTTTTTAAATAGTAAAAATTCACATTTTTGTAGTTTTTAATTCCCGGGAATCGGAAAGTTAAAAATTGGTAAAATTCTCGGTATAAAAACCCTCATCATGATATAAAGAAAAAGGTAGTTTCATTGTGTTTGTATTAATTTAAAATCATATTCTGACATGCTTACGGATTATGACAGTTTGTTAAAATAATGCTACCATATTTATATAAAATTTTGACTTTTTCATAAATAAATTTTTGTATGGTTTGCCATTATTGAGACCCAAGTACAACCGGTACCCCCTACATGTTACACAAAATGCCTGTAATCGTAAAAATAACTAGCAAAACCAGTTTTGAGTTCAGCAGTTTGTGAATATAATGTTTGTAAGTTGGCCACTATTGTACTAAATATGAATATATATATGTTGCCCATGAGAAAGGAATTGATTTTAAGAAATTGACAAATTATCAGAGTTATTACCAATAATCTTGAAAAATCATTTACATCAATTGTAATTCTTATCAGAGACCAAGAAATCTAATGTACTCAAGTAAATAGAACTATCCTGCATGCAGTACTATTAACTTTAAAGGCAAATCTGAAAGATTGTGTGGAATTGTATTTATGCATGAATGTAGTACATAACTACGTAAAACGTCAAAATTTTACGAGGATAAACATTTACATTTAGTTTAGACAGACAACGTCGATGTTGCAATGTGAGAGAAAAAAACCTGATTCAATTGTCAAAAACCTAATTCATGCAACAACAAAATACATGTAGTCACATATATTTTGTTTTTGAGTTTTGAAAAAATGAATAATTTTACGTTATTACGTAATTGGATTTGAAAGAAAACGTTGTCGAAATTCAAGGTTTTTTTTAACAATTTCGAAAGAATTTATTTTCGAATCGCAATAAAGGAATAATCTCCCTGAATTATTTGTCGAGATATTATGAGAAAATAGCAAGCAGATATTTTCTTTAAACTTATAAAGAAATAAAGTGTCGTATTTAGATTCGACGAGATGTATATGTATGGCATAAAATGTATAATTGCAACAGCTATCAACGCTTTTAATGTGAACCAAAAGGTTTAATTACAACTTATATTTTCGTATTACAGCTAACAATATCTTTCTTATATTATGTTCACACACATTAGTTTTCAACTTGTTTTTTGAAAAACACAATAAGTTTAAACATCACATATCATTTTGTTGTGTTTTTCCTTTTGGCCTATTTTTCATTTGCCAAAATATTTTCACAAATTTTTGATTTAAATCAAAATTTCACATACAAACACTTTCTAAATAAAAAAAAAAAAATTTAAACAAATAAAATTAATGAACAAATATAAATTTTATTGATAGTTTTTTATTTTTGTTTTTAAACTATTTGATAACTTTTACAAATTCTTTTTCCAAAAAGTTTCTATGTATTAAAAATACCAAACATTTCTTCCCTGTATGGAAATAACATCTCGAACCGAGATGTTATTTTTGCTTTAAAATATATGAAAAAACAAATCAATTTGTTTGTGTTTTTTGAGAAAAAGACTCGTTTTTCAAAAAAACCTCTATAAGTGAACATAGCATTAATAATATAAATTTTCTACCTTAATAAATTTTAAATAGTATTTAATTTTCGGAATAAAATTTGTTATTTCCGTTAATTCCAGGGAAATTAATAGTAAGAGCTAAAACTGTTTCGCGTACTTAATCTTTTTGGGTATATATTTATAAATTTTAGTATGGAGAACGACTATAAAATAGTTGCAATTATTGTGTATTGTGTGATCATAATAATATGAAAATAATAATGAAATGAAAATAAATTTCGACCATACAAAATGGCAAAGTATATATTGTTAGCTGAAATGAAAAAAAAACACGTAACTAATATTTTAACGTTTTGATAGGAGACAAAAAATATGTTATAAATTAAGAAGAAATATGCAATGTTGGTAAATAAAAGTTGCAGATTTACTTAAAATGGAATATATTAACGTAGATTTATTAATAATTAATTGTAGTTGAGAATATATCGCTCATTTGCTGCAACATAAAATTTCGAGTTAACATCATTAATGCATAGTAAATAATATGTTTTATTAACTGACAAAATCTAGCGTACGAGTTTTTTTTTTATATTTTACATAGGATTGCAATAAAAGCATTTTGTTATAATTACATAATCTATTGTATATTACTTTTAACAACGTATTATTTTATTTGTGCGTCGGCTATTGTGTACTGAACATCATAAAGTTATCTAGAAAAGTGATTAAATTTGACCATAATATTATTTTCATTCAAAATTTTTAATATATATATATATATATATATATATATATATAATATAACTCAAAAACTAAAAATGATTCTCCTGAAAAAATTGATTTCTTGAGTTATGACGTTTTTGCAGCAAATAAGCGACATAAGTATGTAAATATTAGACTGCTCCAAAAACAACCGACTTTTGATTATCGACCATAACACCCTTTAGAATTGTTCTTTGGGATGTAAAAACATATTGTACAAAATATTAGAGTGATCGCATATCGTTAATACGTACCGTATCGGATTTTTATTTTATTTAGCTATTAAGTACTCTTTTTTGCAACTTCATGTAAAGAAATCGTAATGTACATACAAGTTAAATTAATTAATATTTATTTTGTTAAAAAATTATTGTCCATTATTTTATATTTTATTATTTATTTCTAATTTACATTTATATTATTATTAATACATTAAGCCTTCACATGGACCCGCTTTTTGGGCTGTTTTATGATCCGGCTTTAGTGGTTATTACTAATTGCTTTAAAACTTAATCTTCTAATTAGCAAGAAGCATAATTTTGTTTGTTCATCATGTTGCATTTTTGTTAAAAAATGTAACCACGTTGTCAAAGTTAAAAACAACGGTTTAAAGTTGCAATTCAAAATAAATGAAATAATTGTTGCAGACACTACGTCAAATTTATACGCGCAACTTATTTTTGTTGGAAAATAAATAATTTTGAAAATAAAATTTTAAGGGCGGTAACGTCATACCTTAACTAACATAATTGTCTATCAAACAATATAAAAGAACTAAAAATTTGATAAAAATTATTAAAGTGTGTAAGGAATGCACAAACCCAATAAACCAAACGATAACGATTTCGAAACGATATCATATAAGTGATAAAAAGTATCATAGGTGAAAACCGAATTCGAATCTGAAACGATAGCTTTTAGGGAGTAAAGTGTGATGTTGTTTTTCCATGAAATTATGATATCGTTTTCGGTATCTTCATTTCCCAAAAAATAGCGAAAGTAAAATCGGCTTGATCTACATTTTATTATAATACTAAAAAATAATGTTTAGCACTTGCATAAATTTTCTAAGGATGTGTAAAATAATAAGCTGAAATAATATAAACCTTAAATGAATAGAAATCATGCAATTTAATTGTGTCATACAAACAAACATTTTACATTTGTATGCAAACATTATGTTTGCATTCATATTTCTTCATTAGACACATATTTTTGTAATTATGCACTTACATATGAATTTGATTGGAACATTCTTGATGTATTTGTATTATAAATTTAGGTTTATTTGTTGAAAAAAATTAATTTTAATATTTTTTATTTTGAAGTTTTTTCCAAATGTTTATATCTTTTTATTTTATTTGTAACAAATTATTTGAAATTGCAATACTATAACAATATTGTTTTCAGCAATACTATATAACATCATTATCTGCTATGTTTTGTTGCTAATGTTCATGTTTAATTTCATAAAAATTTTATATTTAAGAATTAACGCGTAAAATTCTATACGTTAACTTTTAGTTCGATAAAAGTGCTACCAATTTATAAACAGAAATACAATTACGAATACTTGAATGTCAATAAACGGAAAAATTGTAAAAATATAATTGAAAAGAAGTAAAAAAATTTAAGTAATTTGTTACACTATAAAGAAGAATTGTGAAATTTCTTTGAGCAAATTTTTTGAACATAAAGTGATACCAAATTCAAATAACCAAATAACTTCTTTTGCAAACTTTAAAAAAAATATATTATCCTGAAGTTGAAATTTTTAAAAAATTTCATATTTTTGGTGTTATTTTCCAAAAAGTTTCACACAAAGCAATTTTTCTTGCCAAAATTATTCTTCTTTTTTTGAATTTGAATTTATGTTTACACGCAAAATCTTACTTCAGCAAATCTTGCTTTAATTGCTTGGACTTGTTTAAACTAATATTCTTCAACTTCTAAAATATTTCTTTAGTTCCGGACTATGAAATTTATGTAAAGGTTTCAAAATAAATCTTAAAGTAAATGTGGGTAAAGAAAAATTGGAGGCGTTTTGGGCAATGGTTTCCCCCAAGCCCTATCCAAACGTTGTCAATTTTGAAAGATTTTTTTTTTTTTTTTGTGAAATTTTGTCAAAGCCAATATCACTCAAAAATATATTGGCTATATAAACCCATATGTTAATTAAATACACTCTACGCCTTTTACAACTGCTGGGTGATAATTTTAATGAAACAGTCAATTTTTGAAACAAGTTTTCCCCGAACTAGGATTTTGGGTATTTTGGTGCAAAAAAGCGAGTTTTTTTAATTCCCTGATTTTAAAATAATTTTAACTGTATTATGCCAAAATTTCATTGGAATAGCTCCACTCGGTTAAAATTTTTTTTGGGCCCAATTACAACCATTATTTCTCATAGATATGCTTAAAATCTTTCAGGTCATAGTCTGAAGAAATATGATCGTATTTGATATATTTTCACTAGTTTTGATTCTCTATATTCTAACGTTTCCTGCGATACCAAATACTTTCATGAATATTGTATACTTTTGTTTAAATGCAACAAAAACGTTATCTTTTTAGGTAATTTTTAACACTTTCCCCATATATTTTATGAAAAATGTAAGCACGAGTAAGCGCGAGCAGCAATGCTACGTTAACTTCTCTGTTACGTTTACATTGCGCTTGTACTTATAACTTGTCTACATTTTTCAAACAAAAATATGACAAATTGCCAAAACTTGCAAGGTTTTTTCTTAGTGTTTTGTTCAGATGTAAGCTGTATATCCAAGTATCTGTGAATTCGTCAGATTGTGGAAAATTACAAGTAATATATAAAAAAAAAAAAAAAAAATTAAATGCGGTGCAATATCTCCAGATCATGACCCGAAATCTTAAAATTTGAATTTTAAGTATATTTTTGTGAAATAATGGTAATAATGTTGAAGAATATTACCACATTTTTAGAAAATAATCACAAAAATATGAAATTTTGTTAAACTTCAGATTAATATAACTATTTATCGGAAAGATATATTTGCATATAAGATTATTGCATCTTATTATTTATAATTTTATAAGAAATCTACTGTATATTTTCAAAAAATTTTAGAATCCAAAGTTAGGTCCACAAGTATAAATTTTTTTTAAACTATACCAAAACTGAGGGTAAAATTTGCTACGGCCTAAAAATCTCTTGAACCCAAAGAAATAACCTACACATGCATGTTTTTTTGTAGAGATTTACAAGGACTACCTATATGTAAATTTTTTTTATATTCATGTATACACATACACGGGGTGACCTAATTGGGAGGTGTACCCTCTTCCCCTGTGACCCGCTAGACGTTACTCTAAACATGGTACTTGCAAGAGTTTAATGCATATAATACAACTATGACGTTATTTAAGTGACGTTAATGTTGCTTGAATTAGGTTTTTGACTATTCAGTTAGATTTTTTTCTCTCAATTATGTATGTATTTATTTATATATGATTTACTTACAAGTTGTTTCACATGAAATTTTAAATCAACTTCATTTTTGTCATGTTAAAATTTTAAATACTTTAGTTTTATTACAGATTTCATTCATAGCTGTTCTTTGTGAATATTTTAATTCAAAATATTTGTTAAAAATAAATTGTTTTTATATTCAAATTTATTTTTAGAAACAAAATAGTTTTAAATAATTTTGTACTCCTTATAATTCAATTTTGAAATTAATTTGGAATAAAATTGCTTAATTATTATTCCATTTGTACAAGTAATATTAGAATATATTTCAACACAAGTATTGTAATACACTTTTATAAAATTTAAATCAAATTTCAACGTCTTCAACTAATTTGACAATAAATTTTATTTATTTAGCTCGAATACAATTACTCTTTATTTCATATTTTAAAAATGAAATAAAATCTGATTTGAAATATTAATTTTTTTTTTCTTTTTATAGGAAATTTTTAAATATTTTTATTCAACATAAATTTGAACAATTTTAAATTTGTTTGGAAAAAGAAAAATAAATAATATTTTTTTATTACTGCAATTATTTAATACGTTTAAATAAGTTTCGATGACTATTGGTCGCGTTATTTACTCGACTCTAGTCGTTAGATTCTCCTAGTAGAGATTTTTTTTAACAGTCGGAGAAACCACAAGCAACATTATTTGGTAAAAAAAAAACTTCTAAAACGATCGCTACGTTATTCGTTTTAACTTAAATATTAAAAATTATACGATTTTTTTATTCAAACCTCTTGTGGCTGCATAATTTTATTTCTTTGATATATATACATACATATATATATATATATATATATATATATATATATATATATATATATATATATATTCTAAATTAAATTTTTCTATTTAAATGTATTGTTAATAAAAAAAATAAAAATCATAAGAACTTGTTGATCATTTTTTGTATTAAAAAAAAATTATGAATATGAATATTATTCAGATATTATTCAAGGTTGGAATATTCAAAAATTTTAAAATTTTGGTTACCTTTTTGTAAAAAAATATTATGACTCACTTTTGATTAATAAAATATTTTCTTTTTTAATTTATTTTGTTCAATCAGATACAAAATTATATTAAAATTCATTTCATTTAGTATAAATAAAAATCCTTAATGTTCTTATTTAAAAATTAATAAATTTATTAACAAATATTTTAAATTATTTATTGTTTATTTTATTTTTAAGTAACACCTATGATGGAATTGTGAAAATGATTAAATTAAATAAGTTAAACTTCGAAAATTCTCACTATTATAAAAAAATTACTTGGTTGGGAGACTTTTCATTCTAACACAACATTTTCTTATGAAACAGAATCTCTTATCCAAGCAATGTATCTGTAAATGTTAGGTGTAAATGTTATAACTCCAAAATACTTATAAAAAAAAAAAAATAATAATAATAATCTCATGATGGTGTTCATAAGTATATGAGATTATTTCTGTACACTATAATTGATCCAAGAATTAGTCAAGTAAAAAAATAAATAAAGTGGAAATAAACGGCATGCTATTTATAATGAAATATAAAATAGATTAGGGTATATTTTTAAAAATTTTAGCATCAAAAACACAATAACGTAACAATCAGAGACACAGTTTTTAACGTAAATTACGATAGGTAATAATTTTTAACGTAAATTACGATAGGTAATAACTTTATTTGTATAAAATATTAAATATTTTTTAAGCGTTATGCTTTTATGTTATTTATTTTTTTGTTAAATTAGTACGATTTAGAATGTTTCGTTTTTTTTTTTATTTAGTAAAAAATTATTTTCTTTATAAGAAATCATAGTATTTTAATTAAATTAAAATTAAATTTTTTTCGAGAAACCCCAAACCCAATGTGCAAAGTTAGCACTAAACGGAAGCAACAAAACACAGCTTAAGATAATATCGTTTTCGCTATTATATCATTCTTTGGTTTACTGGGATGACATTTTTTTTATTTTTTCTGAAATGTTTAAATAAAGTACTATTTTTAGTTAAATTTTAACCATAATTACTAAAAAATAAGTATTTTTCTTTATTTTTTTAACTGTTTAAAAACTACAATTTCAAATCTTAAAAATTTTGTTAAACAAATTTCAAAAAAGTTGAACTCTGCAGCTTTATAGACAACATATTCGTTTTTTTTTATTCCAAATACATACGTAGAAAGAATTGTCACTTTCTTTAGATAACAACTCGTATGTTTTGTATTATATATAATATATAGTATATATATATATATATATATATATATATATATAATATATACATATATATATATATATATATATATGCGTAACTAGCATATTCTATTTTAAGTTTGTAACTATTTCTTTAAGTTATAGAACATTCTACCTAAATAATTAAAACAAATTGGACCAAAATGGCAATGCTGCCGATCACTATAATATTTTGCAGAATGTGTTTTTTATCCTAAAGAATTTAGGGGCGAACTTCAGAAGTCATGTTTATTATATTTTCTTTCATCTAAACATTGTAGCTTGAAAGGGAATATTTATTCCTATATAAATACTGTAAGTTTGTTTAAAACATTACTTTTACTAGAATCATACAAATACATTTTTCATTACATATATTTGGTTACCACAATCATAATATGGTTGCTCTAATAATATAAATTATTCCAGTGACCATAAAAAAGCTTTTAAACATATATATATATATATATATATATATATATATATATTAACATGTCTGTGGAAAAAAGGCACATTTGTTGTTGAAATAAAATTTTACATTTATAATTTTATTAGGTGATTTTTATGTTGTTTATTATTAAGAAAAGTATTGAAACTTACAAATCCCAGGAAAGATGGTAGTGAAATTAACATTAACAAAATAAGTATTCACTCCAAAACTGAATTCAAAATGTATGTACATATTTTATTGTGTCTTTCAAAAATTTTATTTGTTTCTATATATAAAAAATAATATAATAAATATTTAAATTAGTTATAATACGTAAAAATAATATTAAAATTAATTAAATATAATATTTTTGTACTGGCTTCTGTGACATAAAATTTTACTTTCCAATTAAACTAGTAAAATAAGGATGTTAAATTTGATTCAATTAAATTGGTTTGTATGTATAATAACGTGAAAAATTATGAGTGTTAAAATATTAAGATGTTTTAATGATACATATATATAATATACATATTAATAATTCATAAAACAAATCTTTGGTAATTTTTTTTTTATGATTCCTGTGATAAATATATAATGTTAGAGTTTTCGAAATTTTTGATGTTTTAAAAGACGTTCTACAGTGTTTTGTTTCTATATAACGATGGGACAAAAATAGAAGGAGTTGCAGTAGAAAATTTAGACTTGGTACGCGTATTAATTCGGAGTTAAAATTTTTATATGCATGTATGTATGAGGGTAGTCAATTATTTGGGTTTTCATTTTAATCGAATAGGATAATAACCGATTAACTTAAAATTGTTCGATTAGCAAATAGTTGTATTATAGTAAGTAATAATTATAAATAATATAACAATTTCATTACTATGTAGTACAGAAAATTAATTTAATATTAGCTTAATTCTCTTCGAATACATTATTTTTCAGTTTCATTTATAGGCATTCATATTGATTTTAATATTTATTCAGTCATATTGATTTTAATTCAACCATTGAATTATTAATTTTTTGCGAATTCAAGTCTTCTCCTAATTTAATTAAGATATTTAATTTTGAAATACTTGTTTTTTGATTTTTACAAAAATCGTTTACAAAATGAATTAAGAACCATGTGTTTTTAAAAGCTAATTTAATGATAGTAATAATAGTAATAATAATATAATAGATTTGCATTAGAGAAAACTTTAATGATTTAATAAATTTGCTGCCGTTATAATTACATTTAAGCGTAGGCAGCGATAATTTGCAACCACCATCTTGCTTTATTGTATTTGTGAATTTGAGCTTCTCATTTCTTTACTCACTCCTTTTATCTCGCTCTCAATGTTAAAGCAGCGATAGTAAATTTAGAAATAGAGCTAAACAAAACAGCACTGCAAACTGCTTCTGACCAAATGTAATGAACTCTATAAAAAACGGTGCATTTTAAATTATCAGCTGATTGTGGCAGCACACACTGCTGCTGACTACGCGCTAATGTAATTTGAGCGTATGTAATTGACGTATCAATTTTAATTTTTTGAAATTTTAAAAACTTACGTTTATTCACGTCTTTAGTTTTTAAAAAAATGAAAATATTTCACTTTGTATGTAAATTAATTGTACATATGTTTTGAAGTTTACGGCCGATTTCATAGATTTAAAAGTCACTGCAAAGGCAATTAATTCCTCTTTTAATATCAAAATTAGAAAAAGAAAAAAATTTCTTAAAATGCATTTTTTGGATGTATTGTTGAAAATTTTCTCCCTCTTTGAATTTTATTTTTTTTAAATAAACTTAAAACTTCATATATTAACTTAGCAATTCAGTTTATTTTATTTTTTTATTTTTTGTAACGAGAAGCTAGTATTTGTAAAAAAAACATATTTTTTTTAATAAAATTGTTTGGTTTATTTATAAAAAAATTTGTAAAATATGTATCCAAATAAAATTATACACATATGAATAATTAATTACTCGTAGTATAATTGCCAAAGTTTAATAAAATATCTTTTTAACAAATTTCTGTTGAAGAAATTCTGCAAAAAATGCAATAAAAAATTTGTAGTTAAATTAATTTCAAACCGAAAAAACACTTTTTTTACCTTTTATTTTAACAAGAGTTGGATAAATTTTATCAATTTTTTGAATATGAAGAGAATTGAAAGACATGGGTTAAAAATTTTCCTCTTTTGTGAAATAAGATATATATCGATATATATATATATATATATATATATATATATATATATATATATATATATATATATATTACTTTAAGCCCATTCGTAATGTAACTGATTATAAATTGTATACAAAATTACTTGCAGTATATTGAATTTAAGTTTTTAAATGATTAAGAATAAGAAATCCTTCTTTAATGTCAGTGAATATCACATTATTAACTGGCATTAAAAAAATTACAGGGAATGAGAATAAACGAGTTAACGAAACACAAAGCATAATATTTTCATTTTATCGAATCTGTATTTTCTTATTTTAATGTCCTGTTTTCATCATAATTACCTTTCTTAATAATAATCATATTTATTTGCATTTTATGTAACATTACACAAAACTTCCAAATTCTTTAGTGACAATGTTTAACCCTATTTTATGAAAAGTAGTTCTTAAATTTATTTTGTCTTAAAAACAGGAAATTTTGAACTACAATTAATAAAAAATTCGCTTATGGATGTAAAAAAATGTTATTTTGGTTGATTGGTTATTAGATCACAATTATTTTGTTTATTCGTTATTCGAAAATTAAAAATTTTAAATTATTAAAATAGTTAATCGACCAAAATTGATCGGATAACCGATTGACGGTTAAAATATTTGTGAATCTCTACAAATGAAAACATTTTTATATTTTATATTTTAAAATTTTTTAAACTTATCGTTTAAAATCTATGTTATTCTCAATAATTTTTCAGAAAACTTAAAAAACTGTACTTCGCAAAATTTTTACAAAATTTTTCCGATTGTTAATATGCTTCGTAACGAAATTAATGCGTATTATGAAGAATAAACAAATTTTTGGCGCATTTTGGAGAAAATTAACGAAAAGTTTACATAGGAAATTTTGTAGAATAATTTTTATTAATATATGTTTGTGCTTTTCTTTTTGTAAGTCTTTAAGTTTAATAAAATATAAGTATGTCTATGGAAGTTGGTATTATTTGTAAAATCTTGGTTAAATTTCAGCCTCGTAAGATGATTGGAGCATGCTACTAAACGGTAATTTTTTAATGAAGAAATGTTCAAAAAAATAAAAAGAAATTTCCACAATATTAGTGCTGCATATATCAAATGATAGCTGAAGAAAAATGAATTAACAAGTAATTTATGATTTTCAATAAGAAAAAAATGAACGAATCGCTAAAAATTCGTTAACTCAATGAGTGCATCAATTTGTGTAAAAATTTTGCAAGTGAGGGGTTGAGGGATAAATTATTTTACTTCCGTGAGCAAGAAGTATGATTTTCGATCAACACTGTATACAATTTTTAATTTTTGATCAAAACAATTACAACATATAAAAAGTAACGCTCGGATGTCATTGATAGTATGGTCTTCCGACTTTTTTGTCTAGTCTGTTTTAATTAAAAAAGAAAATAAAATGCAAGTAATTTATTACGTATGATTGTCACTAACACGTTTATAATCGTTTGGAGAATATATTGGCGGCCGAAATATTTTTTTTTTTTGGAATGTACACTATCCACTTCCATCGTTGTATACCCCTTAATTAATTATTCAGTTTCAATAATTATTGTTAGGATGTGAAGCAATTATTCTATTATTAAATAGCGTTGTTTTTTAAATTTTGCAGAAAATAAAATAAATAAACAAATTAATACATATTGCGTCTAATTGCAAGCGTTTAAATCCTCATAAATTTAAACAATTTTCCTTAAGAATAAACAAACACACATTCATATTAAATATTAAATAATAAACTAAATCTGAAAGGCAGACGGACGGATGATTAAAGTTTTAGATGACGTAAATCTGTGTCGGTTAATTTCAGTGTAACTAGTCTTGGAATATTCACATTTAGGCATTATATCATGAACAAAAAATATTAAATATTTTATATTTAAATTTAAATATTACGAGTACCATTTTTTCTAAGACAATTAATAATATTAAATAATATGAAAAATTATTTACATAATTAATTTTGTAAATCCTAGATCTCGACAAATGCTTTGGTAGTTTTTTGTATGACTAGTAGTTGATCTAAATGCACCAATAAAAAAGAAATAAAACACTTTTGGAATTTACCTATATTGAGGTTTGCAGATCGGAAGAGGTTTTTATGAAGAAAACCCATATTTTTCTGTTGTGTTCGCAAATATTATTAAATTTCAAAATTAATTTCTATATTTGAAACTAAATATTATTAAAATGCAATAATAGCATGGAAGGACATAATACTTTTTTTGAATTTAATTGATTATCCCTAGCCAGATGCGGATCCTCAAAATTAATTTTTCAAATAAGAAAAGTTAAACACGAAGACAAATTTACAATAGAAAAAGGAAAAAATAAATGAATGATGAATTTATCTTCAACATTGAAATCCAAAAATGTGCATCTTCTTTCGATAATTTTTAATTAAATCAATAGGTTTTAAAAATTTGCACTTGTTTAATAAAAAATGTAGGAAATTGACATTTTTAAGTGTTTTTATTTCACTTTTTTTAAATAACTACATAACATATTTAAGATTTTTTTAAATTTTAATTTTGTAATTTCATTTATTTTTCCAAATTTCGTTAAATTTCAGCTTAAATTTAACAGACCATATGCAACTTTCGATAAAAAATAATTTGTTTAAGTAATAGTCTCATCAGTTAATAAAAAAAATATTGTTACGTTTTTACCTTTTAAAAACGGTGGTTTATTTCCTTTAAGTAACACGTATAATTAGATTGCAAATAAAAGCAGTTTAGTAGTTTAAAAGTTGTAACGACTCTTTATTTTATTTAAAAGTGTACAACAATAACAATTTAAATAGTCACTTTGTGTTTTAATACACACACACACACTTAAATTACACACTTCATACAGCACACTTTAATAATGTACAAGAATATACAGCCAAGGTAGTTAATTTGTCTTTACTTTACAATGCTTCCAATTAGACTGACTCCATGATGTTCTCACGCCCAATTTATATACACTGCATTACCTCCTAGATGTTTCTCGAAAGCTCTATTTCCTTCTACAATGTTCTTAACGGACAAACTAGAGTTTTCGATGTTAATGTTAGCAGCTTAAACATTTAGTGTTGCCATACTTACAATCAATGGTGAAAGCTTTTCATTCAATGATGTAAGTTTACAGCTATGTTAATAATTCCTACAGATATGTTAACTGTTGTTAACATAAACAGAAAGGTCGAGAAGAGTTGAGAAAGATTTAAATTTAAATAAGCCGTTAAAACCGTTATAAGTAAATTCAAGTACAATTTCGTAACAATATTTTTTATTTTATAAATCAAAATCAATCTAAAACTTTTTATAAAAAGCGTTTAAGTAACAACACAGAAAAATTGTTGAATGAAAATTTTGTTTATTTGGCGATAATTTTATTTTGAATGCAAAATAAAAAAATTTACACATAAATTATCAACGATAAATGTCTAAAAGTAGTAATTTTTAAAGTAAAATCTTAAAAAAAACGTTAATTGAAAATGCTAATTTTTTTAAAACATGATATCTTTGGTGTTATTTTGAAATGGTAAAGCAAATTTAATATAAAAAAATTTAATAAATTATTTCTTATTTGTAGTAAATATAAAAGACTTAAATAAAGTTTAAAAACTGCGTTCTTTTGCTTTCTGCATTTAATTCAAAGTTGACTTAAAATTTAGGTAGCTACGAGATCTTTAGTGCACGAACCATAGAATACAACTGGAAGTTTATGTGGGAGGCAGTTTATAATAAATTTGTTTTTTCAAAACAAAATATATCTGATTATATATATTTTGTTGTTGCATGAGTTAGGTTTTTGTCTCTCACATAAATTTCATGTTGTATTCTATGCCACGAACTATCATTTAAACTTTTTTTTTTTTTTCGAAAAATCTCAAAATTTACAGGGTATTTCGAATTTTTGACAACTTTGTTGTTTTTCTTACAATTTCTTACTTTTTACAAGTAATGAAATGTAATGGAGCAAATCTATTATTAACTGAAATCAAATAAAATTAAAATATTCATTTTATTTTGGTAAAAAAATCGGTTTTCGGTACTGTTCCCCTTGTCAGATTATTTTCAAATTTTTGCATATGTAAATTTTTGATATTAAAAAATATAATTAGATCTATTTAAGTAAAATTGATATTCTAAGTATCATTACCTACATAACTCAACCTTTCGTGTTTTTCAGGTCATGCATTTTTATTAATTTCATTGAAATGTTTTAGAGGATAAAAATAAAATAAAAACACACCTTAAAATCTTTCCAAATTTTCAAAAAAAAAAAAAATGAACGCACGAATGTAAAAGCGTGGAAGTGTTCGTCAAAACGTCTACTTTATGTAACAATTTAGATAATTTTGGCATTTTTCGGCAAAATCTTGCAATCTTCAATTTTCTTTCTATTAAATTTTGGCAAGCCTGAGTGGAAATTTTTTAGTTTTCACAAACAAGTGGGAGAAAATTTTATGTTTTAACGTATTGAGTAGTTTCACTAATCAAAAAAAGTCTAAAAACTTCGACTAAAGCAAACAAGTAAATGTAATAAATATTTAAAAAATATGTAGTCAAATTATTATTAAAATCGGTTTTAATATATATTATTGATAATTTTAGATAAAATGATTTCGATACGGCCTCAAAAAGACACTAAATGGATTTTTGACCAGTGTGGATTGGACGAAAAAGTCCCGGGATTCAAACGTAGGGATTTGACATAAATACAAATCAAAAAATGAACTTAAAGCAGGATAGAACATTGAAATATTTACAAAGAAAAAAACAATAATAATAATAAAATAAAATAAAATAAAATAAAATAAAATTAAAATATCTAAAAATTCGACATCATAAATAAGAAAGGTATATTCGGTCACACCTGACATTTTCATACCCCACACCTTCTATAAGGACTGAGGAGAATTATGGTCGAAAACTTATGAATCAAATATCAAAATTTATTTTTGTACAATGCATTTTTAGAAAAAAAAAAAAAAATAAATAAATAATAATAATAATAATAAGGGGTACCACATCATATTGTACTGATACTAAAAACAGTCTTCAAAAGTTATTTCGATGAAAAAACCTTCTGCACCGAAAGGAATTTCTAAAACCATTTAATTTTTTTTATTAATAAATTATTTTTTTAATACTATATATTTTTTATATTTTTCATATTGGTAATAAAAATTGGCACTGTATTAAATATTCTGTTCAGTTCCAAAGGGTGCTTAATTCTTTCCTTAATAACCACATAAAATAAAATGACGAAGTCATTTGGTCACAATTTTTTCAGCTTTTGTTTAATTCTGAGTAGAATATAGGTTATAAAACATTATTCATAGTTAAATTTTAACTGCAATAAATTTATAAATTATTTATTTTGTATGGAAAATTTGTTTTATCTAATATTAATGAATTTGTTTTATTGAAATATATGAAAGCAATTAAATTTTTCCTATATTTAGAATGTGTTTTATGAAATATAAATCCCGAGTCCCGAATAATCCGAAAACCCGAAAAATAGCGGGATCCCAGAATTTTAAAATATGAAATCCAGAATCCCGGGATTTGTAAAATCCAGTTTCGTTTGGTTACTACTTTTTGAAATATTTTAATTCAATCGGTTAGTTCTTATAAAAAGAAGATACACAAATGCAAAATTTTAAATAATATTGACTGTTTGATAAATCGCGAAATTGTAAAAATATTGAAATAGAAACTAAACAGACACCAGCAACGTATATCTAAAAGCAAGTAAAAATTTTAAAGTTTGAATTTTCATTAAAAATAACAAACAATACACAGTGCGCGTGGTAAATTCCGGCAAAAAATGAAAATTTGGTTTTTGATCAAATGTTTATTACTTTATAAAGCCAACATTTCAGATAACATCTAGTTTGGTAACAATAGCTATTTTTCACTAACCGTTTTTATTAATAAATACTATTTAAATTCTAATAAACAAATTATACTATACACTTTTTCACGTATAGGTTTTTTAAGGTTTTCTAACTTTTTTTTGAGAAGTTTGGTTTATCGTCAATCTTCTGATGTAAAATGCTGGTCACAAAATTGTCTTTTTGGTACATTTAGGGACTGTAAAGTAAAAAGTATAATAATTTCATGTGTTTTAAATAATTATACATCGCTTTATTGTGATTTTGTACATAAATGACGTAAAAATTAAAGTCAGACAAAATTACAAACTAAATGCATCGAAAAAAGTTAAATATGGTGAAAAATACTTGGAAATACGCGTTGCATTCTAGGAACTTAAAGATAACAAAATACACAATTTTAAAGCCAGTAAAGTAAGAGGAAAAACTTCTGGAAGGATGAAATTTTTGTAATTTGAATCAAGCTAAATAATTTGTAAGCGGTATGAATTTCCTAATCTATCGAAAGTCATATAGCTAGCTAGAAGAGAGAAATTAGGTAGCTACCGTAAAATACGGTATTTGAAGTGCTATGGTTAGGTGGTGTGTGACAGGGTCTGAAGTAGGTATTTTAGTATTTAGATGGAATGGTGGATCATCGTTATAATATAGACATTTTAAAATAAAATTAACATGAAAGTGCTGAGAAATTAGAAATTTCTGACGTATTTATATTTACCAGGATAACAACCCAAAGCATTTTGTCACAAATATAAAGCTTAGCTTTCTCTATATATAATTAAAAAAAAACCATTATAATCACAAGATATCAATATAAATGAACATTTGTGGAGTTTTTATTAAAAAGAAAATAAAAATGTTTGAATTTCATAAATAAAAATTGTTGTTTTTAATTAATTAATGGTGGTTTTTAATTAACTTTTATTTGTATTAACTTTATATTTAAAATTTCTTAGAAAATTTTATTATTTTTTAAATTATATATACATATATATATATATAGAAAGGATAACACTGGACAAATAAAACTGATAATTTACTGCGAAATTAGTTATATCCTTAAATTTTTTATGTTTCCCTTCTACTTAACCGATTTAACTTATATCATTGGAAAGCTTATAACAATATATTACGCTTAAACTAGTTAAATTATTTTGTTATTTATCAAGTATGAAGTTAACATAAATCATCTTTGACCCATTTAACCGGATATCCTCTTTTTGGTATCCGTAAAACTTTGGCTTGTGAATAAAAAATTATATTTTTTATCCGTATAACAAATTTAAATTATTTACACTGAGAAATAATGAAACTATTGATTTTTGGCCGGAATTTAACATTATAAAATTTTATACACACGTAGAAGAGAGGTGTACAATTTTAAGTTTTAAAGGGGGGCCCACAAACCCACATTTTGAAATTGTTTACTTTTGGACACTTTGATTTTTTTTTGTTTTTTTTTTTTTTGGCCGAAAGAGCTTACACTCATTTTTCTCTAAAATAAAATTTTCTTTAGAACATAAAATAATTTTATGTTTTCTGAAACTAACAACGAGCCCAATCAACCAATGGGGCTACGCACAGATCCTCCCTATTTTGGATTAAAATTAGATGTTATGAAATCCCATAGCATGGATCTACAAACAGAGTGCAGTTTCGGATATGAAAAAGAAATGTCACATAAAATCGTATCTTTAAAAAGATTTTCTTTAGCGAAGTTGACGAACTTTTAAAATTTTTTTGAATAAATTGATGTGAATTGGTTATTAAAGAAATATTACGAAAAATTAACGCATTTTGAAAATTCAGTTTTATATGTCCTTATACGTGTCAATAAGGGCGGTCCAAAATTCTTTTTTTGGGAGCTGCATTTAAACTAGTGTATTCAAAAACCGACATGGGAAACAGGGTTTTACTTTTTAAAAAATCAATCGGTTTCGAATAATTTTTATTTTTTAAATAATTTGACAAGCCGGTTTTTTTCTGTCGGTTAACCGGTTATTTTATGTAAGGAATTCTTTTATTTTTATTTACTAAATTAACCTATACTTCCCATTTTTTTTAAATTGCTAATTGAACCCTATTTATAACTTAATGCATTAAAAGTTTCAAATTGTTTAAAAATAAAATTTTTATGAAAACTTAAAATTTTTTGAGTAGTTTACATACAAATTTTATTTTTAAACAATTCGCTTATTGTACTGAATTGTAAGTATTTTTCATGTTCATTATGAACTAGTAAAGCTTTAAGGCTATTTTTTTTTTTAATTCCTAATTTCACATTTGAGTAGCACCAGACATTCTAAAAACTGAGATTTGTATATTTTTTAATAGATTTAAACAAAATTTTTATTAGCAGAATCTAGGTAAGAAGTAAATTTTAGTTTTATCGTTTGTCACAAGAATAAGGTGAATTTCAATAAATTGGTATAGAGTGTGATCAGAATAATCATTATCAGAATTCAATTTAAAAATTTATCCTTTAGTTGTATAAGAGCGATATGACTTTTTATTTTTATATTACTTGTCATTACAAATAATATGTATTATAAGTGTGCTTTCTTTAATAAAAATAATATTTTTTAAAAATATTTGTATTTTTTATAAAAACGGGTTAACCGGTTTTTTAAAGTAAACTCGTATTCGAAACCGATTTTATAAAAAAGGCAATTTATCGAATAACTCGAAAACTAGTTTTCTTAAAATGTCGGTTTTTTGAATAAAAACCGACATTTTTAGCTACTATATACTTTTCTTTTAACAACATAATTATCTATCAATTAAGATATACAAATAAAAAATCAGTTAAAAAATGAAAGTTTACCCAGAAATTCCGGAGACCATTAGCTTGTTTTCGACCACTTGTGAAAGGAGAGTAGAAAGAAAGCTACTTTTGGGTTGGGTCATATTGACCCGAAATAGTGTATTCAAAAAAACCGATGCGGCACGCGTTAACGATAGTCGATTTCAGAGGAAGTTATGGTCAAAAGTTAATAAATTTTGATATAGTCTATTAACCTATATGCGCAAACAATTAATTTCAACTTGAACTTATGTAAAACCTTATTAGCTTTAGAGAAAATTATCTAAAAAAAAATTAATAATTAACTTCATTAATTGATAAGCTATATACAGTACTGCGCAGCACAAAAGCAACAAAATTAGGGTAAACCTAAGAATTGTTTTATCCTTTACAATATTTAGTTTAAAACAAAATAGTTTTACGAAATTATGTACATATTTAAAGATTAACAAAAACACAAACTTTTAAAGGGCTTTAACTTTGTCTATTAACAAAAATACTACAATACAAAGAAAAAACTTTGCTTTCCTGGTAAGCTAGCGAATGTAATTGGAAACAAAAATAAACTATTTATTTTTTGCCTGAATAACTAGTTATTTTTGTTCAAGTTGTCCATAAATTCATGTAGGTATTTTTAGACTCTTGGGGTATTTAAAAATATGTATCTAATCAAAAAAATTTGCCGTAAGGGAGATTTGAACTTGGGCACAAATTAACCATTCGTTTTTAATGACTAACGCCTTACTCAGTACACTATCTCGCACTTAATTTTCTAAGTGACAAAAATTTTTTTAGTATAAAAAAATTTTTTTTTTTAAATTTTTACTCATTATAACGTGGTTTTGTCGTTGGCTGAGGTAACTTAATCGCCTCCAGGATCTACTTACGGATTCACAAACCTTAAGTAATAAGACGTTTGATTTGCCCTTTCTGGGGTTTAGAATAATATTTTCTTTATTGAATACTTCAAAAATATTTCAAATACTAAATATATAGATATTACGAGAGAATAATTTCGATAACATCAATTCGGATACCATCGGCTTAATAAATGTCGTCTTCAATCGTTTCTTCTTCAACTAGGCTTATTTCGTTTCTTCGGCTTATATTATGTTTGCTTCGATTATTCAGTTTATAATATGTTCGTTTCGATTATTCAACTTATAAAAAGCTCATTCGGTTATTCGCCTTATAGTAGACTCGATTCAGTAGTAGCACTCGGAGAATGAGCAGCACGAAGCCACTCGTGAAAACGAGCAACCGAAGTCACTCGAGTAAATTTATGTAGGGACCCAACCGAAGTTCACAAAATCTAATCGGCTCTCCAATTACATAAAATAATCTCCGAGACTGTAACCAAACTTTGTTTAATTATATTTAATGTATCAACTAAATGAGAATTATATTGCTTGTTTGCTATCAAGCAACATCAACTGAACAACTAAAGCAGTTGTTATTCATGTGTATGTATGTAGTATTTACAGTAGGGGGCTCAATGTAATTACCTATTACCCTGCCAACATTTTCTATCCAAATTTGCACTAAAGAGTAACCTCAAGTTGTTTTTAACAGTCGAATATGATATCATTTTCTTATCCAAGAAGAGTCACCGTGCGGGAAGAAGTGTGCAGCAGTTCTAATACTTTTTTAATGACACTATTAAGTGATTTTTTATGCGTCAAATTTGAGTCATTTTGAGGAACAGAAAAAGTCATCATTTCTGTCGAAATTGTAACTTAATACTATCAACATTACTATCCAAACTTTGAATAATAGCATCCATATTTATTTTAAAATAGTAAAAGAAAAAGAAGTTATTTTCCTATCGAAGAAGAGTCATCGTTCGGGCGAAACTGTATCGCAGTTTTGATACTTTTTTAATGACACTATTAAGAGCTTTTTTTGTGTGACGAATTAGAGTCATTTATTCAAAATCGGTTTTAGTTGTGCTTAGGAAAATCTGACTTTAAATATTCAATTTAAGAGAAGAATTTCTAGATATAATATTACACCAAATTGCTGATAAAGAAATAAGTATTGAAATCAGGCGCGAATCCACGGGGGTAGGGGTGGTATAGGAAATTTACCACAACAGACCATACCACAACAAACCTATACCTAAAATTTTCATATTTAGAAAATTATACATTCTGATACAACGAAAAATCCCTCGAGAAATGACATATCATACGTTATAGGCCTTTTTTTTATTATAGGAATCCATAATATGTTTTTAATGGTTTTGAATCACAATCTCCAGAAAAATGTGAATTTGTAGGCGAAAAGGTGAAAAATCCCACTTTTGGGATTTTTAGTTTTTTTTTTTTTTTTTTTTTGTGAAATGTGAGATTCCTTCTACAAAAATCTTAAAGTTTTTTACAATTTCTCATTTTAAACAATCAATGAAAATTTCGTCAAGATATCCTAACTAACAAAGATTTTATTACAGATATAATATTTATAGTTTTTCCGAAAACTATGTTTTTTCTCACATAAATTACGTTACTTAGCTAACATAATTCTTCATAAAAATTTAAAAATAAAAAAAAATTAAGTCAATATCTTTTACAGAACAGAAATTACGCTAGTTTAAAGTTTAATAATATGTAAAATATTTGAAATCATATAGGAAACAAATAATTGGCATATGGAGCCCCATCCAAATTAAAAATTATACGCTCCTCTGCTACTTCTATGTCAAATCTTGGTAAATCCAGCCAGGCGATTAGAAGTTAAAGATTTTTTTTTCAAAAAAAAAAAAAATCGAAAAAAAGAATTGTGTCAAAACATGGTGAAGGAGCAGAATTTTTTTTGAGGCAGATATGAAATAATAATTTATGAGAAACAAGAAAGTTAAAACAACTTACCTTAGTAAAAAAATATAGATATATTTTGATAAATTTGAAGAGGATATTTTTGATTTCGAAACCCCTAACAACTTCACTAAAAAATATATATATTTTTATGAGCGAAACGCAAATTTATTATGAAATTTTAAAATTTATTTATTGTTTTTAAAGTAAATTGTCAAAATGAATTTTCGTTTCGTTTTACGGAATAACATTTATTTTTTAATTAATTTAATTTAAAATTTCTTTCAAAATTTGTTTTCACAATATTTCATTTTGTTTTCATTTTAAACAACTTTCATTTTATATATATACTAGCTGACCCGAGCCGCGTTGCTGGCCCTAAGCAAACATTAGTGTTGTATTACTGAACGATTTAAATTGATATTTTAACGAAATTTACGACCTTTAAATAAAAATCTAAGGAATACCTATTATAAAGTGTTTTTTACAGAAGAATTTAAATATGATGTAGATGTGGGCTCAATCAAAAAATATACGCATGTATTTAAGGCAAATTTGAATTTATATTTATTTATTACTTCATCTTAAGGTTAGCGGATAGACAATGTCTTTTTTTTGAACGGAATGATGAGAGCTGTAGTCGAAATTGCAGTTGTAATGTAACGCTGCTTGATTCAAATCAGAACTTGAAGCAATTCTTCTTATGCGTTGATTAAAAATTTTAAAGTTGTTGAATTGCTACATTTGCTCGACGATTTCTCATTGCTAACCGAGCCGTTTCATTTCTCGCCTGCCTTTCTTCCTGCGTTTGTGATGTACGAAGTCGGGCCAAACTAATACGGGGTTGTTCTCGTGCGATTTCTCGTTCATATATATTCAATTGATTGACGATATTACGATAAGTACTTGCATTACGTGTTCGACGCGAAATATTAGATCTCCGGGGTCGCGGCATTGTGAATAACACTTAATAACGAATGCCAAAAATACAACAAATGGTTTTAAATATCACAACCTCACTAAATGATGAGCTTTACTTGGAACTTACCGTTTGGAAATAGAATTCTACACCACCACCAGAAAACAAATTGCACAAAAAAGTAAGCGTTTCGATAGAAACAGAAACAGTAATTGTTATAATTTGTATTAAAAAAAATATTTTTAATGATTATTAAGGCAAAGAAATTATGACAAAAAAGAGTTTTTTTTTATCGCGGATTTTTCGCGAATTTTTTTTCGTATTATCCTTTTCTGGCCGGTGACCGGTCCGAATTGGTGAGAATCATCAAAATCGGTCTAGTCGTTCTTGAGTTATAACAATAGTAACTAACATCACTTTCTTTTATATATAGATATATAGATATATATATATATATATATATATATATATATATATATATATATATATATATATATATATATATACCTCACTTTATCGCTCCTTTTTTTCTTTTTTTGTTTATTTTAGTTTTAAGAAGCTTACTTAAAATTTTTAAAAAATCGATTGCTTGCCTTTGAAAGTAACACACCAACTAAGTATCGTGGTCTTCCCCATATTTTTTGTTTTTAATTTAAAAACAATTTAATGGTTTTTTACTTTCAGAAGGTCGAAAATTGAATTTAATGTTATTTGTTTTTGTAAAATTTTTTACTATTAGGAAAATAACATCTTGAGAACACTAATGGGAAACAGTGTTTGGTAACTCTATATTTATCCAAAAACTAACTTTTAAGTGACTTTTTCGACATTTTAGTTAGTAAGAAATGTAGAATAAGTAGATTGAAAATCGAAATTAATGTTATTTGTTTTTGTAAAATTGTCTAATAACAGGAAAATAACATTTTTAGAAAACTAGAAAGAGTCATTTTTCTGATAGTGGATGAAACTATCACCTAATTGCTGGCAGGATTACTAATAAGGTATTCAATATATTAGTATGAACAAGTAAGAAAGATATAGTCGACCAAGCCCGACTATATGATACACCATTATGTATGTCCATCAAAATTCGTGGAGGGGTCTTATATTAGACATGTGGAAAATTGTGGACCGATATTTTTACTAAGTGTAAAATAAAATATACGAATACAGAATATTACGTTAATACCAACATTTTGTGAATTTATATACTCTAGGGTGATCCCCGAAAGTGGACTTGTATGGGAGCTATGGTAAATTATGGAGCGAAATTTTGTCACGTATGATTTCTACTTATATAAAACTTATTTGTGTCAAATATAAACCTGATACTAACATGTGTATGTGATTTATGCACGTTAAAGTGATTTTCGGAGGAGGGTTTTTGTATGGGAGCTATGGTCAATTATGGACCGATCTTCGTGAAATTAGGCACAATACTTATACAAAACCTCCTTACACAGGACTTTATTTAAAAATTTGCTATATTTAAGGCATTTACGATCGTTAAACCCCTATTCCGGGAGGACATTTGTATGGGGGTCCTTGTGTTATGAAAGTGCTACATGCCAAAGTTCATTGAATTATCTTCAAAATTGCGAACTGTACTTTGTGCACAAGGTTTACATGGATAGCCAGCCAGACGGACATCATTAGATTGATTCAAAAATTGATTCTGAGTCGATTGGTATACTTAAAGATGGGTGTTGAATGATTTTTTTGTGCATTACAAACATCAGCACAAACGCATAATAATGGAAAAATGGTAGTAATTTCATAAATTATATTAAGAAATATGTACGGGAAAATAGTAGTATTTAGTGTACTATTTCCACGTTACATCATTTTGTTAAAAAAAAAACTAACAGCATTAGAATTGGGTTAAAGCAACAACCTTCTGGTTGTTAATCCAGCGCTCTAGCCAACTGATTCACGTGATTGCAATATTACTGTGCTATTATTACTATTGAGTACTTATTTATGTAATATATAGGCAAATATTAATGACGATTCATAATCAAGAAACTACTTTAATAAGTAATTGCCATTACCTGGAACCATACTATATATTTTATATTTTCTGTAAAATTAAACAGTTTTGACGCGATTAAATTGTCAATTGATGTTTCTGGAATAGTTTCCACTTAAATTTGTTGACTACACATCACTTTGGAGTGCACTAATTTTGAAGCCGCATTAAAAATTCTTCCATAGGGTTTTGTGCCTGATAATTAGAGCACATGACTAAAAAATTTGAAGCAATTATGTTTAATTCAATTCTTGAAAAGGTTTAAAATATATTTCGCTTTTTTCCGTGACAAAACGTAGAATTAAACAATATATTTCTTTTTGATTAAATTTCTGTGCTTCTTAATAACCTATTAATTTAAAAAAATCAAAATTTTCTTAGATTTCTGAAGAAAATCACATAGTTTTTTTTAGCTAGAATTTATAATTACATCTTGTCTGTGCCCAAAATATTTTTTTGGAATTGTGCGGTTTAAGATGTACACCTTGACACCGGCAACTAGGTATGCCAGACGTTGCGTATCCGGTCATAGAGGATACATATAATGTTTTAAATTAAATAAAGTACTTTTCTTTTTTAATAATATTAATTTTGTTGACCTCAGAAAAAAATCAAGCTATTATATCTAATTATAAAATGTTTCTTTTATAAAAGCAGAAATAAAAAAACTGTATCTTTATTGAATAAGCTTTTCAGTTAGCAGTACTATATTGCTTAAACTGTAACTTATTTAAATGCTTTCAATGAATTTTGAGCAGAGATTAAATCTCAGAGACTACATAACCTATCCAAACACATAAAAAATTTTTGAAAATAACTGAATGAAATTTGGTATCTATAGTTTATTGGAAACAAAAAAAATAACTACTGATATTATTTATCATCGGTCTATTATTTCACATAGCCTCCATGCAAATATTTTCCCGAAAAAGAAGTTTAACGAAATGACATATATATAGTCAGATTTCATAAAATTTAGTAATAACACATTTTTGGTAACCATAAATTCCTCTACCAAATTTTATAAGAATTGGTCCCCATTTGACCATGGTGCCCATATATAGCACTTCCCGAAATTCACTTAAAGTGGATAAATCACACAACTTTAATGTCAGGTTCAAATTTGGCACAAATAGCTTTTATTTATACGATTTTACAGATTTAGGGATATTAGAAACGGTGGCAACAGAGTTGTATGCATGGAAAAATTATATTTTCCCAAATTTATAATTTCCTAATATGTTGAATAAAAGTCAGAATAATATAATCTTTGGTACGTATTTATACCTATTTTTAATTACTGAATAATAAAATAATATTTATAAATTTCATATTCACCAAAGAAAAAAAATTAGGAAAATAAGCAAAATCTCTATGTACATTATCATTGTTATACTCCACACCACCATAGGTGGCTGATGTTAAATCGACTCTGAATCACTTTCTGAGTAGATTTAACGATGTCCGTCTGGCTGACTGGATGGCAGAACGGCTGGCTGGCAGGACGACTAGCTGGATGGCTGGCCACGGCGGCTTGTCTTCTTGGATGTATAGCTCATACGTGGATAGCTACGGTTCTAGAGAGCGTAACAGTTTGGCAGGTACATATAGGTACACCATTGCCTGGACTTGTCTGGAGTCTAAAATGGGAGAAAAGGACCTTCGGGGCCTGACCAAAGACTTAACACAATCTGATACCACGGAAGCCAGTAGCCCCTGGCACGGCAGCACTGACTCGTCGGTGTTATCGTGCTGGACTGGCTGTTGGTGAGGCCCTTCGGGGAGTTACGTGGTGGTTGTGGTTTAGACCTAAACCGCAGGAAGGGGTTTATAGTCCTGATGTGGTGTTGCATAGCAACACAAGTCGCAAATAGCTCCAACTCCTAAGCAAGGGGGAGTGGACTTATCCAGACAATGAGTCTCTCAAATTGCCACCTTTGTGTTCTTAACAGGCACATGGGGGCGTTGGCTGGTGCATTGTACCTCACCCGGTGGTAGACCACCGTGGGATTAGGCCGTCATGGCAGGTGCCTACGCTAATCTTGACCACATCTGTCCATGTAAACCTTGTGCATAAAGTACAGGTAGCAATTTTTAAGATAATTGAATGAAATTTGGCACGTAGGACTTTCAGGACACAAGGACAAAGCCTATTGAAGTTGGTTATGATTGGTCCATTATTTCACTTAGCCCCCATATAAATGTCCTTCCGGAATAGGGGTTTAACGATCATAAATGCCTTAAATATAGAAATATTTTAATGAAATCCGATGTAAGGAATCTTTGTGCCAAATTTCATGAAAATTGGTCCATAATTGATCACAGCTCCCATATAAAACCCTCTTCCGTAAATCACTTTAACGTGCATAAATCACGTATTAGTATCAGGTTTATATGTGATACAAATAAGTTTTATATAAGTAGAAATCATAATGACACATTTTATGAGGTTCGCTCCATAATTTACCATATCTTTCATATAAGGCTATTTTCGGGAGTCACTCTAAACTGCATAAATTCATTTAAATGTTAGTGCTACCGTAATATTCTGAATTCGTATATTGTATTTTATCCTTGGTAAAAGTATCGGTCCACAATTGTTTACATGCCTAATATAAGACCCCTTCACGAATTTTGATGGACATACACAATGGTGTGGGGTATCATGTGATCGGGCTTGTCCGACTATATCTTTCTTACTTGTTTTAAGTATTAATTGTTTTTTAAATAATGTATTACTTATGGCCTGTTCCACGATGTCGAACAAAAAATTCGTTTCGGCAATTTATATGAAAAAAAAAAGAATAAATTTCAAATTTTGTTTTTCTTTCCCATATAGTTTGATAACCCCAGGTCAACAACTGAGATTAACGCTGATATAATATGTGAGATAACGTCGGTAGAGGAGAGTAACCATTTTGTTTATATTATGTTAAATCTTAAATAAGGGGTTCACGTATTCTAATAAATCCTATAACATATCATTATTTTTCAATCAGTGACAGAGTAAACATGTCCTTTTTATTTAAGTAATTCGCGTTTTTTTAGCACAATTTTTATAAAAATGTTTTTTAATATGTAAAACAAACACTAAGAAGAAACCATTTTACAAAAAAACATTGTTTTTCAGTAATTTCCAACATGCACACACTCAAACAAACTTTCGTATATGTGTATTTTTTTGACAGTTCATCTTATAACACCAGGTATACAACTGAGATTAACGCCGGCAGAGGAGAGCAACCATTTTGTTTATATTATGCTAAATAAGGGGTACACGTATTTTAATAAATCCTATAACATATCATTATTTTCAATCAGTCACAGAGTAAACATGTCCTTTTTATTTAAGAAATTCGCACTTTTTTAGCATATTTTTTATAAAAATGTTTTTTAAAATATAAAAGAAACACTAAAAGGAAACAATTTTACAAAAAAAATTGTTTTTCAGTAATTTCCAAAATACACATGCACGCACACAAACAAACTTTTTTATGTGTATTTTTTTTTTTTTTTGACAGTTCATCTTATAAGATGGTTGTGTAGAGAAATCTCATCACAATAGTCTCATAATACATCTCATAATACTAATATTTGAATCTACACGTGAAATAATTCTCTCAGAGAGCGAATTTGACACTCTCTGACACAAAAAACTTGCATATTATGTTACGTATAGACGGGCTGTTACCTAGTGTCTACATTAGGCAAATTTATATCAAAACAAACCTCAAAATTAGTGCGAATATATACAAGGTAACCTTAGTTAAACAGTTGATTATTATTTTGGTTTTTACAGTTGTCAAACTGCATATATAAAAAAAAATAATGAACACGCCATATTGTTGTTTTTGTGCAACTGTTGCCACCTTCCACAAATTCGCGTTAAGTTTGACGTTTGCCTTGATAAAAAAATCTCTAATGTAGACACTATGTTAGTGTCTTTATGACAAACCTTTAGTTTATTTTTATTACAAAATATCTAAAAAACAGGGATGTTTACTCAATGAATATTCAGAAACATATGATACGTTTACTTTTGTTGACTATTTTACTAAATGTTTCACGCTACTTTTCTTCATTCTTCGTTTCGTCGCAAAGTTGACTGGTTGGGCGTTTAAGCAACTGTCGTGTTTTGAAAATCATTTGCTTTTCTGACTGTTTATGCAGAAACAACTGAAGCAAATGCTTTTTATTTTCTCTTGCAAGTAGTTGCTTTTGCTTGTTTATTTTCGGTTAGTTTAGTTAGGCAAACTAAACAGCGAGTGGTCCACGATGTATTTGGAACAGGAGATAACTATGGAGACATCAACGTGGATCACCAACAATTATGCCGAAAATTTTATGAGTCCAACCTCATCATCGCGTTCCATGGCAACCACATCCATATTGTTCACGACTGCACCTACTCAAACAATTTCTGTCGATGTGCCTTTATGCAATATCTCCCAAGACAAATCAATAAAAGATATTCTAGAAGAGTCTTTCCAAGTTGGAAGTTCTCGATCCAACACTGGATTAATCCTGGATTAATTCATGGCTTGCTCAATCATGGCCTATGACCGATAGCTGCCGAATGGAAATTTGCTGTGCTGCCCTTTCGCTGCCGACGTCTGATCAAGACGTCGTCGTCGTCATAATGTTTTATTATTTTTACTGCGCAAAAAACAAAATTACGTAAAAATTATTAATCACGTTGTATGAACACGTGGTTGTTGCATGATATCAAACAAGTTTGCATACAATGTTGCTAAAAGAATGTTGTTATTTTAAAATGTATTTATAATTAATTTATTGTTGAAAAAAATTAGTATCGTGCTAAAGTTATTTCGTGACGGTTATAATTTTCCTGGACATAATAATTTGGGACCGGGTAGTACTATATATAAAGACGATGAACCAGTAGATGAAGTAAATTTTGATGCTTATATTCATGATTTACAATATGAATTAGCGACGAATAAAGAACAAATTTGTGAAGCTGATAGGAAAGCAATTCAATCATTTATTAGTAACTATCATAAAAACGGTTCACTAGTTGAATTAACAGGAATTACTGGTTTATCAATTAAATATGGTTTCGAAAGCATATTTGGAGTTGTTTATCCTACTATGTCTATCACAAAAATATTTCCTCAATTAGTTTACGCAAGTAGAGAAAGACATTTAGCACAAGAGTGGGGAAGAATAAAAGACACTCCAAATAAAGGTGGTTACAGAAATTTCTCAGATTTTAAAGTTAACTCATTAATTGCAAAACAAATATATAATAGTTATAAAGGAGATGGTTATTATTATACAGCTTTAAAAAGAGATTTTGATGCAGCAGCAAGCTGCAGAACCGATAACGAACCAGCCGCCAAACGACCAAGACCTACAGAAGATGGTGATACAGATACAAATTCTGAGCAAGATCCTACATTCATTGAAAAACCAAATCATATTAACAATCATAATACTAATATGGATGTTGATCAAGAAAATATTAATCAACAAAGTGGTTCAGGTCGTGGCCCGAATACGGGTGCAAGATCGGGTGCAACAATCAAAAATATTAATTAGTTATGGTTATAGTACTGAAAATATTCAAACTACTGATACAATTGACCAAAGAGCTATACCTTTAGCTTTAATACCTGTTGATTTTATACCGTTTTATTTAAGCGAAGCAGAATATGATAAGCTACCTACTACTGCAGAAGTCACTAAAGTAACTCACTCAAGTAACTCCTTTGGGAACTCGAACTGCATTTGATGTTGGATCCACAGTTACAGGTACCGCAACATCTGAATATGTTCCAATTGGTCTTGTTGCTGAAGGTTTAAATAAAAAATTTTATGGAAAAAATGTTAAATATACTTCAAATGGAACTGATCCAATGAAAGTTACTGGTATAGAAACTATTAATGTTAAAGAAATACATGAAAAATATTATAAACATATACCATCTAATGCTTTATGTGTAGCTACACCTATAAAACAATATTTTGTACACGAATGGAATCGAGAAAAAACACCAGATAATAATAAATATCCCGATTATATTGTACATAATGAAGGTAGTGTAAGAATGGTTGAAGAAGTTCACCAATTTTTATTAAATAAAGCTGTTGGAATACCAATAGCCAATTATGAATATAAACCTAAAAGTGGTTTTATTAAAAGAGGAAAAGAACATTTTGTACCTTATACACGTCAAAAATATAAAGTTCATTCTACAAAAACTAGACCACATAGTCATGTTTTACAATTTTTTCAAGCTGGAAATAAACCAATTTCTGGTGATATTGGTCTAAGTAAAACAGCAACTACTCCTATTGTTATTAATAATATAAATAATGTATATGCAAGAACAATTGAATCTTATGGAACAAATCATCCTATAAAGGGAGGATTTGGTTATGATACACATCCTCAATTAGATGTTGGACTTGTTGCGACTCCATAATTAAAACCTACAGATAATTCAATCAGTTATTTAAATAGTGCTTGTTATTAGAAAGTTGAATGTTCAATCGAAATTAAATATAATATAACTTCTGCATTTGGTAAAGGATTTAGTGTGAGTTGGCCCTTAGAAGCTACGTTTTGTGCTAATTATGATCGTGCTTATACTGATGGTCAAACTTTGTTCGATGTAACTGATGATGATAATGGAAGAGTTTCAATTATTATGAATGACGAAGAAGATAATGAATATGAAGTTATTAAAAGAACAAAAACATTAAATATATAATTTTTTATAAAACTTTTTTATTATATTATATTTTACAAATAAAGAATAACAAGCTAATGGATTTGGTTTTTTATATTGTTTTAATTTTTTATATGATCTCCATTTATGAGTAAACATTCTTGATTTAAAAGCACTATCATTTGGAAAAACATCATTATTTGATAAGACTATAACAGGTGTTCTCATTATTACAGCATCATTAGAATATTTTACTTTCGCAGCAATGGTGTCTCCACCAAATAGCATTTTTAAAGTTTCCGTGGCAGTTGCTTACAATAGAGGTTCATTCCATAAAATTATTCTTTTATCTACACATTCCATTAAGGGAAATGAACAATATCTGTTAAAGTTGCCAACCTGTCCAAAATATAAACAAAAGTGAATAAATGAATCAAAAAAAAAAATAAAAAATAATTACCAGCATTAGGTGGTGATAGTATAAACATTGTGTTCTTCTTCGGACTATTTTTATCAATAATATTATATAAATCTGTAAGAAATTGTAAAATTTTTTCATGATTATTATAAAATTGATATTGTAAAAGATCTTCTAAAATTTCTATTGATTCGTTAATATTATAATAATAATTGTATAAATTACCAACAGGAGTATTAAATACTAAATTTTGTGGTTCTACTGATTTTAAATATAAATACAATTCATTAAAAGTTAAATTATTAATATAATTATTTATAATTCTAATACAATTTTAAGGTAAAGTTGAATTTATATCAAAAAATCTAAATTCTGATGACAACCACATTGACGTATTTAATAAATGATGTGTTGGAGCCGTTGGATGTTTTTAAAAAAAATCTATTATTTTGTCTCCCTTTCCTTTCTTTTTACTCCCGGAATTTTTTGGATCTGATTCGTTGCTGCAAGTAATAACTTCATTACCAATTGTTGATTGGGATCCAAAAGTGATTGGGTTATAAAAATGGATCGATAATTCGCTTCCTTCCAGCATTTCGTTTTCGGATTCTTCGATATCTTTAAAAAATCGAAGACATCTAACTTCACTACTTGGTAGCCACGTTCTCCGGGCGAGGTTAAAGTAGATGTACTTCCTGAAATCCTTCTGCAAATGGATTGCGAGATTAATCCAGTGTTGGATCGTGAACTTCCAACTTGGAAAGACTCTTCTAGAATATCTTCTATTGATTTGTTTTGGGAGATATTGCATAAAGGCACATCTACAGCAATTGTTTGAGTAGGTGCAGTCGTGGACAATATGGATGTGGTTGCCATGGAACGCGATGATGAGGATGGACCCATAAAATTTTCGGCATAATTGTTGGTGATCCACGTTGATGTCTCCATAGTCATCTCCTGTTCCAAATACATCGTGGACGTCACTAAAGTCTTCAACGAACACTTTCCTAATTCTTTCTTTTGGGCAATCAACGTTTTCTGTACTTTTTGAGGGTGTCTATCAATATGTGTAAAAATCGCTTCGCTTCTTACTCCTTGTTCTTCAAGGAGAGACAAATCAAAGTCTCCAATGTTATATTGATATGAAGGAGAAAATCCTTCGTCCATAAATAATAAAATTAGAGATAGAAGAGAAATATGAGTCGTATCTCCCTTAATTATTCTCGCCTTCTTTATTTCCATATCTACATTCAACTTCGTCTTCTTCTAATCTTCTTCTGATGATGGTTCCTCCATTTTCCTCTTCTTCTTCTTGTTTTTCTCCTTCTCCATCACTTCCTTCTCTATAGCTGTTCCCACCATCTGAGTATTGATTGGTAGTATGTCTGAATCTTTTGCTAATAGATTCATTTGATTGAGATGAATGTCTCCGTTTTCCGAGATATCTGGTGAGCTGTCGTCTAAAATCATCTCAATGTTACTTTTTTCGCTGGTTGCATTTTCATTTTCACTATCACTTGTTTCAAAATAATTTTCTGGAGAATATAAATATGAGCACTCAGAGTCACTGTTTACTGACATTTGATTTAAAATTAAAAATTTCAGGTTATTTATAGTTAAAAATATTATTTTTCTATATCACGTGAAGTATGCATGGTAAAAATAATAAAACATTATGACGGTGACGACGACGACGTCTTGATCAGACGTCGGCAGCGAAGGAGCAGCGCAGCAATTTTCTCATTCATGGCTTAGGTCAATCATGGTCTACGGCCGATAGCTGCCGAAGCACGTTATTGAAATTAGTTAAGCAAATTCAAACCCTCATTTCGTTAATTTTAATAATTTACGAAAAATGATATTAGTTATTTAAAATTAGTTAATTTGACAACATTTTGGTCGAATTGAATGATTTTAATGAATATTCATAAAAAGCATATAAATTTATGTGTTTGTTATATAAAATATGTACATATTAAGGCGATTCACTCCCTACGGGAAGTGTTTTTGTTACCCTCTGAAAATAAACCTTGGTATTTTTTATAATGTTTCCCAAAATATTTTGGTTCTACTTATGACCATTCGCGAGCTGGAATGTTTTTAAAAAAGGTCCTTTTTTAGTTTTTTTTTTAAATTTTGTACTTTTTTGTATTTTAACGCATACAAAACGCGGTATAATTTAAAAGTTTATCAAGCCGCGTCCATTGGTATATAAAATATGTTCTATTTTCAAGGTTTTTTTAAAATATTGATTGTTATTTTATTCATTATATGCAAATTTATGCAAAAATTATAATATAATAAGATTTTTTTTGTAAAATACTTGAGAAATATATAAAAGCTTACTTTTCAAGCGAAAAGCTTGCCCTGCTTTTAAGTATTTATTAAAATATATAATTAAATTTACAACTTCGTTGCAACGAAACCTACAAGAAACAGATTTTTAATCATATATATATATATATATATATATATATATATTATATAACAACTAACAAAAATCGCTACAAATGCGAATATTTTATCGATTTATATTTAATGATAAATTGTTAGCACAAATCAACTATTTTAAAATGTCTTCGAAAAAACGATTTTATAATATAAAATAATGAGGTTTTATTTGACAAAAAAAAAACCCTTTCCAATGAAAGCATAAAACAGTCAAAAATGGAAAGACACCTTGCTACAAAGCATCCCCAATTAACAGACAAAAGTAAAGAGTTTTTTCTTTCTAAAATAAGTTCTTTGAAGAATATGGGATTGGGCTCAACTAGCACTTTAGATTTGCAGCAAGAAAAAGCAATGGAAGTGTCATACGAAATTTCTGTGTTAATTGCAAAAAACAAAAAACTACATACAATTAAGCTATGCATTGCTGGATAAAGACAGTAATGACAAAATAAAGAAATTTATGTTGTCTAATAATACAATAAAAAGAAGAATTGACGATATGGCAGGCGATATCAGAAAACATCTAATTGAAAAAATAAAAGACTCACCATTTATTGCACTTCAATGTGATTAAACCATAGATATTTCACATGAAAGCAATTTTTTATTTTTTTGTAAATATATTACGGAATGTGCCAAGACCTTTTTATTATAAAAACGCTTCCTACAACATCAAGGGCAGCGGATGTTTTCAATGCTCTTTCCGAATTTTTACCACAGAATAATGTTCCATGGGATAAATTTTTTGGAATCTGCACGGAATGTACGCCATCCATGATGGGTTTTCGTTCAGAATTTTTAAAGTTATCTAAATTAAAGAACCCAAACATAGTTGTATCACATTGTATAATTTATCGCCAGGCTCCAGCTGCTAAAACAGTGTCTGAAGAATTGAAAACTGCCCTTGAAACAAACATTGAAGTGGTAAACTTTGTAAAAACAAGTATTTTGAGAACGCAAGTTTTTGAATCGTTGTACCTAGATCTTAATGCTGATCACAAGGAAGTTCGCTGGCTATCGAAACGAAAAAAAGTTTAAACGTTTATATAATTTAAAGTCCGAAGTAGAAGTTTTTCTTTTAAGTGGAAAAATTACATTCTCCACATAAGATTTTACTGAAACTAACTTCATTTTTTTATTTTGCATATATGTAAACGATTTTTTGAAGCTCTAAATAGCCTTAATTTGAAATTACAAGGCAAACACATCAACACTTTAACAGCTTACGGTTCAATTAACGCTTATAACGCTTTTGTAAAATTTCATTACGGAAAAGTCGGGTTCAATTATCAACCCCCAAACTATTCTGCTTTTCCATTACTAAATGTTGTAGTTGATTCAAATAATGAAGGGAATAGTTTGAATGATTTACTAACAAACCATTTAGACAAGTTCTATGATAAATTTAATAGATATTTTCCCGAAATAAAGGCAGAATCATGGCAAAACAATTTATTAAGAAATCCTTTCAATATCGATAAAATACCTGATTTATTTCAAGATGAAATAATTGAGATAAAATGTTACTCGAGTGCCAAATTTGATTTCGAATCAACAGACCTTAAGACAATTTGGTTGAAATATTATAAACTTTATCCGCTTTTGGCTCCGAAGCACTTAAGCTGTTATTACAATTTCTATCTATATATTTATGTGAAACTAGCCTAGAAACTGCTCTTTTGTCAATCAAAACAAAAAATCGTTCTCGTGTGGATGCAGAGAATGATATAAGATGTGCCTTATATAAAATATCACCTAATATTAAGGACATTGTAAAGCAAAAACAATCTCGCAATTATTAATATAATTTATATATAATTTATTTTATATCTAAATAAAATTTTACCTGATTTTTAAACTAATGAAGGAATATTAAGTTCGTTTTTGTTTTTTTTTTTTTCATTTTTCATGAATATGTAAATACATACGTAAATAAATTTATAAATAAAATTTCTGTTGTCTGCATTGACAAAAGGGAGTCACGAAGCAAGACCTTGTGAGAACCCCTGACCAAAGCTTTTGCATACCGGTTATGTCAGGTATGCATACATACATTCTTATTATCTAGTAAAATAAAATAGTAAATTTAAGACTAAGCTGTTAACATACCAAATTTTTATCCAGAATTGAAGCCTAACTTTAGACAAAATAAGATTGCTTTCATACATAATAATAATTTTGACTACTGTTAAGCTTTAACTTTGGGTAAAAAATTTATAAATTAACAGGTCTAAAATTAGTTAATTTTGATGAAATTTCTTCAATTCTATTTCCTTTTTGTCGATTTAGTCAAATTTATATTTTAGTCTAATTGAATAAAATAGTAGTTAATTTTAAAATTAAAAACTGTTTTTCTGAGAAAATAACTTTTTATTCTAAGGGGTCTGTGTGAAATGAAATAAAAGTATGCTTGAGTAAATTAAATTCAAGATTACAAACATATTCATTATTAAATGTTCATTTGAACATAAAATATTACCAATGTGGTTTTGTTTTCTGAAAGAATTTTAAAATCAAATAAGGATCTATATGTATTTTTTCCATTGTATTTTTTATTATTATTTATTTATTTTTGTTTTTCTGTTTGCACATTTTTATTTTTGATTTTTTTTAATAATAAAAATTAAATTTGTCAAATTTCATTTCACACATCATAAATAAAAATGCTTCTCACCATAATAAAAATATTTTTTACCATAGATCTATCGTTTCGTACGCTCCCAAACTGGAAAATTGTGGTTCGTTCGAATAAATTCTACAATTTTTTTCTTTAATCGAATAATTTTTATTCGAATGAACGGGGTCTGCACTCCCGTCGACGAAATATAAATTGCATAGTTGTTGTAATTATACTTATTTTCCCTCAATCGGTAATGCGATAGGCAGTCGCAGAAGAAAAGCGAAAATTTGCAAGAAAAAAAAAATCAGTTTATCACAGTTCTATAACTACAAACATATTTATGAACTTTAATCAGATTTAGTTATTTAGCAACAGGTAACATATGTATGTTAAGAAGAAAAAAAATTTCTTAAAAAATGGTATTCATTCAGTCAAGGTCCAAATTTTTTTAAATAAAATAATGTATTAATATATAAGAAATATTATTACAAGGGTCTGGGAACAAATATTTTCAACTAAAATTTTGTAGAATTAAATAAAATTTAGTAGTTTAAAACATTTTACAATATAAGGAAAACATTTAATTATTTTAATATCTTATTTAATTTTAATAACATTTTTTACAAACATTGATTTATGACAGTCTACTCCCAAGTGTGTCAAATACATACATGCATATGTATTTACATATGTATGTATTTAATTTCTATATACATATTTTTATCTATATAATTTTTAATCAGTATACACATATGTATGTATAGTATATAGTATATAGGGGATTAGATATAAATAATACTAGCATAATCAAATTTTTTTTTTCTGCCATTGGTTCTATAAATAGAAGTGTCTTTGGTCTGAAACCGTAATTTTTAGTAATTAAGTGCATAAATTTTGAGTATCAACGTAATTTCTTATAGAAGAAGAGATCATCAATTGTTTGTCATAAAATGTCGTAAGTAAAGAAATAAATGAATATAATGGAAAATTCTTAAGGTTGGAGCGAAGTTTAAATTAATTTGAAAATATATTAACGACAAAGTTAATTAATTTTTTTTTTAAAGACAAATAAAAAAATTAAAATATTCGGTAAAAACGGCAACTTAAAATTTAAATTTCTCATGTACGTGTTCTCCACTCTTGAACATAAAGTTAGAAATAAATGTTAGGAAATAAAAATTTCTTCGTGTAGACGTAGAGTAAAAAAATACAGAATATTAAATAAAATTCATTACCTTCTGAATTTAAAGGTTTTTTAATTATTAATTTTGTTGAATAAAAGGTGTCTGCGTGCATAAATTACCTTTTATTTTTCTCAATTAAAAAAAAAAAAAAAAAAATGTATAAATGTGATATGTGAACAGCGGTGTTTAAACACATTGTTTTGTGAAATAGCAAGTAAAAAATAATTATACGTGAACATAGTATTAGCCATAGATTACAACTAGAAGTTTATGTGGGAGGCACTTTTCAAAAAATTACTCATTTTTTTCAAAACACAAAACTAAAATATATGTGACTACATGTATTTTGTTGTTGCATGAATTAGGTTTTTCACAATTGAATCAGATTTTTTTCCCTCACGTAACTATCTACTTATTAATCTATGGTATTAGCATTTGGTAGAAATATGTACTCGGTAAAGACATCGACTTCAAGTTTTGTTCTTTAATTAATTGGATAAAAATTTTTCAAAATCGTTCGGAAATTGAGATTGAGACTGCTGAAATTTCAAACGCAAATAATATAAATTGTACATTCAAGCATGGCTTTCACAGGTTTTACCTAGGGCTTTAATAAGATATAAAAATCTTTGAAATCGGATAAAAAATAGAAATTTGGCTAGCGGTTAAAAATTTTCTGTGGCACTGGTACCCTATTGGGGCCACTTTGGGGTCTTACAAATTTTAAATTATACATTACTCTGCTACGCTTGTGTTAAATTTCATGTAAATCCAGTTAGCCGATTAGAAGTTACACATATTTTTCCAACAATTTTCAATTCTTCCTCACTATGCCATCGATTGAAAGTCAAGTTTCAAGTTTTGTCTCAAAATGGATATCAGAAAATTAGCAATATGGAGCTTATTATAAAGAAAATATTACAAAACAAATGACAAAAATGCTCGAAGTGTCAAACTTTAGAGGCCTATAAAATATGAATCTTAATCTTAATAAAATTTACAAAAATTTTTATTTTGCTTGCCCCTCTGGCAGTATCTGGTAGATTGGGCTAAAAAAATAATTTCGTGTGCAAAAATGGGGTTGATCGGTTGTAAGCCGGCCAGTCATATTTGGTTTAAGGTAGAAGAAATGAAAAAGGCGTTTATGTGTAAAAATATTAACATGTCAACTTTTATAATTTTGGTTAATCGGCAACATCAAAATTTCGAGTGATAGTTTAATCCAATCACATTATAAAAATACTCTCTGTAATGATCCAAAATTTCACCTTACGCCCAGCGTTTAATGTCAATAAAAAAAAATCGATACCCCAAATTCAAATTTTGGTCCATCTACGCTAAAATAGTAAGCATACATGGCAAAATGAAATGATTTATAAACTACAGAAAATCATACTCTGCAAAATAATAAAATCCACTGCTAACAGCCTAGGTCCACATTAAAACGAGGGCCCTTTAAAAAGTCCATGTATTAATGTTTCTTTGATTACTTATAACAATACAAAAGGTCAAAGTCGATTGATCCAATTTTCTCACACACATTATTTTTTAAAATCCATCTACCAGAAACTGCCGGTGGAGCAAGCAAAATTAAAAATGTTGTATTCATAGGTAGTCTATGTTCTGAATTTTATCGAAAATGGATAGGGTAAAAATTCTTTCTGGAATTAACCTACTGTATTGTAGATTCATAAATTGTCTTGTTATCTCTGTTTGGCAATACCAAAGCAGAATTTGTGGACTATAATTAGAAACCAGCATAATGTGGTACATAAGTTTCGTTGAAACATAAACACTTTTGACAATAATTTCAAAATTTCGTATTTTTCTAAGACACTAAAAAACACAAAGCGAACTTTCTGTCTCTTGCTTCTAGTCTAGTTATTGTTATTGATAAACTTTTAAAATTTCAGATTTTGCAAGAAATATGTAATTTTATTGATTATTTTGGTTCTGATTGCTGTTGGGGTGACAATCGGTTGGAAAGTTGGACTAAAAAAAGATACATCGGATCATGCTGTTGGAGCTGTGGCATCCAATGGTGAGGAATGCGCTGATATTGGAGGGTAAGCAAAAAAAAAAAAAAAAAAAAAAAAAATCACATAAAGTTCTTTATATCTAAATTTTAGGTTAATATTAAAAGATGGTGGTTCTGCAATAGATGCAGCAATAGCAACTATATTATGTGAAGGCGTTATATTACCACATAGTTTAGGCATTGGTGGTGGATTTGTTGCCACCATATATATAAAAAAAACAGGAAAGGTCGAAACTCTCATCGCTCGTGAAACTGCCCCTGCTGGAGCTCATCAGGATATGTTTATCGACAAAGCAATCACTGGAGCAATTTCCGCAGCTATACCCAGCGAAATTTTCGGGTTTTGGCAACTACATATGAAATATGGTAAATTACCTTGGAAAAAATTATTTGGTCCTACAATTGATTTATGCATTAAGGGACATAAAGTTTCAAAATACTTGGCAAATGTTTTGACTTTAAATTCTGAACGCATTCGTAAGGAACCTTCAATGGCCGAAATCTTTATAAATCCCAGCACAAATAACCTTTATAGAGAAGGTGAGATTATGTATCGTCCTCAATTGGGACAAACTTTATTGGTATTAGCGGAAGAAGGTCCCGAAACAATGTATCGCGGTGGACAAATTGGCAAAATGTTAGTGGAAGATATCCAACAAATGGGAGGCATTATAACTGAAAAAGACTTACAGGATTATGAGTAAGTTAAAATTATTACTTTTAACAAATAAGAAATGTGCTAAATTCTCAATATTGAATCCCATACATGTAAGCACCTAGAATATATTTATATGAAGAAAATTAAACATTTTGGACATTTTGATCAAAAATAGTTTAAAATTTGCTTTCCTCATCATTTGAAAGTAATTAAAGTAATTAAATCAAATGAATTTTCTAAGAGAAATTTTAACTCACCTTTATAAGCAACTAGGGGATAATGGGGCAAAGTAAAATGTAAATTTATCTAACTTCAATAAAATACTAACCAATAATCTTTTTAATTCTATAATGGAACTGTTATATATAATGGATTATTTTCTAACGTTTCTAACGTTTAGCATAAAAATAAAAAGATTAATTTATCTTATGGTATTATTATTTCAAATCATCTATTTTTGGATAAAATGGAGAAATTTTGAGGCAAAGTGGAACATAGTAAAAATGGCAAGTTTAAAGATACTTAGTGCTTCATTATATATTATTAAATGATTTAATTAAAATTTGTCGCATAAAATTTGCATGGAAGTACAAAATGCAGATCAGAATTTGTGCAGAACTTCTGGATAAAGTCTGATCATAGTTTTTTTTTTATGAATTTAAATTCTCGAAACAATTTTTAAAACTGCAGAAGAACATACAATTGCGTTTGTAATCTGAAATATCCCTATTATGATTAGGCGTTAATGTATAGAATTATACATATTAAGGGTCCCTTAGATGATCAAATTAAGTTGACGATATGTTTGACGAATTAAATATTTGGGTGGATGTGTTTGGGTTTGGGATTTCCCGTGATATTTCTTTTCTCGGGAAACGGGAATGAAGAATTCCAATTTCCCGGGAAATTGAATTTTTCATATTTAAAAACTTAAACTATAAGAAAAAAACACTGTTTTCTTATAAACATTATTAAACAAAATTATAAACAATAATTATTTAACAGAAAATAAAATAAGATTAAAGTATGATGCATCTTTCAAGATTTAAACAATTTTAAATATTTCATACAAATAAAATAAGCACCTGTATAAATATTTAAATAATTAAATAAACCCTAATCTATGGTACTATATTATATATATTATATATTAAAGTTTCAATACAAATAGTTTTTCTTAGCATTTTATTTCCATTTTATCTTCATCTTACATTATTAATTAATTCTATCTAATTTAGAGATGTAAAACACACTTCCGAGAAATATTTAAAATTGGTTCTATTAATCGTTTTAAAATCCTCAGATATGTTTTCAGGCTTTCACATTTATATATGTATAATTCTTTACTGTTTCATCCCTTGATAAGACATATATCTCAAAAGATCTGAAACATGCTGTGTTTTCAGTGAAAAAACTCTCAACTTAATAATTTTTTTATAATAGTGAATATTTTCGAAGCACAACTTATTTAATATTCATTTCCACAAACCAATAATACAATTAAAAAATCACAAATTAAACTTGCCAAAAATAAGTTTGTTTAGAAATTTCATTAAATACCGAAAAAGATAAAAATGGATTTCAATTATAAAATTATTTATATCAATTAAAATATTTTTATTAATTTTGCTCCAATCATCAAAGTGATAGTATTCATTAAAAGAAATTAATATATTTTTTGTTAAAATTTTAAACAAGTTTTTAATTAAATGAATTAAATTTATAATTAAAACTTTGACAGAAATCAATTAATATGTATATTGATTGACACAGTTAAAATATTAACTGAATATAGTACCATTGTATATGCATTTTTTCCAATATAAGGATACAATTTGCAATTGTTTCAATAATACATTTTTATTTAATAGTTTATTTTCCGAATATATAAGTATGCAAATGTATAATAAAATTTCACAATTTTGGTCATCTTCTGAAGCACCCATTTTAGTCGGACGTTCCAACAAAATTTGGCAAGACCTTTTAAAACTTAAATATGAATATTGAGAACGTTTTATAACACAAAAATAATTAAAATACTATCAATGCTTGCTGAACTATACGATACTGCAAATACTGTCGGAACGGGTACCATCTAAGGCATCATCAATTACAACTGTCACAATTTATCAAGACCTTTTAAAAACTAAAGATGACCGGTAAAAACATTTTATATCAAAAGAACAATTAAAATGCTATCAGTGTTTGCTTATCCATACATAAATGTTTTTGCAAATAAATACACACCGTCGGAGTTAGTACCGTTTGAGACAACATAACTTACAATTGAAAAAATTGTATTTACACTTACCATATTATAAACAGATTTTTTATGAAATATATGCCCTAAAATTTGCGGAAAGCAAAAAAAAAATGAACTGAAACGTCCTTGTTTCGAAACACTTATAAAAGAAGACCAGAAATAATTTTTCTTTTATTATTTTTTCCATAATGTTTTTCTTTTGAAATATCACTTTATTTTTTCTTTTTATATTGATTTTAAAATTTTATAAAAAATAATTATGTTAATAAATACATGTTATTAAATTGAAATAAAAAATTGAAAAGTTTACCCAATGATTCTATGACGAAAAGTATTAATAATTTTGAAAAATAAAATAAAATATTTCAGACGGTAATACAATGATTTTATATTTAATTTAGTTTTTATTTCCCTAAAAACAAAATAATACGAAAATGATTCGAATTCGTATCGCTTAGAAACATTTTATTGCCGTAATAATCATATTCGTATTGCGGAAGTTCCCCACATAGGGAGAGATTGTGCGTCACAGGCAATACATCAAAGCAATAAGAGATCAATGCGCCTAGAAGAAAAATAGGCAATATTGCTAAATAATCATACAGGTGAAAAAAAGAAGATAGCGACAGATAATCATCTGGAAGATATAATAAATATATAGAACAATTATCACTAAACATAAATTACGAGTATCAACCTAGAAATAATATAATAAAAACAACTTTTACAGTGCTACAAATTAACTTTTTAAATTATTTATTGACTTCACTTAAAAAATTAGTAACAAAAAACTTAAAATGTACATCATTTTTTTTCATTGTTGTTTAATGCCATTTTTTATGGCATTTTCCTATATACACACTTAAACTAATGAACCAATTTAGCATTATTAATAATGTGTTGATGAACCTTTGTTTTGGATAACTTCAAAACCATAACACTGCCTTTATCGAAATTCCGTTTCGACATACGAATTTCGTTCGACCTCAAATCATGCCAATAGCAAGAATATGAATCGGGACTCCAAATTGAATTTCTTTTCATCATAAAAAATTACTTTATTTCACTCATCAGTCTATTTCATGTCTTTGCGCGCAAATTTCAAGCGTTTTACCTTATGCTGCTGTTTTAACATTGGCTTAAATTTTTGTTTCCTCCATATGTTATCTGTTCGCACAATGTGTCCGACATGTTTGGAAGTGACAGGAAGGTTAAGTTTATTTTTTATTTGTGCAGCATTCAAGTTATTTCGGGTAGCTTTTTATTTTATTATTTAAGTGAATCATATATATATATATATATATAATTTTTCTCGACTGCGTTTATAGGAATTTTCCACTGAAGTGATCACTAATGTTTTGATTGATTAAAGAAAACAACAAAAGCGAAAAACAAATATTTCTTACATACATCGTTACATGGCGGGTTATTGTAAAAACTCTAAGAAAAACAAAAAATTTTAAATGCGTTTATAGGAATATGCACCAGTGTACAAATCTCAATATCATAAAGCACGTATTACTACAACGCTGACATAAAACAAACAAATTTCAAACAAATTTCTTCCACTCTTTTATTTTTAAATAATTTTTCAACAACTGAAATAATTGTGACTGAAAATTAAAAGTATTGCATTAAATTTTTAGAGATAATTTCAAAGGGATATCAATTTATTGCGGAGCTTATAATCACCTTATTGAAAAAAGGACGATATATTGAAGATAAAATATACTATACAAATGACAAAAAATACAAATTTTATTTATTTTTTATTATACCTAGATATTGTGTAAATATCTTTATTGGAAGTTTTGTATTGATACATATGTATATCAAATGTTTTTGAATAATTTAAAATATCACTTTTGTATCGATTTTTTGACAAATGTTAATATTCAGTATTACCACTTATATATATATATATATATATATATATATATATATATATATATATATATATTTCCTCTACAATAAAGCAGCAATGTTAAAATTTAGAAATCTTGGAGTATTTAATTTTTACTGGATGGAAATTTTTGCATTGCCCTTGATCTGATATATTTTTAACATTGAATCAATTTTCTTCCAATTATTGTAGAACATTGTCCTAATTCACAAATAGTTGAAACTTTTTATACGAGTGTAGGTTTTTATTTAAAACTTTAAATTTTTTTAAATTATTAATTTTTATTTAAGGATTCAATTAATTCTCTAAAAGTTTATTTTGATTAAAAATGTTGATATAATTTGGTAGGTTTTGGTAGATTTTGGAGAAAATTTTGGTATGTGTTAATGCAATACTTCCCTAATAACATTAAACAAAATCTCTGGTTTAACTAGAGTTTAAAACTTACCTATTATAGCAAATATAACACTAAAATTATCCCTTTCTAACGAAAAATGTGATAAGAAAAATATAAAATAACATAAAAATGGCACTGATACTTGTTTCCGCTAAAACATAAAAATCAAAACTACCTCTTGTACTGTCAACCTTCATATTGAAACAAAATCAATTTGGATTTGTTTTGGACTCAATGGTAGTATTTTCCAATTCCCTAGATTCTATCATCTCCAACCACAAGAGATTTTGAGATAATCATTTGATCCATCGAACCGGGTATTTTATATTGGAAGCATTACACTCATTGAGATTTCTACTCATTTTCTGGAGTTTTTTACAACAGAAATAGGTTGATTTATTATATTTTTGCTCTTATTGTTTTATTTAATTTAATAGTGCAAAACGAACAAAGAAAAAAGTGCATGGCATAAAAAAATTCATAACAAATATTCATGGAATACTAATTCTAATAAAGTAATATTTGAAGTTGGAAAAAGTGCAATAAATTTAATAAGCATTTAAAGACCAAATATATGAACACCTGAGTATGAAAAGCCTAGAATTGAAAGGAAAAGTAATTTTGAAGGAAGGAAAATTGGGATTCTTGAGTATATTATTCTAGCAAGTCGATTGAAAGGAAAAAGGTACTGAATTATTTTTATCTCCATTAGTTCGAACGTATTAAGTACAAAAATAATATATATTGAAACGTGTAAATAATTCATTGTATTCCTTTGTTTTTTCGCCTTCTTTTTCCTTCTACAATACATTCATATAAATGTTCACATAATTTCATTACATTGATCCCGCGCTTTTTTTTACAGATATTGTATTACATGATTATTTTCCTTACAGAATTTTATTTTTGTTCAATTACGTTATTATGTTAAGTTTTGTAATTTTATTTTTAATGCTCTTGCTGTATTTAAGAACCTCTTATAGTTATGCTTTGTCTCTTGAGTCCCATCAATTTAACATTAATACTCAAATTCTCTTGAAACTTAAACAGTTCTCTTATTACACATATGTGTTTACAAGTTACTTTCCCTTATATTTTGGTTTATTATTACAACGAGCTCAACTCAAATTTAAAATAAACTTATTTCAATTCGACTCTCTCCATAATTCCATTTTTTCTCTTTTTATTCTGAAAGAAATATTTTTTATATTTCTAAATATTTTAATTGAATTAGTTTTTGGGTTTATTTTATTTGCGCCAACTGTTTATAATAAGAAAATCAGTTTAAAGTTAACATTTAAATTGGGAAAAAATTTTTTCGTTTTAAGTGTTATTTTATAAACTTTCAATTTTAAATAAAAGAAAAATAGAGAAGATAAATATAGAGTTACACATGTTATATAGTGAATATTTGGTTTGAATTAATTTTCATTTTGATATTATTTCTTTTTTTCTTTAATTTTCAAATCTATTTATTATTTTTTTCCACACCTATATTTATTTATTATTCTCTTTCTTACTCTGTTCAATAAAATTGAAATATTTTGTCAATTCTATGCCGAAACTTATATTGTCCGGGTGCCCAACGGATTAATTTATTTCAATTTAGTTACATTTACCTTTGTTTACATTTTTTATTACGATACATTAATCAATTGGAAGAAATCTCGAAATACTTAAACGTTCAAATTATTGTTATTCCAATTTTAGGTCATTGAACTCTAGTTTTTTATGAGCTGATAACTTTTAAACAGATAATTGAAAGAGTAAATTCATTCGCTGATCTTGTATTTAAATTTACTTCTTAATTCTGTTTTTAGGCTGACATATATATATATATATATAGTATAGTGGAATTCGACCTCGATTTAAATGATAATCAATTTCCAATTGATTCAATTCATTCAGTGGATGTTCATAGGTTTGAACTTAAGTCTACTTGTACCCGCATATGAGAAATATCTTTTTGATAGAGATAATGAAGGGGGAAGGTCGGACGATGATTCAGCAAATATTGAGTCATTCAAACTCAAATATAAGAGCACTTATATGACATATTGTAAGTGTTTAACAAAATAGACAGAAGTTTCTGAAGCTCTTCGATAGCTTTCTGTACCAAAAAACGAGGTTCCCACCACTTCTAGAAAAGTAATCTCTTCTAATTCCTCCGAGAAACACGGTTTTCACCCCCTCCCTGTGACCTCGAGGATACAATAGGAATTACATTTCATGGCCTACATTTTGTGTCATGTACATTCAAAATTCAAAACTTTGTCAAGTGGAAAAGTTATTTCATCTTAACCAAAAGACATCAGGTGAGGTCAGGGCCTTGACGAATCAAGGCTTCCATTTAGCATGGTCAAATTTTTGTGATAGATTTGAGAATCGTAGAATCCTTGTGAATGGCCAACTCAAACTCTTATTTGGTTTAGAGACAATAACATCTGAATCGGAAAAGTTTATTAAGCAGCTCCAGCGAGATATTAATTCATGTATCTCCAATCTTCAATTGTATAAAATTGATGTTCAAAGCTGGGATCCTATTTATACCCCACACCACTATAGGTGGTTGGGGTATTATGCGTTTGTGCTGATGTTTGTAACGCACAGAAAAAATTATCCAACACCCACCTTAAAGTATACTAATCGACTCAGAATCATGTTTTGAGTTGATATAACGATGTCCGTCTGGTTGGCTAGACGGCTGGCTGGATGGCTGGCTAGCTGTCCATGTAAACATTTTGCACAAAGTACAGGTCGCAATTTTGAAGATAATTTAATGAAATTTGGTACGTAGGACTTTCATGACACAGGAACGAAGCCTGTTGAAATTGGTTATGATCGGTCCATTATTTCACCTAGCCCCCATACAAATGTCCTCCCGGAATAGGGCTTTAACGATCATAAATGCCTTAAATATAGCAATATTTAAATGAAATTCGGTGTAAGTAAGTTTTGTATAAGTATCAATTTTTGTGCCAAATTTTATGAAGATCGGTCCATAATTGACCATAGCTCCCATATAAAACTCTCTTCCGAAAATCACTTTAACTTGCATAAATCACATACACATGATAGTATCAGGTTTATATTCGACACAAATAAGTTTTATATAAGTATAAATCATAGTGAAAAATTTTATGACGATTGCTCCATAATTTACCCATATAAGCCCACTTTCGGGAATCATCCTAAATTGCATAAATTCATCTAAATATTAGTGTTAACGTAATATTCCGTATTCGTATATTTTATTTTACACTTAGTAAAAGTATCGGTCTACAATTGACCACATGTCTAATATAAGACCCATCCACGAATTTTGATGGACGTGCACAATGGTGTGGTGTATCATATGGTCGGGCTTGACCGTCCACAAATAGTTCAGGAGTTCTTTGTGCTACTAGTTCTAGGGGTATATTGCTATGTACAGCTCTTGCTATGCTGTTTCGATATTACATATAAAGCAAGAGCATTAATAGATTCGGGATCAGAAGGTACTTTTATTTCGGAACGTCTGTTCCATCCACTTAAACTGCCTCACACTACTATAAATGCCAACATTTCGAGATTAAATTTTGCATTCACTACTATTCACTCTACTTCGTTTTCAAATATTGCATTACCCCGCTAGCAGATTCTAGTTTTCATAAAAGTTCAAAAATTGATATTTTGATTGGAGGGGACCTACTATCTTCGTTTATTAAAGGAGTTAAGCATGATGTTTGTGGTTCCTTAATGGCTCAAGAAACCATTTTTGTATGGATTCTGACAATGCCTATTTCTAACGATTTATCCACTCTTAGTTCTACTATTGTTTCGCATTTCTGTGAAATATCCCTAGACAAACAGATTTCACGTTTTTGGGAGGTGGAGGACCTCCTTCGGTGTAAAATTTTACTAATACCACGAAAAAGAATAAAGATGGTAGATATATTGTTTCCCTTCCATCCAATCTAGGACAAAAGCCATGGCACAATACTTTAGAAATGAGGCAAGATTACTCCGGAGTCCAAAATTTAAGGAGGAATACTACCCCGTTGTACAGGAGTACGAGGAGTTATGTCGGATGACTAAAGTTTCAAATCAATTTATATGCCACATCATGCTGTCATAAAGCCTGACAGTACAACAACAAAAGTGCATGTTGTCTTCAATCCCTCCTCCCCAACTTCTTATGGACATAGTCTAATCGATATATTGTATACTGGTTTCACTCTTCCACAGGATTTGACGTTTCTTGTCTTAAAATTGAATTAACACAAACTTTTTAAGTTTGTGTTTAACGCAGATATCCAGAAAATTTATAGATAAATTCTAGTGGATCCTAAACATATACCATTCTAACAAATTTTATTTCGAAATCCACAAAGATTGTCTTCAGGATTTCGAGCTCAAAACTGTAACGTTTGGCGTTAATTGTGTGCTCCGTATTTAGGCATACATACTATGCTTCAATTAGCTGATGATATTCAGTTCATTTATTCTAGGGTTAGCAATATTTTTAGAAACTCCATATATGTAGATGATGTCCTTGCTGGTGCTCATCAAATTTCTGAAGCACTTGAGTGTCAAAATGAACTTATTCTTGCTCTAGGATTAACAGGATTTTCATTGAAATAGAGAACTGCAAATTCAAAAGATATACTTTCAGGAATTCCAACCGAGCACTTACTTTTCCAGGACTTTCTAGATTTTGAAGACACCAGTAGAGCAAAAATACTGATTATTCGTTGGAATGCAAAAACTGATTCTTTTTACTTTACAGCAAACCAAATTCCAAAGAAGTTTACCTGTACAAAACGAGAAGTGCTCTCACAAATAGCCAAACTGTTTGATCCGGCAGGGTGGTTAGCTCCATGCATTGTTCTGGCTAAAATAATCATGCAAAGAATATAGATTGATGGCGCTGGATGGGATGAAGTCCTTACTCCCGAGTTACTTTCTCAATGGAATACATTTCAACTTAACTACCGCCACATAAATGATATTCAAGTACCTGGGTGTATTCAATATACTCCATATTCTGAAGTTCAATTTCACAAGGTTCAAATACTTATAGTAATTTAATATCTTCTAAAACTAAGGTATCTCCTGTAAATACTCTCTCCATCCCTAGATTGGAACTGTGTGGGCTGTCTTACTGGCTGAAATGTTAGATACTCTGCTTCCTAAACTCAATGTCAAAACCTATTCAACCTTCTGTTGGACTGATTCGTCCATAGTTCTCTCCTGGCTTGCAAAGCCACCTTGATCATGGTTCACTTTTGTAGATAAAAAAATCTCTAAAATTATTCAGATAACGGATTCAAGTCTTTGGATGCACGTTTGTTCGGAATTTAATCCAGCTGATTTAGCAAGTCTTGGCTTATATCCTCAGGAGCTAAAAAGTAACAAATTTTGGTGGCATGGACCGGAATGGTTAAGAAAATCACAAGAAAATTGGCCAAAAAACAACACTATTATAGATACTTCTTTGGAAAGGAAAACCCTTAAAGTCCACTTTACATATTTTTCAAACCATGAGGACATTCTTGAGCAATTTTCATAATTTCCTAGAGCAATGCGAGTTCTCGCGTATATATACCTATTCTTGTTTAATATATATACGAGAAATCATAAAAGAATCTACAGTCGTGACAAGTTCAGAAATAGTTTTTGTTCCAAACAAACTTATTTCCGTAATTCGAAAGGTTAATTTTCCCAATGAGTACCAAGCACTCTCTTTGTAACAAAAAATTGCGAGTTCTAATTCAATTTTAAACTTGAACCCATTTCTTGATTCAGAAGAAATTATCCGTTCCTGTGGAAGGCTAGAATCATCTTTAGGTCTCATGTATAATGAAAGATATCCTATCATTATTCCATACAATTGTCAATACTCACGCCTTCTAGTTCTCTTTATACACAGGGTCAGCCTTCACGGGGGGAATCAGTTGCTACTCAGACTTATTCGTACACAATATTAGATTCCAAAGGTAAAAAATTTAATAAAAAAACCATAAACAGGTATACAATTTGCATCATATACAAGGAGAAATGCCAAATACAGTTAATGGCGGCACTCTCACCTGAAAGAATGGAAGTTTCACGGCCATTCCCCTATACAGGATTGGATTTTGCAGGACCTTTTGACATCAAGATATACAGTGGTAGGTCCTTCAAGATAACGAAAAGTTATGTGTACGTGTTTGTGTGTTTTGCTATGAAGGCTATTCTCTTCGACTTGTACACACCTGCTTTCCTTGCCGCATTTAGTCGGTTTGTATCTCGTCGTGGTTGCTCTCTACATTTACACTCTGACAACGGGAAAACTTTTGCCTGAGCATCAAAAATACTAGCAAAGGAATTTATTCAAAGTTCTTGACAATCCCTACTCGCTAATTATGCCCTTCAAAATATTAGCTGGCATTTTATTCCTCCACGAGCTCGTCATATGGGAGGGTTGTGGGAAGCTGGTGTAAAAAACTTCAAATTCCATTTTCGTTGGTTCTCAAGTCACTTCAAATATACATTTGAAGAATTTTCAACTCTATTTGCACGTATTGAAGCTTGTGTTAACTCCAAACCCCTATCCCCTATTTCTTAGGATCCTTCTGACCTTTCAGCCTTAACTCCGGCCATTTTTCTTATAGGCTCTCCAATCCTAGTCCCAATTGATCCACATATAAATGAGACATCAATTTCTATCGCAAATCGATGACAACGATTTAAGTTTGTGTATAAAACAAAAACAGAACTGATTGCCTTGCCTTTTAGTTCGTAGCCTATTGTCCTATAACCTACTTAATCATATAGTTATTTTCATCGTTTTCTTTCAGATAAATATGCCTAAAATAAGCTCATGTAACCAGTCCAGCAATGGCTTAGGTCGCTCTGAAAACTCTTCTGGATTACCCACAGGCTACCATGCATTTATTCGTAGATTATGTAAGCGCCCTCACCCACTTCGTGCATGTCGCAAATTTCTTTCCATGAATATAACATAATACATAAATACTGTTCTAATTGCCTAACACATGAATATTCTCACGGCAAGAGTTTTACGAAACATGGATGTAAGCACTGCAGTAAATTCCATCACATTCTTCTCCACGTCCATCCACGCCTACTGAAAGATCTGATGCCATCCTTATCCGGTCTCGTTCTTCTACTTCTAGAGCGTAACTCTACTAAACCGGGTTCTGAAACGACTAAAACCGGGCATCAAAGTTCTCCAACGAATTCCAACACCTCTAAGTCCACCACTCTATCTGCATTACTTCGTCAAAATAGTATCATACTCTTACTGTACTGTAAAAATCGAATCTACTACATCCTAGGTGTCTGCTAGACTCGGGTTCTTTAGTTAGCAAAATTTCAAAAAGGATGGTCGACGAACTAAACTTGACTACATTTACCATTTCATTTGGAACTCCTGTCCAATCCTTACCCTAGGTATTTAAGAGAAAATTTCGAGACTTCTGGCAGATACAAATTTCTATGAATCTGCAGGCGTTGACATAGTCATAGGTGTAGACGTATATCCAAAGGTAATTTGTGAGGGGATTTTCAAAAACCAGGACTGCCAACAGCTCAGAGCACACTATTTGGTTGGGAAAAACATGGTTCATGTCCAATTTAAATATTATTTTTACAACAATTTATGAAGTGCACTATTAAACAAAATATAATCAAATAGCAAAATATGAAAACTTTTAGTTTACTAATAAATAAAAATTATTAATTTCTAATATTAGCTTTTAATATGTATTTAGAATTAATATATAATATAATATGTATATCAAAGAAATATTTAGAATTGAATTAAATCTTAACTGAATTATTTTTGAAATCTTGAACTAATTATTTTATACTATATTTTCTAGTTAAAACCATATCTAGAGTTTCGGGCGATGTATTCTTATTCTTACTTATTGCTTATATATAACAAGGGGGGTGGTAATGTTAATGCTAAACCTCCCTAATAATATTAAACAAAACCTCAAGTTTAACTAAGGTTTAAAGCTTACCTATTATAGCAAATATAACACTAAAATTATCCCTTTCTAACGAAAAATGTGATAAGAAAAATGTAAAATAATATAAAAATGGCACAGATACTTGTTTCCGCTAAAACATAAAAATCAAAACTCCTTCTTGTACTGTCAACCTTCATACTGAAACAAAATAAATTTGGATTTGTTTTGGGCTCAATGGTAGTATTCTCCAATTCCCTAGATTCCATCTTCTCCAACCACAAGAGATTCTGAGATAATCAGTATAAAAAATATTTTGTTTATTACTATAATATGATACCAAGTCAGAAATAAAAGACGCATTTATAAAGTATGTTTCAACTGGTTGGTTTACGTGGTAGCCCGTAACCTTACGGGCAATCAATTAGACTCGTTAGAATCCGTTTTGATGATGTTTCAACTAGTTTGAAGAATCTTAATTTTTTAGTTTCTTTGTATTCATAGTATATTTTTATTTTTAGTGTAAGTTGGGAGGAACCAATTGTTTCTCGATTTGCTGGAGGCTATGAATTATATACGACACCTCTACCAACAAGCGGACCAATACTAGCTTTTATTTTAAATGTAATGGAACCTCTTTATACAAGACATCATGACGTCTATTGGCAGCGTATGGTTGAAACGTTTAAACATGCGTATGGGCACCGAACAAATTTAGGAGACATTCGCTTTGAACCACAAGTGGCCAAGGTGTATGAACAATTAATGAGCCCTGCATTCGCAGCCGAAATTAGAGACTTACTTAAAGATGACTACACGTTCACTGATATGGCATACTATGGAGCTAATTTTACAAATGTCGAAGATCATGGCACAGCTAATATAGTAGTATTAGCACCGAACGGAGATGCTATATCTGTAACTAGCACTATAAACAGTCAGTAAGTATTTTAGGGGACATTTTTTACTAAAATCTTAATAAAAAATTTTTTTCAGAAAGTTTTTTTTTTCGAAATCATAATTTACTATGATAAAAACCTTTCATCGTCTAGAAGATACGAGGTTTAAAGTCACACACTATGCATGTACATTAGGGTGGTTCGTTATTGTATGAAGGAAACCATAGTATATCGCACATATAAACGTACCTAAAATTATTAAAGGGGACATCATTTAGAACATATTTGTCAAATTTCCTACAATGATTAGAACAGGATGCTACACGGCCATTTATGTTTATAATTCCAGAACAAATCTTATAAATTATTTTTGTCATCAAAATTAATGAGATATATATCAAACGATAGCTAACAAAAATTATTATGCTCATATTTCGTAATTTTTCTCAAAAAAAGTTAATATGAACGAAAAAAGGACATTTTACATAAAATTTGTTAGCAAAGTTTTACTTTTTATTCTACGTAATTTTTTAATATAAGTTATTTTTATTAAAATGAAGATTCTATCCTTCCTATTAGGCATTTTCGAAAAAATAAAAATATGGGTATATTTATTTTGCTTAACCTATCTTTTGATGTACAAATCATTAATATTGGTTTAAAAAAAAATTTAAAATTTGTTATAGGATCATCGACGTAAATGGTCGTATAGGATCCTTTTACAATCATCGTAGGAAGTTGAAATTTGGTCAAGTTGTTTTAAATGACATAACCTTTCATTTTATTTATTTTAAGAACTTTTAAATGTAGCACGTAAAAATTAATTTTGGACCACCCTAATGTACATATATGTATACCATTTTCTAATAAGTGAACAAAAATTTTTTAATAAGTTTTTTTTTTAAAATTTAGCGATTGGGAGGCGTTTCAATTTATTTTGTCTCCATATATATATATATATATATATATATATATATATATATATATATATATATATATATATATGTATATATATATATATATATATATTGTAACCACCATATAAATGTTCAAAAAAGTGAATTTTTAATAATTTTTGCTAAAAATATTGCAATTTTTACCCATGGTGTCCTCTTATAAACCAAAAATTATGCTAAAAATTTTTTACAATGAGCTCAAAATTACGAACATTTTGAAACTTATTTCTAGAAAAAGCTCGAAACTATTTTTGTCCCATGTTTTTAATTCTCTGGTAGAGAACTGAAGACAAAACCGCATTGTTGGCAATTCATTTTATTATTGGGGATAACAATTAAACAATCCACAAAAAATCCGCACAGTGTGAGATTTTTTCAAATTAGCTTATCAAAATTCTAATTTTGACATTACTAAGTTATAAACTGCTCTAAAATATATTTTACATATAGTAATCATTATATTGAATAGAATTTATATATAATATATATAGAATTTATAAATCATTCCCCTAAGAATCTCTTCAGAACTTTTAAATTCTTGAAAAAATATGGTATTCAAATGAAACTCTACGAAAATAAATTTAACGTATCAGAAAACTATTTCGGAACTTATTATCATTTCCGTTCCATATTTGACCAAAATTCTCGTATTATCAATATGAAGGTTAAAAATCTGGATATTCTTTTTGTTCCTGTAAAAAAAGGGGAAGAAGTAGGAATAAGCACTTGATTTTTTTTTAACTTTTAATTTATATGTCCAATTATAGTTTAAAACTAATGTATTACAAATACGCGCAAATAACAAAAATTGTACCTTAAAGAAAACAATTGATTCATATTTATCCTTTCGTAAATAGGTCTAAATCTAATAAATTATTTTAATAGACCCTTAACGTTTAAATATATTAAAGTATATAAATAAAAAGTCTAATAAATAAAAAAAATCTAAATTTTCAACAATCTTATGAATTTTTAAACGATAAAAAAATATCTCACTTTGAAGCGTTGTTTGTTATACAGTTATTGTATGCGAAATGTCTGATTTTTTTCACTTTTTTTTTGCTAAAACAGTTCCTTAAAATATACAATATGTTTTTTCATCTAATTCAATGACCGGTTTGTTCTGCTGATAAATAAAGCACTTTCATACGAGTATTTAAACAATTTTGAAATAAATGAGTTTTTTTCTAAATTTTAATTTTTTCAACATCACTTCATGGTCCTACTCTTAATCGTTTATATGTTGTTGCCAACACCTTAAGGAACATTTTAAAGAAAAATTATAAAAATGGAAGGTAGAAATTTTTAAATATCCTTGATACCAGAACGAATAATGATTTTGTTATAATTTTTTTTCAAAAATGGAGTTTTATACAAAAACAATCAGAAACTTGATTTATTAGGCATAAGTTGGTTTAAACCTGACAAATAGGTCCGAAGATATCGCTCATTTGCAGTATTTTGTCCAGTTATGATGTCCAGTTGATGTTCCCGTAATGTTTCTTCTACTTTATCGAAAAATTAAGAAAAATTTAAAGTGAAAATCTGTAATATTTTCGACATTTTCATCAATATGTAAAGCTGAATGCTTCTGTATTGCATGGAATCTTAATGGTTAATAAAAAAATTTAAGGAAACGTAAAAATACAGCTTTGTCTAGTTATTTTCAAATGTTGATGTTTCCCGTAATGCTTCTTTAAAAAATTAAGAAAAGATTTCAAGTTCATTCGCTATTTTCATCAATATGAAATTAGTTTTTGTTTTGATTTATATCCCATAGTTCCTTCAGCTTAAAGTTCATCTATTACTACTTTTATACACATCTCTCACTCGTAATTCAAAATATTGCGAAATGAAAATTTTGCCATATAAACGGTGACTTAATACTTTATTTGCATGTTAGTAACTCACGAAAACTAATCGTTATTAGTGATACCACTTCCTTCTACGTTCACAGAAATTTCGATGATAATAGTTGTATTTTTCTCATCCGGCACGACAAATATATTTCTTTATGCAATTTGTGTATAAACAGTGAGTTATATTATATGGATTAATACGGATACCCGCCTGACAAAAACCTTGATAATAAACGCAAGTTTGCTAAAACGAATAATTATCGAACAAAAATGTTCTAAAATTTTAAAATCTATGAATATTTGAAATAGTAAAGAATTAATGATAGTTTCTCGAAATAAAAATATTAGAGATATTTATGATAATTAATATAAATTCGAACGTTATTTTTAGCAAATAATTATTTTTAAGTTTTCGAATTCAAATGTCGAAAATATAAAAAAAGTGCATTTTTGCTTTAGTGAATATTTCTCTGACACTTTTCGAAAGAATTTGTTTTAATTTTTAGTTTGAATAATACGTCATTTGGGAGCCCACAAATATAAATGAAAAAATTGTCTCAAATGAGGGTTCGCGACCCCAAATTGGCCAATAATTCAAATTTACTTATAAAATGTCTTGAAGTTTAATACAGATTTCATTGAATTGATCAATTCATATTGGTGTCGAAAGTAAACAAAATTATAATTATAATTATATCCGTGTGAGTGATAAATTACTTATGTTCAGCTAAACCAATATATCCTTAGTTCCAAATAGAAAACAAAGACTGACAACACTTTAATCCTAATTTTTGTGTTCTATATATTTTTTTTATACTCTCAAATTGAAGATGACACCTAATTGAACATCCTCTCCAATTTCAAATAAAAAATTCCTCAAAAAAAACAAATTGTGAATTGTGTTAGTATTATAATTCAAATGCGGCTGTAAAAGCAACAAATATAATTTATAGTTGAATTCCAGAACTACAGATTTTAATTAGAATTAATCAAATATTGTGAGAAAAACAAAAACGGAATGATTTTAATCTCAATTAGAAATGAAATGTATAATTGTAGTTTTTGGTCTATGTTTAAACAAGACTTGTTTGATATCAAACATTAAAATCATATTGCAAACTTTTGATTTGGTGTTTACTTATTACAAAAAAATTTTGGTGGGTCGTTCTCGACTTACAATGTCTCAAGGGGGTCGTGAAACTGTTGCTTCAGGTTTAAAATATAATCGCTGTAAAATGATGAGTAATTTACTTTTTATTTTATAGCTTATTAAAATCCTATTTATATATTTATTTATTTTTGCCCAAATTACATAGAAACATCACTCAGTTTTGCTCTCTAAAATTAGTAAATATTATTATTTATTTGATTTCAATAATTATATTACATTCAGATCCTACCAAACAAAAATTGTCCATAACAGATAACAGATTTTAATTTGAGATACTTATCAAAGATATAAAATAAATTTGTAATGTTATTAGTTTTGTAATATTATTATTTTTTCTAGTGTTTATCTAATATATTTAATATAATAATAATTTTTAATTACATAATTTTATTCAAAATACATACTCTTATATTTTTGGACAAAATATCTTTTTTTCAGGAAATGCAGGAACAAAATAAAAACTTAAAAGGCTAGGTAATGATATCATTAGCATGTCTTTATCGAACTCGAAAACAAACAGAGAACGATATTAATAACAAATATATCGATATTGCAAAATTTTTACGATACTATTCACGAACATTTTTCGACTAGTTCATCTTATCGATAGCGAATCGATAATGCTATTTTTTACGATATGATTTCGATGTCGCAAAACATTCACTATTGATATTATTTTCGAATCTTCGAGAACGAAGATTTTGTTGCCACAAACTGAACGCTAAGTAAAGCTTTTTCCGATCATTATCTTATGTATTTTTGGAAAGTTTTGAACGAGTAAACTTTGCATAAAATATAAAATCGATATCGTTTTCGAATACTTTGATCAGGAGGGTAAGGATATATTTTTTAATAATTTTTAATGAAAATTATATTATGGTGAACTCTTCTAGATAACTTTACTATGTTGATTACACAATAGCCGAAAAATAAAATAATACATTATTGCAAGTAATACACAATACATTACGAGCATTATGTCCCAACAATGCTCTTATCGCGATCCTGCATGAAATATAAAAGACTGTAATTTTTCGTTTTTTATTTATTTATTTTTTGTAGTGGCGTGGATTATGTTCGAACAAATCATAATTTTTTGTTTGCAGTCAATGTCTCTTCCATACATTTACATGCAGCGCCTTTTTTTACGTTTGATGGCAGATATCATTGGTCGAATAATTGTGTAAGCAACGTTATGCGAACAAGAACAAGTTTGACCTATACTATCCAAATGCATGTGCGGACAAAATTTTGTTCAACGTTTAAATAAATAAATTTTTTTTTTTATGAAAGAAAGTTTTTGAAAAATTATTTCTTATTAGGTTTTAACAAAATTTGTAAGCTTTTCTGCAAAATTTTTACTGCATATTCAGCAACTTACTTGCTGGAATGTGTATACTTTTAAGCTTTTATTATCTTTTAAATATTTGTTCAATAAGGCCCAATTTTAATTGATCAGAGTCTTGGTCAATTTGGTTCATTGGGCTCCTTTTGCACATATACAACAACATCATTAATAATGATAAAAGTATTTCATTTTCTATGTACATCAAACGTCATAAAACACAAATTTTAAAGCACTAAGTTTTTCGTGCGCACTCGATTTATTTTAACTATTAAAAAAAAGAAAAATGTGCAAATTAAATAAGCTATCGGTCATTTTTATTGCCTTTAGCAAGTTACACGAAACTTATATTTTTATTCATATAGTTATAATTATAATTATAATTATAATTATAATTATAATTATAATTATAATTGTTTTTCTTTTTTCCTTTTCGGGCTCTTTTTCTGAGTAAAATTACGTAAAAAGTTAAATAAAATACTGTTTTAAAAAAGCCTGTTGTTAACCGCTTAAAAAACCGAAAGAAATAATTTCATAAGGGCTTGAGTAATAATTGTACTGAAAAGCAATGTGGTTGCACTATATATCTACCATGGGCATCTGCGGCCCCAGAAGGAATTTTATGTTTTGTATGTGATTTGGATCAGTCAATACAAAGTTCCTCAAAGTCATCTTAGTTTAGTTTTACCGCGATTTAAAGTTCACTTTTTTCAGAAATTTGTTTAAAATACATGGAATTTAAATCTATATATCGTTCATTTGCTGCAACAACGTCATAACTATAGTACCAAATGCATGGAGGACTCATAAATTATCAAATATATTCAGATATTGCCTTCAAGATACTTAAACTCGAAATAAAATCAAATAAAATAAATAAAAACAAATGTAAAAACACATTAGATACTAAAATAACCATACATGAGTTAGAAAATATAAACATTTTGCATACACAAGAAAGCCCGGGGATTCCCGCATACTTTCCCGAGATTGCGGGATTGAAAATTTTATGGAATTCCCGGGAAATCTCGGGACGAGAACTCTAGTTATGGTCCGAATGGGAGTACTTTATAAACACAAGTTACAACAATAATTTTCATTTTGGGCGTGAACAGTAAAAATAATTACCTCATATATTTCATTTAACACAATTGATTGAATTTTACATTAAAATTTAATTAATATATTCAAGTAAAAATAAAATAAAAGAAATAAAAAAGATGTTTTATTAAAATTTTTAATTCATTAAATTATCTACTTTATTGATTTAATAAATTTTTGAATTGGAAAAATGTTCATGATTTTCATTTTTTACAGTTAATAGTAATATCAATTACTATCATTTTGGTTAGATGTGCAAATTTAAAATCATTATCATTAAATAATGATCAGTTTTTATAAATCCATTATCAGTATTTGCGGAATTTTTCGTTCAATTCAAACTATATATACCCCACACCACCATAGGTGGTTGGGGTATTATGCTCCCATACGATACCAATTCTACTCAATATAACCATAAATGACACAACCAAATTTCAAGAGAATCGGTCCATAATTAAATATAGTTCCCTTATAATATTCATTTCAGAAAATATATTTAATGTGCATAAATTTCATAAAAATGCTAGATTTTGAACCAAATTGGCATAAGTAAGTTTTGTATAAATCGCAGTATGAATTTTAACAAAGATCGGTCATGATCATATAATTTTTATACCTCCCGAAAAAAACTATTAGTGTATTATATGGATGCTTGACTGACTACAGCTTTTTATACCCCACACTACCATAGGTTGTTGGGGTATTATGCGTTTGTGCTGATGTTTGTAACGCACAGAAAAATTATTCAACACCCACATTAAAGTATACCAATCGGCTCAGAATCACTTTTTGAGTCGATTTAACGATGTCCGACCGCTCGTTTGCCTGGCAGGACGCCTGGCTGTCCATTGTTTTGCACAAAGTACAATCTTGAAGATAATTAAATGAAATTTGGCACGTAGGACGAAGCCTATTGAAATTGGTGATGATTGGTCCATTATTTCACCTAGCCTCCATACAAATGTCCTCCCGGAATACGTGTTTAACGATCATAAATGCCTTAAGTATAGCAAAATTTAAATGAAATTCGGCGCAAGGAAGTTTTGTATAAGTATCAATCTTTGTGCCAAATTTCGTGAAGATCGGTCCATAATTGACCATAGCTCCCATATAGAACCCTCTACCGAAAATCACTTCAGCGTGCATAAATCACATACACATGTTAGTATCAGATTTATATTCTACACAAAAAAGTTTTATGTAAGTAGAAATCATAGTGAAAAATTTTATGAGGATCACTCTATTATTTACCATAGCTCTCATATAAGCCCACTTTCGGGAATCACCCTAAAGTCCACAATTGTTCACATGTCTAATAGAAGACCCCTTCACGAATTTTTATGGATAAGCACAATGGTATATCTTTCTTACTTGTTTTTAATTATATTTGTGCTGGCTGAGTTTACACGTTGCTGAGAGTGCAAAGAGTACAAAATGCACTTAAAAAAATTTATGGAAATAAATTGTTTGGTAATTAATACTCATTTATTTCTTTAATATTAATGTTTTAAGATAAAGTTGGAAGAATGTGAAATATATTTGTTTTATGACCATGTATAACAGACGTTTTTTATTTACTATTCCCATCTTTTCTTTGAGAGCATTTTTTCACACTACTACATTTTTAGTCATTGACATCCCATCTGCAAACATTTGCGGAAGTTACTAAGAAGAATCTTAAAGAAGTTAAAATTGATCGTAAAACTATTGCCAAAGTATCATCAAAATCATATTTCGTATAGGGAACTCCAAATAAGATCCTCTAACTAAATTATGTTTAGATTATCTTTCGTACAAAGAATGTGACAAGACATTTTTACAAGCAAACTTTTGGGTTTTTTCTATATAGGCAAATACTTTTTTGTTTCATGGAGATTTTCCTAAAATAAATTTAAATTGTGAGAAAAGTATGATTTTACTAAAAAAAAAATGTTTATAACATTGCTTACTTTTTTAAAATATCCTTTGTTAAATATTAAACACTTAATTAGTAGGAAATTTTTTCTTCTTATATTTAATATAACAGTCAAACTGTACCTAAGTTAAATTATTACTGAAATACATGATTTTTATTGTGTTGTTTTCTTTTTATAAAAAAAATAACAATCTTTCTAACAGACGCATTTTGTTTTTGCGAAATTCGAATTGTCGTCTTAGTATCTTCCAAAGGTGACTTCAAAAGTATATTTTTGGAAGATGATGGAAGATTTTGTTTTGGTAAATTTTCTACAGACTTCTCACAATCATCTAGAAGTCACTAAGAAGTTACGTATGGATGATTAATACGCAATAACAATGCATTTTGTTTTTGTGATTTTCGAACAATCTTCCAACAATCATCTAGAAGTCACTTATAAGTGACTTCCAAATGTTTGAAGGGCTTAGATACAAACTGGAAAGAATTTTTGAATATGTGCGTTATACCGACAATACAGTATGAAAAATAAAAATCGTTTTGATTTCGAAATGAACTCATACTGCAAAGAGATATTTTGAATGATTTTCATTAAGTTTTCTTGGTCATTTTGAAAATAGTTGAAAATTTCGGTTTGACTTTTTAAACTGAAAGAAAAATTAATTAAAATATTTAAAATTGTTTGTTTTTATTCGATTTTTTTTCACAAAAACAAAAATTAGGTTGATCATTATTATTCTAAATATTATTTATTTATTATTTTTTTAAACATTTTGCTCAATTCAAATTTTTACATGAATTTTAAAACTTTAACAATTTATAGGTATTATTTGGCAAAATTTTTTTACTAGCCCCATGAGCTAGTAAAACTTTATTCACCTTATAACTGTTAAACATTTACAAACGAGAGTGTGTGCAAACGGTAGCAAAGTATATAGGAGCACTGTTGCCAGATTTGACGATTTATCGTCATTTTAACGATTTTTGGTGTTAAAAATGGCCTGTTAACAATTTTTGTCCTAAACTTGGCGAATCTGAACTATTGTCATAAAAGTAGATTCTGAACCACTTCAACATTTCTTATATATTTTTCTTTTCGAAGATAATAAATTCATACATAAATAATAACAATTAAAACAAAAATCTTCTCAAAATTGTAAAAGTTAATTGTTCATGTATAAAAACTATTTATGTGAACCAATTTTTGATTTAAATATTTACTTTTTTATTGTCAACACTTTACAAAAGGCCAAAACTCTTTTTTAACAATCAATTTCATAATCAAGGCATTCCTAAATAGCAGTACTAAGTATCACATATAGTAAATAGGTTCAGACCATGATATATGTTTTTTCCTGGATATTGAATAAAGCTATCTATAAAATATTTATCCGTTTCAGAACAAATAAAGCTTTATTATATATATATATATATATATATATATATATATATATGAAATTAATGTACACAATTTCTTTTTAATTTTATTAATTGTTATTAATCGTAAATTAGTCGTTATTAAAAGTGACCTCATTCTATCCACACAAATGGTACAGTTTAGTATGAAAATGTTAAAATTCTAACGTAATTACCTGACTCTTATTTAATTTTTTTCTTTTATATTAAATATAATATTTGATAAGATTTCTGAATGAATAAAGAAAAAAACTTAAATTTGGGTAAAAATTTAACAAAATTGTTGACTAACTCGATTTTTGGATGAAGGGACTTAGGCTCAAATAAAAAAATGTTCATTATCATATAAAAGAAATTTTTAATTTTGGCGATTTTATGTAATCGATTGGACTACTTTGCACCATTTTTATCTGACAAATTTGCTTATGAGTTGACTAAAATTTCATTAGCCCATAAAGCTATATAAATTTTTGACAAATGATTAAAAAATTATGACAATCATAAAATAAATAATATATTAAAATATTTTAAAATTGTTTGAGAATTTTAATGCTTATTTTATAAATGTGTTATTTTTTTTCATAAAAACAAATAATTATTAAAAAATTTGGCAGAGCAAAACTATAGCCAAGGGAACTGTGAAGATAAATATATCATTATAAATAATCAACTGGCACAATCTACATAACAATTCACCAGTTCTTTGAATGTAATATGATGCTACACATTTCACTGTTCGTAGCAAACTAGCACTAACAGTATATAACAAGTCACAAGTATTTTCAGTAGTACGAAAACTCTAGTATTTGGGACGAACAAGTTAAAGATAAATGATAAATGATATATATTATTTTTTCTGTTTATTATTTAGTATTTATTTAATTTAATTTAATTGCTTTAAGTTCCCTTATAATTATTTTTAAAAATTTTTTTCCTTCTAATGTTTTATTTTAATTTAATTTTTTTTCTCCATCAATATCTTCAACTGGGCTTGAACTTTTAACCTTCTGGTCTGCAGGCACGCGCATTAACCACAGGGCTATTTATCTCCTTATTTAACATTCAGCTAGGTGTTGTTTTCAATTTCATGTTCCATTATTACATGTAGTTAGCGAATTGGTAATTTAAATATTACTTTATTATTTTTATATTATTTATGTAGACAAAATTTGGCCACTTGTCAACAAAATTTATAGTTGAATTATCAAAAGTACGTAACTAGTAGCTAGTGTAACTCATTAAATTCTTTTAATTAAAAGAAGTATAAATTTATACTGTGGTCGGCATATATGTATGTATATAATTTTACTCAATTTGTAAAAAATTCTTTTTTAATGTTAATGATTAGGTATGAAAGAAGACTAATCATAATCATAATATTTAATTATAAACATTAATAACAAAAGTATTGAATGTTATCAAAAATAATTTTAGTAGTTTTTAGTATATTGGATTATTATGCGTTTGAGCTGATGTTTGTAACGCCAAAAATATCGTTTATGTATAGCAATCGATTCAGAATCACTTTACGAGTCGACTTAACGATGTAAACTTTGTGAACAAAGTACTAGTAGCAATTTTAAAGATAATTTTATGAAATTTGACACATATAATTATTTTGGCATAGTTATGATTGGCCATTATTTCAATATCTCAATAAAATTCGGCATAGATAAGATTGATACAAGCTTCAATCAGTATTCCAAATTTTATGAATATCAGTCCATAATTAAAAATATATAAATGTTTGTATCGTAATAATATTTGAAATAAATGTATTTTATGTATAAAAAAAAGTACGATGTCAGATTTTATGAGTATCGGTCCATAATAGCTCTCATATAAGATATTCCCATAAAATTACTTGAACGCATATACATAACGGTGTACTGTATGTTTGGGCTAGGCCGACTGTAGCTTTTTTACTTATTTTTACTTTACATATTCAGAACTTTTTAAACATTTTAGATTAAAAACTTATTTAACATATCACACCTATTTTTGTTATAATCTTTTTTTTAATAATTAAATCAGAAATAGTTTTATTTAAAGTTCTAAATAAATTGGTAAAATTTCCTATGCCGACTGCTAAAATGTTGATTAATATTAATATTTAATTAGCTATTTTGGTTCATATCATATTAATTAGCTATTTGGTTCATATCATATTTTCTTGTCATAATGTACTTGAGAAATTATATATGTATATAGGTACTTAAAAAAAAATAATTTTAAAAATATAATAAAAACAGACAATCTTCCTCACATATCCCTGTTCGAATATATTATAAAAAGAATAACAAAAAGGTTTTAAATACATTTAAAGAGCACTTTTGTTTCTTTTGTAACCTCTGGACGGCCACTTCTTGTATTACATTTGAGTTATAAAGTAAATTAACAATTGTAACGAATTCGCATATGTTCATATAAATTTCTGAAGTCTATTAGCTACTAATTTAATTACATTTCAATAGTGCATTCTCTAACATAATATCGTAACGATTATGTTTATAATGTATGGAATTTTTAGAGATCGTTTAGCAACCACTTGCACCAACAAAAGTAACTAATGATTCGACTAAGTAGTTATATATCTAGTGCTAAATGGCAAATTGGCACCTTTAGAACCGATGTGTTCATATAGGCGCTTTATAAATATTCATATGTAATACAGTAAAATCAAACCGAAGAATATAACTCAAACTATTGGAAAAAATATATTTATTTTTAATCTCAGAGTTTTAATAAAGGAAAACCAACGTTCTTTTGTTTTGAATCTATCAATTCAAATAAATTTTTAGTGCACATTTGGTTTTGCTTTATATTTTCACAGTTCTATACGTAGGGTCTACACGAGAAATTTTTCATCATGACAAACAAACGTCAAACTTAACGCGAATTTATGGAAGATGGCAACAGTTGCACAAAAACAACAATATTGCGTATTATTTATTGTTTTTTATATATGCAGTCTGACAACTGTAATAACCAAAATAATAATCAGCTGTTTAATTAAGGTTACCTTGTATATATTCGTACTGATTTTGACGTTTGTTTTGATAAAAATTTGCCTAATGTAGACAATAGGTAAGGGATACAAGCAGGGTAGATTAGTAAGGTACCGACATTTAAACAGCTGAGAATTTTTTTCTTTTTGGCAGCCATATTGGCGGTTTGTGTTCTAAAATCTGTAGTGTCAAATTGGTGTTTATGATTACAATCTTTGCTTACTTTTGTGTTATTGCATCTTTTTTTATTACATGAAATGTCAAATGTATTTTTGTTTTTTGTAAACAAAAAAGTGAAATTTCAAAATTAAGTTACATGTTTCTCTCAGAGAGTGAGTTTGACATTTTCTAACAGAAAAATCTTACATATTATGTTAGACAATTTTTTATCAAGACAAACGTCAAAATTAATGTACATATCATCGGTGCGCTGAAGCAAAGTCCTGCGTGTAATTTTCCGAAATTTTTTTATTGGAAATAAGTTGTTTTTTCGCTCTCCTGAAAAGTTGTTCTGGACCTTTCGTCAGCGCACCGACGGTATGTATATTTGCAAATATTTTAACTAACTGTAAAAATATTTTTGAAACAGTTTAGGTGCAAAAGTTCGTTCCCGACAAACTGGTATTATTTTAAATGATGAAATGGACGATTTTTCGACTCCCGGAAAGGTTAATGCATATGGAATACCCGCATCGCCATCCAATTATATTAAACCTGGAAAAAGGCCAATGTCTTCCACTTGTCCCAGTGTAGTTTTGGATAAGCATGGACATGTTCAACTATTAGTAGGAGGTGCAGGTGGATCTAGAATCACCACATCTGTGGCTCAGGTGAGCAAATTTTAAAAGTTACATGTACGTTTTCATTCAATATTAACGTTTATTGACAGACTATTTTACGTTATTTCGTATTTGGTGAATCCATTGAAAGTTCTGTAAATTCTGGTCGGATTCACCACCAGTTGGCACCCATGGTAGTTGATGTAGAACCTGAAGTACCCGATAACACTGAAGATTATTTAATTAAAGTCGGTCATGACATAAATTACTTGCCACCTAATAGGGCATATTCAGCTCTAACTGCCATTGGTTTAAAAAGAAATTTGCCACAACCAATATGTGATCGGCGACGAGTTGGTAGTGCCGTAGTCGTTAAAATAAACTTACCCTGGAAATTTTACAGCAAATTTGTTTTGGACGAAACCACAGACCATAACCATATAAAACAGCTGTATTAATTTTTGTGTGTATAATTCTGTAGTATTTATATAGTATTATTTGCTAAGCCTGAGTTCACACAACACAATTGTTCTCGCTGAAATTCTGATTTCGTATGAGATAGAGCGAGAGGGAATATGAAAGGGAACAAACTTGTCTTTACTTTGAAATTCGTTTTGTTTTTCATTCTCGTACTTCAAAACAAAAAAAACAAATCGAGGCATTTAAAGCAAGAATTGCTGAAGTAAAATTTTGTGTGTGAAAGTAAATGCAAGTTTAAAAGAAAAAATATAAATTTTTTCTTTCTGAAACTTTTCTATTTCTTTTAAACTTGCAAATTTTACTTCAGCAATTCTTATTTTAATTGCCTCGATATGTTTTTGTTTTGAAGTACGAAAATGAAAAAAAATGAATTTGAAAGTACAGACAAGTTTGTTCTCTTTCATATTCCCTCTCGTTTTCTTTCGCACGAAATCAGAATTGCAGCAAGAAATATTGCTGTGTGTGAATCCCGACTAACATAAACTTCGATAAAAACGCTGTTAAGAAAATCATATTTTTTACGAGCAAAATTACACCTAGATTATATGAAAATTCAAATAAAATAATTTTAAATTTAAATTTGCAGAATTAATTTAAAATAATTTCAAAATTTTTCTATTCCGTTTGTAATTACTACAATATTCATCTGGGACCACATACATCGTCACATAAAATTAAAATGGGCGTAACAACCAAAAAAATTTAAATTAATTTGATAGAACTCTAAAATTCAAGTGTATTTGTTTGATTGAGATACACACATACAGAGGTGTAAGTATAAACGTAAGCTTTAGGTATTTGATACATATGTATGTTAGTTTATTAACGGCCATAAAACCTTTGTGGTAAAGCAAAGCATTTGCAAGAAAATTTCAAAATTTAAATTATTTCCTAATATTTTAAGCACAAAAGTATTGGCACAGAAAGGTAAAAATGAATTAAAATGTTAGGGCTGATTCCTTCTATGGGTCAAAATTGAGATCATATAATACATCTACAATTTTTTCTTAGATTTTAACCCTTGGAATCTAAAGTTTATTTATCTAAAACTGCAACCTCTCAAAATAAAAGGACTTGATAGAACTACTAAGATTAAAATCGGTCAGAAATCGATTATTGTTGATAGGAGAAGACCCTGCACACTTATAATCTTTTTAAAATTTACAAAATATAGAGGATATCAGCGAAATTCAGGGTTCCGAATAAAACTCGCTATAAATGCTATAACAGACAGCATCATGTTAACTATGAATAATTAGCTAAAAATAACTTTTCAATAAATATATGTGCTAAATGCCAATATTTGAATTTAAATCAATAAATAATTTTAACATCCATAAAGTCTGATTTCATATTCTGTCTTAGAAATATAATTTAAGGTTAAATTGGAATTAATTCGGTTAGTTCCCAGTATATATATATATATATATATATATATATATATAAATATAAATTATTTTTTATTATCTTTTAATAAGGCAAAAAAGAAAATATATATATATATTATAATATAATCATTTAAAATTATTTTTTTATTATCTTTTAATAAGGTTAATATATATATATATATATATACATAAATATTTATTTGCCTTATTAAAAGATAATAATAATATTAAAAAAATAATTTTAAATGATTATATTATAATACATATATATATATATATATATATATATATATATATATATATATATATATATATATAGATATATATATATATATATTCATACATATATTAAGTGATAATAAAATATAATTTTAAATTTGTAAAATTTTCTTTTTTGGAAGCACTTCATCGTTTTTTTGCTGGGATAATAAGAAAGTAGATTAGATAAATTTTACTGGGTTTAAACAAACAATTAGGTAATACTTATCTTGAATGAAATGTTCATATCATCGGAATTAATTTTTTCCCCTTGTAACACCTGTACCATTCTTATGACTAAATTCCCAAAATAAATTATTTAATAGATTTTAATATTGTAATATTTGTTGAGTTTTTGTTAAGAAATATAGTCTTTTGATAGAAATATTAACTTTTACCAAAAACCGATTAACTGGTTCTTTCGGAATTTCAAAATATGTAACCGGTCAATTTTGTCGGGGATAAAAAGAGCTTTGCCTCTCATTCTGACTTTTCTTCTTTTTTTTGTTTCCCCTTCGACTGGTCATCAGACTTGACGTTTTGTCGATGAGACATTTGTCTGGTGTATTGTAATAACAACGGGGTGCTATGACATTCACTCATGCTGCCAGGATTCTCGACCAAGGTGTCTTGACTGGAGGCAAGAAGGTTTTCTTCATAGGAGATACCCATCTCCAACTTTTGTCTTTTTTTTTTCTTTTTTTATTGAAGTTTTCTATGTAGATCCCAAGAGTAGAAACGTAAGGGGATGGACAAGGAGCTGTTAGCGGCTAGCCTTCTTTAACCACTGACCATCCATTCAGGTTCTCGGCACTCCTACCAATCACCTTAACCTTACAAGTGGGATGAAAAGGAGAAGAAATAAGAGGGGAGTAGGAGGGTAGTGGGAAGGAGGATGGGGGAAAGGATACGTTTTAGAACTTAAAGACTAAGTATCTTTCGGGTGAGAACATCTGAGACCTCAAGGAATAGACCACAGCTTACACTTAAGCCACCACATCACGTCCTGATTGTTATCCAGGTGGAGATGTTTCCTGAAGTTTGTAAAAAATTAATGCATACTTAAATTCACTATTTTTTTATTTATTGGTAAAATGGTAAAGGGCATAAAAGATTCGGTATATCCGAATATAGTACTTTAACTTGTTATATCTTTCACCACAGGTGTAAGGGTATATATAAGTTTGTCATTCCGTTTATATTTCTACAATATTCATCTAGAACCCTAAAAAGTATATATGATCCAGATCCTTATTGATAGGGAAGTCGATATAGCGTTGTCTATCTGTCTGTTGATATCGGATATATATATATATATCTTGTACATTAATTTTTATAGAATGCTAATAAAAATGAGCAAAATCGGTCCATAAACACCCGAGATATCGCCGGAAACCCGAAATACATGAGAAAAAGTTTTTTTTTTTATTTTTCTAAGCCCCTATTAGTGCATCCAAATTATTCAAAATAAGGTATTTTGGTTTATTCGAATTATACCATTAAAAAATAATTTAAATTTTTAAAAATATTTAAATATAAAAAAGTTCAATAAGTTTTCAGGATTTTTATTTGAAAACAATATATCGTCACTTAAAATGTACTCAAAAATCGAAAGTTGGTTTGGATTACAATGTACCCAAACTACATCTACACGAAAGTAATATCAATATTAACAGAAATTAAAAGGCCGTAGCATCAATTTCATAAACGAAATGGCCGTTAAATTCGTTCAATTTAAGAAAAATTTTGTTTGAAGAGTGTTTTATGCTTTATGTATTTTTGCTTTAAGTGAACGATTAAAAAATTTTACTTAACGCAACCAATAGTTATCGAAACAAACTTATTTAAACATATTAAATAATTTGAGCATTAAAAAAATATTATTTATTTTTCTTTTTCGAAACAAATTTGAAATTATTCAAACAAATTTATGTAGAATAAAAATATTTAAATATTTCTATAAAAAAAAAAAAAAATAAATATTTCAGATCAGATTTTATTTCATTTTTAAAATACGAAATAAAATAAAGAATAATTGTATTCAAGCTAAAGAAATAAAATTTGTTGTCAAATTAGTTTAAGACTGGAATTTTATTTAAATTTTATAAAAGTATATTCCAATACTTCTGTTCAAATATATTCTAATCTTACTTTTTATCAAATGGAATAATATTTAAACAATTTTATTCCAAATTAATTTCAAGTAACTGAAAATTGTATTATAAGGAATACAAAATGATTTAAAACTATTTTATTTCTAAAAATGTGTATGTAAACATAATTTATTTTTAACAAATATTTTGAATTAAAATATTCACAATAAACACCTATGTTCAGACAAAAAAAAAAAAAAAAAAAATCAACAATTTTTTAATAATGTAAATTGATATCGATTTGTGTTAATACAAAAAATATGTACGTATATTTAAGGAAATTACTGGCTTGATTTAAACCGATTTCGATTATTAGTTTTTATAAAAATTAATTCTAAAACTATTTGTTTACACTTTTAATTGTTGCACCCTATTCCGTCAGCAAATCTCCATTTAATGCTTTAAAAAATTTTCAGGTTCATGCGATTATTTTTTCACAGTTTTTTTGTCAAATAATCTTCCAAATATTTAATTTCCAAACTCTTTAGTTTCTGTTTTGGGAAATTTGAGACCATATTAGTTATAGATGTCCATCAAAATTTAACATCATGTGTTAATCTTTCTTGATGCAAAACATAACATTTCAATATTTTTGGTTTATAATATTCTGATCTATTGAACATTTTGTAAAATTTACGTACGTCGCACATCGTCCTATTCAAAAAATGAAATGGAAATAAATTTAGCATTTCCGAACGGATGTTCCGACTTTAATGAAATTTCACACAGTAATATTAGAGGTGTAGGCGGGTTTAAGTTTGTACGATATAGAAGTTGGGCGCCTCGGGTATTAAAAATATTAAAGACGATCTTGATTCGTTATATCTTAACTCGTCTAGTTAAGTTTTTCATAACGTAACGTAGGGTATACACGGGAGACTTTTCATAACAAACGTCAAATTCTTATCATGATAAGAATTTATCAAGTGTAGACCAAATTATTTATATTATTGAAGCGTTATGATATAAGTGTTAGATCTCAGACGAAGATAAATTTGTTTTGCTATCAAACGTCATTTTAATTTTGATTTTTTGTTCTTTTTTTTTACTTTGATTATATATATATATATATATATATATATATATAATATATATATATATATATATATATATAGAGCTGTAAATGAATCATTCTTTTTTGATTTTAATTCGTTACGACTAATCTAACTTCTGAATTAATTCTTTTCGCAACAAAAAAGAATTGAATGAATCAGTGCATGAATTATTCGCGAATTAATTCAAAAATGAATGATTCATTTACAGCTCTGATATATATATATATATTATAATAAAATTTTCTCTACGTGTTCTCATATATGATGATAAAACTTGTAGTAGCTCCGCCGACGTTTTGTTACTTTGTTGTAATAGAAAAATCTCTCGTGTAGACCCTACGTAATGACTTAGACAACAAGCAATAAAAATAATAGACAGCAAGCAATAAAAATTAAAAAAAAAAAAAAAATAAAAAATAAAAAATTCAAATAAAGATAAGAAATGTGCTTATCAGACATAGAGTTAAATCAATTAAACACTATACATATTGACAAAAATGTGCTAGTAAATATTTCTTTCGAACACTATCATGCAAGCACTAGGACTTAACAACTTGGTAAACAGTTTAGACATTTGCGTTTTTTGGTTACTTCTGTTGTTGGTGCAATGGTTTAAGATTAATGTAATTCCCTGGAATAAGAATAAATTTCATAATTTTTTAACTTTAACGTGGTCAAGAACCCGAACAATTCCAGATGAGACACACCTTTGCCGAACAATGTACAGTGGGGAAATTTTTTGGAAATAAATCTGTAACTTCCGATCGGCTGGTTGGATTTTCATTAAATTTGGTTAAGTTTGGAAGGGGGCACAAAAAACCCCTCAGGGGTATAATCGCTTGCCAAACATGCTTACGTGTCCTATTTATCTCTTATAGTTTTCGAGTTATTTGCGTTTGAATTTTTAAGCACCATAACTTTGCACGTTCTTGGTCCTGTTTTTCTCCTATATATATCCCAGTATTTCCGACCGATTTTATTAGTTTTTTTCTTAAGTAGTTAAAGAACAAAATTATTTATTGAATCAAAAAAATTTGAAGTCGATATCTTTACCGAGTCCAAAAATAAACGATTTTGAATTTGAAAATTGCAAAAAACGACTTTTTGTGTTTTTTTAGCCGAAAAAGTATCTACACTCTTTTTTATCTAAAATAAAATTTTCTGTAGCAACATATAATAATTTACACTTTTCTGAAAGGCAACTTCACAGAGATGACTTTAAGATAAAAAACAAGCCCAATAACTGAATTGGTCATGGTAGGCATCCTACCGAATTCGAACCATTTTATATGAAAGTTTTGATTTTAGACTATATTTTCTCAAATCATAATAATCATATATATTTTATCCTCAATATGTTGTTAAAAGTTTTAAATCAAAATCTATGGGACTTCGGAAAAATGTGGATTCTACAGCCAAATGTGTAAAAAATCCCACTTTTGGAAATTTTGATTAATTTTTTTTGGGAATTCAGGAAAACCCAACCACTGATTGAAATTTGGTTAACGCGCTTTTATTTATATTAATAAGATCCACATTTCCTGCAAATTTCATTAAGAAATCTTTATAAACAAATATGTTATTACAATTAAAAATTTTTTATTTTCTCCAGAAACCCCAAATTGGGCCTTTTGTTTGGTTTATTTCTAAATAGCGAAAGAAATTTTAAAAATATGTATTTCAAATTAAGCTTATTCTTTTGCATATATAATTTCCGATCTTTTGCAAAAGAATTCAAGTCAATATCATGCCTCATTTCAGAAATATGCGCGTTTAAACTTTTACATTTCCAATTTATTGTATATATGACCATATTTTTAAAAACTTTTGCCTTTAGTTTTGCGTGAATAATTACTTAGAAAATTATGAATATTTCTGTATACTTTTGATAATATCTATATACAAAATATTTTTATAAAAATAATTAATAAATATTTTTTATTTTTAATAGGGTTGCCACATTTCCCAAATTTAAGTAAATCTTTATCCTTTTCTAAACATTCATATATTTCTATTAATGAATTTAAAATAACAAAACAAACAAAAAATGTCTATTTTAACTTAATCAATATTATTATTTTTGGTATTTATCATCTTCCTTAATAAATATTTTGTTTCTAATACAATTTTTTATTACTTATTTATACTAAATTTATGTAGACAATTTTTCTAATATTTTAAACTTCTACTACTTATTGTCAATAAAATAATCTGTTGTATCTGTATACATATCTAAAATATAATAAAGGTCCTTCAAGTCCTCAGTATTTTCAGTTGATAAATGTTCATAACAAATCCAACGTTTTCTCATTGATGATAGTACAGGGTCTGATGATAACAATAGGCTATTAAAAATATCCTCGTTTTGTGACGTTCTGGAGCATTTCATGGAGCTGAATAATTGAACGTGCTTAAAATCTCTGTTTCTTTCTTCTTGAGCCTCTTCTGTAAGCTCTCCAAGTGGAAGAATATTTCGTTCAATTATAATTTCGCCATGGCACAATACTTTATGTACTGTTGGTGTCATTTCTTTCCATAGCTATAGAGAAACAAGTAGTTTAGATATTTCTGTTGCATATTCTCCAAATCGAGCAGAGTTAATTTTGTGCTTACTATTAATTGCCATTAATAGCATGTTAGTGCTTTCAAGTAACTCTTTATTAATACCAGTTAGTTTTGATGTAGCTTCGAAATTTCTGAAAAACTTTCTTGCTGTATTTTCATCATTTGTACTAAAACCAGTCGGCAGAGGTTTGTCGATGTTTAATCCAGTCTCTTCGCAGAATTCATCCTGGATTTTACTTTTCGTAGATATTCTAAGTGTTTTTAAATCCTCGTTGTTTCTGGTAGGTTTTGTTAAATTTTCTGGCACACTTCTATACTTTAAATCATATGCTATGTACAGAAAATGCTCCATGAACCGTATTCTGGCATGAAGTGGAGTTATTCCGAAAGATAGAAATTCTTCATTAATATTCCTTGCTTTACTAATATCCGAAAATTGTGATTTCATCTCATCACATAGTGAGAATTTCCAAAAAGAAGATGTTTCCGTAATGGCATTACTAACCTTTCCATCAATTATTGTTAGACTATGTTGAAAGGATATGTCGAATGTGTATTGGTTTATGGTTATTATGAATAGGTTGTAAATCATTTATTTCATCTTTAATATATTCCACTAAATCCTTATGGGCCAGTCTTTTCTTCTTAGATCTTGTACTTAAATTATCAAATGTCTTGCAGGGTGCTCCAGTTGATATTTTGCACGCCGATATTTCTATATCAGTATCCATCCAATCCGAATGTTTAATTTTTAATCTGTTAGTACGCTGATTCAAGGACTTCATTTTTACGTCATACAACTTTAAAAAGCTCTCTATCTGAGATTTACCAATGACGTCGACTTTTGCATGATATGTAGTTTTTATGAATTCTACTATAGCTTCCAAACGATTAAGATCATTTTTAGATAAACTCCACAGAACACAACACAATTTTTCATGTTTCAATGTAATCACCATGGTAATCAACTTCGTTATGATGTTGATATGGATTAGCTGCGCATTTATATATATCTATTAGATATATCGCACAGGTATATATATTTACAGGTATTCTGTGAATTTTCATTAGGTAAAATATCTGAAAGAGTCAATTTGGAAGAGTACCTATACCGAATTCATTGATATTATATGTTGCTGTTAGGTATCACCGGAAAGAATACCTGTACATTGCCACTAGATCATAAATATATAAATTTTTAACCATCAACAATAGATAAATACATTTGTTAAATTTAGGTAAACACCATAAATGTAAACTAATAAAATACTTATTGTTAAAATAGACATTTTTTGTTTGTTTTGTTATTTTAAATTCGTTAATAGAAATATATCAATGCTTAGAAAAGGATAAAGATTTACTTAAATTTGGGAAATGTGGCAACCCTATTAAAAATAAAAAATATTTATTAATTATTTTTATAAAAATATTTTGTATATAGATATTATTAAAAGTATACAGAAATATTCATAATTTTCTAAGTAATTATTCACGCAAAACTAAAGGCAAAAGTTTTTAAAAATATAGTCATATATACAATAAATTGGAAATATAAAAGTTTAAACGCGAATATTTCTGAAATGAGGCATGATATTGACTTGAATTCTTTTGCAAAAGATCGGAAATTATATATGCTAAAGGACAAGCTTAATTTGGAATGCATGTTTTTAAAATTTCTTTCGTTATTTAGAAATAAACCAAGGCCCAATTTGGTGTTTTGGAGAAAATACAAATTTTTTAATTGTAATAACATATTTGTTTATAAAGATATCTTAATGAAATTTACAAGAAATGTGGATCTTATTAATGTAAATAAAAGTGCGGTAACCACATTTCAATCAGGGGTAGGGTTTTCCTGAATTCCTAAAAAACTAATCAAAATTCCCAAAAATGGGATTTTTTACATTTATGGCTATAGAATCCACATTTTTCCGAAAGCCCGTAGATTTTGATTTAAAACTTTTAACAACATATTGAGGATTCTTAAAATATATTCCGCTTGTCGATTCGTGCTTTGGGATTTGAGAAAAAAATGGTCTAAAATCAAAATTTTCATATAAAATGGGTCGAATTCGGGATTGTGTGTACCATGACCTATTGAGTTATTGGGCTTGTTTTTTATCTTAAAGTCATTTCTGTGAAGTTGCCTTTCAGAAAAGTGGAAAATTGTTATATGTTGCTACAGAAAATTTTATTTTAGATAAAAAAGAGTGTAGATAGTTTTTCGGCAAAAAAAAAAAACGCAAAAATTCGTCTTTTTTGCAATTTTCAAATTCAAAATCGTTTATTTTTGGACTTGGTAAAGATATCGACTTCAATTTTTTTTATTCAATAGATAATTTTGTTATTTAACTAGATAGGAAAAATACTAGGATATATATGAAAAAAACTGGACCAAGAACATACAAAATTATGGTGCTTAAAAATTCAAACGCAAATAACTTGAAAACTATAAGAGATAAATAGGATATGTTTTTTATAGGTCTTATCAGGGCCTACAACAATATATAAAAATATTTGAAATCGGACGAGAAACAAAAATTTGGCAAGTGATTAAAAATTTTTTATGTCAGAGATACCTAACTTTGAGCCCCCTTAGCTCCGCCCCTGAGGGGTTTGTTGTGCCTCCCTTTCAAACTTAACATTGCAGACTCCTCCGCTACGCCTGTACCAAATTTCATGAAAATCCAACCAGCCGATCAGAAGTTACAGATTTATTTCCAAAAAATTTCGATTCTGCCCCACTGTGCATTGTCAGTTAAAATTGGAATGAGAAGTTATATCAACCTTTAGTTTTTAAATATGTATTGAATTTTTATTATTTTTATTATTGGCACAATTAACAGAATTTAATAAAAATTAAATTTTGATTCAACAAAAAAAAAAAAAAAAAAAATAACAAAAATGGAAAAAAGTCATCATCTCCACATTGGAAAATAAAATAACCAATTTTGGTTAAAAATAACTAAAACGGCAACACTGACGGTTTCTCAAAAGCTCTCATTTTTTACTCTCCCTCTCTGTCGGTGTTACCGTTATACTATCCAGTCTTATCCAATCTTATCATCTATGAGAAAACGTTGAATTTGCTACAGGGATTTGTAACATGAAAATATTCATGAATATAAAGATTTACATATCTTTTAGATATGGGTTTAGATATGGGTGAATCCGATTATTTTACTGAATTAAGCTACTATAATGATTTACCTTAACATTGGGATATACATTACTATGACTAACATTATTTCATTAAATTAAGCTATTCTTGTTAATTAATAAGTAAATATTGTTATAAAAATAAGTATTTTACAAAAAATTATTTATCTTTTTTAATTATTCGTATAGAATATTTTTCTTATATCCAATATTTATAACAACAATGTCATAGGTAAAAAATATTTCTCGGAAGTAACCTGTCATCTACATGTACTAAAAATATAGTATATAGTATATAGTATATAGTATATAGTATATAGTATATAGTATATAGTATATAGTATATAGTATATAGTATATAGTATATAGTATATAGTATATAGTATATAGTATATAGTATATAGTATATAGTATATAGTATATAGTATATAGTATATAGTATATAGTATATAGTATATAGCATATAGTATATAGTATATAGCATATAGTATATAGTATATATTATATAGTATATAGTATATAGTATATAGTATATAGTATATAGTATATAGTATATAGTATATAGTATATAGTATATAGTATATAGTATATAGTATATAGTATATAGTATATAGTATATAGTATATAGTATATAGTATATAGTATATAGTATATAGTATATAGTATATAGTATATAGTATATAGTATATAGTATATAGTATATAGTATATAGTATATTGTATATAATATATAGTATATAGCATATAGCATATAGTATATAGTATATAGCATATAGTATATAGTTTATAGTATATAGTATCTGTTGCAAAACATTTGTTAATGAAAGTCCCAGAAAATCCCAAAAAACTTTCAAAAATTTCCAAAAATGAGATTTTTTAATTTTTTTTACCTGCTATGGCGAAAGAACTACACCAAGGTAGGTCAAAAGGTGAAAATTTTAATCTTTGAAGCCCAATATCTCTTTAACTAAAAGAGATTTGTAGATCGCAACTAGCAGAATCTACTCATATAAAAATCTTTTAAATCGGTTAAAATACAACGAATCAGGATATTTTTTAATATTTTTAATACCCGAGGTGTCCAACTTTGGGACCCTGTGAACACGTTCGCGTTATGTCTATATCGTCAAAACTCTACTATTACTGCGTGAAATTTCATTAAATTTTTGAATGGGACACTGTGAGTGGTGCGCTTCAATAACATCACTTATGAACAGGACAACCAAAAATATGCTCTAAAAAAGGTGTTTTATGCGCATAAAAAATGTTCTTAGAATAGGAAAATAGGACCCTAAAATTAAAAAATATGTTCTTAAAATATTATTATTTCTTGTAAAATTTTAAATTATTTACTTCTCATTATAAAAATAACTTGGTTTTTATATTAGCAATTGAAAAAAAAATATAATAATAATTAAATCTAATACATTTTATCAATTACAAAATTTCTATCAATTTATAAGATAAAAATTATTAGGGAATCGGATTTTAAAAACGTATGTACTGTGACATAAAGTTTCACTAATTCCAAAATATGTGAAAAATTCTATTGGATGCAAATTACACATAAGTTTTCTCTTACGTGTAAAATATTTTATTTGTTTAAATTAATAAATAAAATAAAAATATACCTAAATATACAAATAGTTAAAAACATGATTAAAAGAAGTTTAGTAAAATAGAAAATTATTATTTTTGTTTCAATACGCGACATCTCGATATCTATATTTGAGAAAATGAAAAACATACATTTATTAAAAATTTCATTTAACTAAGTAAACTATTTTCGTACCAATTTAAATCCTGGCGGCTTTTTGTACTGTGACCATTTATTGGGTACATCAGATTTGCATTTGGCGCATGCAATTTCATTTAAATAATAATTTTTTTTTTTGCCGACTATTATTCACAGCCATACAACACAATTCACGCATATTTTTCACAATTAATTTATTATTCGAGTATTTTGAATACCGATTTAATTTTACTATTTTATAATTAATATTATATAGTGATATGGATATTAAATGATAGAGAAATAGTCCAAATAGAAGTTGCAAAAAAGTCCTTTAAATAATTCATACTTCAGTATCCATGAAAGTTTCCAACAAATAATTTCCAAAATAATATATGTTAAAGATTCCAATAGCCAGTTTCAAGTACCAAAATTTTATGGTTTTAACCTCATTACTTTAATCTGTACAACGATTTGAAAATTATTCCTAAGAAAAAATGCTATAATTTGTTTTTTAGTTATGAGACATCAATCATGTAAAACCAATATAGTAATTTTTGAAGACATAGTATTTAAATTTTATTTTTTCTTACCTTATATGTAAATAAAAAATAAAAAAGATATAGCCGGTCAAGCCCGAAAATATGATACCCCACACCATTATGCAGGGGTCTTACATTTCGTGGAGGGGTGTTATATTGGACATGTGGACAATTGTGGACCGATACTTTTACTAAGTGTAAAATAAAATATATGAATACAGAATATTACGTCAATACTAACATTTACATGAATTTATGCACTTTAGGGTGTTTCCTGAAAGTGGGCTTATATGGGAGCTATGGTAAATTATGGAGCGATCCTCATAAAATTTGGCACTATGATTTCTACTTATATAAAACATATTTGTGTCGAATTTAAATTTGATACTAACATTTGTATGTGATTTTCGGAAGAGGGTTTTATGTGGGAGCTATAGTCAATTATGGACCGATCTTCATGAAATTTGGCATAATGATTGAAAGTTATACAAAACTTCCTTACACCGAATTTCATTAAAATATTGCTATATCTAATGCATTTATAATCGTTAAAACCCTATTTCGTCTTTGTGGCATGAAAGTCCTACGTGCCAAATTTCATTCAATTATCTTCAATATTGCGATCTGTACTTTGTACAAAACGTTTACATGGACAGCCAGCCAGGCGTCCTGCTAGCCAAACGAGCGGTCGGACATCGTTAAATCGACTCAAAAAGTGATTCTGAGCCGATTGGTATACTTTAATGTGGGTGTTGAATGATTTTTTTCTGTGCGTTACAAACATCAGCACAAACGCATAATACCCCAACAACCTATGGTAGTGTGGGGTATAAAAAGCTGTAGTCAGTCAAGCGCACCCATATAATACGCTAAAAGTTATTTTCGGGAGGTATAGAAATTGTGATCATATATGAACCCATCTTTGTTAAAATTCATACTGCGATTTATACAAAACTTACTTATGCCAAATTTAGTTCAAAATGCAGCATTTTTATGGAATTTATGCACATTAAATAGATTTTCTGAAATTAATATTATAAGGGAACTATATTTAATTATGAACCGATTCTCTTGAAATTTGGTTGTGTCATTTATGGTTATATTGAATTGGTATCGAATGGGAGCTCTGGTCAATTAGTGACCGATCTTTGCGAAATTTAACAGCATGATATATCCTTAAATACTAAATAATCGTGCCAAATTTTATTTCGATACTAACATTTTTATGGTGAATAAACATAAAAATATTTCTCGAGAGGGGACCTCATATGGAAATTATGGTTAAACACCTAAAATCTTGAAATTTTAATATACAAATAATATCGAATAAAAACATTCCTTTTCCGTTTTTCATAAAAATATGCGCATATTTAAAATAATTATTTTCTCTAAAGCAAATTCTTTTTTCAACAAATTTCTATGTACAAAAAATACTAAAAATTTCTTCCCTGTATGAAAATTTAGTATGCTTTTTGTATGTTAAATAATTAAACAATTCGAATCGAGACGTTTTTGGACTTTGAAATATATGAAAAAATAAATCAATTTGTTTGTTTTTTGTTCGTCCTCAAAAAAAAAAAAAAAAAAAAAAACGTCACTATTAATTACATTAAATTATTTTCATAAATAACGTTAATAGTTTGTAAACAGTCAATATATGGAATTTTTAAAGAATTTATTTTACAAAAATAATATAGGTTTATAAACATTTCTAAAGCAAGAAAGAAAAAAAAATAATGTCGAAAAGTTGTCATTTACAACGGTAACTTTAAAGATAAAATTTTTAAAATTTTTAACATTTTATAAAATATTACGAGCGCATATTAAAGAGATATTTGTTTAAATATAGTGAGGACTCTCTCTACTTTAGGATAGGTGCAAATCACTTATATGTATGTGTATTTTTATTCGTCCAAAATACATTAAATTTTCGCAAAATTACAACTGCAAATTTGCTGTTTTGAATTTTTTATTGAAATTTAGCATGGAAATTGATAGTATTTTCAGAAGATTTTATCTTTTAACTCTTATCGTATATTGCAAAAAAAAAATAATAATAATAATATAAAGCGATTGAATTTTAAAGTTTTCAGAAGTTTTTATCTTTTACCGTAAAATTGATTCATTGTTTAAACGACCTTATTCGCGTCCACGTTTCAATTCTTTTATTTGATGTTCTGTTATCTCATATTTTTCTTAATGAACCCAATTAAGAAAACTTTTTAATAAATGCAGAATAAAGTATTTTTTTTTATGACAGAAGATATCAAATTTGAATTAATTACACCGTTTTGAACCAGAACATGTACATGTGAAACTCTGAGTCAAATATAAGAATACTGCGTACTCACTTTTTAATTTTCTGATCTTTTCTCCTTTTTAAAGGACATCAAAGTTTTAAGAATACAAATTTCAAAAAAAAAAAAAAAAAAAATAATAATAATAAGAATAATAATAATTTAATTATTTCTTTATTTAAAGATTTCCGTCTTTCTGTCTCGCTGGTCGTTTGGCTTTTTTCAGTCCATGTTAACTTTGTGGGCAAACTATAGGTTGCACGTGTTAACATAATTTTATAGGATTTCGCATATCTGATTATTTTGGTATATGGACAAAGTCTATTCATGTTAGATACAGCCGGTCCATTAATTCTACATTTTTTCGACGCTCAAAATGTTTTAATAAACCTGTATTTTATTACAATTTTATTATATAAGATTTATTTAAGCACAAACATGAATGCAACATTTTACGAAAATAGTCCCATAATAATTCATAACTTCCCCAAAAGCGGGCTTTTAAAAACAGCTTTATATTCAAAAATAAAAAAATTATTATTAATTCCGAAAATCACTTAAAAGTGCTCCATTCCATCCGTATATCATTTTAGTGTAGAATTTCATAAGATCGTGCTATAAATTTTTAATTATTTTAAATAACTTTCTTATACTGAATACTTAGTAAGTATAATTTAATTTTAAAAGACAGTATTTTCTTTGAATATTTAAAGTCTCCTTGATTAAAAATAGGATCAGAAAATTAAAAAGGTTAGTATGCCATTTTACTATGTAGGATATGTACTTTCTTATATATTTATAAGTGCAAAAACTAATATCGAGTTTTGATTATAAAAAAAATTCTTTAATCGATAAATAAAGTTATCTAAATAGTAATATTTATGTTCATTAATACGCAATAATTCTCACTTATAATTAAGAAAAAGAGCTACAGTATCAAAATTTAAGTATGTTATGGAGTAAATGTAAGTCTTCAATATTTATATATATATATATATATATATATATATATATATTTTTTTTTTTTTTTATTTGATATCTATATTTTAAAAAATATATTGTGTAGAAATAATAAAATTAATTTTGGAAAAATGTATATCTTTAAAAAAGAGTAAAGATCAGAAAACGAAAAACTGAGTACGCAGTATTACTACAGATGTTATAAATATATAACACAGTGTTATGACTAAATTCCCAAGGTCAAATATATTCCTATTTTTTTATTATTATTATTTTTTTATTTATATTCAATATACAATAACGTATATAATATTCATTATCGTATCAGCCTATTCCCATTATTGGGGCAAGTTGGCAGTCTTATAAGCTAATATGTACAATATTTACATTTAATTACATTACAAACAATAGAAAATTCAGTATAATATTTGTTAAGATATTTATAATTTCAATAGGAAATACTATTCAAATAATGTATTAAATGTAAAGAAAGAAGCGTTTCAATTTTATTAAAAAGATATTCTTTAGAAGATGATTTAAATATTGAGATTCTTAAGCTATCGTGATATAATGTATGTATTTGACGTGATATAATGTAATTGATTGTGTGTAAAACATATAGTTCGATGACCTACATCCTGTAAGAATTTGAAAACATATTTCAAAACTTGGTATTCGTGAATTCCATAAATTGGTAAAATTGTCTTACAAACATTTTTATGTAATTAAACTGTAGGATATAACGTTGGTAAATTGTTGGTAAATGACTATTTTCAAAGCCCTATTCTGTATACGTTGAAGAGATGATTCTCATTATAAGCATATACGATTCCCATGTAACTCAAATGTGAATGTATTAAAGACTGATATATCATCAATTTATACTCAGTATGTGTTTAAACTTATATAAAATCCCAATTGTTGAAGCAATCGTCTTTTTAACTTCTGTGTGCTCGTAAAACTAAATCATTCTTAAAAAGATAAAATAGACACACATAAATATTTTCCGTGTTAAATTCAGATTATATATATATATATATATATATATATATATATATATATACATATATATATATATATTGAAAGTAATAGTGAGCCCAGTCCACTTCCCTGAGGTAATCCATAGTCCACAGCTCCAATGAAACTGCTGTCCTCATTATTGTTTCCTATTTGAAAAATAACTTTCCAACAACAACACTTGCTTCATTACCCTTTACACCATATAACGACAAGATCAAACGCTTTAAAAAAATCGAGGAAGATACCTGCCACTCCACTAGAACCTTCATCTAGACTTTTACAAATATATTGAACTACGTTTAAGATTGCATCCTCAGCACCTCAACCTTTCCTAAAGCCAAACTTAAAGTTATATCTAAAATTATTCCCCTCCATGTAATGTAATAGTCTCTCATAAATAATCTTCTCAAAAATTTTATCTATCTATCTATCTATCTATCGTCCAAAGTAATTTTAAAAGTACAAAATTACAGAATTATTAAAAATATTAGCGATTTTATATAAAAAATTCAGAAATCGTCAAATTACTTAATTTATAAAAAAAAGTGGCATAAAATCGGCACACTTAACACCACTGGGTCCACAATGCAATTATAAAGTGACCGCACATCTACAAAAACAACAATTGCTTACATTTTGTTAGACCAGGTCAGGGTTCCTAGATTGTTTTCGAATCTTTTCCCCAAATAGCAAAATCTCATCCCCAAAAATCCCCAAATAACTGCTTATATTATCCCCAAAAATTCCCTCTCAGAGATTGAAACCAAATTTTTAACGTTACGGAATCATATTTAGTATAACAGTTATTTTTTTTTATCCCCTTCTCATTATACTTACTAAGTATTAATTAATATCAGGCGTAATATTATGTTTTTTTAAATATTTCCTAAGTTAAAAACAAAAATTATGGAAAGAAAAATCCCCCAAAAAAATTCCAAAAATCCCCAAAACGTTAAATTCATCCCCAACAAATCGCCTAATCCCCAAACTAAAAAAGAAATCCCCAATTTGGGGAAAACCCCTAATCTGACAACACTACACTACACTAGGCGACACGTCGCAGGGACTCTTATTGTTTTTGTTGTTGTTACAACAAAAACCGGGACTTATGCTAGAATCTGCTAAATCAAAAATCTTTATAGAACCGAAAAAAAACGTGTTAAAATCAAATGATATACAGATATGCCTGAAAAATTAAATCTCAAAACCTTCCTGCCTCATTGTTCCATATAATTTTGAAAAATTTAGGGAGGGGCCTAATAATAAAATAGATAAATAAAAAATTACTTACATTATTGCTCATATTTTTTGTTCCCTTCAACTTTTAGTTTCATTTAAAAACCTGGAAATGAAGAAAGGAAAAATTTATTAGGCAAACACTTACTAACCTAGCATTCCATACCACAATTAAAATTTTTGGAAGACCTGAAAGGAAAAACGAAAATCATTATATGAGAAAAATAAAATATAAATGTTAAATTACTTACCTGATTTCACACAAAAGTGATTTTGAGTCGATTTGTATGCTTTAAGGTGGGTGTTGGATGATTTTTTTTTCGTGCGATACAAACGTCAGCACCAACGCATAATACCCCAAACACCTATGGTAGTGTGGGGTATAAAAATATTGCTTTGATGATTTTCGTCCAAATAATAAAAAGAAGATATTGCGTAAATTTCTTCCAGGAAGATATCTTCCAAACGTTTATACTGTACCAAGAGTGCATACAATTGTGTATGAATGTATATGTGTAAAAGCTATATTTAGTGATCATAGTAAATAGTAATAAAAAGGCACAGGGTTGCATTTTAATTGATAAAAAAAATATTGACAATTTTAGAATCTAATGAAAATAACAACAAAGAAATGGATAGAGGGATTTGTTTATTGAGGTCTAAAAAAAGGAAATAAAAAATAGATAAAAAGAAGAAATATAAAAAAAAGGAAATTCCGAATTTTAATAAAACTTAAATTAAACGGTTATATACAAATTAGTAAAGAAAATATAAACTGAAAAGAAAAAAAAAATACATAAAAAGTAACGGCTGTAAAGGAATAAAAGAAATAGAAATAAAAAAATGGTAATATTATTGAAAAAAATTATTATTGTTTAAATATTATTATAAAAAAATCAATATTAATAATTTAATTTATACGTTAATTATTTAATTTATTTTTTAAAATTTTTAAATAAATTATATTTTGTATTTGAATTTTTATAAAAAAAAATGTTGGAAGAAAGTTCATGTGGGATTTGGGGTCGCTGAAGAAATTCCAAGTGCAAATTTTTGCAACTAGGTTGGGAGAGCAACTAATCAGAATAACACCTGTCTGATACCATCGGTTGTTGTGCTTTATTGTGTGTTGTTGGTATTTTAGTTTCCGTTCATTTTGTTGGTTTTTTTTTTTTGTATTCGGGCAAGGGTCAGGCGAGAAGGGTTGGAGCCACCTGAGAGTAAATCAGAAGCTAGTCCAAAATCCATCTTGTTCAACTGGTCTGTAACAAATGATATCATAACGTACCCTTTTGGTGATAAAAAAAAAGCCTGAGAATGATATTATTTATAATTCTAAGTTGATACAGGTTGCTTCCTAAAATAATAATTAAACTAAAAGTAATGCAAAATTTTAGATAAATTTTTAAAATTTTTTACTATGTTTTTTAAAGTCAAAGTTTTTGTTATTGAAAATATGAGTTTTTTCAGATAATTGGCTCGTGTGGAGTAATTTACCAGTTGCTTGCCACAATTTTTTTCAAGAACTTCTACCTAATTTAAATAATTCGAAAAAGTGCCAAAACTATCACATCTTTTTCAAAAATAATCTTTTTCAAAAATTTATCGTTTTCGACTACTGCTGGATGTAGTTTGCACGTTCAATATTTTTCAAAATTGCGCTTAATTTAAAAATATATTGAAATTTTCACTATATTTTTCAAAAAATGTAGAATTTTTATTTTTAAAGTTATAGGGCAAAAATGCAAAAAATCAGGTCCAAAAATAATAAATGAAATTTTTGAAGTTATATATCTTTTAAGCAATTGGAAATAATATAGTACATAAAGCATGTTTTTCTTTATTTTGCTTATTAGAAGTAAAATACAAAAATATTTAAATTGGTTCACATTTGTAAAAGTTACAAGCTCCGATATATTTTTAAAAATGGTTCAAATTTGACACCCACTGTAGCGCCGTCTGTGTTTCAGTAACCCACTTCAGCAGAAAATATTCTCAAAAGCAAGTTTCATTAAGATCGGTCTAGCAGTTTGAAAGATGCAGAATTATTATCACTTATTTTGCAAAAAGTCCCACTTTGTAGTGTGCTATAGTTGATAATTTTGCCTTTAGAGGAAACTTCTTCCAAATTACGTAATAAATAATGTTTTAGCCAATAAATTTTTGCTAAGGGAAAGTTTTAAGTCACAGTTTTAAAAGTAAATCAACGCAAGAAATTTAGTGTCAGCATTTATCTTCTCATGTGTTAAAAAATGTTGCTAAAAATCTGCTTTCAGTAAGTCGGTTATCATTTAGCAGAATTCTTCATTTTTGAAATTAGCCAAACCATTCTGCTAAATCTAGCAATTTTTTTTAATGCTAAAATGACAACACTGTACAATAAACAAACTAAAATACATAACACAAACTAGTACAAACAAAAAAGTACTTTTTGAACAGTAACTGTAGTGATGGAAAATTCAGTACTATTGTACTTTTTCAGTATTTTGAACATAAAATTATTAAATTTAAAAAGTCAAATGCATGAGAAAATGTTCTCCATGTTCTTTTAGCATGTGTTTAAACATAAAGAATTTATTCCCAATATTCTTCCGACGTTATTGCTTATGTTAAGAATAAATAAAATAAAAAGTGTCTGTTATCAAAAAGAAACATTTTTAGATCTGTCTAACTTTTTATTCGTGTATGTATTTATCACACAAATACAGTTGTAACTCTAAATAACTTAATTTTTCATGAATTATAAAGCAATCATACTATTTAGTATATACTTTTAATCTCAGAAAAGTACAATTTTGACTTGATTTCAGTACCACTTCAAAATTTCTATTTTCCATCCCTGGTAACTTGTATATCATAGACAGTAACGTTAAGTCGCTTTAGTGAGGCATTGAAATTGCTAGCGAGTGGGTATTTTTTGTTTGGAGTTCGCGAGACTTTCTTTTTTTTTTTGTATTATTAAATTATTTAGAAATAAACAATTTATTTTATTTAAATATATACATCTCTATTTAAAAAATGAAGTAAGTAATGAAACTGAAAGTAGAAGTTAATTAATTAATATTTACAACTGCAATATAACGTTTATTAATTTACGAAAACGAAAAATTAAATCGTCATTGCCAGAGTTTTTAAATTGATATTATATTAATTGTTAATTTTAAGTTATCGGCATTAACTAAACTTTATGTTAACTATTTTATTAACTTTGTTCATACATGTATTCGTATGTTTACTCAAGTTTCAGAGCCAGTCATTGACAATGTACATAAATATCAAAATAATCTTAGAAAGTTAACTTTTTTGCTAAAGTTAAAACCAGGTATATATACATGCTAGGGTTGTCATTCAAACAGAAATTATTCGATTATTCGAGGAGCACCTTTTTATTCTTACCGAACGAACAAAATTTTTCAATTTAAAATAAAAAATGCGATCAATTTTTAACGATAATTTTTCAAAATGAATTTTTGTTAAATTATTATATTGTACACAATTTTCCTTTTTGAAATTATAAGTGTAAAAATGTTGTTTAGTAAGAAAACCCTGTCAAAAATTTTTAAAATTTCGTTATGATATATAAATGTGAAAAACACGTGTTAATTTCGGTTTAAAGCCTTTTACGGGCATTGAGGTCACATTATTATTCAGAAAAATAAATAAAATAGCTTCTCTAAAGATTTAATCAAACGTATTAAAGTTAGAATAAACGGGAGTGCACATTTATTTTTAAAATATTCAACAAAAAGTGAAACAAAAGTATATGCAAATGCTTTATTTGAGAAGAGATATTTTCATTTATTATTTAATTAAAAAATTATTTTAATAATTCAAGTGATGTAGAAATAAGCGAATATTCTGAAATATATGAAATGGTTTGTTAACGGAACTCAATCGAGTAATCAATAAATAATATTAAAAATTTTAAAAATATATTTTAGCAATATTGATGATCATTGACTTTATTTAGAAAAATCTAAAAAGAACAGGAAAACTGGATTTGCTTTTAATGCTATTCTTACTGTATTACCACCATCAATGGGATTTTTTCCGCATCTGCCTTTATTAAAAAACAATAATTGTTTTAAAGCAAAAAAAAAAAAAAAAATTATATTCTCTATGAATAGTTATTTTTAAAGAAATATAATTATATAACACTGTGCGACAAATGGTAGGAGTCAGTAATCGCGAAGGGTTGAAACTACCGGGGAAAGTTATATTGGTAAAAAAGAAGTTATACGTGTCCCGGCGTTTCGCTGGGTCACGTCTAGGAATCGAGATATATCGATTTAAAGTTAGTAACTATCATATAGGGGAAATTGTGACCTTTGGTGGTCTTTTTTTTTTTTTTGACATAACTCGAGAACCACCAGTCCGATTTTGCTGAAACAAATTTAAAAAAATTAGGAATTACAATTCCTTTAATCTGTTCATACAACGTTTCGCTACATAAGCAACAGTTTCGCAGTTATAAATAAATGTATGAAAAAAAAAACTATTTTTTGCGTAAAAAATTGAATTTTTTTAATTTTAATTCATAAAAAATCCAAAACGGTAAAAAAGTATCAAGTCCTATTACTTTCACGTAAAGTCACATAACCTTTAAACAAAATGAGACATAGATCATGAAAATCGATAGACGCGTTTCGCTTTTATTCACAATTAAGTGAAGGTATCTCATTTTGACAAGAATATTGATTTTATGTTTCAATGAATTTGGATAATATTTATTATATATTATTTATTATAATTATTAACACGTAAAATTAAAAATTATTAGAGGTAATTATTAGGTTATTACATAGATACATAGGTTATAAAAATCGATGAACGCAAAACTTATTTTCGTTTGTTTGCGCCCTTTACTTTCTTGCGTGGTGGTTCGCCCACTTGTTCAGAGTCTGTATCGGATGAGGATCTGCCTTCATCTGGAAAAAATCAATTGTTTTTAATCAGTCAGTTAACTTCATTTTTGTGACTTACCCTCGGAGGAAACTCCCATTGTATATTCTTCTTCTTCATCTTCATTGTCGGGATCGTACGTCTTTTGCGACCACCAACAAATTTCAGCCACCAGCGAATCGAGCCTTTTGCCTTTATGTCTCGTTTCCATTGGCATTGCCACTTGATGGAAGCGCTCGCCATGTTCACCCGACTCTGAGGCTAGCTGCTTGCTGAAGTATTCGAGATGATGATGCAAGAAGTGAATTTTGAGGGACATATTCACTCCAATTTTCTGGAAGTAGTGCAACATCTTGGTCACAAGAGCGGGGAAATTGTGTGCTCGCGTACTTCCCAAAAAATTTCGTATGACTTTCTTCACTGCCCTCCACGCAAAGTAATCATTACCGTCTAAAGCACCTTTAAATTCCTTTGATTTCATGAGCTTTCGTATATCCGGCCCATTCAGAACACCTTCCTTCAATTTTGCTTCGCTGATTCGTGGAAAAATATTTTCCGAACAATCAAGAATTTTCGGTTGCTTCACAATGGCCTTGATGAAATTTTTTACGATTCCCAGTTTGATATGGAGAGGGGGCATGAGGACGTTCTCCATTGGTACCAGTGGATCATTTACGCAGTTGTGTCCTTTCTCCGTTGGATCTCGAGCAAGCCACTCATGCGCTTCGTATTGGTTTCCTTTAAATCGGCCTCCTTGGAGACCTCTTAGCATCGCCACGACTTTCAGATCACAACTGATCCGCCACATGTGATCAGTGTAGCAAACTTTATCCAAAATTATTTTCATGGAATCGTATGTTTCGCTCATGTCTGTGCTGTAGCCAATGGGAATGCTTGGTTTTTTATTATATTTATGTAGCAAAACGACTTTCAGACTTGATTTCCCTTTATATCGTGGCAGTAAACAAATGTATTCCCTTCGTTGAGTGTGTAGTACCGTTGGAATAGCAATTGTTGTCTTCAATATCCGGTGACTTTGACATTAGGCTCCAAATTGTTGCCTTCTTTCAAAAGCTGGGCAAGTTTTTCTGCTTCACGTTGAGAAAGGTTTAATTCTGCAACAATATTGTTCATTCTTGCTTGTGATATTGGAATTATTTTGTTCGATGGGCCGGCTTCTGGTGTTGGTTTATAGGTGGAATCCGATTGATCCATTGTTTCAATAGGAAAGAAGTTTCTCTGTCAGGACTTGGAAGCGGTGGAATTGGTATTTCATCCGAATGCGGTAGAGGTATTTGTGCACTTTTAACAGATATGTAAACTCTTCGTTTAAGGCCTTTACGATTTACTCCACATATTTTGTTTGCGCAAGCGTAACAGTTGTCGGAATTGTGCTCTCCTGGATCAGTCCAAATCATTGGTACACCTAAACGAAGTGAACTGCGTTTCTCTTGGATCCACATGTTAAGACCATTGTAGCACGTTTTACAAATTTTGTCTGGGACCCACGAAACGCCGCGAATTATTTCGCAATCAAAATAAAGTTTAAAAGCGCGCTCCACTTGCTCAGTGAGTAATGCAGCATTTGTTGAGAAAGCTCTTTTGCCACAAACGTAACAAAATAAATTGATATTTTCTGGACAATTTGCACTCATTTCGGTTTTATACTTTTATTACTTTTTCGTCACTTTAAAAAAAAACCGGACTTTACGCGTTCGGAGACACTTGTTGAACGACAAAAATCGATCAGTGAACACCTATAAATACTTCGTAAGTTTCAATATTTTACTGAGAGGTACTTATGAATTCGCGCATCTTTTAAGGGTGGCTATAAACCTGATTCGTGTGCGTTTAAAATTTTTCGAAACGTTCTAAAACATAACCACTCATAAATGTGGGTGTAATTTGTGTAAAAAAATCATGCAGGTAGCCAACGGAAAAAACCCAAATAATTAAAAAAGTGCACTTTCCTTTTTTCCTTTTAATTGTCCACGCACATTTATGACCGTTTTTTAGTTTGTTACCGCTACCATAAAAATCAAATAACCTTTTGTTTATTACTTTTTTTTTAATTCTGACAATCATAAAAAAAAGTCATCGATGTTTTTTCCAAGGAATTTTGAAATTTTTAAATTCATACCTTCACTTAATTGTGAATAAAAGCGAAACGCGTCCATCGATTTTCATGATCTATGTCTCATTTTGTTTAAAGGTTATGTGACTTTACGTGAAAGTAATAGGATTTGACACTTTTTTTACCGTTTTGGAGTTTTTAATTTAAATTCAATTTTTTAGGCAAAAAATAGTTTTTTTTTCATACATTTATTTATAACTGCGAAACTGTTGCTTATGTAGCAATGTATGAACAGATAAAAAGAATTATAATTCCTAATTTTTTTAAATTTGTTTCAGCAAAATCGGACTGGTAGTTCTCGAGTTATGTCAAAAAAAAGACCACCAAAGGTCACAATTTCCCCTATATGATAGTTACTAACTTCAAATCGATATATCTCGATTCCTAGACGTGACCCAGCGAAACGCCGGGACACGTATAACTTCTTTTTTACCGATATAACATTTCCCGTTGGTTTTATCACATCCCGATTTTGACTGTCGCATAGTGAGTTTTTGCATTTTTTCAACTTGTAAATAATTATTCGAACAATATATGTTATTCTTTATTCGTTCGACTAATCGAAGAAAATTCAAATTTTATTCTATCACACGAATAATTAATACCCAGCAAAAAAAATCAACATTTTCACCGCATCGAAAGCAGAACTAATCGCATATTTTGCATCTTTTGGAAGTTATTAATAATTACTTCAAGTGAAAAATGTCTTTTGTAAGAAAAATAATAATTTCACCAAATTAGAAGTATTTTTTATTAACTTCTAACAAAGCTAAAATAAAAGAAATTCAAAAGAACAGTAAAAGAGAACTTTTGATTATGGTCTAATTTTAAAGACAAAACCATAAATTAAAAGAAATAGTTTTTTAACATTACGAAAAAAACATAACGTTTAATGAAATATTATATTTCATAAAAAACATGGTCCGAACTGCTTTTCGACATTTTTAAATCACTATAAAAAACGTTAGTTTATGCATTATTATGATGCACATAACAAATCAATTATGATAAATCTACACACCACCACACAATGGTTTCAATGTCATGAAAATGATAAAAGAACTTAATATTTTGTTTTTTTTTTTTTAATTTCTGCATAAAAGAGTGAATTTTGCAATTTTAGGATTTTATTTGTTCTTAAGCCAGCGTTCATCTATCCGTGCGCCGTTAATTGACATCTTTGGTTAAGTTAAAGATGGCAGTTTTTAAGATAGCTTAACCAAATTATGCATATATATTTATAATGATTTAGTCATTAATTGAGGTGAATTTTATTCAAACCGGTTCATTATTTTATATAGTTCTCATACAAAAAATCCTCCCGAAATATGGTCTTGAGTGCTTTTCCACATAGATAGGGTAGGATATTAAAAAAAATAAATTTTTCAAATGTTTTATATGCACAACATTTTTATTGCAAAATATGAAAAGGATTGGTGCACTTTTGGCCCATATAAGACATACACCTAAGTACCAATTTTCAGTTTATAGATTTTTTAAATATATGAATATTAAAATGTGAAATGTTTCAAATAAAACTGTTTATTTGAATAACTCTAAAGAAATGAAATTTAAATAAAACTATTTTTTTATTTAAATATTTTCAACGAATTTTTCACATTTCCCACACAAAGGGTCTGAGATACATTAATGGTCGTGGGAATTTGTAATAACTTTACCATTTTTTAACGGATTTTTAGTAATTTGCAAAGTATATCCTTAATACCCAAAGAATAATTCTATAGGTAATTAAAATCAAAATTTTATATTTTTTACCAACAGTCTGTTAGTTATACAATCATTTTGCTAATTGTCTTCAGAAAACTTGAATTTTTACAAACAAATACAAGCTAAAAGTTCGTACTTTTTATTAACATATCTAAGCCCAAAAGATCTGGTCTATCAAATACGAAAAATACCCCAAATTTGGACCTTTAAAAAAATATTTAAAAATATTTACATACAAAATTCAAAAATAAGAAACTACCTTAGTTTAACAGTTCCACCATAAAAGTTTTATTTTCAAATATGTATAAGCAGTCGATTTCAACAAAATTTCGACTTTTTTCACTGTACACGAAAACACCCGTACTTTGCCAACTTTGACATCTCACTACAAATTAACTAAACTACACAGATAATTGATTTTAAAAATTGGCTATACAAAATTTTATTTAGATTCACCATTATTAGAAAAATTCAATTTTTAGTTTTTAATTAATCGCCACTTGTAAGCCATTTGAAACTATAGTGCACCATTTTTAAATTATCTATAATATATTGTTACATTTTTACTTTTTAAAAACTATGGTTTATTTCCTTTTAAACAAACAGTATACTTTGATTTAAAATAAAAACAGTTTAATAGTTGTAACGACTCTTTATTTTATTTAAAATGTACAACAACAACAGTTTAAATAATCACTATCTATTCTAATACACACACAGTCAAATTACAAACTTTATACACCAGACTTTAATAAAGCCAATGCAATTAATTTGTATTTACTTAACGATGCTTCCAACTAGACTGACTCAATGGTGTTCTTACGACCAATTTATATACACTGCACTACCATCTAGATGCTACTCGAAAGCTCTATTTCTACAATGTTCTTAACGGAGAAACTAGTATATTCGAATTCCAGAGCTTTCGATGTTACTGTTAGCAGCTTCAACATTTATTGTTGCCATACTTACAAGCATGGAGAAAGCTTTTCATTCAATGTTGTATGTTTAAAGCTATGTTAATAATTTCTACAGATATGTTAACTGCTGTTAACATAAACAAAAAGGTTGAGAAGTATTGAGAAGCTTTTCATTCAATGTTGTATGTTTAAAACTATGTTAATAATTTCTCAAGATATGTTAACTGCTGTTAACATAAACAGAAAGGTTGTGAAGTATTGAGAAAGGTTGAGAAGCATTATTTAAGTTTAAACCAGCCGTTAAACTTAAATAATTGAATTCAAGTACAATTTCGTAACAATATGTACAATCAAATAATGTACCGAAACCAAATCTTTATGTTGTTCTTAAAAACGTAGGCTAAAATTGTTGTTGTAGTCTTTTGACAAAACAACTAAACTTAAATTTTTTTCAGGAGATCTATAAAACTAAAGCATAGACGTGTATAAATACGTATAAACCATAATGAAAATTTTACAAAAGACGATAAAAACTTCATAAAATCATAAAATTTAATCGTTTTCTTACCATTTTCAATAGTTGGTAAGATTTATTAAACATCTATTTGTATGCAAAGAAAGTATAGCTAAAAAATTCGGATTATAACATGCAAAATTTTGCAAATATTTTTGTAGAACAATAGTAGTAATGAATGTTTATAAATACTTTATATTATTAATTATAATTTCATTCAATTTCGGGCCAAGTGAGCTGTATATATGCATAAATCAGTGTATCAAATTTCATGAAGATAGGTAGAAAACTGACCATGGCTTTCATATATGCCTATTTTCCTAAAATCACTTTAAAGTGCATAAGTTCAATATAATTTCTAGCATAATAATAATAATATTTAACGCGAATAAGTTTTATATGGGTGGAAAACATAGTGCAAAGTTTCGTCACAGTCGGTCCATAATTGACCATAGCTCATAAAAAAATGTAATTTAAATGGTAATTTCACGATATTATTACATATATATATGTTTTACCGTTATATAATTTACACCGTCATATCTTTATCTTTTTTTACACCAGTCGACAGTCGAAGTCCTTTTGGAGGAGAACACTTCTAGTCACTGTCCCATCACTGTTAATAAGTGTCGTCACTATTTGTTTTGTCAATCCACTTTTTTGTTTACTTGTTAATCCATATAATCTTAGTGTATTTGTTGTAATTATTGCATTGCTATTGTTATTCTTTCTTTGTTATTTATTTTAAATATAAGTAAACTAATGCATGTACGTATAATATTTAGGTAATATTATTTTTGTTGTTTTTAATAACGGATTTAAATAAATATTAATTTATTTAAATAGGACTTCTTATAATTTGTGTACATCAACCGCTCGTAGTACAATTGCAATTTCTTTCGAGGAATTCTTGAATCCATTTTAAACGCTGCCGATAACAGTGGAATAAAATAAAAATTATTTTGTAATTTTAATAACATTTTGGACTTTTGGAATTCTTGGCCCGCAGAGCCAAAACATAGAATTTATATAACATTGGCACAAATATTACATTTTTCGGTGCAACTCAACCGGTTGCAATTCTTTTGAGGAATTTCTGAAGTCCATTTTAAGAACTCTCGTATTTGTGGACAAAATATCATTTATTTTGTAATTCCAAATAACATTTTTGGAATTCTTGACCGTAGAGCCATAGCATACGTTTCGTAGAATTTGTGTAACATTTGCACAAATATTTCGTGGAACAAAATAAACATTATTTTATATTATTAAAAATATTTTCGGTAGTTCGAATAGAATATTGTCTTGGAGCAAATATACAAAAATTTGTATGATTCAAATAAATAATAAAATTTATTTGTACATCGATTTTCAATTTTCTTTTTTTCGAAGCGAAACATATTGAATATTTAAAAGAAAATTGGAAAGGATGGGGATAAGACTGACTGAAGTTTTAGAGTCGTATTTCAAGCAGATTTGCAACATTCAAAGGTAAATTGAAAAGTCTGTCCATCCGATCCCACACAAAGTGATGTGAAAGAAATTTATGTTGCAGCCAAAACAAAATTGTTGTCAATCTTAAACAAAACTCGTTGTTCTAATTCAATGGAACAAAGTTTTCTTAAATAATCTATAGAACTTTCTTGTCAAACTAGTTTGCCCTCGTTGAAATTGCCTCTCTTCGATGGAAAGTATGCATATTATAAACGATTTATAACGTCGTTTAGCAATATGGTCGATGCTAACTCGTCCATAACTCCAGTTGATAAATTTAGTTATTTATTAAATTGTCTTTCTGGTTCAGCCCTAGCAGTGGTTTTAAGTGACGGATGAAAACTACCCGAAGGTTCTTGAAAGGTTAAGGGAGCTGTACGAAAACAAAGTTCTAATTTTCCTTGAACATATCACTGCCTGAAATGTCCAAAGGTGATAGTGATTCGTTGCGAAATATTATAGATATCGTTTCTGCAATTCGTGGTTCACTCTTATCGCTTAGATCAAATGTCATGAATGCCAACATAACTCATATCCTTTTGTCAAAGTTGGTTGAAGGATCCAAACAAAATTATGATGAAAAAATAGATTTGAAATCGTTGCGCTCTTGGCATACCTGCTATGACATTTTGAGCCATCGATGTTAATTTCTGGAAAGTCATGAAAAGAAAACTGAATTAAAAACTAGTTCTATTGGTTCTAAACTAAAATCGAATTTTCTTGTCACACAAATATATACTTAAATTCGAATGCCAATTCAACTCTTGCGTACTGCAACAGCTCTGAGCATCATCTTATCATCTGATCTTCATTTTTGTCACTCGTAGTTTCGCATCGTTTTAATTTTAATGGGCACTGCATAAACTGCCTTCGAAAGGGTCATTTAGTCTCGAAGTGCCCTCTAAAAGTCGTTGCCGCGTTTACCAGTTCTCTCATCGTAGTATTCTACCTAAAACTAGTAGATTTAAGCATATAAACAATAATAACACAGGGGAATAAAATTGAACTTTTTTTGTGCGGTCTGGAACTTTGTTGCAAGTTTTTACTAATTTGAGGTCGCTGACTTACAAATCTAATCTCCAAAATTAAGGCACTTTCACTACATAAATGGGAATAACTTGAAAACGGTTCACCATATTCAGTTAAAAAAAAAATCCGAAAACCAGCAGCAATATTATCTTTAAGCCGTGTTTACATTATTTTTAATTTGCCCAATAGTTTCAGAGATATCGCTGAAGTTTTGAAAAAAATAACAATTTTAAAAAAATTCTTTTTACTCTTTCAAAATTCATAAAAAATTAAAATGCGACAAAAATCACAGTTTTGGTCTAAAAACAGTTAGTTAAACCTATTTCGAATGAAATCATTGCAATCGGTGCAGAACTTTTGATTTTATTCACAATTTACTGATTAAACTGAATTAATATAAATTGCGATTTCCATAAAAATATTTTTCAATGTGTATGTTGGAACAAAATTGAACTTTGTTTGTGTTGACTGTATATACGCGTATATGCACATGCTTACATTTTATGACCTAATAGTAAAAAATTACCCAAAAAAGTGATTAGTAGGTTCAGTCCATATCATAGGTACTTCAAATTGAAGCCCTTCCTTGACTCCTGTATCGCAAAGATTCTTCGTGGTCTTTTATCACAACCTCCGTGATCTTTTTTCTTTGCTTTTGTATATAAAATTTGCCACATATATAAGAAAAACTGTTGAGGTTGTCTACACAAGGACATAACGCTATACCTCGAAAAGTCGAGCTGGTAGAGAAAAATGGAGATAAGATTTGAAGTCACCGATCTTAAATTAATAAAAATTTGCAATTAAGTTCCAAAATGACTGTTCCCCAGTGTTTGAAAAAGGAGAATATAAAACAATTGTAAAAGGCTTTATCGTAAAGGGAAAATGAGTTACATATTCCAATTCCCAAAAAGTTGTAAGTTAAATAGGTGATGTTTATAGAGAACACCACGGTTGGACGCTGAAGAGTGATGATGAAGGACTCGCAAAATGGAATAGCAATTGTCCGGACTCAGTTACTAATAATGATGAAGGAGTTACTATTAAAATTAATAAAAATTTGCAATTAAGTTCCAAAATGACTGTTCCCCAGTGTAATTGAAAAAGGAGAATATAAAACAATTGTAAAAGGCTTTATCGTAAACCATTCGTCTTACTTAATAACATATAGTGAAAATGAGTTACATATTCCAATTCCCAAAAAGTTGTAAGTTAAATAGGTGATGTTTATAGAGAACACCACGGTTGGACGCTGAAGAGTGATGATGAAGGACTCGCAAAATGGAATAGCAATTGTCCGGACTCAGTTACTAATAATGATGAAGGAGTTACTATTAAAATGGCAGAAGAATACATTACAAAAACAGTCTTGGAATGTCCTGGAATCCAATTCAGGACATACTTCTGTTTCGTTTTGATTTGCTTGGTCTTTTGATCCCCATTGTCGTTTGTTGCAAAATACTGCTTCAAGAATTGTGGGTTCAAAACATCGGTTGGAATAATTCTCTCAACTCTAGCTTGACAAACATGTGGCTCCAAATGAAGGAAGATTTGGAGCACATTCATCACATCAAAATACTTCGCTATGTTTCTACTTCGAAAATCATTATCGGAAAAATTTACGGATTTGCAACAAGCATTTTGATATTGTATTTATTATCGTGTTTTCGAAAGTAGTTCGTATAAAACCACTTCATTAATCACAAAATTTAAGGTAGCTCCAATTGAGGATCAGCCCTTGTATCGTCTCAAACTATGAGCTGCCATATTACTTAATAGAATTGGTTGAAAATCACCGAGACCATAATCGAAAAATTCATTGAGTCACTCGACAATTCATAAAATTTACATTAATATATTTTAAAGGCCATCGAAATTGTTCATCTTCCAGTACAAGATCGTGAACACACATTTTGGAAAATCGTAGAGTTGCAAGACCAATACCTCCTTCTAATGGACGTAATCTTATCGAATACCTATTCAAAAGGGTTGCTCCTATACCGTTCCAAAATGATTATTGAAACGCAGACCTTTCAACGGGGGAGAATGTTGGAAGAGAACAATTTTAGTTACCGTTCTATGACTGTTAATAAGAGTCGTCACTATTTGTTTTGTTAATTCCCTTAATCTTATGGTTGTTGTAATTATTGCATTGTTATTGAAGCTTTTTTACTTTTTATTCTTTCTGTCGTTGTTATTTTAAATATAAGTAAGCTAATGCATATACCTATAATATTTAGGTAATATTATTATTATTGTTTTTAATAACGGACCACATGTTATTCATTTTGTTGTAAATTATTTTTGGTCCACAATAAGAATTTGTTAATTTTAAGTTATAGTAGCAATAGAACCTGCGAAGAGACAACATCTCAAAATAAAAAGCTAATTTAATTAGTTATTTTTTAATAGTTAATTTTTTAACGCAAATACAAAAACAATTTGACAACTTCGCGCGGTACGTACATGAAGAAATTGTAAATCAGCTGGGCTTTCGAGGTCACTTTCTTATTACTCTATAGTAATTAGCATACTACTTATTTTTTTCATAACATTTTGCCATTTTGTACGGGGGTTTTGTACTAACAAAATGTAAACAATTGTTTTTGTAGGTGTGCGGTCATTTTATCATTACATTGTGGTAATTAGTAAAAACTTTCTAGTTTTTTGCATTTAATATTTTTTTTTTTTTTTTGTGAAATATATATTCTTATGTTCAATAAATATACCTAAGAATCGGGGCTGCCAGATACATTTTTTGGGTAACCTCAAAATTTTATTAAAAATGTCCCTAACAAAGTCTCCATTCAACAAAGAAAGGCATTTTATCATTCTAAATAGTTATTTATTCATTTACTTATTATTTTTTGTTTTTATTAAGTATTTGTGCTTTCTCTTTATAGAGATAATTTTTGCGTGAATAATTTTACATAACTACATTAGAGCGCTATATTCGGCTGTGCCAAATCTATTGTACCCTTCACCACCTTACCGACAAATAATAAAATTTTCGCCTTAAATTATACTTTCATATTTGCACATTTATACTTACAAAAATAATCAAAATTTTTTTCCAAATTATAAAAATGTAAACACAAAATTAAAGTATCACCGCAAACGTTGATAGCTTCTGATGACTACTAAATTTATATACATATGTTTGCATGTAGACACATGCTTATACAAAAAACAACAACACTGAGTCATTGCAATGCTTCTATTTCCAACTAAAAAAATTTCATAAAAATGATTGTGTGCATGTATATACAATCAATAACTTCTGCTTGCTTATACAAAAAACAACAACACCAAAATTCATTGCAATGTTTTTTATATATGTTTGTGTGTGTATATTTTTGGTAATTTTTTCAGATTTTCGCTTATAACTCGGTTGTTTATGAATCGATATGGTTAATTCAAAATGCGTTTTGACCGATATCTCAGTTACCGATTTTGTTCATTACTTCCGCATTTTCTGTGCAAAAACGGAGTAGCTAGCTTATATAGGGGCTTAGAGTAATAGGAAACAAACACGTTCTTTTGGCGATATTTCGGTCATTAATAGACCGATTTTTTTGATTTCTTTAGTGCTTTTTTAAGGAATATTCCTTATAATTTGATTTATAAAACATATACATCCGATAACTGGGGCTTTCTAAAAAGTGATTTTAACAAACAGATCTGTGGTGAAGGGTATAATAAGTACATGATATAGGTATTAAACTTTAGATTCACCATCTTGTAAACCAAAAGAATTGGTATTATACATAACTTTAGAATTAAAATTATTTAACGTGTCGAATTAAATTCATGCCAACAGTTTTTATTAATATTAACATAAGGTAATACCCAGGGAAGATATTTGTGTAAAACCCTTGTTTTTTGTTTATTGTTTATACTTAATGCATAAAAATGAAAAATTTTTGAAAAAATATACATACTAGGCTCTCTTTGTGGGGAATATATTTAATTGGGAGCAGTATTTTTTTTTTACAAAAATAAATAAGAAAATATTTATACACCACATATTTTACAAATAAATCATCATATTATCAAAAAAGACAAATTCAAAACGAACATTGAAAAAAAACGAAGCATTAAGAAAATGACAAATTCGCAATCAACTTTCTGATATTACTTTTAAATCGCTTTTTATTTATTATTTAAATAAGAAAGGAAAAATCTGCAAGTCTTTAGACTTTAAAAATAACAGCCGATAATACAGCTACAGATATAATGAGTTAGGATGCCTAACGAAGTTTATATTGCAAGCTACCTTGAAGTTTGGTTTTTGTTAAACTTATGGTCGAAAATATACATTCTATACATGCGTTGCTTGTAGGGATCGTTAGCATATTAAGACTGCTTGAGTAAGTTCTTTATAATTAAATGTAAATGTAGCATCTTCCAAATTATATACTTTTGTACAAAATTCCAATTTTATTAACTAAACAAAAGAGACAATTATTATATATTTTTTCCGAAATAAATAAAATTTTTAGATGTTCCCAAAATTTCCTCAAATTTGGGGTTAAAACAATAAATCTGGCAGCTCTGCTAAGAATTATATCTTGCGCCATTTTAAAAAAACTCCTTAATTTTTATAAAAATGTCCGAATAATGACTATTGTAATTTTTTATTGACCAATTGAGCTTCCAAATCGCTAACGATTAAACAATAAATAAATATGTATATATATATATCTATATAACTAAGAAATCAAAAATTTTAGATCATTTATCTAAAATCTCAAGGAAATACAACCAATTAAACTTTAAAAAGCAGAGACCAAAAATAACTGTTAAAACTTATTTAAAATTGAAAAAGTCGAGTAAAGAATAAGAACTATTTTTAATATTATTTGATAATTATTACTGTCGATAAAATTTTTTTCTATTGCTCAATAACTTTTATTTTTCAAAAATATTTTTACGTTGCTTGATAACGGTTATTATTAAAATACATTTTTTTTTTTCATAATTTTTATTTTTGAAAAAATAATTTTAATTTTTTTACGTTGCCTGATGATAGTTATTTTTGAAAATAAAGTTTTTCCATTGCTAATAACTTTTATTTTTCAATGTATATGTTTTACGTTGCTTGATAATAGTTCAAATATATTTTCTTTATAACTGAATTATACCCTTGACACCTTCCGTAAGCGTATAAAAATCATTTCGTTACCAAAAATGTAATCACACTAGTATATGTTAATTTCAGCAAGTTTTCTTTGATGCGATTTGCTGTTAAAGAAACATCCTGACACATTTTACACAATTTCCAAAAAAATCCATTGAACATGCCAAAAATATATTCACTGGTCTGCAATAAAATCCACGTTTAAATAAAATACATATGTGGAATAAAATAATTTTTTGCATAATTTTAAATTTTTTTGCATAAATTTGCATATAATGAATATACAAATTAGTATTTTTTTTTTTAACAAAAAACGCTATTTTTAGTAGTTTTTATTTTGAGTTTCATTAACTGATTTGAATAAATTAGTTTGTAGTTTACTGATTTTGTATGTTTTTTGTTGTACACCAAAGTAATTTCCAAACAATTTCAAAACTAATAAGCGGATAAAAAAAATGTTGGAAGGTAATATAAAATAAAACATTTATTAGTTTTATTTCCAAAATAAATACTGTAAAAAATCCATACATTCTGATAAATCCATATATAGTAGCTGTGTTTTGTTGCTAACGTTTATAGTTAATTTCATACAAAATTTTAATTTATATAAGTTACGAACAGGCTAAATTTGACTTTAAAAAAGGTCAAAACAAATGAAATGCCCTAAAAAATAAAGCCAGAAAACAGCTAAGATTATTTAGATATTATAATAAATTTATAAATAAAACATAGAAATTCCCATAAAAATTTGGGTCATATTTCATATGAATGATTTGTTTTGAAATGATTTTAATTTCTTGTTTCATTTTTGGGCTACAATTCGATTTTGATTAAGCATTTCCAAATTTTCGGGTGATTTTTCGTTTTAACCTATTGTCGACCGCTGTGCGTTTTTGCATCAGTAACTTTACCTATAACTTAATTAGTATAAGGTTAATGATAATATTTTATACATATATATTTAGCTTGGAATGTTGGTTAAATAATTTGGGAAAAAATATTAGATTAGAATTTGTACCTTTTTTATAATTAAAAAAATAATTGAAAATATTCTACAAAAAATCTAAAATAACTATTTAAACGATAGTCAAGATATCAAAAAATAAGAAAATATTCAAAATATGACAAATAAGATCATCAAACTCCTAAATATTGGTGTTACGAAAAAGTATCAATGGTCAATTAGGTGTAATGGTTTTTAACTAGATTTGCGCAAGATGGCGCAAATATTGTTAAAGTATAATGTGAAATTTATCCATATTAAATTTACACATGTTGTTTATAAATAAATATGGGATTTTTTGAATTAAGGTTACACTGGTCCTTATGAAAAAAGAGTAGATTTTTTTTTACTTTTTATGTAAAATTATAATTGTTTATTTTTTATAATCATTGCCAATAAATATGAGAATGGATTTCCAAAGGATCAATGCTACCTGAAAATAGGGTATTTTGTAAAATTGTGTTTTTTATTGCTAAATTTTTTTTATTTTCTCAAAAAAGAATAATAAAAAGGTAATAAAATTTGCTATTTTCATGATGATATATAACTACTATTTTTTTTATTCAAAATGTAAAAATATTCCAAGAACTAATGTAAATAGTTCAGAATTTCATATATATGCTCTCTAATAAAAATATCAGTTTATTTTGATCTTTCAATCAAGTTAAATTAAATGGATAACAAGTGATAAGATGTGTCAAAATTGTGACCCATATTATAGAACCAACATTTTAAGTGACAAGAAAACGATATCTCGAAGCACAAAGGGAATTATCTAAAGAAAAACTTGAAATCGGTTCAGGGAGCCTGTACGAAGGATCAAAAAGGTTATGCGTTCCTAACTGATGCACAATCAGCTAATAAAATGCATTATTTCTTAATATTATTAGAATAACATATTTCAGAAAGAATATTCATACATTATAAGAAATTATTGTTCTTACACCTTCAAAATCTTTAAAGCTTTATTTCATTATTTAAAGGCCTTAAATTCTAATTTTTATTTTTCACACTAGATATATTTAATATATAAATTGTAAAATAATCATAAAACTAAATTTAAATAACAAATAAAACTCATATTTCCATAAAATTTGTTAACAGGATCGGGTAGTGGTCGGAAGTGCGTTAATATTTTTAATTATATTCATAAACAGTTTCCATGGTTAGTGAAGTATATTAAAAAATTTATTATAATATAATAAATAACTAAGCTAATTACTAAATCCATAAAATTATCTGTTATATTTTATTTAGAGAATGCACTGTAATCTAAAAAAATCAAGCAAATAAATACACAAAAATGTTTAAAAAGATAATTTGTAAAAATATAATTAATAATAGCATTTAAGAAATTATTTTCTTCATTGTCGAAATAATGAAATTTTAGCCTTTTTAACAAGAAAAAAAAACTAAAAGCTAAAACAAACATTTTAAAGCTAAAATCAAAATAAAAAGGCTAGATTAAGGCGAATTCAAACAGGCGATTTCACTTAATCAGCCGATTTTTTTTAGTACTTAGAACTGTCAAACTCCATATAAGCACAATTTTTGATTAATGAATTCAACATATTGTTGTTTTGTAGAACCTGTTTCATTTCGCCATGGGCTAAATTTAGCCTCAAAAACTATCGACACTGGTTAGAAGTTAACTTGTAGAGTCAAGGATAATTCATAAAAGTTGCTGGCAACTCTACAACAAATACAACAAAAAAAAAAACAACTTAGGAAGAACACCATTGGCTAATCAACGACCAAAAATATTATTTTTTTTGGTTGTAATTATAATTTTCTTATTGATTCACATTGTGTGGAATTATATATGAAGTAAAACGTCGAAAATTGCACCGGAAAAACCACAAAAAACAAAAATTTTTTAAAATAATTTTTGCGACACTAATAAAGAATAATAAAATATACAGAAAAATATATAAACAAACTCTGACATTTGGTTGTTATAAATTACGGCGAATTCAATTCAGATGTGTCTCATTAATCTCATTTTCTGTGAATTCGCCTTAGTGAAGAATTATAAAAGTTAACTTTAACGTCGATAAAAGTGCTGCCAATTTATAAAAAAAAAAATACAAATACATATGAATATTTGATTGAAAAAAAAATATATATATAAAAACACAAATAAATAGAATGAAAACAAATTTAAAAAATCAGTTTCTTAAATAAAATTTAAAGATTTACTTGTGAAATTTTTGTTTGAATATTAAGTGATACCTATACGGATATCATTTTTTGCTAACTATCAACGTAAACACCCAACAGCAGCAACAAAAAAAAAAAAAAAAAAAATTATTTTATTATTTATAAAGCAACACAAAAAAATTATTGATAGCTGTTCAAAAAACAAATTTGTAAGCAATGTAAAATATATATATATGTATTTCAACAATAACTGTTATCAAGCAACGACAAAATTAAATTTAAAAAATAAAAGTTATTGAGCAACAGTTTTTTTTTAGAAATAACGACTATTAAGAAACGTGAAAAATAAACATCAAAAATAAAAATTACGAAAAAAAATTTTTAATCAATTATAACCGTTATAGGAAGACGAAAATTTATATTTGTTAAAATTAACTGTTACTTAAACATTTTTTAATAGTTATGACCCAACGTTTTTACATCGATTTACTCGATACTTCATTTATGAGATTTCTTTATAACACGATTCGATAATAGTGACTATTTTTCAAATAAGCGATTTTATTTTAAACGAACTTGATATAACGCGTTTATACAATAATGAGAAAACCTTGAATTGCGCTAAATTATGTACTGTATTGAAAGAAATGTATTAAAAAAATTATTTATTTTAGGAAAATGTTTTATTAATGGTTCCAAAACAAATGAATGTAATTCATAAAATGAAGTACTTTTTGCACAAAGTGAATTGACTATCCATGTAAACTTTGTGCAAAAAGTACGGGTCACAATTTTAAAGATAATTCAATGAAATTTTGTTCGTGTAAATTTTATGATACAAGGACGAAGTCTATTAAAATTGGTTGTGATCTGTTCATCATTTCACCTAGCCCTTATACAAATTTCCCTCCGAAATAGAGTTTAAACACTTAAAAATGCCTTAAAAATAAGAATATTTTAATGTAATTCGGTGCAAAGAAGTTCTGTACAAGTATCAATCTTTGTACCAAATTTTATGAAGATCTGTCCACAATTGACCATAGCTCCCATATAAACCCACTTTCAGGAATCGCGATATTGACATGCATTCATTTAATGAAAATATTTTTGCGATAATTTTAATTAAAAATTATTGTCTATAAAATTTAAATGGAAAACTATTTCGCACTGTCCAAACTTTCGACGATAATGAAGATATAAGTTCTTAATCTTTGTAACTCTGAATGAAGTACTGTTGTAAGACTTTATTACAAATAAACAAAATCGGTGATATTGTTATGATCTTAATGACTTCCACGTCGTTTCAAATTCAATAAAAAGATTTTGAACACGAAAGTTCAAAAATATATAATATTTTTGAAGACAAACATCAAATGTTAGTATAACAATTTTTATCCAATAGACTGAGTTATTAGTGTTATGTCAGCGCTCGAACTCTGACAACTTTTGCTTGATAAAATACGCCATTTTGCTTTTTGTTGGTATCTTTTTCATGTTTATTATGATAGAAGTTTCCCCTATAGTTGATAAAGATAAAAGTTCAAAATAAAATTCGACGCTTGTCCTTTTCATAAAAAAAACTGGTAGAGTTGGCAACATTTTCAAGATTTAATCTAATCTTCTCTTCTCTAACTCGTGGTCCTCACCTAACATAAAACATTTAATAGCGCATCTAGACGTAACATAATATGTAAGATTTTTGTGTCAGAGAGTGTAAAATTCGCTCTCTGAGAGAATTATTTCACGTGTAGATTCAAATATTAATATTATAAGATGTATTATGAAACTGTTGTGATGAGATTTCTCTACACAACCATCTTATAAGATGAACTGCTAAATAAAAAGGATATGTTTACTCTGTGTCTGATTGAAAATAATGATATTTATAAGATTTATTAGAGTACGTGTACCCCTTATATAAGATTTAACATAATATAAACAAAATGGCTATATCAGCGTTAATCTCAGTTGTAGACCTGAGGCAACGTTAACATTAACATCATGTTAATAGTAAATGTATACCGATCAACTTGATGTTAATTTTTTCGATGCTTAAACACGGTTGTTAAAACAAATGTTAAAAAAAACATGTTTAAACATCAAGCCTCACACACAATTTTTTTTACTAAGGCAAACAAAGAACACTGTGCGACAAATGGTAGGGGTCAGTGATCGGGAAGGGTTCAAACTACCGGAGAAAGTTATATCGGTAAAAAAGAAGTTATACGTGTCCAGGCGTTTTGCTGGGTCACGTCTAGGAATCGAGATATATCGATTTGAAGTTAGTAACTATCATATAGGGGAAATTGTGACCTTTGGTGGTCTTTTTTTTTTTGACATAACTCGAGAACCACCAGTCCGATTTTGCTGAAACAAATTAAAAAAAATTAGGAATGACAATTCCTTTAATCTGTTCATACAACGTTTCGCTACGTAAGCAACAGTTTCGCAGTTATAAATAAATGTATGAAAAAAAAAAACTATTTTTTGCCTAAAAAATTGAATTTAAATTAAAAAATCCAAAACGGTAAAAAAAGTGTCAAGTCCTATGACTTTTACGTAAAGTCACATAACCTTTAAACAAAATGAGACATAGATCATGAAAATCGATGGACGCGTTTCGCTTTTATTCACAATTAAGTGAAGGTATCTCATTTTGACAAGAATATTGATTTTATGTTTCAATGAATTTGGATAATATTTATTATATATTATTTATTATAATAATTAACACGTAAAATTAAAAATTATTACAGGTAATTATTAGGTTATTACATAGATACATAGGTTATAAAAATCGATGTACGCAAAACTTATTTTCGTTTGTTTGCGCCCTTTACTTTCTTGCGTGGTGGTTCGCCCACTTGTTCAGAGTCTGTATTGGATGAGGATCTATCTTCATCTGGAAAAAATCAATTGTTTTTAATCAGTCAGTTAACTACATTTTTGTGACTTACCCTCGGAGGAAACTCCCATTGTTTCTCTGTCAGGACTTGGAAGCGGTGGAATTGGTATTTCATCCGAATGCGGTAGAGGTATTTGTGCACTTTTAACAGATATGTAAACTCTTCGTTTAAGGCCTTTACGATTTACTCCACATATATTGTTTGCGCAAACGTAACAGTTGTCGGAATTGTGCTCTCCTGGATCAGTCCAAATCATTGGTACACCTAAACGAAGTGAACTGCGTTTCTCTTGGATCCACATGTTAAGACCATTGTAGCACGTTTTACAAATTTTGTCTTTGACCCACGAAACGCCGCGAATTATTTCGCAATCAAAATAAAGTTTAAAAGCGCGCTCCACTTGCTCAGTGAGTAATGCAGCATTTGTTGAGAAAGCTCTTTTGCCACAAACGTAACAAAATAAATTGATATTTTCTGGACAATTTGCACTCATTTCGGTTTTATACTTTTATTACTTTTTCGTCACTTTAAAAAAAAACCGTACTTTACGCGTTCGGAGACACTTGTTGAATGACAAAAATCGATCAGTGAACACCTATAAATACTTCGTAAGTTTCAATATTTTACTGAGAGGTACTTATGAATTCGCGCATCTTTTAAGGGTGGCTATAAACCTGATTCGTGTGCGTTTTAAATTTTTCGAAACGTTCTAAAACATGACCACTCATAAATGTGGGTGCAATTTGTGTAAAAAAATCATGCAGGTAGCCAACGGAAAAAACCCAAATAATTAAAAAAGTGCACTTTCCTTTTTTCCTTTTAATTGTCCACGCACATTTATTACCGTTTTTTAGTTTGTTACCGCTACCATAAAAATCAAATAACCTTTTGTTTATTACTTTTTTTTTTTAATTCTGACAATCATAAAAAAAAGTCATCGATGTTTTTTCCAAGGAATTTTGAAATTTTTTAAATTCATACCTTCACTTAATTGTGAATAAAAGCGAAACGCGTCCATCGATTTTCATGATCTATGTCTCATTTTGTTTAAAGGTTATGTGACTTTACGTGAAAGTAATAGGACTTGACACTTTTTTTACCGTTTTGGATTTTTTATGAATTAAAAATAAAAAAATTAAATTTTTTAGGCAAATAATAGTTTTTTTTTTCATACATTTATTTATAATTGCGAAACTGTTGCTTATGTAGCGAAACGTTGTATGAACAGATTAAAGGAATTGTAATTCATAATTTTTTTAAATTTGTTTCAGCAAAATCGAACTGCTGGTTCTCGAGTTATGTCAAAAAAAAAGACCACCAAAGGTCACAATTTCCCCTATATGATAGTTACTAACTTCAAATCGATATATCTCGATTCCTAGACGTGACCCAGCGAAACGCCGGGACACGTATAACTTCTTTTTTACCGATATAACATTTTCCGTTGGTTTCACCACATCCCGATTTTGACTGTCGCATAGTGGAATTTATTGCATGTGCGTGGAATGCAACAACAAAACAATGAGAAAACTAGGAATTAACCTGAATGAAAACATTGAAATTTGAGCAGAAAAAGTTTATATAGTTTTAGCATCTAAGGAAGACTACCCGTAAGTTAATTTTTTTAATTTTTTGTGAAAAATTGAGTTTATTTATCGATAACTTTGATGAAAAAATTGTCATCTAAGGTTTTTTTATATATGTACGTACTCTTTGTGCACTTAGAAAATTTTACAATTATAATATATTTGTACTGTTATTCAACGTCGAGAAATTTTTATCAAGACAAACATTAAAAAAAAATAAAAATTTGCCTAGTGAAGACTGAATTTGTCAATATTATTATCATCGTCAAGCCAAAGACATTTTGATTTTGGTTGGTACGTTTTACATGTTCAACTTTTATTGCGAAATAAATTGCGCAATAGATTTCTTATCGGTTCACACGTATCATTTTAAAGAGAGAGATAGAATTTGACAATATAAAAATGTCTACCTGTAGAATAGGGGTAAATTTGACGAGTATTGAAACAGATCTTATAATAGATAAATGCAAATATGTGAGATCAAATGTCACAAGGGCTTTACATTTAAACATTTCGTAGATAAATTTGTTGCTTATCGTCCAGAAATCAGTTCTTAGCGACTTCTAGATGATTGTCGGAAGAGTGTACTAAATTTACAAAAACAAAATACTATTGCGCATTCATTTTCTTTGAATTTGTTAAATTCTTTCCATTTTTGTTGAAAAGAAAATAACAGATTCATGAAAAATCATGTGCAAGTTTAGTTCAATATTTTAACAATAATTCAATAATTTAATAATTTAATTTCTGCACATTTCGGCTGTAGTATTTATTTATCAGTATTTAGTTTATTAAAATTATATTTTATAACTGGTCAGCAAATGATATTAAAAAAGTAGTAATTCTAATTTTAATCTTATTAAGTGTTACTGATTTCTAATATTTTTAATTTATTTTAGAAAAATAAATATGTATGTTTTTATGTATGTATGTATGTATGTATGTATGTATGTATGTATGTATGTATGTATTTATATAAGTATGTATGTATGTATGTATGTATCTTTGTCAAAAATAAAAAATGAATATTTAGAAAACTCTAAGAAATCACATCTTTTCTTCAGAAGACTTATCTATCATACTTCTAGAAGATTCTTCTTCGAGTCGTTCACATACATACATACACTGTCTAACAATTTTCAAAACTTTTTTTCACACATGAACAAATAGATATATGCAACATTAACATGTCTATCGATACACAACTTAAAATATTTACAAAGATTATATCAACCCTATATGGGTGTCAAATTAAAGCTACGAATCCCTGCCATTTAATACAATTTTTATTTACATGTTGCAGTACAAAATGTTAAGAAAATATTCTTTATATAAAGTATTAAAAATATTTGATACTTATTTAAAAATAATATTAAAAGGTAAAATATTTTCTTAACTTCTTGTGCTGCAACATTTAGATAAATATTATATTGCAGGGACATAAATATTGAGTCGATATAAACTTCGTAAATAATTTTCTTAAAAGTTTTGTATTCAACCATCTTTTCAGTTATAAGCTAGCTATTTTAGTACAATTTGGTGTTCCCAACCAATAGAATTTTAAGCTAATCGAATTATTTATGTTTGACATTTGTTAAAATAAATTAAACCAACCATTTCAATAAAAACATGTGAAATTGAAAAAATATAGAAAATAACTCCAAATGATATCCTGAATTATAAAAATGTATTTTATTGTTTGCTCAAGGGATGTATTCTTAAGTATATTGCTTTCTTAAGTATAGATGCCGTGATAAACGTTTGCTTAAAATCAGGACATTTATTACTATATTGGACTTATTATAGCAAAATCATCTTCATAAAACCAGTTTGCTATTGAGGCTTAATATTCATGTTGATGTGTGTGAGGAAAACAGTGAGTAATTTATAAATTTGTATTAGCTTTGTTTCTAATGTGGTCAAATAGAGTTCGTGGGATACAGCAAAATGAATATTCTTAAAATTCATTAATTTGTTATGTTTTGCTCTACTTATGTAAGTAAGGATGATATGATGAATTCCTACTGATATTTTAAATGTAAACAAATATTCACTGCACATCCGACCCATTCTTATCACCATCATAACAAGTTCTTGTAACGATGATAATAAAGATTATTGCAGAATACTTGACAGGTGAATGCTATAATTTTATCTAGTGCTGGTAAGTTTTTGCATTCAAAAATATGAATTAAAGACGAATGTGTTTAAAACTCATGTTACAAACATTAAAATATTAAAAAAAGTTTTTCTTTTTTATTTGAGCAGTCTAATATTTTATATGAATTTTTTATTGAAACATGAATAATATCCCACCCGAATTATTTTTTTTTTAACAGTTGCAAATACTATATTATTTGGTTATTGCAATCAAATATGTGATGGTACATGTAACCGACAGAATTTGATTGACAACAAATTCAGTTGTTACAACAAATCTGTTTTCTCTGTGTATGTATATGTACCTACTTAAGAATTAATATTAAAAGGTAACATTTTCAAGAGGACAGTTTTTTGTGCTGCAACATTTAAATGATAATTATTATGGATTATTAACTTTAATAATTTCCAAAAAAGAACCAAAAGTTATATTTTTACACCTTTAATCGATTTTGATTATATTTTGGCAGTAGACTTCTGGTATGGAAAAACTACGCGTAATTCTTATTCGTTATGCTAGATATAGTGTAGAAAATTAAATTAAACATTACCATCACGTCACACTTTTAACTCATTGATGATGACCAACAAGAAATATGTTCTTCTAAGGAGTTTTTATGTTATATAATTTTTTTAGGTAATAGGTAGAGCAAATTAGTCAATCTCGTTTAGTGCTATAAAAATGTAAAGTAAGTCAGGCCTCCAACTGTACATGACGTTTAAAACTTTACTCACTTTAAAGACTCCGAATGTTTTAGAGTGGAAGTGTCGATATTTAAAAACAATTTTAGTTGGTTATAATTATTATATATAATTAAATATTTCAGAATCATAATAAATAAAAATATATTTATATGGATTGTAATAGCGGCAATTGTAATAATGGCATTGACACTAGGACTAGTATTCGGTCTTAAAGGAAATAACGAACCACGAATTGTTGGTGCTGTAGTATCAAATGGCAGAGGATGTGCAGAAATTGGAAGGTGAATATATGATTATACAATCATATGGCTCATTTGCAATAAGAGTGACATGACTCAAAATGATCATTATTTTAACTGAATAATATATAACATCATTCTATGTTTTGCCGCCATAATTTAAAATTTTAATCAATTATGTATAGTATCCTATATGTGAAACTGGCAAAATGTGAACCATGATATTTACACCTGATATAAGAGTAATAATAGATTAAAAAGCTCTATTGGATTTTTCACCCGTATCGGGAAACCTTGGCTGCGTAGAGTACTAATAGCTAGTATGTAGGTAAATAAATGTCACATGTTTTAGTTTTCCTATGTTTATTGAGCTAAGACTCTCTTGTTGCAAATGAACCATATATTTAATTTACTTATTAGGGCTATAACTTTTTTATATATATTTTTTTTTAAATATCAAAATGGCTCTAGCATAGTCGAAAAGGCAATTGAAAATTATTAAAAAAAATTGATATTACTTTTTCGCGGTTGAAAAAAGTTCACCCACAAAACGCGCTGAAGTTTGGAAATCATTTAAAAAAACGTCATGTAATGTCATTGTTTTTAATATGCAAAGAATATTATTAATTTATTTTTTTTTTATGTAATTACTTGTTTTAAATATCACGAGTTTGTGTTTAATACTTAAAAATAAAAGATGTCGTTTAAGGCTTTTGAAATGCTAAAATGTGGACAAATTTGACCAAATTTAATGATAGCACAACAATGTGGAGAAACATTCCATTAAATCAATTGAGAAAAATGCCAGCACAAAAAAATGATAATTGGAAGATTTCATGCTTTAACTGCTTCAGAAAAATCAAAAAAAATTGTGGTATAAAGTTATCTCAAACGAACTTTGCGATTTGTGGAGTAAGATGAAAGTATTAAAAATTCGAACTAAATCAGTGAATATAAAAGTTGAAAAATTAAATATTTTCAATATTTATAATGAAAACACTTTAATATTTTACTTTATTAATAAAATATTTATATATTTTTTATTTAAAATTAATGTACTTTTTTGGAAGATTTTAACAAATCGTTTTTGTGGGTGTGGTTTTTTTTTTCAAAATGACCCGAAAAAATTTTTTTCCTAAATAACACAACATTCGCCATCACGTTGTGCTAGAGCTAAAATTTGGTTATACAAATAAATAATATTTGTTTTGTTTGATTTTAAGTCAAATGTTACTTGATGGTGGCTCCGCTGTTGATGCTGCTATTGCCACACTCCTATGTGAAGGTGTTATTTTACCACATAGTATGGGAATTGGCGGTGGATTTATGGCTACTATTTATACAAAAAATACTGGTAAAATAGAGACATTAATTGCACGTGAATCGGCCCCTGCTGCTGCTCATAAAGACATGTTTGTTGGTCAAACTTCAGTGACGGGTAAGTGCGCGCGACATTTATTTATGGAAGTTTTTTTTAAACTACTTACGATAAGGATTTAACTACTATAACAGGCAATAAACATTTTTATAAATTTGCGGATTAAACGCAATAATAATAAGACATTTTTCAATTATCAAAACAATTTGTTAAATTTAGATTGTGTTCGCATTGATAAAAATATTAATTTTAAAAGAATGTTAAGATCATCATCATTTATAATATGGTTATTGTTAAAAAAGTAAACTTAATAAAAAAATAAAAATTATTGCGTTATTGTTTTGTTAATGAAATATACGTATAATTTCACACTCTGCCTGGCATGCTAAGTGCGAGAGTACTTTTTGCATTTAAATGAAATCATATATATTTTCATTAGGTAGGCCTCGTTTGTAGGGATGAAAATTAGGGATAAATAAATAACAGTTTGGTTCATTTAAAGCTTAGGAAAAAAATATGATTTTGATTATTTTTGGTTGCCCCGATCATTAAATTTGTATTAATGAAATATAACTTATACATATTTAAAACGTTGTTCTAAGTTACGGGTTCTCAGAAGCTCTTGCTGTACCAAAATTTAAAAAAAGTTTAAAAAAAAATGCCCACTCAACAAAAAAAAAAAAGACGTTTTATCATTCAAAATAATTTTTCTTCTTTTAACAAGTATTTGTGCTTTCTCTCTATAGAGATAACTTTTGGATGAATATTTTTACATAGCTACATATGTATTTCAAAAATTAGTACATTAAATAGGTATTAAACTTCAGATTCACCATCTTGTAAATCAAAATAATGAATACTATACGTAACTTTAGAATTAAAATTATTCAACATGTCTAAGTTCTTAACAACATATTTTATTTAATAAAAATTAAAAATTCTTGTGAGCAGTTTTATGAGATTTTCCAGAACGATTTTGTTTTACAAAAATAAGTAAGGAAACATTTATACATCATATATTTAAAAAAAAGCATCATATTACCAAAAAAGACAAATTCGAAAATAACATTCAGAAAAACGAAACCTTAAGTAATTGCCAAATATCATGTTTTACTTTTTTCCTCAAAAAGTGAAACTCATAATAAACTTTCTGATATTTATCATTAATATCCACAAAATATTTTATTACTTTTATATCGCTTTTTTACACTTATGCCCTAATTCCGTAACTCTATCGATCGGTCTGTTATCATCCTCAATAACATGAAAAATTCTGTTTTTGTATTCCATAATTATTTTATTTAAAATTTAACAGAATAAATATCTGTTATCGATGAAAATTCATATTCTGCAAAACATTTAACATAAAATTAATTGTCAAATTCAACGATAGGTATTTATGAAGTGAAATATGTATGAAATTTAGGGATTTTCATAAAATAAAATAAAACGAAGCATTAGTTTTTTTACATATTAGACTATTTTAAATAAAATTGCATTAATTGATTTCACGGCTTTCTTAAATTTTATTTGCTACACAACATTTTATTTTATAATTATTTGCTGCATAACATTTATTTTATAAAGAATATTTGTTGTACACGAGTAGAATTTAACAAATTAAAGGAACATGTATAGAGATAAAAAATAATACAATAATAATCGGCTAAAAAAAATTAATTTTATTATAAATTTATCGTTATCAATATCGAAACATAAAAATATTCATTAGTGATTCGTTTTCGATATGAATAAATGTAAAAAATTTTTCGATATCGATATTCTTAACGACTTGTGATTATTATTATTATTATTATTATAATTATTATTATTATTATTATTGTTGGCAATAGTTCGAAGATAATAGTTTTTTATTTTTTTTTTTGTCATTTCCGTTTTTTCCATTTTAAAATGAATTCATTTTTAAAGTTATGTTTTATTTCAAACTTTGCACAATATACATTGACTTCCAAAACTGTTCACCAACATTTTAGATTATAAATAAATAAATTCACTACGTAGTGAAAAATTATATCAGCAAAAAAGAATTAAAGTAAATTTGGGTTTCTTCAAAAAATTTAAAATGGAATAAATTTTTTGTGAAAACTTTTGTGACTCTACGAATTTTTCGTTAATTTGGATTTTCTGTAAAGTTATTTTAGTATTAATTGTGATAATTTTTAGATTTAATGATAAGTTGAAGGCTTCTCGGCATACTATAATTTAGTTTTAGTGAAATGGAGTCTTCAATTAGATTTGTTAATGAAGTATTGATATAAGTTCAGATTCGAATATATCACATGGGGTGGGAAGTAAGCTTCGAAAAATGTACAAACAATTAGTATTTCTAAAAACGAAAAGAAAAACGTTTCTGCTTTTCACTGTACTTATATATATATATATAGGTGTGTATATTTCACTTACATATGACATTTAATCGAGGTTGACAAAAATAAAATTGTACACAAAAAAATTAAGTTATAGTCACAAAAAGTAATTTTCTAAAAAATTTCAATTTATAGAAAACATTTGATAAATTTTTTATGTGTTCCAAATTTTTCATAATTTATTATTTATTGGAAATCTTTCATATATTCTATATTTATAGTTATAAAACCTTTTGGTCTACAATTAATAAAAGTAAAAAACTTTTATGATTTTATTACTATTTTTTATTATATAACTTTATTTATTTTTCAATATTTCGATCAACTTTGTTAGTCAACTTCAGGGAAACTTCAAACTAAACCGAGTTGATTTATAATTCATGTACATACCGTATGTAATAGTTTTTGTCGCGTTTATTTAGTCTACCTCTTCTAAATTTTCTCATTTTTTGTTCATAGCATTTTGACATTATGTGCAATGGTTCACAGTGGGGTCAAACGCAAATTTTTTGGTAATAAATCTGAATCTCCTAAACTACTGGTCGGATCAAATTGAAATGTATGGAAGAGTTGTAGAGGAGGACCTAAGCTTTCAGAAAAATCATCTTGTAGTCACCCTGTGATAACACGAGATAAGCTACAGGGTGTCAAAGTTGACTACCTCGAGTATGTAAAAGTTAAAAAAAATCGTAACTTGTACAAATGAAGTCCGATTTTAAAGATTTTTATATTTCTGGAAAGTGCTTGGCAAGATAAAGAAAAACTAAGCTTACTCATCTAAGTTATCTCTTACAGTTAAAAAGATATTTACGCTTGAATTTTGAATTTTTGATTTTTTGGCTCGACTTTCTTTCGTTTTTCGGGAATAAGTCCGGAGATATATGAGGTAAAAATTTTTTAAAAATATTCTGTAATTTGCTACATATTTCAAAATAATATGCTGAAAGAATTTTTGGATTATCTCAATTCGTCTAGACGTGAAAAATATTCAAAGTCAGCACTCTGAAATTGGCATGAAAAATGGCTATTTTTTTACAAAAATATAGTACAATTCATTCACTTTTTTCTCAAAGTTCCGTTAATAAAAAAATTTTTTCCTTATTAATTTCAAAAGATAAGGCTTCATAAATGGTTAATAAAGAAATTTTGAATTGATTTAAGTTTGCACCCTACATCCAGCATTGGCCGAAAGTTGTCAATTTTAAAAAATAGTTTCATTTTTATCGATTAATAAAAAAAATGTCACGCGAGCTTTTTTAAATTTCGTACCCATATTTTCTATAGAAATAGATTTAGAATGATCTAACACTAAACTGCTTCCCGCCCGGCCAAAAACGAATGCAGGAGTGAAGATTTTATGTTAAAAGTCAGTTTTTTTAACGACTATTTTTAAAAGCATATTAAAAGCATATTAGCATAATATTTTTAATATTATTTCTTATGTAATGTATAAAACACTAATCAAGCTTCCATTCCTAAAAAAATCAATAAAATAGCTCCAATAACCTATTTTTGGTAATTTTTCAAAAATAAATTTTTTTTTTTTAAATAGCTGAAAATCCAAAAAAATTTAATTTTTTTAATACAACTCCACTAGTTTTACAAATACTTGAAAAATGTTAAAAGAATATAAAAATAGACTTATTTACCAATTCAACGATATATAAAATGTTGATATAGGTCATTTAATAATAGTAATATAATGGCCTCAAATCTACCAAGTCACGTCAAAAGTTGTAAAATTCACTATTTTGTTCCGTATTTCCATATGTGTGTATACGTAACATTTTAGTTTTCTAATGTATTATGTAGGTATATATTTGTTATTATAAAGTAGTAAATTCTTTATTTGAGTAATGTTTATTTAATTTGTTCTACATATTTACATACTTATTATACATATATCCCGTATATTTATTTTATCAAGAATATATTATCGAAGATATTATTAGAGATTTTCTTGAAAATAATCAGAAACATCAAACGTTAGCAAATTTTTAACTTCCTTAGCTTCGGAATCCTCTTTTTCTATTTCAAGAGTGATTTTTGGTAGCCATCGTGTTCTTATAGAATATATAACTGATGATATTAATAAATATTCCATTAAGTCCATATTTTGCGCTATTTTCGAACATTTTCGGGTATTGAAGAGTCGGAAATGTTTAACATCTTTATTTCGGTCTTCCTGTGCTTCCTCTGTTAGCTCTCCCAATGGCAAAATACTATTTTCTATTATTTCTTTACCATGAGCCAATACTTTGTGAATTGTTGGAGTCAATGATATCCAGGGGTATGTAATGTTAAGTAGTTCTTTAGTTTCGTAGGCAAAAATTTTAAATTTGTCCGCATTAATTTGTTTTTTGCTATTAATGGCTGACAATATAATCTTAAAACGCTTCAAAATATTTAAGTCAATGCCTGTGATTGCAGATGTGAGTTCCGGATTTTCAAAGAAACGTCTTGCTGTATTTCCATCATTTGAGCTTCCATAGCCATGTAGAGGTTTATCAATTATTAATCCGAGTTGTTCTTTGAATTCTAATTGAATTCTTTTCTTCTCCTCTTTGCGTAAAGTTTTTACTGTAGCATTTTCCTGCCCGGGAATATTTCTGTACTTCATATCATATGCAAGATGTAAGCAGAACTCCAAAAATCTTATCCTTGCGTGGAGTGGTATTATATATATTATATCATATATTACATTTCCATGTAGATGTTGTATCTGTTATAGCGTTTGCAACTTTTCCATCAATCATCGTTAATTGTTGCTGAAATGTAACTTTAATAGTTCTGTTTGATACTTTTACATATATGGGGGGCAATGCTTTAATTTCTTCTTCCAATTGGTTGACAATGCTGTTTATTGTAACCGTGGTTTCTTTTGTGTAATCAAAAAGGATTGGACGGCACAAAAATTTGGAACCTGGAGTTAAATTTATCCATATATCATCAAAAAGCGAGTCATTTCTTGTCGATGAGGAAGGCTTATTTAAGCGCATTCGAAGTGGTACCAGAGACGCTATATAATTCTAGAGGCAGTATTTTCAAGTAATTGCAATATATTAACTTTAGCACTTTTAACAGAAGCATTAACCGGGTGCTCCATAGGCTGTAAAATATTACTTTTCGCTTCTCTCACTGATTTGCTACTGGGAAAGATATCATATCCTTTTCGCTAACAGATTTCCTCAAAATCTCGCATTGGTTTCTTGATAATCCTAAATTTAATATTAGAGCTAAAGCATCTTCAGAGGTAAAGGACGATGTTGATTTCGGTGTCACTATGCTTTGGATTATCCGATGTAATCGATTGGGAGAAGCTGTTGGTAACACATCTATAACTTTTTCTACTTCCTTTGGTTGCGTACGTGTTACAAAAGCTTTAAAGGTATCTTTTATTTCGGCATTCGTATTGTGAATTTAGAATAGATTCCTGTTTGGTCCTCTTTGTTCTTAGCTGAACTTCATCGTAACTTTTTTTTGGTCGACCCTTTTTCTGCTTTCCGATGAAAATTGGTATTTCTCCCTCCAACCACTCTTCATTTTTCTTCTTGAACTTTGGTATTGACCAATCTGAAGCTTGCATCCTTTTTGCGTATGATTTATAACAATTTTCGAGCTTTAAACTGTCTTCTGCAGTAAAAGTTAAACCAAAAGATACTACTGTATCAATGAGTTTTCTTATTTTTTCTGGACGATTTATAATATCAGATAGATTATCCCAGATTACTTTGCAAATAGAAAAGTGTTTTAATGTAATCTCCATAATGGCAAATTCACTAATAAATTTGCATATTTATAAGGATACTTATATATAGAAAAAGAATATTTATATCAGGTAAATGGTGACAGGCAAAAATGAATAAAAAAATTTAAATTTTTGCTCAAAACCCCCAATTTCATTCAGATTATTTTTATGACCTGTAGTGTTAAACAGGTACGTCAAAAAATGTACCTATGCGATTGTAAAAAAATCATTTTTGTTATAATACATTAATTAAGTAGCTAGGTAAATTATTTAAAAACTTAAAAAAATGTAATAAAAAACGAAGGAAAATATACTTATTTATGTACTTAGGTAATTTTAAAAACCTTTTCAGTGGAAAAAAAATTATGAACACTTTAAATAAATTCATTAATAAATATTATTATCTCGTAACAAAAATAAGCAATGCAGTTGAGTGTTACGTATACACACATATGGAAATACGGAACAAAATAGTGAATTTTGCAACTTTTGACGTGACTTGGTAGATTTGAGGCCATTATATTACTATTATTAAATGACCTATAAAATATTTTATATATCGTTGAATTGGTAAATAAGTCTATTTTTATATTCTTTTAACATTTTTAAAGTAGTTGCAAAATTAGTGGAGTTGTATTAAAAAAATTAAATTTTTTTGGATTTTCAGCTATTTTTAAAAAAAAAATTTATTTTTGAAAAATTACCAAAAATAGGTTATTGGAGCTATTTTATTGATTTTTTTAGGAATGAAAGCTTGATTAGTGTTTTATACATTACATAAGAAATAATATTAAAAAAATTATGCTAATATGCTTTTAATATGCTTTTAAAAATAGTCGTTAAAAAAACTGACTTTTAACATAAAATCTCCACTCCTGCATTCGTTTTTGGCCGGGCGGGAAGCAGTTTAGTGTTAAATCGTTCTAAATCTATTTCTATAAAAAATATGGGTACCAAATTTAAAAAAGCTCGCGTGACATTTTTTTTATTAATCGATAAAAATTAAACTATTTTTTAAAATTGACAATTTTCGGCCAATGCTGGATGTAGGGTGCAAACTTAAATCAATTCAAAATTTCTTTATTAACCATTTATGAAGCCTTGTCTTTTGAAATTAATAAGGAAAAAATTTTTTTATTAACGGAACTTTGAGAAAAAAGTGAATGAATTGTACTATATTTTTGTAAAAAATAGCCATTTTTCATGCCAATTTCAGAGTGCTGACTTTGAATATTTTTCACGTCTAAACGAATTGAGATAATCCAAAAATTCTTTCAGCATATTATTTTGAAATATGTAGCAAATTACAGAATATTTTTAAAAAATTTTTACCTCATATATCTCCGGCCTTATTCCCGAAAAACGAAAGAAAGTCGAGCCAAAAAATCAAAAATTCAAGCGAAAATATCTTTTTAACTGTAAGAGATAACTTAGATGAGTAAGCTTATTTTTTCTTTATCTTGCCAAGCACTTTCCAGAAATATAAAAATCTTTAAAATCGGACTTCATTTGTACAAGTTACGATTTTTTTAACTTTTACATACTCGAGGTAGTCAACTTTGACACCTTGTAGCTTATCTCGTGTTATCACAGGGTGACTACAAGATGATTTTTCTGAAAGCTTAGGTCCTCCTCTACAACTCTTCCATACATTTCATCCGACCAGTAGTTTAGGAGATTCAGATTTATTACCAAACAATTTGCGTTTGACCCCACTGTGTGGCTGTTAGATGTGGCGACTTTTCGCTATAAATGCTTGATAATTTGCAAAACAACAAGTTTTCAACGAGAATTAATTTCAAAATGTTTAAATTTCCAAAACAACACTGCATTGTACATTTACTTACAGCCATTACGAAAAGGAAATAAAGAAATTAAAAAAAAAAAAAATAAAGTATGAAAAATTATGTCAAAAATTAAAAAGAAAAATTTTCAGAAAATATGAAAAACCAAATATTTATAATAAAAGCAAACTACATAATAAAATCATGGTTTTACAAAAAAAGTGAAAAGCAAATTCAATATAACTTTTTTGTTCAATTACTATTAGGTACTGCAATTATCATTGGCTTTGTTGGAGCTGAATTTATATTTAAAAATTAAAAATCATTAAAAATTACACGACTCTAAACACTTTAAATCCTACACTATCATACGTGGTTGAGGTATTGTGCGTTTGTGCTGATGTTTGTAACAACCAAAAATATTGGTCTAAGACCCACCTTAATGCATACCAATCGGTTTAGAATCACTTTCTGAGTCGATTTAACGATGTCCGTGCATGTAATTAAACTGTAAATTGCACAAAATTTGGCGCACAACTCTGTTATAGTCTAAGGACAAATTTTGTTAAAATTGGTGGTGATTAGCCCATCATTTCACTTGTATGCCAAGTTTCATGAAGATCATTAACCATAGCTCCCATATAAACTCCTCTTTCGAAAATCACTTTAACGTGCATAAATTCCATACAAATGTTAGTATTAAGCTAATATTTGAAACAAATAAGTTTTACATAAATAGAAATTATATAAGGTCCACTTCCGCGAATTATCCTAAAATGCATAAATAACATTATAACATTTATGCATTACATTAATGGGTAAATATGTTTCATAGAAATATACATTACTCTTAATACAAGAATCGGTTAACAATTGGTTCCAGGACCCAAAACCCGAACCTTACACATAATGGTGTAAGGTATCATATAGTCGGGATATGTTGTTATTATTATTATTATTATTATTATTATTATTATTATTATTTATTTTTTTTCTTTAAAAAACCAAATCAAATTTAAATTTGGCGATTTCTGATTAGCAATTTGGCGACAGAGTCGCAACCCTGATTACAAAAAAAAAGAAACACATAACAAAGAGCGTCAGAAAAATGTATTATTTTTTGTATGCTAGATGTAGCAAACATATTCGCGATAAAGAGCGTAAATAAACCAAATACACTAACACAATTTTTACGTCCTCTCTTTGTGCCTATCGTTGTCTTAGGGCTTTCATCACGTCTCGACAAATAACGTAATACGAAAATGATTCGAATTCCTATTGCTTAGAAGAAAAATCTACTAAAATGTACTTTTTTGCTAAAATTGTACCAAAATAGAAAATTGTTATAAAATTACCAGTTGAAGTTTAAAAATTAAGTTGAACTCCCGAAATTAACTTAATACTTTCAAGTTATTTTCATCAACATAAAGAAAATACTAGCTGTGTTTTGTTACTAACGTTCATAGGCGATTTCATACAAAATTTACATGTTAACTTTAACGTCGATAAAAGTGCTCCCAATTTATGAAAAAAAAATAATAATGACTAAAAATTAAACAAATATAAAATTAAAATTAAAATCAAATAAAAAATGTATTTAATTTGAATTTTATAAATAACAACGTGCAGATTTGTAGTGCAATTTACAAATAAATATAGTCTTCCCAAATCGGGTTAATGTCGTTTTTTTTCTATTGCTAATATTACACTCACACACATTAGTTTTTGACTTGTTTTCTGAAAAACACAATTAGTTTAAACGTTACTGTTCACATATTATTTTATTGTGTTTTTTATTTTAGACTGTTTTTCGTTTGCCAAAATATTTTCACAAATTTTTAGTTTAAATAAAAATTTCACACACAAACACTTTTTAAATTAAAAAATAAAATTTTTAAACATATAAAGTTTATGAACAAATATAAATTTCATTTATAATTTTTAATTTTTTTGTTTTTAAACTGTTTGACAATTTTTACAAATACTTTTTTCAACAAATTTCTATGTACTAAAAATACTAAAAATTTCTTCCCAGTATGGAAATTTAGTATGTTTTTTGTATGTTAAATAATTAAACAATTCGAATCGAGATGTATTTTGGTTTTGAATATATGCAAAAACAAATCAATTTGTTTGTGTTTTTTAAGAAAACAGCTCGTTTTTCAAAAAACCTCTATATGTGAACATAGCATAACAGTCAACGTTAACACTCAGCGGGAGCAACAAAATACAGCTAGTATTATTTTACCTTTAATCTTTTGATGAATTATAATGGCATTTGTAATAATGTGTAATTATGATCGGTATAGTTTAAGAAAAGTTATAAATATAAATTAGGGCAGCCGCATGTAAAACAAATGATTATTTATATAATTTATTTTAGTATAAGTTACAATTCAGGGGTAAATATCTAACAGAGGTAGAGTGAGTAGTTCACTTCACGATAGTTAAAATGCAAGTAAGTGTTAATTAGAATTTTTAATTAGACAAAAATTCGGTTTTGGCAAACAACCCGTAGTTTTATAACTAACGTTTTAGATTTTGTAACGAGTCCTATAATTTTCAGTAATAATAACGTTTTTTTATATTATAATATTAACTTCTTGTAATAGAATTTAATACAATGTTTTTAAAACTCAACTTATATTAATGTTCTTAATATAGTAATTGTAAAATTTTATAAAATCAAATTTTTAATTAAAGTGTCCAAATTGGACAGCATTTTATAATTCCTGCCAATAAATGTTTTTTATTTCTTTTTTTAATCCTATCATAAATATCCTTTTTAATATCTTCATAGTTTTTATTAAACAATTAATATTAATAATACAAATTATTGATTCTTTAATATTCAGGGACACATATTGAAGATTCTATGATACCCTGATTCCAGAATTTTATTTTAAAATAAAAAGCTGAGACTAGATATCAATTATAATCATAGTGCTTTGTCTTAACTAATTTGAGATTTTTTTTTTTTATTTTTTGGACATTTGTGCAATTAAAGTCGAAATTTGGTTTCTAAATAAGGTGATTTTCTATAGCAACTTTACATAAAATTGAAATTAGAAACAAATTTAAATTGTACCTAATTAGTCATTGGTGTACCATTGTAATTTTCAGTCTCGAATTGTACCAATTTTGACATCCCTGCATCCAAGCAATAAGAAATCAAAACGCCTAGAAGAAAAATAGGCAATATTAGTCTTGTGCTTAATAGTTCATTTTACTGATTGTTCTTTTTAGTTCTGAACAAATAAGTGAACAAGTTCATTCTTTTTGTTCAGTTGTTTATTTTTAATCTGAGTTGTTCGACTGAACGAACTATTTTTATTAGTTTGAACTGTGTACGTTTATTTAGTCAATGAACAACATTCAAGAATAAGATGATTTTTGTTATTATTGACATTTTTTTGTATCTCTATTGTTAGCAAAAAATTATAAGTGAGAATTTCGATAAAACTTTGTTACAAATTAAATTAATTTTTGATATATTTTGTAACAAATTATGTATTTTGAATAAAAAAATTTAATTTGCAGTCCCAAATAGACCAATATAATATTGCTAGATAATCGTATAGGTGAAAAAAAAGAAGACACCGCCGGATAATCTTCTGGATGAAATAATAAATGTATTACTAAACATAAATTATCAACCTAAAAAAATATAATAAAGACAACTTTTACATCTTGTAAAGCATACATATAAAATATGAATATCATAAAGCACGTACTACTAAAATGCTGACATAAGATATCTATATTTTGTTAAAAGACAAACAAATTTCTTCAACATTTTTTAATTTTTTAATAATTTTTCAACGACTAAAAATATTGTGGCTGAAAAATAAAAGTATTGCATTAAATTCTTCCACTTGATTTCAATTTAATGCGGAGGTAATAATCACCTTACTGAAAATAAAATATACTATGCAAATGACAAAAAAAAAAATAAAAATTTTATTTATTTTTTGATGTTTATTGCCTAATTTTTTTTAAACTGATAAAAATATAATATTAGAAAAATATTGATTCCAAATGTATTTTTGGTTACTTCTTATCTTTTCCTGTTTTTTCTTTGTTTGTATTAGAAAACTACTTTTTATATCTGTATGATTATTGTGTATATCGCTTCAAAACAAAACTTTTCAATGTATAAATTGCACAAGTTCGAAGTATTTTTTATGGATTCTTTATGAAGGAGTCTTTCAACAATGAAACTCAGTGATCGATTTTCAATAATAATCTTTAGGAAAGTCTCTATTTTATTGTTTTCAAAGCCCACAAAAATATTTTATAAATTAATATTGGACAAAAATTAGACTCACCGCACAGTGAACTGAGCCCATATTAAAATTGGAAAAAAATAGGAGCAAACTAGGTACAACGATGAAATTTTGTACATGTGTAGACATTGACCATCTATTTATAAAAAGTTTTTAAAATTAAAAAAATTTCTTAATATTTGCCTGTACTGGATTAATAAATTGCACAAAATATTCTATTTTATACATTAAGTTTTATAAGATTACATACACTGGTGCATATTCCTATAAACGCACATCAATTTTTTTAATCAACTTACTAAAAATGTGGGTAAAAGATAATTAAAGTGCTACAAATTAATTTTTTAATTTATTTATTGACTTCACTTAAGAAATTAATTACAAAAAAATTAAAGTGCACATTAAATTTTTTTTCATTGTAATTTTAGCAGTTTAATGCCATTTTTTATGGCATATTCTTATATAGACACTTAAACTAATGAACCAATTTTTTGATTAACGTTTGTTTCGGATAAGTTCAAAAATTCGGTCTGGCGATGATTTGACTAATTTTTACGGGCCATTTACCTTCAGATTCTCCATTGGATTCAAATCCGGAATTCAAGCCGGCCAGTCCAATAGTGGAATACCATGTTCATTAAACCACGATTTAGATTGCTTCGAGACGTGGATTGCAGCGTTATCCTGCAATAATAAATATTCAATATTCATCCATTAATGAGAGCAGATCATCCAACAGTTCACTATAATTTGATTTTCCTGCATCAGAAAAAGCTGCCTAAACCATAACACTACCTCCACCGAAATCGCGTTTCGACATACGAATTTCGTTCGACCTCAAATCATGGCAATAGCAAGAATATGAATTGGAACCGTCCAAATTGAATTTCTTTTCATCAAAAAACATTAATTTATTCCACTCATCTCCATTCCATTTCATGTATTTGCTCGCAAATTTAAACGATTTGCCTTATGATGCTGTTTTAACATTGGCTTACATTTTGGATTCTTTCATTTCATATTACCATCTGTTCGCAAAATGTGTGCAATATGTTTGGAAATCACAATAAGGTCAAGTTTATTTTTTATTTGTGTAGCTTTTAATTTATTGCGGGTGGTTTCTTCTTTTATTTTATTAATTTGCCTTTTTATTAATTTTTGATTACCTTTTGGTTTCCACTCTCCGTATTTCTGCCATTTTTTTAAGAAAGCATCGAATAACTCCTTTCTCTGTTAGAATAGCCTTGATAAAAAAAAATCTCTAAGAAAAGAAATCAGAAACTTACCTTAAGTGAAACAAACAATTAAAACTGTTAATATATATATATATATATATATATATATATATATATATATATATTTTGCAATAACTTTTTAGACAAATTTTTGTCGACTGCATTTATAGGAAGGAATATTCCACTGAAATGATCACAATATGCTCTGATTGCTAAATTAAAAAAAAAAAAAAAAACAACTAAAGCAAGAAACAAATATTTTAAGTATTTATTACATAAAAAAGTACCGTTATATCGTGAGTTATTGTAAAAACACAACATTGTTTTTGGTGAAGAGAAACGAATATACCTCAAAGAAAAACAAAAATTTGAAATGCGCTTATAGTAATATGCACCAGTGTATATCTGTTGAAAAACACAAAAAAATATTAATTATGCTATTTTGTGCATAAATTATTTACTTTTTTATTATTCTGTGTAGCCATAATAGCGTTTATTGGCAGTAATAAAATTATTTACATTTATTATTATATTTTTTTTTTTACTTTTTTTTCCTCTTAATCATATTTGTATGCAATTTATTTTATTTAAAGACAAGTTATTAATATATTTATATTATTTATTTCTGTAAAAATCAGTGTAGATATGTATTACAAAAATTTACAAATGTTTTAGTTTCCTGAATGATTAAACCGTTAAATAACATTACTCGCTATCATCTTTGAAATTTCTGGTTTAGAAACAGTTTAGTTATTGATAGTTTTGCAAAGACATCCTAAGATAGTTTAAGAATGCATTCCTTACAATTATTCATCTGTAACATACTGTAAAAGAAGAATTGAAAAACATGAAACATTTAATACAAAATCCGTGATATGGACACTTTCTGAAATTAGCATAGTTTAAAAGTTGGCATAGAAAACACATATAATTTAACTTGTGCTGTGTAGGAATTATTTTAACATATTAAAAACCATTCAGACTTATGTTGTTTTGCATTGTGCTGCTCCATTAAAGTTGACAATATTTCAGAAAATATTTAATATTTTGGCCAAAGAAACACAATTTTTTCACCACCTATGGTATGGGGTATAAAAATTTCAAATGATTTTAGAAATTGCTTTCGGTGGGAAAGGTTTTCATCGAAATAACTTTTGAAAACGGTTATTATTATCAGTACAAGATGGGCTGTGACGTGATACCTTGTTTTTTTTATGGTAAAATCACCGTAGAAAATGTCAAAATGATATAAAGAAACATGTTAGAGTGCTATACTCAACCCTTCACAAACTTACTAACAAATAATAAAATGTAATCTACATTTTTCTCCAAGCTACAAAAATGTAAACATAAAATTAAACTATCTTAGCAAGCATTACTTCCTTAAAAAAAAACAACACTGATAGCTTCTGATGACTACTAAATTCATATTCATAAGTTTGCATGTAAATCAGTGATGGGATTTGAAAATTTTGCGTTTAGTGCAATTGGGAACAAAAATGTGCAAAAGATGTTCAAAAGTGCCAAGTATAGTTTTCATAGAATTAAACCAAATTAGGAGTCAAAGAAATTAGAACATTCCTAAGTAATTGATCAAACATAAAAGTTAAATATTTAATGCCATCAAAATTAGGCAAAAAAAAAAAAAAATAATAATAATAATGAAATAAATGATAGTCATATATCCTACCTACTCTTTTGAATGTTTGTAAAACTTGGTCTTATAATGAAATCTTTTGATCTTGCTGTTATAGCAAGTATTACATACTGTTTTTAGTACTTATTACTGATTTATTTCATTGTAATAATTGCCGCGCACCCACTCAGAGTGAGAAAATTTTACTACCAAAGAAATGAAAATTTAAAATTTGTGAGGAATGAAGATTTGAAAATTTTAAATTTATCAGAATTGACTTTTTTACAAAAAAAAAAAAATTAACTAAAAGAAGATAAAAATTTTTAAAAAATCTACTAAAAATGAAAATTAAATTTTGGTCTGCCAAAAGTAAATTTTAATTTTTATTGTAGTAATTATTTACACGTTATAAGAATACATATTCTAGTATTTTATATATTTTTCTAAATCAATTAAATAAAATGGCACTAAACTGATGTTAATATGGAATATATTTTAAATTAAAATTATTAAATTATGTCGTGAAATAGTAATGTCGTAAAATCAATTAATAGTATTATTTATATAGGAAAATATAAATAATACTATTGGTTGCATACAATTCTTTTTTGTGTTTTTTTTAAATTTTATAATTTTATGTTTTAAAAATGTTTGGCAAGCAATTTTTATGTAAAATTTCGAATTTTAGTCGAAGTTTTAGATTTTATTTTTTTTTCTAAAATTTGGATTTTTTTTATGAAATTTTGTATTTTTGGAGAAATTTTTAGTTTTTGCTGAAATTTCGATATTTTCGATTTTTTTGTAAAATTTTGAATTTTTGGTGAGACTTTTGATATTTCAGATTTTTAGTGAAATTTTTTATTTTTGAAAGAATGTTAAGTTTCGAATTTTTCGCGAAATTTTGTATTTTTGGTGAAATTTTGTATTTTTGATGAAATTTCGATTTTTTGTTTGGGTTTTTTTTTGAAATTTGTATTTTTTGGTATAATTTCGGATTTTCGATTAGATTTTGAGATGTAGGTTTATAAACTTATTATACAACTTTCTACTGTATGATTCAATAATTTTTATTATCATGTAAACATTTTTGTAAAATCAATTTGGATTTTCAATATTTTTCATTGTCGAATTTATTGTAAAATAGAAAACGTTTTTATAAAAAATATTAAAAATATATAATTGTTTAAATAATTAACTACAGAGTTTTTTGTGTAATTTCGAATTTTTGGCAAAATTTGGATTTTTTTAGTAACATTTTGAGCTTTTGGGAAAATGTTGAATTTTTGAGGGTAAACATGCCACTTTTTTAAATTTAAGGCAATACTGTTAGAAAAGAATATCTGACCGATTTACAGTATTACATTTTTTTCAGAATAGAACACAAAAGAAGGCAAAGAGTAGAATGAAGTCAACCATTTTAGCCATAAAAAGGAAACGTCTTACAGTGATTTGTTTTTCGGCCACAAGTTCAATTAAATTTGGATTCTTGGCTATAAGTTCATTTTTAATTATGTTATAAAATATTGATTTTGGCAGCACAAAATTTTATTTCCATTTTTTTTAATTTTATTTCTTTTAGTAAATTTCTCATAAAGTTTTAGTTTAAATTTTTTAGTAAGAAAAATATCATTTTTCATAAATTTTTAGTTTTAATTTTTCAAATTTTCATTTCTTGCCCGTTTTTTAAATTATAAACAATTATAATTTGAATATGTGCTAAAAGCATGTATGAAAAAACAAAAAGTTTGATATTTTAAACTTGAATATTATTAAAACAGTTATATTTGAAAAAATTATGAAGATTTAATCTATAATTTCTTTACTAATTTACTCGTAGTAGTTTTCTAAACCCTGGTTTATACATTTAAATTTTTAAATTAATACAAAAAGGTGCCGAAATAGCTTTAAAAGTTCCATAGTGCCACTAGAAATGCAATAGTACCAAGAATTGCCCAATTGTACCATAAATCCCATCACTGGTGTATATTAGGGAAATCAATTTCATTGCACAATTGTGCTGGTTAAGTTTACACGTATTCTTACGCTCTTTCATTTAGTCGTTGCACTTTGTGGTATAAGGGGTTGAATGTCCGTCCGTCTATACATTGGGGTAAAATGGATCTAAAATGGCCGCTTAATTCAGGGTAAGGTGATATAATATATTAATGAAAACGACTTATTTTGTTATTTATTAGTTGGTAAAAAATGCATTGTTAGATTTTTTTTTTTTGGCAGAATGGTATGCCCGTCCGTCTATACATTGGGGTTAAATGTGTTAAAGCTGCGATATTTCAAGGAAAAATGATACCAGTACTTTAGTGATCACGTTCGATTATCTTATTCATTAGTAAGTACTCGTAAATAAATGTATTTTTAGAATTCTAATTCGATCTGTTTGCTAATTTCAATTGTATTTATTAATGGATATATTTCTTTTAATTATAAGGATTAAGAAATGAAACTTGGTATATGTGATAACTATTTCTTGGAATATAGTATGCAAAAATCATTTAAAACAATTCATTATTTTATTAAGTTTTCATACAAATGGACTCTCCTATATTCAACTAAAGATAAGAAAACCCTTAACGAAATGTTGGTACTTTATGAAAAAAAGCTATAAAAAATAAGTTTTTTAAATTAATTTTAATATTTTTAGATAACAAATGCAATATTAACAAATATTTATGAACTTAAGAATTGTTTCTTCATATGCTTAAAATAACCTTATACCGCTCATTTGCTGCAAGAACGTCATAAGTCAAAAAAACGCAAATTTCGAGTTAACATCACTAATGTATACTAAATAATATGTTTTATTAACTGATAAAGTCCTGTGTACGAATTTTTAAATTTCACGCAGAATCGCGATAAAAGCATTTTGACCTATTTACATAATCATTGTGTTTACTTGCAACAATATATTTTTTATTTATGCGTCGGCTATTGTGTAGTCAACATCATAAAGTTACCTAGAAAAGTGATTTCATTTGACCATGATGTTATTTTCAATAAAAATTTTTAAAAAATATATATCAACTTAAAAACTAAAAATGCGCCTCCTGAAAAAATCAATTTTTTGAGTTATGACGTTGTTGCTGCAAATGAGCAATAAGGTATGTTTGATTTTGTTAGGTATCTTAAATCTAGCACTAAAAGTATTAAAATGGCAACACTATCCGTATAAGGAAATATTGCAGTATTCATTAAAAAGTATACAAAAAGAATAATATCTTATTACCAGCGCAAGCTTAAATATACACAAAAAATTAAAGTTTGAAAAAGCATGAAAAAATGGAATATTTTTGGCAAAAAGTTCAATTTAGGAGGAGGGAAAATTCATACAGGTTTATAAGCTATAAACTTTAGTTTAGATTAGAATATCTATAAATTTTTATATTAATAGTAAGAAGTCAAAGTCAAAATATCACATTTATGTTGAAATTTTTTATTATTAATAGTATTTATATATGATCGAAAAATGCACAAAAAAGTGTTCGAAAATGGCCTCAGGTTAATAAATATGTAAATAAAAATCATGACATTTTAAGGTAATTTAATATAAAATAGTAATCTTTTTTGTCAAAAATATGACTTCTCCAAAACTTGAATTTTCAAATTCTAATGCTAAGCAGTACCAAGGGATATTTTATTATTAATGATATTGTTGGATACACGTTCATGCGATTGTTCAAAAAATCGTTCATTTATACTGTAAAAAAATTGTGCAAAATTTTTTTTTTTTTTTATAAAAATTAAACAAACAAAAATAATTATTAAACATTTTTCTCTAGAGTTAATTATAAAAAATTTTTAAAAAAGTTCTCATTTTCATACTTAACATTATTAAAACATAAGAAAACGAGAAAGAAAAATATAGTCGGTCAAGACCCACTATATGATACCCTACACCATTGTGAACGAGCATAAAAATTCAGGAAGGGGACTTATATTACACCTGTAGCCAATTTTATTAAATATAAAATAAAATATACAAATACAGTATAATGCGTTGATACTAATATCTGGATAATTTTATACACTTTAGAGCGGTTCCTGGAAGTGGGTTTATATGGAAGCAATGATAATTTATGGACCAATTCTCATAAAATTTATCAGTGTTGTTTCTACTTACATGAAACTTTTTCTGTGTCGAGTATTAACTTGATACTGACATTCGTCTGGGATTTATGTACTTTAAAATGATTTTCGGAAGAGGGTTTATATGGGAGCTATGTTCAATTCTGGACCGATCTTTATAAAATTTGGTATACAAATTGAATTTCTTTGCACCAAATTTCGTTAAAATATTCTTATTTTTTAAGGCATTTTTGAGCATTTAAACTCTATTCCGGGAGGTCATTTGTATGGGGGCTAGGTGAAATAATGGACCGATCACAACGAACGCGTCAAATTTCGTTGAAATATCTTTAAAATGGCGACCTATACTTTGTGCGCAAAGTTTACATGGACAGCCAGCCAGACGAACGAATGGGCGGACATCGTTAGATCGATTTAAAAAGTGATTCTAAGTTGATTGGTATACTTTAAGGTGGGTGTTAGATAACTTTTTCTATGCGTTACAAACATCAGCACAAACCCATAAAACCCCATCTATGGTGGTGTAGGGTATAATGATACAGAATATCGATATTTTTGATGTTTATTTTTGTAAACGATTCTATTGTCCTTAAACAAGTTATTGGAACCGATCCAAGCAGACGTTGCAAGGCAATCTATGTTCAATTTCTGTTTACAATTTAGTGATACAACATTTAATCATTCAACTGAGTACCAAAATGACATAAAAATCCTAATCTACATTGTAGACATACTGGTTTTCCGCAATTAAGATTTTTACTAAAATTGAGTTATATATAGATTTTGGTTCAAATCCCCTAATACAAAAAGTCCTAATGGAAATTACTCCGTAACTCGGAAGTATATTTTCACAATTTTAATAAGTTTATTTTTATAATCTTTTTTGCATTTAAATTTAAACAAACATTTGTAGGCGCAAGAGCCGGAGCTGTTCCTGGAGAAATACTTGGATATTGGGAACTACATCAACGTTACGGCCGTTTACCATGGAAAGTTCTATTTCAACCCACCATTAAACTTTGCAAGGAAGGCCATTGGGTCTCAAAATATTTAGCTGCTGCGTTAACTTCTAAGGAAGTCGCAATTCGGAATGAACCCACTATGGCTGAAATATTTGTTAAAGAAGATGGGACTTTGTATAAAGAAGGAGACTACATGAAGCGCCCTGCATTGGGAACCACTTTAGAAAAAATTGCAAATAATGGAGTTGGCGAAATGTACGACGGTGGTGAAATTGGTAAATTATTTGCTGAGGACATACAAGAAATGGGGGGTATAATAACAGAACAAGATTTAAAAAATTATAAGTAAGTAATAATTATGCATTTAAAGTCTCACAAAAATTTAATTTGATATAGTTAAAAGTGACTATTAATTATAATACTAAACCCACAATAAATTATTTTTAGAAATTTGTTTTAAGTTCCCCACCAACGCACAATAGATCGATTCATTTAATCTAGAGAATGAAATGTCCTCTGAGGACATTTAATTCTTCATAAATGTCCTCAGAATGAAATTATTTTTTGCAGTGTAATACACAATATATTTGCGAAAACTGTTACCAAATTAATTGAAAAATTTGCCGTTCAGGGTTTAAATTTTGAAACGTGTTTCTTTTAAATTTCATGAGCACAAATTTCAATGGATCATAACGCTTGTTTCTAAACAGATTCATTCGTAAGCTTTTCCAGCTTTTCGTTTGAAAAGTAAGCTTTTGCATATTATACAAGTATTTTACAAAAATTGCATTTTTTTAAATATTTGCATAAATGTCCATATAATGAATACAAAAACTTATTTTAATAGAAAAAAGATACCATCAAGTGTTTTTGTTTTTTTTTTTTTTTGGGGGGGGGGGTTGTTTTACTAAATGATTTGTATAAATTATTTTGTGAGTTTTTTTTTTTTTTCATACTTTGTACATAATTTTTAAGAAAAAAATTATACATATCAATATAACTATTAAAGTATATTTACTTACATTTTTATTTTTTTTTTTTTATAAAAGACCGAAAACTATTAGAATTTTAAAGTTAAAAAAATGCATATTTATGGATATTTATGTAAGAAATTTGTTGAATTTGTCTATTTTTTCCATGCATGTTCATGCTACTTTTGCATATTATCCCTTTTTCGAGCGAATATTTCTTTTCGTGCATATTTAAACTTGCCCTGATAACTAACAATGACAATGGTAATTTCAATGTAGCACTATATTTGCATGTGCTTAAATTGAGAGTGCCAATTAAAAAAAGGCTATTAATATTCACGAACCAAAGTCTTAAAGTTTAGCAGAGATTAAATTATTAAAGTTTTACGTAAAAACCACTACAGTGTTTAATATCCAAAGACAGAAAATTATCTTGTTTTAACGAAACCAAAATGGATAAAACACCACAAATGCTGACGAAGTGTGTTGCGGCTTGTGTCTAATTATAGTCCACAAACTCTGCTTTCGTACTACATTCACCCACCAAAGCAATTTCCTTTACCACAAAAAAACACAACATGTTTTTTAATACCCATACGTAGGACTTTATTTAAAATTAAAAATAGAAATATTAAAAAAACAATTTAGAGCGCTATATTAGATACATTTGTTCCACAAGCAACGCTTCACAGTGGGGTCAAACGCAAATTTTTTGGTAATAAATCTGAATCTCCTGAACTACTGGTCGGATCAAATTGAAATGTATGGAAGAGTTGTAGAGGAGGACCTAAGCTTTCAGAAAAATCATCTTGTAGTCACCCTGTGATAACACGAGATAAGCTACAGGGTGTCAAAGTTGACTACCTCGAGTATGTAAAAGTTAAAAAAAATCGTAACTTGTACAAATGAAGTCCGATTTTAAAGATTTTTATATTTCTGGAAAGTGCTTGACAAGATAAACAAAAAATAAGCTTACTCATCTAAGTTATCTCTTGCAGTTAAAAAGATATTTACGCTTGAATTTTGAATTTTTGATTTTTTGGCTCGACTTTCTTTCGTTTTTCGGGAATAAGTCCGGAGATATATGAGGTAAAAATTTTTTAAAAATATTCTGTAATTTGCTACATATTTCAAAATAATATGCTGAAAGAATTTTTGGATTATCTCAATTCGTTTAGACGTGAAAAATATTCAAAGTCAGCACTCTGAAATTGGCATGAAAAATGGCTATTTTTTACAAAAATATAGTACAATTCATTCACTTTTTTCTCAAAGTTCCGTTAATAAAAAAATTTTTTCCTTATTAATTTCAAAAGACAAGGCTTCATAAATGGTTAATAAAGAAATTTTGAATTGATTTAAGTTTGCACCCTACATCCAGCATTGGCCGAAAATTGTCAATTTTAAAAAATAGTTTAATTTTTATCGATTAATAAAAAAAATGTCACGCGAGCTTTTTTAAATTTGGTACCCATATTTTTTATAGAAATAGATTTAGAACGATTTAACACTAAACTGCTTCCCGCCCGGCCAAAAACGAATGCAGGAGTGGAGATTTTATGTTAAAAGTCAGTTTTTTTAACGACTATTTTTAAAAGCATATTAAAAGCATATTAGCATAATTTTTTTAATATTATTTCTTATGTAATGTATAAAACACTAATCAAGCTTTCATTCCTAAAAAAATCAATAAAATAGCTCCAATAACCTATTTTTGGTAATTTTTCAAAAATAAATTTTTTTTTTAAAAATAGCTGAAAATCCAAAAAAATTTAATTTTTTTAATACAACTCCACTAATTTTGCAACTACTTTAAAAATGTTAAAAGAATATAAAAATAGACTTATTTACCAATTCAACGATATATAAAATATTTTATAGGTCATTTAATAATAGTAATATAATGGCCTCAAATCTACCAAGTCACGTCAAAAGTTGCAAAATTCACTATTTTGTTCCGTATTTCCATATGTGTGTATACGTAACACTCAACTGCATTGCTTATTTTTGTTACGAGATAATAATATTTATTAATGAATTTATTTAAAGTGTTCATAATTTTTTTTCCACTGAAAAGGTTTTTAAAATTACCTAAGTACATAAATAAGTATATTTTCCTTCGTTTTTTATTACATTTTTTTAAGTTTTTAAATAATTTACCTAGCTACTTAATTAATGTATTATAACAAAAATGATTTTTTTACAATCGCATAGGTACATTTTTTGACGTACCTGTTTAACACTACAGGTCATAAAAATAAACTGAATGAAATTGTGGGTTTTGAGCAAAAATTTAAATTTTTTTATTCATTTTTGCCTGTCACCATTTACCTGATATAAATATTCTTTTTCTATATATAAGTATCCTTATAAATATGCATATTTATTATTGAATTTGTCATTATAGAGACTACATTAAACCACTTTTCTATTTGCAAAGTAATCTGGGATAATCTATCTGATATTATAAATCGTCCAGAAAAAATAAGAAAACTCATTGATACAGTAGTATCTTTTGGTTTAACTCTTACTGCAGAAGACAGTTTAAAGCTCGAAAATTTTTATAAATCATACGAAAAAAGGATGCAAGCTTCAGATTGGTCAATACCAAAGTTCAAGAAGAAAAATGAAGAGTGGTTGCAGGGAGAAATACCAATTTTCATCGGAATGCAGAAAAAGGGTCGACCAAAAAAAAGTTACGATGAAGTTCAGCTAAGAACAAAGAGTACCAAACAGGAATCTATTCTAAATTCACATACGAATGCCGAAATAAAAGATACATTTAAAGCTTTAGTAACACGTACGCAACCAAAGGAAGTAGAAAAAGTTATAGATGTGTTACCAACAGCTTCCCCAATCGATTACATCGGATAATCCAAAGCATAGTGACACCGAAATCAACATCGTCCTTTACCTCTGAAGATGCTTTAGCTCTAATATTAAATTTAGGATTATCAAGAAACCAATACGAGATTTTGAGGAAATCTGTTAGCGAAAAAGGATATGATATCTTTCCCAGTAGCAAATCAGTGAGAGAAGTGAAAAGTAATATTTTACAGCCTATGGAGCACATGGTTAATGCTTCTGTTAAAAGTGCTAAAGTTAATATATTTGCAATTACTTGAAAATACTGCCTCTAGAATTATATCTACCTTCAGCAATGATAACATTGAAAAATGCAAAGACTCTGAACTTATTTTAATATTCAAATGGGGCTGCGATGGTACATCAGGATTTTCGGAATACAAACAACTGGATGGAAGTAATTCTGGAAATAATTTTCCTCGCTGTTTATAGCGTCTCTGGTACCACTTCGAATGCGCTTAAATAAGCCTTCCTCATCGACAAGAAATGACTCGCTTTTTGATGATATATGGATAAATTTAACTCCAGGTTCCAAATTTTTGTGCCGTCCAATTCTTTTTGATTACACAAAAGAAACCACGGTTACAATAAACAGCATTGTCAACCAATTGGAAGAAGAAATTAAAGCATTGCCCCCAATATATGTAAAAGTATCAAACAGAACTATTAAAGTTACATTTCAACAACAATTAACGATGATTGATGGAAAAGTTGCAAACGCTATAACAGATACAACATCTACATGGAAATGTAATATAAGTGGAAAAATAAGTTCACAATTTCAGGATAATTCTGAAGTCCTTGTTAATAAAAATTCTTTAAAATTTTGAATATCACTACTCAACGCAAGGATAAGATTTTTAGAGTTCTGCTTACATCTTGCATATGATATGAAGTACAGAAATATTCCCGGGCAGGAAAATGCTACAGTAAAAAACAATTTGGAACTTTACGAATTACGAAAAGAGGAGAAGAAAAGAATTCAATTAGAATTCAAAGAACAACTCGGATTAATAATTGATAAACCTCCACATGGCTATGGAATCTCAAATGATGGAAATACAGCAAGGCGTTTCTTTGAAAATCCGGAACTCACATCTTCAAACACAGGCATTGACTCATTGAAGCGTTTTAAGATTATATTGGCAGCCATTAATAGCAAAAAACAAATTAAGGCGGACAAATTTAAAATTTTTGCTTACGAAACTAAAGATCTACTTAACATTACATACCCCTGGATATCATTGACTCCAACAATTCACAAAGTATTGGCTCATGGTAAAGAAATAATAGAAAATAGTATTTTGCCATTGGGAGAGCTAACAGAGGAAGCACAGGAAGACCGAAATAAAGATGTTAAACATTTCCGACTCTTCAATACCCGAAAATGTTCGAAAATAGCGCAAAATATGGACTTAATGGAATATTTATTAATATCATCAGTTATATATTCTATAAGAACACGATGGCTACCAAAAATCACTCTTGAAATAGAAAAAGAGGATTCCGAAGCTAAGGAAGTTAAAAATTTGCTAACGTTTGATGTTTCTGATTATTTTCAAGAAAATATCTAATAATATCTTCGATAATATATTCTTAATAAAATAAATATACGGGATATATGTATAATAAGTATGTAAATATGTAGAACAAATTAAATAAACATTACTCAAATAAAGAATTTACTACTTTATAATAACAAATATATACCTACATAATACATTAGAAAACTAAAATGTTACGTATACACACATATGGAAATACGGAACAAAATAGTGAATTTTACAACTTTTGACGTGACTTGGTAGATTTGAGGCCATTATATTACTATTATTAAATGACCTATATCAACATTTTATATATCGTTGAATTGGTAAATAAGTCTATTTTTATATTCTTTTAACATTTTTCAAGTATTTGCAAAATTAGTGGAGTTGTATTAAAAAAATTAAATTTTTTTGGATTTTCAGCTATTTTTTGAAAAAAAATTTATTTTTGAAAAATTACCAAAAATAGGTTATTGGAGCTATTTTATTGATTTTTTTAGGAATGAAAGCTTGATTTGTGTTTTATACATTACATAAGAAATAATATTAAAAATATTATGCTAATATGCTTTTAATATGCTTTTAAAAATAGTCGTTAAAAAAACTGACTTTTAACATAAAATCTCCACTCCTGCATTCGTTTTTGGCCGGGCGGAAAGCAGTTTAGTGTTAAATCGTTCTAAATCTATTTCTATAAAAAATATGGGTACCAAATTTGAAAAAGCTCGCGTGACATTTTTTTTATTAATCGATAAAAATTAAACTATTTTTTAAAATTGACAATTTTCGGCCAATGCTGGATGTAGGGTGCAAACTTAAATCAATTCAAAATTTCTTTATTAACCATTTATGAAGCCTTATCTTTTGAAATTAATAAGGAAAAAAATTTTTTATTAACGGAACTTTGAGCAAAAAGTGAATGAATTGTACTATATTTTTTTAAAAAAATAGCCATTTTTCATGCCAATTTCAGAGTGCTGACTTTGAATATTTTTCACGTCTAAACGAATTGAGATAATCCAAAAATTCTTTCAGCATATTATTTTGAAATATGTAGCAAATTACAGAATATTTTTAAAAAATTTTTACCTCATATATCTCCGGACTTATTCCCGAAAAACGAAAGAAAGTCGAGCCAAAAAATCAAAAATTCAAAATTCAAGCGTAAATATCTTTTTAACTGCAAGAGATAACTTAGATGAGTAAGCTTATTTTTTGTTTATCTTGCCAAGCACTTTCCAGAAATATAAAAATCTTTAAAATCGGACTTCATTTGTACAAGTTACGATTTTTTTTAACTTTTACATACTCGAGGTAGTCAACTTTGACACCCTGTAGCTTATCTCGTGTTATCACAGGGTGACTACAAGATGATTTTTCTGAAAGCTTAGGTCCTCCTCTACAACTCTTCCATACATTTCAATTTGATCCGACCAGTAGTTTAGGAGATTCAGATTTATTACCAAAAAATTTGCGGTTGACCCCACTGTGCGCTTGCTTAAACAAAAAAATAAATAAATAAAAAACACAACAACAATTATAAGCATAAATATACAAATTAATATATTTTTATATGTATATACCAGTGTTGCAAGAAGTTACAGTTTTTTGTCGAAAAAGTTACAATTTTTCCTAAAAAGTTACGTTTATGGATTTTTAAAAATAATTGTCAATATTTGTTTATTTCGATTCAAAATTTCGAATAATAAAATAATTACAAAATATGCCTTGGAAGATCCATAGTTTTGGACAATATTTTTCTTTAGTCATAATCTTCTGTTTATTTATCGGTTCCAGACAATTTCATGAATTTTGGTATCGATTTTTACAGTATATTTTTACATACTTTGGTCATAATAGCATAATTTTCATATTTAGGACTTAGCAGCATATTTTGTCATATTTTCATACAAAATCCTCATTTTTGAACATATTTAGCATTGTTTTACATAATTTCCATTAGTGAAATTTTCATTTTACTGTCATCTATTGTATGTTTTTCAGATCCGATTACCTAATTTTCATTTTATAAATTGCTATAAATTTAGCTTTAAGTGAATTGATAATAAAAATCTTGTAATTTTTAGCATGAATATTAAATAATTTAGAATTTAGCCCGAAAAAAAATTATATATTTTCAATTTTGAGGGTATATTTTCAGATTTTAAGATAATTTTTAAATTGAATAAAACACTTTTTATAATTAGTTCACATGGTTACAATGATCTGATTTTATAAATTTAGTTGATTAAATATTCTCTCAATATACTCGTATGCATTTGAAAATAAATATTGCTTCTTTTATATTCTTGGATAATGGCATTTCTTAAGCATTCTTCAGACCGAAAACATTTTGGCCATGAATAAAAATAGACAATTATTTTATTAATCAGTTATACTCTTCTGACTAAAATATTGGTCCTCTTCGGGATTCAATACTTTTATGATATAAAAATATTATTGGTAAAAATGTAATCATTAAATCTATAAAGCAATAATTTTTATATAACTCCGACGATATTTTTTAAAGTGTTGTAATCAATCTGGATATTTGTTTTATATGAAGAAAATTCCAACCCTTAAATTTAGTTTTTAACCAATTCAAGAACAAATTACTTAATTATTCAAGTTTTCTAGAGTCTGTCTAAAAAAGGTGAAAAATAAGTTTGTACTATTTTATTTTCTCGATCGTAATATTGTTTTTTAATGAAAACATCGCTAAAGTTATATTTTGAAGACTGAAAATGTATTATTAAAAAACAGAATAATTTCATCTGCCACGGAGAATAGAAGATTGCAATAAAAGAGCATATTTAAATCTTAGAATTTAGTTTTCTTCAAAAGAGTGTTGTTTTAGGACGTACAAATTGACTTCTAGATATAATTATTACACAAAGTGCTTAATTTTATGAAGTGATCAAAAGTTACGAAAATATGATTAAAAAAAAAGCTATACATGTTACGTGGAGCGTTAAAAAGTTACGAAAAATGTAATAAATGTACAAACAAACTGACTGCATATATAAAAAATAGTACCAATAATACATAATACATAAAACATACATTATAATTGGACCGATTTAGTTTCTTCAGCATAAAAATTCAGAAAAAAATATCAAAATCTTTGCAAAAACGAAGTACCAAGCTTATATAGAGACTTCAGAAAATTGAAAACCTGTTTAAAAACCGGTTTTTGGACACATCTTCGTCATTTATGAGCGGATCTTGCTGAATTTCAATTCTCGAAATGATTTCCGATCGTTTGATATATGTATATATTGTATATGGCAATTATAGGAGGGCCTCATAAACGCCATTTCAACCGACAAACGGACGGACGGACATTATCCTATCGACATCATTTCTTACAAGGATCCAGAAAATATAAACTTTTTTGCTTTCCAATAAAAACTGTTGAAATTACAAACGGAATGACAAACTTATATATACCCTTTACACCTGTGGTGAAGGGTATATAAATAAACTCATACAAAAGAGCCTATATGTAGATTTTTGTTAATTTCTTTTGCAATTCGCGTACGCCAAAAGATATCGACTCAAAATTAAAAATATGTTGCTAATAGTCAAATAAGTTTTTTTTTCTCCTGAAAATTAGTAAAAAAAACATATAGAACTTCTCGTAAGCGCTCCGACGTTATGTATGTGTATTAGACTGCTCCAAAAAAGCCAACTTTCGAATTTCGACCGTAACTCCTTCCGAGAATGTTTTTTTTATCTAAAAATGTAGTGTGCAAAATTTTAGAGTGGTCAGATGTCGCTAACACGTGCCGCATTGATCCTGAAGTTTGTAGGGTGCATTTATGTGGGAAAATTTTGACTTTTTTACAGTTTTTCGAATAAATTTGCTGTTATCAACTATTTTTGCAATTTATTTTAAAATAACCGTATTCTATACATAATTATCTATCAAACAAGATAAATAAAGTTAAAATCTGTTAGAAAATGTTAAAGTTATTAGAAATTCCCCAGACCTTTAACACCATTTCGAGCACTTGTGTAAGCAACGTACAGACAAATTTTTAATTTTTTTAAAAATGGTGAAATAAAATGCTATTTCAAGTCAAATTTGAACCACAATTACTGAAAAATAAGCTTTGAATCCTGCAGGATAATATAATACCCTTTTCATGCTTTATTAAAACACTTTAATTTTTGTTGTGGGTAACAGAAAGTAAAAATAAAAAGAATTAGGTCGATATCTCTTCTAAATTCGTCATACCTTACTAATATACAGATTATAGCATTTCAACAAAGTTAACCCTTAAAGCAAGAAGGTCAAAAGTCAAATTTTGTAATATTTGAGGTTTTATCCAAAATATAATCCAAAATGATTTATTTTTATATGGATTTCAAAGAAATGATTTCTATAATAAATTTCGTTTTGTTAGAATAACTCTATATGGCAAAACGAATTAAGTATCTTTTTCTTTGTGATATCAGTTAATAAAATTTACTTTGTACATAATCAAGGAAGTAGAGTGTTTCCAAAAATGTTGACCCAATTTCAGTTGAGGGTTAAATTTATGTTTTTGAATTTAGATCTCATCTATTGTCTTTTAGTTATATTTTTGTAAATTTACATTGAAATCTAGCTAAAAATAAATAATTTTGAGTTATAATTTCGTTAAAAGTCTTAAATAATCCAAAATTTGACCTTTGACCTTCCTGTTTTAGAGGTTAACATTGTTCTAATGCGTTAAAAATTTCATATTATACTTTCTATAATCTATATTATCTTAACTTTAACATTTTCTAACCGATTTTAACTTTTTTATCGTATTTGATAGATAATTATGTCTTGATTACGGTTCCTTTACAAAAAAGAGTTGATAACAGCAAATTAAAAAAAAAAAAACTTTGAAAAAGTCAAAATTATCCCATATAAATGCACCCTGCAAATTTTGGGGTAGATGCGGCACGTGTTAGCGGCATCCGATCACTATATTGTTTTTGCACACTATATTTTTACATAAAAAAGAACAACCCTAGGGGGAGTTATGGTGGAACTTCGAAAGTCGGATTTTTTTGCAGTCCATCTGCAACTTTTAATAAGAGGAGTGTATATTTTAAAGGGGTACCTCTCAGGGGCGGAGCTAAGGGGGCTAAAATTAGAGTACCTCTGACATATACAATTTTTAATCACTTGCCAAATGTTTGTTTCTCATCCGATTTCAAATATTTATATATATATATATTCTTGTAGGCCTTGATAATACCTACATACTTGCGTGTGTAATTTATCTAGCTATTTGCATTTGAAATTTCAACTATTTCAATTTTGTAAGATCTTGGTCCAGTTTTTGCAATATATAGTCCAACATTTTTGGCCGATTTCGTATATTTTTTTAGTTAGTTTAGTTAGTTTGAAAATAAAAAAATGAGACCAATATCTTTTTCGAGTCGAAAAATAAACGATTTTAAAATTGAAAATTCAAAAAAGATGCTTTTTGTGTTTTAGGCCTATGCCGCACTCCTTTTGGTTTAAAAAAATGCTTTGATAATATATAACAATTTTATAATTTTCTGAGCGGTATGATTTTCAAATAAAAATGAGCCCATTCATGTAGCTCATATAGCGTTAAGTACAGACCCTCCTAAATATGACATATTTTATACCAAAACTTTGACTTTAGCCTATATGCTCTAAAATCAACACAGGTTAGTTCTCGAAACCGAATGCAGTCTAAGATTCCTTTATGTGTTGTGAAAAGTTTGCCAATGGCTTTTTCCAAACCTGCGACAAATGTGAATATTATGGGCAAAAATAAAAAAGTCCCATTTTTGAGTTTTTTGAGAATTAAGGGAAACCCTTATTCCAATGAAATTTTTTTTTCTTTTTTACTTTAAATAATAAGGTAAATATTTTCTGAAAATTTTATAAAGATATCTTTGATAATAAATATTTTATTAGAATCGAAAATCGTTTAGTTTCTATAAAAAGCGTAATTTGGGCCTAAAATTTTGCTAATTTCAAAATAGCAGAAACAATTTCGACAATTTTTTTTCAAATTAATTTTTTTTATATAGAACACGTAGTTTCCGACCATTTATAAAAATATTCGTCAACATATTTAACTTCGGAACTACATGACTACAAATACTAATTGTTTCAATATATCGCACATATACCTACTTTTTTGCAAACGTACAACTTTTGCATCTTACTTTAGGTGAAAAATTAAAAAGTCTTTGCAGAGAATGTTTTTAGATAAAAAAAATATTTTTTCAATAGGGTTGCACCAAATTCCACCCAAACTATGGTTATTTTGTATAAAAATTCAGAAAATGTTAATTTTTTCTGAAATTCCAAAGCTGAAAATTTCAATTTCTGAGCAATGCACTTTTATTGTATTAGACCTGGTCTAAATGTGGGCAAAATGGCCAAAATTTTATAAATTTAAATTTTTGGGATTTGTAGTTATTCTTTGGAAAATTATTTTCTTAAAACAATTCACTATTTTGTTATTTTCATATTCTTACCCTATATTAAACAATAAAAGTTTTATTGTTTATTTCATATTTAAACAACTTTTATCTATATTCTGCCATTTTCCAATTTATCTTTTACCGATGATTTTAAACTCATATTTTTGTGATCTTGGAATAATGTACAGGTAATGTGCTTTCTGGCGATATCTAGCAGTATCAATTAATTCATTCGGTATAGGTATTTCAATAACACCCTTAATTCGTACCTGAAAGGGGTAATTCATTATTTGATTACCTAAACTAGTGAAATAAATCTGATAAAGATTAGCATATAAATTTGAACCTAATCCTTGTCGACATCATAATAAAGTAGATTATAATGACGATTACAGTATTTTGTTCCGTTCTGTAGAGTTTATCTATATATGATCCAAGTCGTTTAGAAGTTATTGCGGAATTCATTAAAAAATATATACCAGGAAAAAGTTGACGTTGCAGGTTGAGGTACATCACAAATAGAAAGTTTTTTTAAAGTGTATTATGTAAAAATTATGTCCATGAATGGCAGTTAAAAAGGAGAAGCAACCAAAGTATGCAGTTAATGTTACTGATACTCTACTCAGATCCGTTGGAAAAAATAAATAACAATGATGTTGTATTAATATGTATGTGGAGAAATTTGGGTTTTACTTCATATGAAAGATTATGCAATGTTTTGAACTGATTTTGCGTAATTTTTTAATTGTAATTCATTTTTGATTAAGAATTTATATATTTTTTTAAATTATTTTCATAAAAATAGTTGGTAAAGTATATTAAAAAGTAATTATAATAATCGACTTAGTAACACCACAAAAAGAGTTAATGTACTTTTAATTTGGAGAATGAAGCGCCGCATTCGAAATTTTTTTTTTAAATATAAATATAAATAATCTCGATTTTTATACAAATAAATACATAATAATTCTTAAACGGGTGATTCTGTAAAAATAAAATTAGTAATGGCAAATAATAAATTATTTATCTCTTTGTTGAAATACTAACATTTAAGCCTTTATAAGGCAATTTTAAGAACAAAAAAAGGCTAGAAAAAAAGCTGAAGCTAAAACGAAAATTTCGAGGCTAAAAGCTAACCTGGCAACAGTGCTTATAATATATGTCATTTAGTTATTTATTTATTCATTTATTTATTTTTTAAATTAAGTAATATAAAAATCCTTTCAAGGCCAATAAATATATATTACAAAAGCAAAATCCTGATCATTAAAACATCTTAGAAATACCAAAAATTTTTACATATATATATAAATATAAATTAGGAATTTAATATTAAAAATGCAAATTATATTAAATTAAATTTGTAATGACAATTAATAAAAATAATAAAAAAAATAAAAAGACATCGCTCTTCTGTAGCTAAAGGATAATGCTCAAATTTTGTATTTTTTGAACTGAGTTCTGATAATGCTTCTTCCGATCCAACTCTACCTATGTACCTATTTGTTGAAATTCACCTTATTCTTGTTACAAACTATAAAACTAGAATTGACTTATTTTTATTTTTATTTTTGTTATTTTTGTTTTTTTTTTTAATAAAAATTTTGATTTTGTTTTTTTTTTTTTTTTTTTTTTTTTTTGTTTGATCATTTGATAAATGATTTTGTTAATAAAAATTAGTTTAAATCTACTAAATAATATACAAATCTCAGTTCTCAGTACGTCTGGTGTTACTCAAATCTCAAATTATAAATGAAAAAAACTAGACTTAAAGCTGTATTAGTTCATAAAGAAAATGAAAAATACCTTGAAATACTCGTAACTAAGGACCTAATTCAGCACAACAAGAGCATTTCTTAAAAATACAATTTGTATGACAACTACTAAAAAAATTTTAATTTTCATAATTTAATTTTTAAGCAATTTGCATCACATAAACAAGTTTCAACTATCAAATACAAAAAAAAAAAAAAAAAAACAAAAATGAGAAGTAAAAAATTAACCTGAATTTAGTAAAAAAAAAAAAAATAAAAGAAGGAGCATTTCACAAAAAACCGGTTAATCAACAGAAAAAAGTAAAAACCTGTTAGCTGGTTTCCGATTTCGGTTTTTGAATACACTAGCTGAAGTCAGTTTTTGCAGAAAAATTGTTGGAAGTTCTCTAAAATATTTTTTACCGCATTTTTTAGTTAATACTTATATTAAGCTGTGTAAAGCAAAGTTGATTGATTTCATAAAAAACATCGAGTTATATTGCCCAATAAAGATATATCTTCTAAACTTCTTAAATATCTGAATATAAGGACTGGGTGTTCTTAAGTAGTTGGAAAAGGTTCTAAATTTAATAAAATTGCAAAATTTAAAAATCTCCAAATATGTCTAAATTAAAATCGATTAATAAGTTTTGGACCAACTTAAATAGGAGTTAGTTTTTATAGCTTATTGACAAAATTTTAAGGTAAATTAGGATATAATAACCGATTAAGAGGTCCGGAAAGTTCCAACACTGAGTTTATAAACTTGTGATTAAAGAGTCTATCAGGTCTGCTCTAAAAGTTCACAAATTTTGAATTATAAAACTAACATAACAAGTAATCTTTTGAAGAAATTATTTAATATTTATGTTTTGAAAAAATTATAATATTTTTAATTTTATTGGAATTTTATTCCGTATACGTTATTTGTGTTTAAAATTATTTTCCAAATTGTATTTATGCACACGCAGAGAAAAAATATAGTTGTAGTTTCCATAATAATATTATTATGCATTTATAATATTATTATAAACATATTATGATTTAAATATATGGTCACAGCTAAAAATACATATGATTATAAATGATAATTGTTATGATTCCATTTTATAATATTGTGTCCGATTTTATGGTTCGTTTTTTTATGTTATGATAAGATTTTTTCATATGATTATGCCATCTCACTTACCCATTATATCAGATTATGATTTCATTTCATTATATTATTATCCCATCTTATCATATTATTATTTGATTTTATCATATTTGCTTAATTCACAACTTCGCTATTGTTTTATTTCTTAAAATATTATGTGAAGAATTTTTAAACAAGGTAGAGTGATATATTCGGCTGTACCGAATCTTATATACCCTTCAACCGTGTTAAGATGTATGAAAGTGAAATACCTTATATTGGTGGTAATTACAAATACATATTTACCTATATTATATCTATGTAAACACTAAAAACTTTAAATAATTTGCATTTTCATATAAAGTTGAAATAGAATTAAGATTTTATAAATTATTTTTTTATCCTTATATATATTATAGAAGTTTGTTTATTTGTTTGTGTATCAATCACGTCTAAACGGCTGAACCGATTTTCAAAAAATTTTACCAGTGCCAGAGGTGGTTATAGACTTTGTTAGATATCGATTGGAAGTGACAGCCACATTTTACGCCTACTTTTAAAAAAACAATTTTTTTCAATTTTACACTTTATTAATGAAGCTATTTATATGAAATGTAACGCACAGATAGTGCTCTCACTATAGAATGTTATGTTGAATTTTGATTAGATCCCACGCCAATTTGTTATGCCCAGTTATTAGAACGTTCAAACGGATGAAGCAATTAGCTTAATATCGGAGCAGGGAGTTTAGTACACCTCCACCCCCTATTAAGCAAATACTCCTTATGGCATATCTAAGGAAGTGAGAGCCTTCAAATTTCGTAGGTACCTTTATCCTATCATATCTCATGGATGAAATGAAAATAAGTATAGTGGTAAATTTATTGACTTCGAAAAATATATTTGTGATAAATCTATGCAAGAACTCGTTTTTTACAAACCAATTTCGTTGATTCAAAAAACCGAAATTCAAGAAGAATATTTGCGATCGATATAAGAACCAAGTCCGCAGCTTATTTAGGACTTGGATATCGGTCAAAAATGCGTTTTGGCCGATATCTCTGTAACTAATCGGCCGACTAAGTTCATTTCTTCAGCGGAAAAATTCAGAAAATATTTTCCCACTTTGTTTTGCAAAAACGAAGTTCCTAACTTATATATGAGTTTTATCAAATCTAAAATTGGTTTTTTAATATTTCTGCTATTTTTGAAGCGCTTTTCCGAGTTTTTCTAAATACTTAGGTTTTTAATGCAAATTGTTGATGAAAATCTTATATTTGAAAATTTTGATTTTTATATAGCATATTGCAACACCCACCTTAAAGTATACACTGTCGGACAAAATAAAATACACTTTCCTAATCTCGGTATTTACTTCATAATAATTGTTTTCTAAGTGCATTATGGGCAACTTTTTTGGTGTCCATGTATTTGTCGTTTTATATTGCTTAATTTAATAAACAAAGGAAGTTTTTTAATTATTTTCATTTCTTGTTTTTTGCGACAAAATAAGTGGCACTTTACTAAATTCTTCGATTTGTTTTCTAATTTTACAATTTACTGTTACAAAATGGGAGGTAGATGCTTAAAAAATGCTCAATTTTAATATTCTATTCATTAAATTTTCTTAAAATTATTATTACATTTAAAAAATAGGAATATATCCATCCATATTATTTTGAAGTCTTCTACCACAATCTAGGAAGATTTCGTGATTCTAGATTGGAATAATGAAGTGAAATTTAAGGCATTTGTTTTAAAATGCAATATATTCGAATCTAAAGAACCATTTAGTTTTGCAAAATAACAAATTAAAAGAAACTGATTGCCAGAAACCGTATTGCCACGAAGTAAAATGGTAACGATATCGCGGTTCTCTCCAAAAGAGAATTAGCTTCGTCATCCAAAGAGATAAAGCAAGAAGAAATTATATCTATTTTTACTCTTACTGTTAAAAGAAAACTTAAACATATTAGTTTTAGAAGTACCTATATTAAACAAAAGTTAATTCTACATAAAACGACTCGTAAATCGAAAAAAGTTTAAAAATAGCCATGGAAAAATATAAAATTTTAACTTTTTGTAGTCGCAACTCGTATAAGTAACATTTTCTTAGCATTGGTACTTTGAAACACATTTATTTGAACATTGTCTGGATAGTTAGGGTAGTAATAATTAAAATTACTTTTTCCTTTATCTCTCCGCTTACGTTAATTAGTTTCTTTTAGCTAGAATTACGATATCGTAACGATTTTATTTCGTAGTTTTAAGGGTTTTGCCCCCTCAATTTCTTCTAATTTTCATTAAAATTTGTTATTTTGCATAACTAAATGATTTCTTAGCCTTAGATTCAGATATTTTGCATTTTAAAGACAAATATCTTAATTTCGCTTCATTATCCCAATCTGAAATCAAGAAATCTTCTTGAATTGTGGTCGAAGACTTCACAATAATATGGGCGAATCTATCCATATTTTTCAAATGTAATAATAATTTGAATAGAATTTAATGAATAGAATATTAAAATTGAGCTTTTTTTAAGCATCTACCTTCCATTTTTTAACAAATTATTGGCAGCCAAATTAAAAAATTACAAAGTACAAGTGGTAATTTTAAAAATATGATATAATGATACAGACAATTGAAATTGGTTATTATCGATCCATTATTTTGGTGAAAATTTAAATTGTACAAAAAAAAGTTGAATAAAAAATTAATTTTTTGTAAGAAATCAAAAAAAATTTTAAACAGAATAATTTTTAACAGAATTAATAAACATAGGTTTCACAATGTTATAATATTGTTACGTTTTTACCTTTTAAAAACTATAGTTTATTTCCTTTTAAATAAACCGGATACTTTGATTGCAAGTAAAAGCAGTTTAGTAGTTTAAAAATTATAACAACTTTTCATTTTATTTCAAAATGTACAACAATAACAGTTTAATTAGTCACTATGTGTTCTAATACACACACTTAAATTATACACTTTATACAGCATACTTTAATATTGTAATTTGTTTTTACTTAACGACGCTTCCAATTAGACTCACTCAATGGTGCACAGTGGGGTCAAACGCAAATTTTTTGGTAATAAATCTGAATCTCCTAAACTACTGGTCGGATCAAATTGAAATGTATGGAAGAGTTGTAGAGGAGGACCTAAGCTTTCAGAAAAATCATCTTGTAGTCACCCTGTGATAACACGACATAAGCTACAGGGTGTCAAAGTTGACTACCTCGAGTATGTAAAAGTTAAAAAAAATCGTAACTTGTACAAATGAAGTCCGATTTTAAAGATTTTTATATTTCTGGAAAGTGCTTGACAAGATAAACAAAAAATAAGCTTACTCATCTAAGTTATCCCTTGCAGTTAAAAAGATATTTACGCTTGAATTTTGAATTTTTGATTTTTTGGCTCGACTTTCTTTCGTTTTTCGGGAATAAGTCCGGAGATATATGAGGTAAAAATTTTTTAAAAATATTCTGTAATTTGCTACATATTTCAAAATAACATGCTGAAAGAATTTTTGGATTATCTCAATTCGTTTAGACGTGAAAAATATTCAAAGTCAGCACTCTGAAATTGGCATGAAAAATGGCTATTTTTTTACAAAAATATAGTACAATTCATTCACTTTTTTCTCAAAGTTCCGTTAATAAAAAATTTTTTTCCTTATTAATTTCAAAAGATAAGGCTTCATAAATGGTTAATAAAGAAATTTTGAATTGATTTAAGTTTGCACCCTACATCCAGCATTGGCCGAAAATTGTCAATTTTAAAAAATAGTTTAATTTTTATCGATTAATAAAAAAAATGTCACGCGAGCTTTTTTAAATTTGGTACCCATATTTTTTATAGAAATAGATTTAGAACGATTTAACACTAAACTGCTTCCCGCCCGGCCAAAAACGAATGATTTTATGTTAAAAGTCAGTTTTTTTAACGACTATTTTTAAAAGCATATTAAAAGCATATTAGCATAATATTTTTAATATTATTTCTTATGTAATGTATAAAACACAAATCAAGCTTTCATTCCTAAAAAAATCAATAAAATAGCTCCAATAACCTATTTTTGGTAATTTTTCAAAAATAAATTTTTTTTCAAAAAATAGCTGAAAATCCAAAAAAATTTAATTTTTTTAATACAACTCCACTAATTTTGCAAATACTTGAAAAATGTTAAAAGAATATAAAAATAGACTTATTTACCAATTCAACGATATATAAAATGTTGATATAGGTCATTTAATAATAGTAATATAATGGCCTCAAATCTACCAAGTCACGTCAAAAGTTGTAAAATTCACTATTTTGTTCCGTATTTCCATATGTGTGTATACGTAACATTTTAGTTTTCTAATGTATTATGTAGGTATATATTTGTTATTATAAAGTAGTAAATTCTTTATTTGAGTAATGTTTATTTAATTTGTTCTACATATTTACATACTTATTATACATATATCCCGTATATTTATTTTATTAAGAATATATTATCGAAGATATTATTAGATATTTTCTTGAAAATAATCAGAAACATCAAACGTTAGCAAATTTTTAACTTCCTTAGCTTCGGAATCCTCTTTTTCTATTTCAAGAGTGATTTTTGGTAGCCATCGTGTTCTTATAGAATATATAACTGATGATATTAATAAATATTCCATTAAGTCCATATTTTGCGCTATTTTCGAACATTTTCGGGTATTGAAGAGTCGGAAATGTTTAACATCTTTATTTCGGTCTTCCTGTGCTTCCTCTGTTAGCTCTCCCAATGGCAAAATACTATTTTCTATTATTTCTTTACCATGAGCCAATACTTTGTGAATTGTTGGAGTCAATGATATCCAGGGGTATGTAATGTTAAGTAGATCTTTAGTTTCGTAAGCAAAAATTTTAAATTTGTCCGCATTAATTTGTTTTTTGCTATTAATGGCTGCCAATATAATCTTGAAACGCTTCAATGAGTCAATGCCTGTGTTTGAAGATGTGAGTTCCGGATTTTCAAAGAAACGCCTTGCTGTATTTCCATCATTTGAGATTCCATAGCCATGTGGAGGTTTATCAATTATTAATCCGAGTTGTTCTTTGAATTCTAATTGAATTCTTTTCTTCTCCTCTTTTCATAATTCGTAAAGTTCCAAATTGTTTTTTACTGTAGCATTTTCCTGCCCGGGAATATTTCTGTACTTCATATCATGTGCAAGATGTAAGCAGAACTCTAAAAATCTTATCCTTGCGTTGAGTAGTGATATTCAAAATTTTAAAGAATTTTTATTAACAAGGACTTCAGAATTATCCTGAAATTGTGAACTTATTTTTCCACTTATATTACATTTCCATGTAGATGTTGTATCTGTTATAGCGTTTGCAACTTTTCCATCAATCATCGTTAATTGTTGTTGAAATGTAACTTTAATAGTTCTGTTTGATACTTTTACATATATGGGGGGCAATGCTTTAATTTCTTCTTCCAATTGGTTGACAATGCTGTTTATTGTAACCGTGGTTTCTTTTGTGTAATCAAAAAGGATTGGACGGCACAAAAATTTGGAACCTGGAGTTAAATTTATCCATATATCATCAAAAAGCGAGTCATTTCTTGTCGATGAGGAAGGCTTATTTAAGCGCATTCGAAGTGGTACCAGAGACGCTATAAACAGCGAGGAAAATTATTTCCAGAATTACTTCCATCCAGTTGTTTGTATTCCGAAAATCCTGATGTACCATCGCAGCCCCATTTGAATATTAAAATAAGTTCAGAGTCTTTGCATTTTTCAATGTTATCATTGCTGAAGGTAGATATAATTCTAGAGGCAGTATTTTCAAGTAATTGCAAATATATTAACTTTAGCACTTTTAACAGAAGCATTAACCATGTGCTCCATAGGCTGTAAAATATTACTTTTCACTTCTCTCACTGATTTGCTACTGGGAAAGATATCATATCCTTTTTCGCTAACAGATTTCCTCAAAATCTCGTATTGGTTTCTTGATAATCCTAAATTTAATATTAGAGCTAAAGCATCTTCAGAGGTAAAGGACGATGTTGATTTCGGTGTCACTATGCTTTGGATTATCCGATGTAATCGATTGGGGAAGCTGTTGGTAACACATCTATAACTTTTTCTACTTCCTTTGGTTGCGTACGTGTTACTAAAGCTTTAAATGTATCTTTTATTTCGGCATTCGTATGTGAATTTAGAATAGATTCCTGTTTGGTACTCTTTGTTCTTAGCTGAACTTCATCGTAACTTTTTTTTGGTCGACCCTTTTTCTGCTTTCCGATGAAAATTGGTATTTCTCCCTGCAACCACTCTTCATTTTTCTTCTTGAACTTTGGTATTGACCAATCTGAAGCTTGCATCCTTTTTTCGTATGATTTATAAAAATTTTCGAGCTTTAAACTGTCTTCTGCAGTAAGAGTTAAACCAAAAGATACTACTGTATCAATGAGTTTTCTTATTTTTTCTGGACGATTTATAATATCAGATAGATTATCCCAGATTACTTTGCAAATAGAAAAGTGTTTTAATGTAATCTCCATAATGGCAAATTCACTAATAAATTTGCATATTTATAAGGATACTTATATATAGAAAAAGAATATTTATATCAGGTAAATGGTGACAGGCAAAAATGAATAAAAAAATTTAAATTTTTGCTCAAAACCCACAATTTCATTCAGTTTATTTTTATGACCTGTAGTGTTAAACAGGTACGTCAAAAAATGTACCTATGCGATTGTAAAAAAATCATTTTTGTTATAATACATTAATTAAGTAGCTAGGTAAATTATTTAAAAACTTAAAAAAATGTAATAAAAAACGAAGGAAAATATACTTATTTATGTACTTAGGTAATTTTAAAAACCTTTTCAGTGGAAAAAAAATTATGAACACTTTAAATAAATTCATTAATAAATATTATTATCTCGTAACAAAAATAAGCAATGCAGTTGAGTGTTACGTATACACACATATGGAAATACGGAACAAAATAGTGAATTTTGCAACTTTTGACGTGACTTGGTAGATTTGAGGCCATTATATTACTATTATTAAATGACCTATAAAACATTTTATATATCGTTGAATTGGTAAATAAGTCTATTTTTATATTCTTTTAACATTTTTAAAGTATTTGCAAAATTAGTGGAGTTGTATTAAAAAAATTAAATTTTTTTGGATTTTCAGCTATTTTTTGAAAAAAATTTATTTTTGAAAAATTACCAAAAATAGGTTATTGGAGCTATTTTATTGATTTTTTTAGGAATGAAAGCTTGATTTGTGTTTTATACATTACATAAGAAATAATATTAAAAATATTATGCTAATATGCTTTTAATATGCTTTTAAAAATAGTCGTTAAAAAAACTGACTTTTAACATAAAATCTCCACTCCTGCATTCGTTTTTGGCCGGGCGGGAAGCAGTTTAGTGTTAAATCGTTCTAAATCTATTTCTATAAAAAATATGGGTACCAAATTTAAAAAAGCTCGCGTGACATTTTTTTTATTAATCGATAAAAATTAAACTATTTTTTAAAATTGACAATTTTCGGCCAATGCTGGATGTAGGGTGCAAACTTAAATCAATTAAAAATTTCTCTATTAACCATTTATGAAGCCTTATCTTTTGAAATTAATAAGGAAAAAAATTTTTTGTTAACGGAACTTTGAGAAAAAAGTGAATGAATTGTACTATATTTTTGTAAAAAAATAGCCATTTTTCATGCCAATTTCAGAGTGCTGACTTTGAATATTTTTCACGTCTAAACGAATTGAGATAATCCAAAAATTCTTTCAGCATATTATTTTGAAATATGTAGCAAATTACAGAATATTTTTAAAAAATTTTTACCTCATATATCTCCGGACTTATTCCCGAAAAACGAAAGAAAGTCGAGCCAAAAAATCAAAAATTCAAAATTCAAGCGTAAATATCTTTTTAACTGTAAGAGATAACTTAGATGAGTAAGCTTAGTTTTTCTTTATCTTGCCAAGCACTTTCCAGAAATATAAAAATCTTTAAAATCGGACTTCATTTGTACAAGTTACGATTTTTTTTAACTTTTACATACTCGAGGTAGTCAACTTTGACACCCTGTAGCTTATCTCGTGTTATCACAGGGTGACTACAAGATGATTTTTCCGAAAGCTTAGGTCCTCCTCTACAACTCTTCCATACATTTCAATTTGATCCGACCAGTAGTTCAGGAGATTCAGATTTATTACCAAAAAATTTGCGTTTGACCCCACTGTGTGTTGTTTCACGGAAAATTTATATACACTGCATTACCTTCTAGATGATTCTCGAAAGCTCTATTTCTACAATAATTTTAAGGACAAACTAGTATATTCGAATTCTAGAGCTTTCGATGTTAATGTTAGCAGCTTCAACATTTAGTGTTGCCATACTTATAAATAATAGTGAAAGCTTTTCACTCAATGTTGTTGTATGTTTACAGCTATGTTGATAATTTCTAGAGATTTGTTAACTGCTGTTAACATAAATCGAAAAGTAAAGAATCATTGAGAAAGATTGAGAAGCATTGAGAAAGATTGAGAAGCATTATTTAACTTTAAACCAGACATTAAAATCGTTATATTTGAATTCAAGTACAATTTCGTAACAATATTATTTTAAATTTCCATATAAATTTTCAAAAAATGTTAAATAGTTTGTTATTTTAAATAACATATAACACAATTACTCAAATAACATATTTTGTCACGTGGGTAATTGTGATTCCATTTCATAATATTATTACATCATTAATTAATTTTATTTATTTGTATAGTCATATATTTACATATTCTACGTAAATATATGATTAAATATATATTTTTTTAACTTATTTATTGTTATCTTATTTTATGTTAATAAATATTTCCATTTACTCTTTAATTATCCAATTATTAAATATTTTCTTTTAATTACAGAATTTATCAATTTCTTTAGATTATATTAAATTAGTTATTTTTGTTCAATCTATGCTAAGCAAGATCTCATAAATAAATGTAAAAATGAGTTCTTAATCAACAGTAGAAATATTTAGTTCAATAATTTTGGAAAAAATAAACATTGAAAAATTAATATAAAACAAAATAATAATAATAATTAATTTTAATAAAATTGCAAGATACAATATACTCGTATTCATTATCAACTAGAATTAATGAATGCATGGTACCATGATACATATATACATATATTATATGAGATCCTGCTAATATTAAAAAATTATTTATATATATATATATATATATATATATATATATCAGTATATAAATTGCGGAGATATGTTCGTTTTTGCAAAGAAAATTTGGAAAAACGCAGTTTTGACTTTTTGAAGTCCTTGTTAAAGCTACGGATTTCGTTTTTATATAGATCGGTCATAAATATTTTTATAAAATTTAACCAAATTGGTTAATCAACAACCAAGTTATGGGCCAAAAATTGAAAAAAATCTGTTAATAATATACACACAAACATTTATATAAACATTGAAATGACTTTAACCTTAATTTATACAAGTTTTACTCTGAAAAGCTAATAAGGTCTAGATTTTATAAAACAAAACAAAATTCGTTTCGACAATTTGTATCGGAAACAACAAAATAAAATTGATTTTTTTCGTTGTTTTCAATATCAAATTTCACAACGTATTTCCGTTTTGGTTTACAAAATGAGCCCCTAAATTTTGGTGAGAATAATTTAAAAATTAAAATTTTCTATTTTACGTTATAACTTTTGAGAAATTATTATTATATTATAGTTATTATTTTATTATATTACCTTTCTTCAATGTTTTTTTTTTTCCTAATTCTAGTATTTAAAAATATGTCTTTCCGAAATAAAATAAAATTTATTTTGTCATTGATATAGAAAGAAGTGAGCACGAAACAACTAGCGCATAAAATTGTGGTTATAAAAATTATACCAATAGCTGGTTTACGTTTTTTTATGAAATAAAGTTTTAAACTTTTAATAATAATTTATTTTTTATTAGATTTTAACAAAACTTGTAAGCTTTTCTGCAAAATTTTAACTGTGTATTCTACAACTCTTTTGCTGGAATGTGTGTACTTTTAAGCTTTTAGTATCCTTTAAATATCCTTTAAATAAGGCCCAGAATCTTTTAACAATTTCGTTGCTTGTTCGTTCTCCTTTGGTACATATGCAACATCATGGTTAATACACACAAAAAAAAATAGTGAAGGTAATCTTTCCTAGTCGGCTTAGATAATTTCTTTTTATATGAAAACTAGCTGACCCGAGCCGCGTTGCTGGCCCTAAGCAAACATTAGTGTTGTATTACTGAACGATTTAAATTGATATTTTAACGAAATTTACGACCTTTAAATAAAAATCTAAGGAATACCTATTATAAAGTGTTTTTTACAGAAGAATTTAAATATGATGTAGATGTGGGCTCAATCAAAAAATATACGCATGTATTTAAGGCAAATTTAAATTTATATTTATTTATTACTTCATCTTAAGGTTAGCGGATAGACAATGTCTTTTTTTTGAACGGAATGATGAGAGCTGTAGTCGAAATTGCAGTTGTAATGGAACGCTGCTTGATTCAAATCAGAACTTGAAGCAATTCTTCTTATGCGTTGATTAAAAATTTTAAAGTTGTTGAATTGCTACATTTGCTCGACGATTTCTCATTGCTAACCGAGCCGTTTCATTTCTCGCCTGCCTTTCTTCCTGCGTTTGTGATGTACGAAGTCGGGCCAAACTAATACGGGGTTGTTCTCGTGCGATTTCTCGTTCATATATATTCAATTGATTGACGATATTACGATAAGTACTTGCATTACGTGTTCGACGCGAAATATTAGATCTCCGGGGTCGCGGCATTGTGAATAACACTTAATAACGAATGCCAAAAATACAACAAATGGTTTTAAATATCACAACCTCACTAAATGATGAGCTTTACTTGGAACTTACCGTTTGGAAATAGAATTCTACACCACCACCAGAAAACAAATTGCACAAAAAAGTAAGCGTTTCGATAGAAACAGAAACAGTAATTGTTATAATTTGTATTAAAAAAAAAATTTTTAATGATTATTAAGGCAAAGAAATTATGACAAAAAAAAGTTTTTTTTTTATCGCGGATTTTTCGCGAATTTTTTTTCGTATTATCCTTTTCTGGCCGGTGACCGGTCCGAATTGGTGAGAATCATCAAAATCGGTCTAGTCGTTCTTGAGTTATAACAATAGTAACTAACATCACTTTCTTTTATATATATAGATAAAAAGTAAAGTTTTATTATCTAAGTCAATTAATAATATATACAACACTTTTTATCTAAAATCCAAATTAATTTTACTAATAGAGTTAGGAATCTTTTCCGAAAGTCTTTACATATATACATTTTTTTATAAAAAACCCGAAACCGGCAGGGTTTGTATAAAACGGAAACCAGTTTTTAGTGTTGGATACTCTAACAAGTAAGCAGTTTAGTTGACAACAGCAGTATTATAATGATTATTGGTGTTGTTGTTTTTTGTATATGCAGTCAGTCTGTCAAATATATGTATACATAAGAATTGTTGTTGTATGTGTGTGTATGTTTTTTTGAGCAAGCGTTGCTTGTGAAACAAATTTATGTATGTATTTTTTTTTTAAGTATAAATATCAAAATATTAAGGTATACGATTTCTTTTTATTTGTTGGTAAAGTAGTGAAGGGTATAAAAAATTCGGCAAACGCTATAACTTGTTTATATTCTGATTTTATCATTATCTATTCAATGGGATTATTAATTTTGAAGGAAATACACATTTCTAAAATTAAATTATACCTAGTAGGTTATTAAACTACTATCAATTTTAATTTATGACGTGTAATAAATATTTTTTTCTTATAAAATTTGCATTAAGTTAATTTTCGAGATATTACGATTTTTATATTTTTATCAAACAACTTTTATCTCGAAAACTAATTGTAAGAATTTATATGTAGTCAGCATAAGAAAGTTATTTAAAAACAATTCAAGGGAGTTATGAATAATTATTGGACGACCTTCGTACATTTTTGCACTCATATTTGGGCTTTAATAACTTTTATATATGTAAAATTTTAATAAAATAAAGGTTTATGAAAAATATTTTTAAATTTATATGGAAGACCATAAACAGATTCAATAGAATTCATTCATGTACCAAAATAATCATGTGCCAAACCCTATTTAATTACCTTAACATGTTCGACCTATAGTTTGCACACAAAGTTTATATGGACTGAAAAAAGCCGGCCGACCAGCCAGTCGATCTTTAAATCGACTAAATGCGTTACAAGCATTTATAAGAACGTATTGTACCCTACCCACCTATGATTGTGTAAAATATAACTCACTTATGATCTGTGGAATTCAAAAAGATGGAAACCATAGATCAACATAGATATTTAGCACTATTATTAAACACTTCACACAATTTTTCATCAATATTTGCACATATCAAATAACATTTAACTCCGAAAATATGACAAGCAATATACCTAAGTATTAGGCCGGGGATACATAATAAACGTCCTATCGGTTTGACTACATACATACGATTTGAAGATATGAAACTCAGTTTTCAAAAACATAAGTCGCTTGTCAAAAAAAAAAAAAAAAACTATGTCTAAGAGTAGCTGTGTTTGTTTACCGAAAAATTTGTACTGTCCAGCAGGCGACTGAATTTTCCGTTTGGCGACATGGCGAATTTTGGCTAATTTTTAAAATTTTATGAAATAGGCAATTGTGGAGAAAAACTATTTAATTTTTTTTTTTTTACTAGAAATCGACTATTTTTAGTATTTGCCTATCTAGCAAAATGAAGAGCCTTAATTTGCTTCAACTTAGGTTACGAAATTTTATCCCCAAAATATATATTTTGCAATACTTATGTATTGAATGTTTGATAATTTGTTTTCCATCATCTTTTCAATATATTAAGGATATTTACGATTTCGGTCACAATGAAATAAACGTTCATGAATAAATTAATTCTTTGAAACAATTTATAAATTTAATAGGACCAATGTTGTTATATAATGTTAGAATTAATTATTGTTTTAAAAAATATAATAAATTTTAAAAGTTGATGACCTAAAAATGTCAGAAAAATTTTAAGTTTTATTTTTTTTATTCAATTACACTGTGTTCGAAAATGAGACTATTTTTTTTAACAATGTAGACACCCATTGGTTAAACTAAATCGACGACGCTAAATTTAGTGGTGTAAATTTTTAAAAACGGTCGTTTCTGAAGGTATATCATTTATATATTTATATATCGTTTCTGAAGGTATATAATTTTGAAAGACTAAAAAAGAGTTTAGGAAAATTAAGTTTTTAAGCTTAAATTTAATAATACTACTATTGATACTATTAACAATTTGGCGACAGAAGCTCAAAAAAATTTGAAAACCCTGCTGTCCAGCAAAACTTTTACTGGATTTTCGTTCGCGTACGCAAAATCCAGCACTGAGAGTCAAAATTGAGAGAGTACAATGAAAGTTTATAAACTGAGTATTTACAAATTTTACTGTGCTTTTTTTTCTAATAAATCTAGTGCGATCATATGGTTGCATAAAGTAAATAGATGTAAACAATGAAAGGGATATGTTAGGATATTAAAGTACATTAAAAAACAATAAATGTATTTATAACAAAAGAAAAAGTTAAGTTTTTATTCACTAAATTGCATATATTCTGCAAGAAACTCATATTTTTTGTTGTTGTTTTATGATTGTTTTATGATCGTTTTCAACCAGCTGCCTTGTTTATTTTACTGGGTTTTACAAATTTTCCGTTCGCGTACTTTTTGTTTACAAGTGATTTTGAGAGTAAAATCTTAAATACTTATTTTACTGGAAAAGTAAACAAACGCACATAATGTGTTAGAAAAGAATTCAAGTACGTGAGTTTCTTTTTTCCGGTACTTTTTTATTTATTTATTTATTTATTTTTTTGAGCTTCATTTCTATGTTAATCTATGATGGAAACCAAGAAGATTTCTGTATTAATAAATTATTTATGGTTAAACAAAATGAAAAAATTTTAAAAAGATTTCAATCGCTTTGAACCACCTCTAAATTTGTTTCAATTAGTTTTAAACTTTATGTTTCTTACTTTTTGGGCTACTCCAAAATTTGGTGAGAACGAGAATTTGATGAAAACTTTTATTTTCCTTCATATAAAAGAGGTCCACCCTAATTCCTTTATTGTAATCTTTTTACGTTTAGGGTTAAATGGGAGGATACACATCATATTGTTGCCAATGTTACTGGCGGTTATAAATTGTACACAACCCCATTACCGTCAAGTGGTGCACTTTTAGCGTTTATATTAAATGTTATGAGCGATTTGTATACAACTGATCAGGAAATATATTGGCAGCGTGTAATCGAAACCTACAAACATGCTTATGGTCGGCGAACTAATTTGGGAGATCTTGAAAATGAGCCTGATATGTATGATACCATTAAAGAAACATTTGACAAACTTATTAGCCAAGAATTTGCTAATGATATTCGCAGTCTTATATATGATGATAAAACTTTTAATGACATGACTTATTATGGGGCAAATTTTACAACTAAAGAAGATCATGGTACAGCAAATATGGCAGTTTTAGCCGAAAATGGTGATGCGATCACAATTACAAGTACTGTTAACAGCTACTTTGGTTCAAAAGTGCGCTCACGAAGAACTGGAATTATATTGAACGATGAAATGGACGATTTTTCAACACCAGGTGTTATCAATTCATTTGGTGTGCCAGCATCTCCAGCTAATTACATTAAGCCTGGCAAACGGCCAATGTCTTCAATGTGTCCATCCATTATATTAGACAAAGAGGGTAACGTTAAGATGTTGGTAGGCGCTGCTGGCGGTACGAAGATAACAACATCAGTTGCAGCGGTAAGTAAGAAATGTTAGATAAAGGCCTTGGGCATTTTAAGAACTTAAAAAAAAAACTTTCAGACTATAATCAAATATTTGATATTTAATGAAACCATGCAACAATCTGTGAATGATGGACGGTTGCACCATCAATTAGCACCTATGAGTATCGATGCAGAAGCAGAAGTACCAATAAATGTACGTAATTATTTAGTAAAAGTGGGTCACAATTTAAATATATCTCCAGAGGGTAGTGGTTTTGCTGCGTTAACTGCTATTGGCGTACGGACTGGAGTTCCAGAACCATTTTACGATCGTAGAAGAGTTGGTAGCACTGCTACTATTCAGGGCAGCAATAAAATGCGTCATTAACTGCAATATCCTTACTTTTGATTTATTTAGATACATATGCAACTATGTATATAAGTATTTTACTATGTATATAAGTATATAAATATTTGCAATAAAAATACAAAACATGAAATAAATCAATTATATACTATATAAAACTTTTATAAAACTTACCCTGTACTTTCACTTTTTTCAACATAAATTGGTAAAAAGTTTTCACTAAAAAAACAAATTTTTTACTATGTATATTGTTATGAAATTGTATTTGAATTCAAATATAACGGTTTTAACGGATAGTTTAAAATTAAATAATGCTTCTCAACCTTTATCAATGCTTTTTAAACTTTCTATTATGTTAACAGCAGTTAACATATCTGTAGAAATTATTAACATAGCTGTAAACATACAACATTGAATGGGAAGCTTCCACCACTAAATGTTTAAGCTGCTAACATTAACACCGAAAGCTCTAGAATTTGAATATACTAGTTTGTCCGTTAAGAACGTTGTAGAAATAAAGCTTTCGAGAAACATCTAGAAGGTAAAGCAGTGTATATAAATTGGCCGTGAGGACACCATTGAGTCAGTCTAATTGGAAGCATCGTTAAGTAAAGACAAATTAACTGCCTTGGCTGTATATTCTTGTACATTATTAAAGTGTGCTGTATAAAGTGTGTAATAAGGTAAAAACGCAACAATATATATCAGTACCGCAATTTCATAACTTTTATCGACAAAAAATCGAAAATTCGTTAGTTAAGAAAATTTAGTCGTTGAATGGTACTCTGTAGTAAGATTTTACCGACTTTTGCCATTAAACAGATCGGTAGTTAACGAAAAGTTTCGGTAAGCTAACTACAAAAAAAATAAAATAATAATAATAATAATAATAATAATAATAATGAAATAATAATAAGCGGCATGCTCTATATCATATATATCATTTTTTTGTTAATTTTGATAACTGCAACCAGAGCTATGAAAGAAATAATGAAATCTTAGCTCAATTCACTTAATTATAATTCTGAATTAAGAAATACTACTTTTTCGTTTTATAATATCATTCACAAAAATATATTTCTGTAGCTTCATTCAAAGATTTTTGCTCGAATAGAATTAATTCTCTATTGAAGTATTCATAAAGAAATACACTCAATTTCTGTTAATACAAATCTTTTCCAAACTGAATGAAAATATTTTTCTTTCATTCGATTTTTAATATTTTGTTTTTAATCTTTTGCAAAATGAACTGACAATTATTTTCTACAGCTAATTTGTAATAGAATTTAATTAAAAAAAATTTTAATGATTCAAAATATTGTTTAAGCTTGAATTGTTTAATTGATTTTAAATTCTCTGTAGGATTAATTCAATACATGTGAAATACAAAGCATTTAAGTCTATGAAATAAATTATTATGAATGCTTTAAAGGAGTGACTTGGTTACAAAATTTAATTTGATTTCGAAAAGTGAATTAAAAAATTAAGCATTTCGAATCTTTAAATGTAACAAAATAAATGCCTTCATTCACTAAAAAGGTTCTACTTAATTTTGGCAAAAATTGAGAGAACAAAGGGAGAGTTCATAACTGAGTATTAAAAATTTAAACAGATTTATTTTTTTAACTCGCACCCCACATCAAGCAGTGCTCCGAAATTATCATTTTTAGAACAAAAGTTCAAATTTTTGAGTTTGCAAAAAATGTTGATTGTTAATTTCGGAACTTTTTGGAATCAGATTAGATAGAACAATAGGTTTTAAAGATTTTGTAAAAAATTGTGACAACCAAAGATAAATTTTATCACATGAGTCAATTTTCTGAAAAAAAAATTCAATAATAACAGTTTTTTTAGATTTTCTGAAGTCTCTATATAAGCTAAGGACTTAGTTTTTGCAAAGAAGATTTGGATTTTTTTCTGAATTTTATGCTGAAAAAATTACTACATACATATATATGTATATACGTATGTATATAAATTTAGTAGTTATCAGAAGCTATTACTGTGTTGTTTTTTTTTTAAGGAAATAATACTTGCTATGATAGTTTAATTTTTTGTTTACATTTTTGTAGTTTGGAAAAAATGTAGATTATTTTTGTAAGTTTAAATGTTGATATATGAAAGCATACTTTAAGGCGTCAATTTTATTATTTGTCGGTAAGGTGGTGAAGAGTATAAAAGATCCGACATAGCCGAATATAGCACTGTACTTTTTGATCGTCAAAATATATAGAAAAATATAGATTTCTCTGATATCTGCATTTCAGAATTCTTCATTAATCGTTTTTAAACGTGTGCAAAAATTATTCACATAAATGCACAAACGAAGATAATTGGACTCAAATTTATGCAATATATTTTTGTAAGCTCAATTTGCATTTTTTTGTTTTATTTAAAAAATAAGTCAAATAGTAAAATGTTATATAGATTTTATGCTAAATTTTATTGATTTATCTAAAATTGCTACCTACAGTTTGATTACAAGGTTTACATCGACAGACAGTAGGACGGACATCGTTAAACCGACTCACAAAGTGATTGTGAGTCGAACCATATTCTTTAAGGTAGGGATCCGAAGATTTTTTTCTGTGCGTTAAAACGCATAATCCCTACACCACCGTAGGTAGTTAGAAGCAAATTATGCTTACAAGTCATATATGTATTTTATAACTTTGAGTTCGATTACACTGACTGTAAAAAATATGTTTACCTCTTTTTTTAAAATTAAAATTTAAACTTTATTAATGTGCTTAATAAGAATCAGTTTCAGTTTTTTCTATCACGTTCAGATTTCTTTTATAAGCTTTATTAATAATCAGTCGAGAACAGTTTGTCAAATTTAGACAAATAAAATATCAAAAAAAAAAAAAAAAAAAAAAAATGACTAAAATTACCTTCAAGGCATCTCAACATAACTTTTTTATCCGCTAATAGTTCAGAGTTATTCAGAAATTATTGGCGAAAAAAACAAGTTGTCATACAAAATTGGACAAATTTTGCACCTTAAAAGTTCTTTATAAATTGAAAACGGTAAAAATGTTAAGTTTTTAATATTTAATCATAAGGCTAGATACATTTGCTTGTAAATATATCTATGTTAATATTGGTAAAAATTTGTAATTTTTGAGATTTTTTTCAAAATTTTGACTTTAAAATGTTCTTTCTACTTATCGAATTGAGATAATTATTTTTTGAAAATTATTCACACGCGAGTTCAATTAAAATAATTTTAAGAATACTTTGTAAAAATTTATTTAACACTATGTAGAATGGAATGCATTTTCTAGTCAACAACGACCGTCACTATTCAAAAATTAAAATATTTTAAATTATCTTCAAAATTTTTTGTTATTTCAAAAAGTTTAATTTCCCGCCAGAGTACTATGACAACTTTAAATATTCAATGGTACCATCCATCCTTGATTTTGAATTATTACCATTTATTTTACCACAATAGAATTTTATCGTATAAACACAAATTGTTTGATTATGAAAATTCTTATGATTTTTTCGAAATACTAATGTTATTTTTAAACTTTTATATTATTCAAAAATATTTGTCTTTCATATGTGTGTATCAATAATGTTTCTCTATATTAAAATAATAATAATAATAATAATAATAATAATAATAATAATAATAATAATAATAATAAAATTATAAAGTTTTCCCTAATGGTAGAAATACAACGCCGGCAACGAGCCGGTTAGCCTCCTATTGAGAAAAAATAAACAATAAAAAAGGCAGCGGGACAACAAGATAATTGCCAAAGTTTTGTGTAAAATAAAATTATAATTTTTATTTTTATTATTTATTATAATTATCACTTTTAATATTTAAATATTATTATATTCCAATTGTTTAATTTAATTTCTTTTAAGAATTTTTATCTTCTCTCTTTCTTTTTTTATCCCACACCACCATAGGTGGTTGGGGTATTATGCGTTTGTGCTGTAAACTTTGTACACAAAGTACAGGTTGCAATTTTGAAGATAATTCAATGAAATTTGACACGTAGAACTCTCATGGCGTAAGAACGAAGCGTATAGAAATTGGTTATGATTGGTCTACTATTTCACCTAGCCCCCATACAAATGTCCTCCCGAAATAGGGGTTTAACGACCATAAATGCCTTAAATATAATAATATATTATTGAAATTTGGTGTAAGGAAGTTTTGTACAAGTGCCAAATTTCATGAAGATCATTCCATAGTTGACCATATAAAACTCTCTTCTGTAAATCACTTACACATGTTAGTATCAAGTTTATATAAGTTTTATATAAGTAGAAATTACAGGATCGCTCTTAATTTACCATAGCTCCCATATAAGCCCACTTTCGGGAGTCACCCAAAACTGCATACTTAATAAAGATCTAAAAATTCATATAAATGTTAGTATTACCGTAATATTCTGTATCCGTATATTTTATTTTACACTTTGTAAAAGTATCGGTCCACAATTGTCCACATGTCTAATATAAGACCCCTCCAAGAATTTTGATGGACATTCACAATGGTATCATGTGGTCGGGCTTATTTTTCTTACTTGTTTATAATATATTTTTTCATAAATGATGGAAATCTTATTGGAAAAAACACAGAATATCGTCAAGAAAATAAGATAAATTTTATTTGAACTGTTTGGCGTTCAATGGTATTGAAAAGTAAAATTTGTATAGAACAGCCGTTGCCGTCGTTGGCTGTGTTTCATCACTTAACAAGGAAATAAACAAAAAACTCACAAAAAAGAAAATAAAATAAATAAATAAATAAATAATTTGAAGTATTTGGAAATTTTTTGAAGTTTGCTTTTTATAAAGAATTGCGAAAAATGTTGTCATATGGAGAAAATGGAAATATACATTTTGGAAATTATTGTGTAAAATGTGTAATTTATATTTATAATATAACATTTTAGGTATATGGATAAAAGAAATTTGTAATTAAAATAGATTTTTAATTGTGGTAATTTTTCCATAACTAAGTAAATAAAAAGAAGCCAGTACGTTTTTTATTTTACTTTATTATGCAACAATTTTTCTCATTTTTTTTCTTTTACTTGCATAATCAATTTTACATTGATTCACGTTTCCATTTAAAAATCTAATTGGAAAAAAGTTCTACCGAAAAAAAATCGTTTAACAATATTTTGATCTAACACCGAATTTGTATATGACAATAATTTTTTCATAAAATTTGGACTTGTGTCTAATAAATTACCGTTAATTTTAATAAGAATTTGATTTAATTTTGTATAACTCCTTCGGATTATGTGTAATTTTTATCGATTTGTTCCGAAGTTCTAAACACGTAATTTTGTAAAAAAAAAATAAGTATCGGGCAAAATTTTCTAAATCATCCATCTCTATATCATTTAAATTCTTTAATTTGCATCAAAGGTTTTAGAATGCTGTTGTTCTATAATATATAAAGAAAATATTAACTTTGTTCACAAGAAAAAATTACTAAACTATTTTTTTATATTTCATTCTTCTTCACTAATAGGTAGTTTATTAATATCCCCAATAATTAATATCTGAACTACTTAAGTATTTTTCTATCGGATTTGATATAGCGATAAATGATTTGTTACAAATAAGTCCATACTTAATAAAGATCTAAAAATTCTAACACTAAGGGAAGACATTCGAAGATACTGAAGACTATTTATCTATATTAAACCTTTGCCCAAATCCCTTAGATAATACTCTCATTAATGGTAACATGAAATAAGAAGACTGAAACGTGCACATATATAATTTAGATCTAGCTTTATGATGTTAATAATTTTTAAGCTGTAAACATTTATACATATATTTATAAATAAAAAATAAAATACTAAGGTCCTATAAGGTATCAGATGGTTAACGGTAAGATAAACTAAAGTGAGCAATACAGTAAGCCATATCTGCTTTTGATTATTACAACTTGATTTCATACAATACGGCGATGTCTAAGCAAAGCCAGTTAACTTAGTGGCAGCATGAACAATTTGAACGTAACGACCAGTAACGGCAATAAAAAACAATGCAATTTTAAAAATAAATGATTTAAAAGGAACTAAAAGTCAACGGAGGGAAAGGTGTAAATATAGACAAAAAATTACTAAAAACTGTACTAGAATAAATATTTTTTTATTTATTTCTTTTATAAATAATAACATATGGTAACTCCTAATGTATAAACCTTAAAATAAAAGTTAAAGGTCAGATATTCTGTCCTCTAGCTTATCGGTCACTTTTGTGTCATAACTTATACTTATAATAACTAAAAGCAGTTCTAACTTTAGTTATTGAAAAGTTATAATAAAGAGATTAAGTTTTATTATTCAAGTCAATTAGTAACATATACAATATATTTATATAAAATGTTTATAAATTTTTTCTTCGAAATTATGTGTATAAATTTTAATTTACTTGAATGGCAATGGAAAATATTTTTTGTGAAAAAAGTTAGGTAAGTGATGAAATTTAATAAAAAAAAAAGAAGATTATTTACAAAAACATATTTTGTTAGCAAAAACAAATATGGATCTACATATAACGAGGTTTGAAAAATTATTTTTAAGAAGTATCTTATAGCAAAAAGAAAACTGTTAATTTATAAACTCATATCTTTTCAGTTACGGTTACCGCAACGATTTTACATAAAAACGTAATACTAAACCAAAATTTAATGGTAAACGGTGATATGGATTTAGCTTAGCATTTTATGAAGAATTACGTAATCGTAATATATGTAATAGGGTATTCAGACCGACGCGAAATTACGTACTTTCATGATTTCGGTCGAAATCAAGTTGAAATTACGTAATTTCCCATACATTTTGACACTTGCGAAATTACATAATTTTGTGTAATATCGGCGAAATCACATTTAAATTACGATGCCCATTTCCGTGCAACTCTGTATATGGTTGGAAAAAATACTTCTTTTCAGCTATGTACTGCATGTTTCAACCGTGAGATGAAAAAAAAAAACAATTCACAGCTAATCTTAAATTTAAACACAAATCTTAAAATTAATTATTAAAGTGATTTTACAAAATGAAACCTATCCTCTTACATTTTACATTTTTAATTGTTTCAAATTAATAATTTCCAATTTAGTAAGTAATTGTTTCTTATTTGTTTCCATTTTAAAATACTTTATTTACCCCTATAACAATTTAAAATATAAACAATAAGTATCAGCTGTTCACGAAATTACATCAAATGTCATCTAGCCAGTATGAATACTCTAGATTTCATTCGTAATTTCGGCATGAAATTTCGCAATTTCGCGCCGGTCTGAACAAGGCTTAATGCTATTCATACATTACAGGTAATAACCACCTTCTTATTAACTAATAATGTGACTATAATTAAATAGTTAAAATATTTTCATATAAATTTCAGTCCAAGTTTATAACAAAACTTTCTAATGGCCAACATATTCATTAAGGACAGTCCAAGCAGACGTTCTCTGCCACAATATTTTTAAGTCACCGTTAAAGCATCACAATCAGCACATAGTTCTCAGCAGTTTTTCAAGTGGCTATACAGAACTAGTTACTTGATTGACTATATTAGGGCACCACTAGTTACTTTATTAACTACGTGACTAGTCACTTTAACATGGGCATGTCCTCTGAGAAAGTCTTTTGCCATCTCCACGGTGTCAATTGATCCCCTTTTAGATAGTAAAGTTCGTTTGTGCCTACTCACCTATCACACTTAAATGTGTACATTTTTTTCATTACTCTCTTTCATATATTTTGTAAACGATCGTTAAGCAAACTAAAACTTTACCAACCATTTGTAAGCGCGAGGTAACGATTGACACTTTACTGACCCTATGGTAAGCAGGAACAAGTCGAAAAGAAGATAACAAAAATGCCATGATAACAAAAGTGCCATTTCAGAGCCATTTAGGTGATTGTGTCTGCAAAAATGTGACACCACGTAGTTGTAGAGGATATTTTCGATATTTAATGGTATTTGTGAAGCATATTTTAGGCTTTCCTAGTAAAATTAAAAAAATCTTTATACTAAAAATTCCGATTTTAAAAAATTATGCGAAAATTTAGGTTAGAATCTAAGTTACTTCTCCATTATACGAAAATATTATTAGAATTTATTATAAAGAAATATTATTTAAATGTTGTGATCCTTTTTTAACCCAAATATGTATATAAAATTTTTATCTTTCGAAATTTTTTGATGCGCCTCTACATTTCCGTTAAGCATTACAAACCCCACCTAATTATAACAATTATTGTAAATTTAGTGCTGCCCATGCGATGGGGCTTTGCAAAATCTGTTTTGACAAAATTGTCTCGTTTTCGGCTATCAACAATATTTGACTTAAATTTATGGTCCCGATCAATTATATTTGTCGCCGTTCTAATATCTATATATCCAAGACTTGTACAAGTTGAAATTTACTATAACAAAATACAAAAGTGCAATTTTTGCTTGAATTTCAAAAATTCCATAAAATTTTTTTATTACATTTATTTTTAATGCTCTTTCGCAATAGTCCATGCTATTCCATTAGAAACTGTGAATGTGCCTCGCGAATAACTGATTTTCTTTCAAAATTTTCGCTCTTGTTTCCCAAACTTTGAGATTATCTACTCCGTTGATTATTTCTGGCATATCAACGAGATATAGCGCAAAATACGTATAAAAAATGTATGTAACTGTTGAAAGTTTGCACAACAACAAAGAAAGTGTAGAATTTATCCATATGGTGTGATTAATTTATATAAGATCGCTTGGAATCAAAAAGTATGAACTCGCGAACAAAAAGTGTATAAGAATGGGAAAAGGTTAATTAATTTTTAGAACTTTTTCTAAGCTTTTGATAATGGCGTATAAGCTGGAAAATAAGTGCTAAAAACAAAAATCGCTAAAAAAAGAAATGTATTATTATTTCATTCAAAAATTGATTCTTAGGGCAATTTTTCATGTATATACCGCGCGAAACTATCTAACTGTTTTTGTATTCGTATGTAATATTTCTTGTCGCGTTTATTTAATCTTCTTCTTCATTTCCTCATTTTTTCATAGAGTTTTGACATTATTTGCAAAATTTTAAACTAACAAAATACAAGCAATTGTTGTTCTTGTAGATGTGCGGTCACTTTATAATTACATTATTAAGAAATACAAATAATAACAACACCAGAATCTAGAAATTCCTTAAATGGTTATATTAAAGACTAATAAGAAACAAACCTAATTGTCAAAAACCTAGATATAAGTACATTGAAATATATACTAAATCGATTTATTGCTTAATTAACATAAATAACATCCCTTTTGTTTATAATGTTCTATTATTTGTACTACTTCTATAATAAAGTTTAAACACAAATATCGTTAATACGAGCGCTAACTTCGAAAAACAATTGCAACCATTGAATTTAGCTTTACCAGTGGGGTGCCCTGCATCTTAAAATTTGCGACTAGCACATTGTTATTAAACACTTGAAAACTGGAAATTTAAAAAGTTAGAAAAAAAAAAAAATTGAAAAAGTTTGGGTGATATGTTGGGTTGTGCTGATTCTTATGTACCCTTCACTCGTGTTGAGACTTGTTATATGAAAATCAAATATCTTATATTGGATATAATGACAAATATATTTACCTATACTATATCTATGTATGTAAACAGTAGAAAAAAATAGTTTACATTTTCATATAAAGTTGAAATAGAATCCCAATATATGTATTTATAAATCAGTTGAAAAAAATTCCTAAAATATCCACGTACTTGTTTCTATTTTCAATGAAATTTTTTACTAAAAACACATTCTTACTTAGACTTAAACTTTTTTGACAACTGACTTAGGTTTTTGATAACAGGGTTTCATAACTACTGTATGGTGAAAACTTAAAAACTAATAAACAGAAAATTTTTGAAAACTAAAGGAGAACTAAAATTGAAACTTAAAAGCTAAAAAAATTTAAAAACTAAAAAGCTAATAAAATAAAAATTTAAAAACTATAAGAAACAAAAATTCAAACTTAGAAATTAATGAACTAAAAAATATAACTGAAATTGCCATATACATACGTTAAATATATGTTAAATAAACACGAAAAACAAAGTAAACTAAATAGGGATTAGTTACTGCATTTATACTTACCCTTAATTTTATAACCCCTGTCCCCTATGGTCCTCAAATGACCTCAAGTTAAGTTATCCCAGTCGTTATTCCTATTGTTAAGGTCTCTTAAACACCCATTCTTTATATTAAATGTCATTTTTAAATTACCTATAAACAATAATAATAATAATAATAATAATAATAATAATAATAATAATATAATTAATTAAATATATGTGATCTAAAACAAATACTTACACAACTCTATTAAGGTGAAATTAAGATGGCTGCCAATCCTTTAATGATGTTTTGAAAGTCCACCAATTTAAATTTTATAAATCTAAATCAAAACATGTATTTCATAATCTTACTTTTTTTACCTTAAATTGTATATAGTAAATAATTTATAAAGCATAACGTTTTTATAGCGTTATTATTAAAATGTAAAAATATATAAGAGTAAGTGGTTGGAAGAGAATTGATATATGAGATAGAGGAGAAGTGCAATAACTCCATCCCATCCGGAAAGTTATAGTCTGGTATATGCCAGATACTAGCGCCACTCAGTCTGGTAGCTCCAAAAATGTATCGTTATTAAAAAAAAATATTAATATAATAATATAAAAATATAATAATAAAGTTAAACAAATTTATGATGTGATACAGTTTTATTTTTAGCCTGGGTATGTGTAGGGTTTGCTGCACCCAGATAAGGAAACCAACTACTGCGATGTGATAGTACTGATGGTGGAAGGAGGAAACAAAAATAAGTAAATAGTTGCATTCTACTCAGGAAAAATTTCAAACTACGAACAAGGGCTACGATAAACACAAGAAAAATTTGGGAGTTCTTGTGTTCAGCTAAATTAAGATGCACGAATGTTACAACGAGTGCAGCATTTCTATAATACGATATACTTGTTACAAGCTAGGTTTACAACGAGTGCAGGCTAAAATACGATGTGATAGCTACGAACTCTGGTTACAACGAGTGCAAGAAAAATTCAGGGGTTATTGTACTCGGCTACATTAAAATACAACACAATGGCTGCGGACTAAGTTTACAATCAAGTTACTTTACACAAAGTAATATCACAATTACTTTACATAAGGTAATAACAATTAGCAATTGTTTGGAGAGGTTTTTTTATTCAAATTTTTTATATATGAATGGAGTTTAACGTTATTAGCATTATTATTTGACATTATTAGATTATTATTAGAGAGAGAAATTTATTTATTTTTTTACATAGAGTTTGACATGAATACAGTGAATGCAAGAAAAATTAGGAGGTTCTTAACAACAGTGTGACCAGATGTGAAAAAATTATTCAGCTAAATGGCGTTTAAAATAAAGCTAAAAAATTGTAAAAATTATTTAAAAATGCTAAAAAATATTGCTGTTTATTTAGTGTTAATTTTTCATAATGTTGACCTTTTGTAATTATAAAAACAGAACATATTATATAAACAAAAGAAGAAAGAAAATAATGTAAGCAGAATTATAAGAAGGTTTAATACAATGCACATAATAAAACCTACAATATTCTTCAGATTGCTCCTAGTTACATTACCCAGCTCGTTGTGGCATTGCGCACCACCTAATTCAGTGTTATTGCAATTGTGGACAGTAGCAAATTTTAACTTTGCATAGTCCAAAAAATCCGGTGTACCGTTATCCCATCTACTTAACCTTGATAAGATCGGACATTATCTCTTAGTACTTGTCCATTAATGACCTTTTACTGGTGCTGATATTAAAATTACTGCTACTTTCGTTAATGTCTATAAATGTAAATACATTTAATTTCAATATTTGAATTTTGTCCATATTTTGATATAAGCGAGAAAAATGCTAAATATATTATTAAAAACTGCTATATAATATGCCAAATTCTAAATATAAAATTTTCGGCTAAATCGGAGTAAAAAATGCTAAATTTAGCTGCAAGAATACTAAAATGGTCACACTGATAAATATCCCAGCAGTTTTTGGTGATTGCCTCGAACTAGTGATTTTACTGACTACATTAGGATATCATGAGATACTTTATTAACTACTTGAGTAGTTACTTTAAACATGGACATGTCCTAGGAGGAAGTTTATTGACATTCTAGGATCAAAAGGGACTTTATAGTGAATGGTTCGAAAAAGTCATTTTATGGAAATCCTTTAAGTTGTTACAATGAGTTAGCTATCTGACAAACTTCTTAATTGGTTATTTTACTAGCTACGTGACTAGTCGTTTTAACATGGACATGTCCTACGAAGTCTATTGACACCCCAAGACCAAAAAGTGGGTAGTTCGATTTCTCTTTCGAAGGAGTTAATAAATAAGTAATGTTATATATCATTAAAAAAATAGTACATATTTTAAATTTATATCACATATGCATGTATTAAAAAACATATTCAGATTTTAAATTAATACAAATAGAATGAAACTACCTTCTTCTTTATATCATGGTAATTTCAGCAACACATTAATATATATTTTTCGTCACGTTGGAGAATGACTATGAGAACGCTTATTTTATTATGTAAAAGACAAGCTGAAGATTGAATAAATCGATATTATATATTATTAACGATTCATATTATGAGTTCTATAATAAAACTAAAGACATCAATCAATTAAAATATGCACAGAGTATGCAGAAACATTAGTTCTTAAACCTTTTTTGATTGTATTAATTACAAAATACATGAATTTTAATAAACGAATATTACCTGCTCCAAATTTTTTTATATAATTAGTATAAAAGGTATTTATGTGACACCATCTCTGAAAAAGTACAAATATTGAGGTCGTTTAAATGTATGTTTAATATTATGAAAACAACGAATATTATTTTGGAATTTGTATTGTTATATTGTTTAAATGAATATATCAACTAAAAATAAATTGTTTTATCTTTCATTTTAATGATACGTCTTGAAATAGTTTTAATGAAAGTTAGTGATAATCCTTTCGACTAACGAAGCCCTCAAAAGGGTAAAAAGGGTTAAGCGCCAAAGAATCAATAAATTGATATCTAACACCACGGACGACTAAAATGATACATAAATGGCAAATGTCCTACGACGTACTTGAACTACAATTAGGTAAACTATTTGTTTTTTCGATACTCTTAAGAATAAAATCGATACCTCCATGCTTACCAAAGGATCAATAAAGTGTTAGTCGCCATTTCCTTGCTTACCAAAGAAACAATAAAATATCAAGCGCCGCCTCTACGCTTACCAAAGGGTCGGTAATACAGCGCTCTAACTACTTTTTACATAATTTATGTAAATTTTATTGCTTGGTGTTTAGCACAAATTTAAAAAGCTTTATAATAATTTTAAAGGTTTTCATAGTTTTTTTAACATGATTTTCATTTATATTTTTTATTTAAAAATAAAATCAAATTATTGAAATTCCAAAACATCGCAAAAGAACAGTTTCAGAACTATAAATAGTTGTTTATTTGATTTCTAATCACCGCTTTTTTTGTGTAAAAATTTCCCATGAATAATTTCATGCTGGGGAACAGAACAGAACAGAACAAGTAAGTAGTTTTTTTTATAATTCGAATATTAAAGTTTATTATAAAAAAAAAATTATTTTAAGGGCACGATCCGATAATAAGGCACAAACTGATATATTGATCAACAAAATTCAAAACAACAGGTCGATTGCCTGCGGATTTATGAAGCTTTCGAAAGACGTGGATAAATCTAATACAGAGAATTAAGATATTTTTTTTTTTTTATTGAATTAGGTCATTTTCAATGAATCCAAAGGGTCAAATGCGTTCCGCAAGCCTCGACGAACAATTCCTTTACACTTTAATTTGTTATAATTCTTTTGTTTTGTTGGGTTTCCAAAAAGTATCCGAATTGTTTTACTACATAAAAGTTAAAAAATGCAATAAACTAACGTTGCAATAAAACTATTGTTCCAGTACTAAATATTTTGCTTTGTTTTTTAACTTTTCTTTAAAATATTATATATGTATGTGTATATTTTTGAACAAAAATTGCTTTGATATTTCATTTTTTTTAAATTTCCTTTTTTTACATTTACTAAGAACTGATAGTGGGAAAATTTCTTCATGGGAGATTCACGGTATCATTTTTCCATTCGAGAGGAATAATAATTTTATGGGAAAAAAATTCAACTTGTTATTCATGATAAGGGTGATTAGTCTGCTTTTAAAGTGGTGCACATATTTTAGAAGTACTTCTTTTTTTAAAGTGCTTTTCTTTTTTCTGTTTTTTATTTTTATTTTTATATTAAATCATATTTCGCTCTTAAGCTGTATACATGCATGCATACATACGTATGTATGTATATATGTATGTATGTAAGTATATATGCATGTGTATATGTATGTATGTATGTACGTATGTATGTATGTATATGTATATATGTATATATGTAGGTATGTATCTATAATGTATGTATGTATGTATTATACTAATTAACAACAAATTAGTATAATTTTTCACAGTAAAAAGACGTACATATGTATATATTATTCCACATCAAACTAATCAAACTTGCAGAACTCTCAATTTAAAATGTACTTTTTTGTGTAGAGATATTAAGAATTCGTTTTTTTACAACCATAATATATTTTCAACTTATTAAGTTTTTTATCTCTCCTGTGTATTTTTAAAGTTTTGCTTGGTTCTTAGGCATTTCGGATGACGATATAGTTCTAAAACAACAAACATGAAATAACTCCCCATTTTGGGGGTATATTGAAAATTTTAAATATAGTTTGATAATCTACTCACCTATACCTATCAAATACGAGGGCGGATCAATAAGTACGAGTCTTTTCGAACTTCCCTCGTAGTTATATGAAATGCAATACTATTCCCATCAAGTACCACCTGTTAATAGACTACTGTCAAATTTTGAGCAAGTGTCGTCATTTACTTGGCGTAGAAAATAGGATTTTTCGAGGTTGTTTGGTTAATAATTTCATCGTTGGTGCTGAATCTCTTTCCACCGAGTCATTTCTTTAGGTTTGGAAATAGGAAATAGTCACTAGAGGCTAAATCCGGAGAATATGATGAGGTACCAATTCATATAGTTTTGCCATTGAGACTGCACACGCGTTTATGGTCAATTGAGAGCAAACGCGCACCCATCTTGCAGACAACGTTCTTAAACCCAGCTGATCATTTAAAATCGAAACCACACTGTCATATGAAATGCCTATGGCATCAGCAATTTCACGCACTTTTACAACGAAAGTAAGTAAACCACTTTTTTACCATTGAAATCGATGATGCAGAGCCCCCATAGTATTTATCGAGCATTTCCTTGGTTTGATTGACGGTTTTTTTTCGCAAAAAATAATCTTTAATGAGCACTCGAAATTCACTTTTTTCCATTTTTAGAAAAATACACGAGGTTGTATGTTTTGAACAGCTGTTAAACGCAAAGTAAATGACAACACTTGCTCAAAATTTGACAGTGTTGCATTTCATATAATTACGAGGGAAGTTCGAAAAGTCACGGACTTATTGATCCGCCCTCGTACACTATATTACATTCCAAGAGTATTATTATTTTTTTATTTTGTAGCATCGTCTTGTTACAACAAAATTATAAAAATGCACTATAGCCTTTTCCTGAGTCAAAGACTCTATATTTATAAATATGTATATATGTACATATTTTTAAATATTTTTGCCTGAATTAAGCGCCATTTTTGGCGATTTTACCCTAGAATGAAAAATTTCGGAAATTAATCTGTAACTTCTAATTACAGAATTCAAATTGCAGGTACGGTTTGGTTATAAGAAATATTGACCTAATTCTTTCTAAATTTTACTCTTTGTGATTTCGTTATAAAACTGCATAGCTTTATTCTAATTTTTTAGACATTTTTTTAACAAAATACATATAACATAATAAGTAAAAAAATATTAAAGTTTGAATCTTATTACTGACGAAGTACATTCCTAAGCCGAAAAAAGTATTGAATTCTGTGAATGTGAATGTATAAAAATTGTGTTCTTACATTTATTTAACGTTATTTTTGTTCGGAGTTGACCACTACCGTGGTGGGTAACATAAACACTGAGCATTGAAAAAAGCATTGGAAAAAGTCGTAAACAATTTTCTTTTATTTGTAAATTAGTATTTTGTTGTCATTATAAAAATATATAAATATTTTTTTTATTATTTTTTATGTACATTAAATAAATAATTTATTTTTTGTTATTTATAAAACTAAGTATATAAATATCGTATATAAAGAAATATATTTTTTCGAAATAATTATGCCGTTAATGGCACACTACGTGTATACATATTTAGTTTATCTATTAATGAAAAAATTTCTTTTGGTTTTCAATGACTTTATGAATAATTCGATTTAACTTAATATTATTTGATTGTAATAAACTAAACCAAGTTATTCATAATGGAGTGTGGTTTTAACAAGTTAAAAAAGTGTTTTTTTTTTTCTTTAAAATTTAACTCTTAACTTCTTAATATATTTTCTTTGCCTATTGTTAATGAAATGGTTTTATTTTAAATAAATACTTAGGTGCATCGCCATTTTCTAATATTCAGTAATGTTTTGAATTTTTTTTTTTTTTTTACTTATTTTCTAATTCTTTAATACGAATATATAGTATATGCATGTATGTATGTATATATCAAAAATCCATTGACTATTTTTTCTTTGTGGTAAAGAAGTCTTAAATTATACATTTTCTAATTTAAATACTTATGTACGTAGGTATATATATTAAGTAGATACTTTAAATATTTAATTACTTCGTTGTTTTAATTTTTTACATTAAAAATGTTCTAATGCATTTAACTTTAGTTTGTGAATATTGCAGCCCGTTTTTATTTTATTGTTCAACATTGATGGTTATGACCATAGCTGGTCAATAATGTCCTCCACTGTGTCGATGATGATCTCGCCTACCCCCCGAATGATCTCGGTATTCGCCATTACGTGATGAACCGTTTTTGTGATGGTGGTGATGATGACGTTTCTTTTCTAAATTAATTAAATAAATATTTGTTAAATTAACTCTATAAAAAATATCGTGTTTACCTTTTAAACAAATATCCGAAACAACCATTTCGGAATTTTCTCGCAATCCATAATTATCTCGGCCAACTCTAAAGCATTTAAGTAAAAAAATTGTGAGCATAAATAAAACATACACACATTTTATACTGTATATATGTATATAATACATTACCGTTCTAAATTCTCTCTTGACCTTTGTAGATTTTCTCTTAAATTATCTCTTGACCGCGTCATACTGGGTGGGTCAAGAGTTTCTTTACGGCGTAATGCATTGTGAGAACTGTTTTTAGATGCAGATTCATGTAAATTTTCCCAAGCTTGTCTATAATACCTAAGAAAAATCAATACTTAAAACATTTACAAACGTATTTGTATAGGTATACATATTATACATATATGTATATATTTTGTATGATAATAGTTCACACATACATATATATAATTGATATGTATGTTTATATTTATATACAATGCACATTAAGCTGACTCACAGAAAAAAGTACATTTGTTACCCCCTGAAAACAAACCTTGGTTGTTTTATGATGTTTCTCAAAATATTTTTCGTCCGTTCGTGAGCTGGACTGTGTTCATTGGTATATAAAACATATCAAAGTGTCCTTAATATTTTTATATTCCTCAAAATATCCTATTTATCAAGGTTTCTTCAAATATTATTTATCATTTTTAATAATTTTTTATTTTTACTTGGTTTAAGATATCAGTTCTCACAAGAAGTAAGTCGGCTTAATGTACATATATTAGGGTGCTTCAAAATGAAAGGTATCGATGTTCCCAGCTCAAAAGAGGTTCTTGTTTTGAATATTTGGATTATTTTCACACTGCTGACAAGGGAACATTATGAAAAATTATTATCGTATGAAAGGTCTTTAATAGGAGCTAAAATTTCGCACAAATATAATTTTTTCACAAAGAAATAAGTCCAAAATACATATGAAATTTTGGTATCGTAATGAAGGTCTTGAAGAGACGCATTTAACGATATAACTTACATTTTGACTTTAACCAAATATGTGATTCTAAACGATCTTCTCTCTATTTAATTCGAATTTTTCGAAACATTGTTTCATACGAATTTTCAAGATTTCGACCGCTTTGAGCCACCTTGTGAGAACGAAAATGTGGATACTATTCGTAATGACGGGACTATATATATATATATATGAATATATAGATATAGATATATAAATATATATATAGGTGATCCTTTTTTACGTGGTCTCACTCCCAAGAAATGTTCGAATAGCCCCAATGCTAACAAATACAAAGTTCTAGACTAATTGAAACAAATTTAGAGGTGGCTCCAAGAGATTGAAATCTTAAAAACTATAATCTTTGATTTTTTTCATTTCGTTCAACCATAAATAATTTATTACGACAGAAAATGTTCAATAGCTCCGAGGCATCTCTAAATTTGTTTCAATCAGCATAAAATTTTGTATTTATTAGTTTTAAAGCTATTCAAAATTTTCTAGGCAGTATGACCGAGAATTTGAATTACATTATTGTACATTATTAAAGCAAGTACCTACCTATTTAAACCATTTCGAGAACCCGAAGTAGAACTGTCGAATGAAGCAACAGTGTTGCAGTCAGGTGAAGCTCTGTGTCGATAATGTTGTGCAGTACGATTTCTGAAAGAATATTAAAAACAGTGAAAATATTGTTTAAAAAAGATTAAAAATACAAATTTTTTCAAGTGTTAGGCACATGACAATTTCATTATAATGGATTTACATAAATTGAGAGATTCTATCTACTGTGGGTTAGAAAAACAATTATTTTGATGACAATTACAAGAACACCAAAAATCAAATATCTGTTATTCACAAGACGTGCAATAGCAACCGAGTCCGTTTATTTTAAACATAAACGTGCTTCAAAAAGGTATGATTATGTATCTTATGTATCAAATTTTTCAAAAAAAAAAATATATATATATATATATATATATATATATATATATTTCATTTCCATGAAAGAACGATCAAAAAGGTAGCTTTCGCTTTTTCACTTTTTCAGAAAACTATACAACTTTAAATAGCAATATTTCTGGGAAGACTTTGTGGAATACAATGATATAAGCGGCGTTTCAATTATGATTACGTCAGCCTTAATAAGAAAATTTCATAAATAAGAAGGATTTAAAAAATGCATTGTAATGCAATCGCGTTTTTTAAATGCATCATTTAATATTTAGAAAGTAGAGTGCATTCTATGCACAATTTCGCTTTTTCTAAAACCTAATCAATTTTTTTCATATAAAAATTATTATTTTTTAATTATTTTTAAAATATGAGTAGGTTTACATATTTTATTTAAACAATTTATTGGGTTACTTTTTAAAGATACTTTTTAGATTTTCGCGTCCCAAAAACTTTTCTATATTTTCCAAGTATGTTAAAATATTAAAAATTTTAAATAGCATATTTAACGAAAAAAAAGAAAAAAATGCAATTGCATTAAAATTTATTTTTAAAAAATCTCTCTTATTATTGAAATGTTCGTATTAAAACCGATAAATTCAATTCAATCGCCGTTTCAATCATTGAAATTCATAAAGCCTTCGCAGAGATATTGTTATTTAAAATTACATACTTTTGTTTTTTTTTTTGGTTTTTGAGAAAATGAAAAAGCGAAACAAAAACGCGAGTTTTCGCAATTTGCGAAACTGAAAACTAAAATCGATAAATGGTTAAATGGAGTTTGCATATACTAATTTTTATGGAAATAAAAAGACACCAGGCAAGAATTGCCCTTTTTCGGGTGTTCTTTCATGGAATTGTGGATATATGTATGTATATTAGACTGTACCAAAATTTACCAATTTGTGAATTTTAACCAAAACTTTACCTAGAATCGTTCTTTGGGCCATAAAAAGATGTTATGTGAAATATCCCGCATCGGACTTGAAGTTTGTAGGGTGCGTTTATATGGGGAAAATTTGACATTTTTACAGTTTTTTGAAAAATGTAGCTATTAAATATTTTGTTTTGTAACGAAATTTTAAAAAATAGCATTCAACATACAATTATTTATCCAACAAGATATAAAAAGTAAAAATCGGTTAAACAGTTTTAAAATTGTTAGTAATTCCCCAAACCATTATAGTGTTTTCGACCACTATATATAAATAAATTTTAATTTTTTGAGAAATTTTTGAATAAAATGCTATAAAATATAAAAAATAAATAAATAAATTTAAACTTCACTCTTCACTTCTTACACAAATGGTCTTAAACACGTTAATAGTCTGGATAATTCGTAGTAACTTTAAAATTTTTCAACCGATTTTTACTTTTTATTTCTCGTTTGATAGATAATTGTGTGTAGATTAAATTTTTTTTTAAATTCCGTTACAAAACAAAGTATTTAATAGTTAAGTTTTTAAAAAAACTGTGAAACTGCCAATTTTTCCCCATATAAACGCACCCCACAAACTTCAGGTTCGATGCGGCACGGGTTAACGTTATCCGATTTCACTAATATTTCACACAATATCTTTTTATAGATCAAAGAACGATTCTGCAGGGAGTTACGCCATAATTCAGAAGTCGGTAAATTTTGGTGCTGTCTAATGTATATAGACGTGCAACAGCAACAGGCGGCATTTGCAAAGTGTAATAGTGTATTTTTGAAGATTAATTGTTCATTATTTATATATATATGTATATATGTATAATTTTTGTTACAACAGTAAGTAACGTATACAATTTTATAGTTTGGAAAGACTGCTTACTTGTTTTTCTTAAAATTATTTTGCATTTTATGTATGGCCATAATTTTGAACATTATTTTCATTCTGTCAAATTTGCCTTATTGACAATGTTGTAAATGTGTATCTTTGGCATGATAAACCTAAATATGTGTAATTATATACGTATATGTATTGATAAGTGTTAGCGTGTAATCGTCTAACAATAAATGTGTGTTGGATATATAAATTATTTTACTCTTTATTATAGTTATTATTTGTTTCTTTCTGTTGCTGTTGAAATTCGCTACTGAATATTCCAGCTCTAGCGGCATAGCTACGTCCACAAGTATTCAATTCCCTTCGTCCCAATTTTTGATCATCAAAGGGCAATGCCAAAACACTGTGCCACAATGAATTATGCTCATTTTTTGTACTTGAGCTTATGCTATAATGATCATACAGACTTTGTGGTCTTATATATTCCGTATTTCCTAAATATGATTTCGTAGCCTCATATGTTGAAGCGTTAAATTGGGTGGTCATCGTGGGTGGTGGTGGCATATAACGTAAACGAGATTTTGGTATGTAATTTGGTGTTAATGACGACGGATAAAGAAAATGTTTTGCATAGTGCCGCCGTTTGCTGTTTGAGGTGCTAAAGAGAAGGAATCAAAATATTGTGTGATTTGTTGAACAAGAATGCATTAAAGAAATTACAAAAAACTTATACATGGGCGAATTTTTCGTGTTATTCATTAATTTTAAGGAACTTTACAACATACTAGGTTTTGCATGTCGATTACAATCGTAATAGCGATTAATTCCATTTTTAATTGTAATTGCTAAATTTAACCCTTTTTATTATTATATATATATATATATATATATATATATATATATATATATATATATATATATATATATATATATATATAATAGAATATATATATATTACAAAGGGTCTGTTACGTTTTTCGGCAAAAATTAAAAGATCTTTTTCCCATTTTAAAAGTTAAGTGAAAATTAGTTCCAGTTCCAATAAACAAATAAAATTTTAATAAAGAAATTATCTTATAGTATCACACGCGCCAAAATAAAACGTACTATGCTGTGTTTTTGGCATTTTTTATATATAAGTTGAATTAATTTTATTTGAAAACTTTAGAAAAAATATTTTTGTTGGTCTATAATTTATTCTGAGTAGTATTTAATTTTTTATGGACCATATTTTTTCTTAGCAGTATTTTTAGATAATTTTATATATTCTTCAATATTATTAACGATTAACGGCCAGTCTCAGACGGCCATTTTGTTTTGACGTTGTCCGTCAAATCTTTTGTTTAATATTCAGTCATCGACAATATTACCGTTGAAAATTTTTTAAATGAAGACTTTACAGAAAAAAAAGGAAAGGACAAATTTTCCATTATACTTGTTGAAAAATAAATTACTTTCTAATTTTTACACCCATCGGTATACATATATAAGTTTGGCATTCCGTTTGTAATTTCTACAACTTTCGTGTTAGACCCCAAGTATACATTGATAAGGGGAGTCGGAATAACGATATTCATTTATACGTGTGTCGGTTGACATTAAATTGGTGCTCGTTCAACAAATCTAGAAAATACCTTTCTGACATTATATAAGTTTTTTATGATTCTTATTCACTGCTTTAGAAGTTCTTGTCTAAAACTATGTTAATATAATTTTTTAATAAGAATATTATTTTAGTTTTTGAAGAAAAATAATAGAAATACTTTTAAATTGGTAAAAAAGATATTTTCTTAAAAATTATTAACCATTTTTCGTGCTAGAAATATATTTGTTTTAACTTTTCTGGGAGTAATTATTAATATCATCCAAAATGCGAAATGAAGTTGAAATGTCACCTGTACACATTTTACACAACATAGAAGTAATTTACTCCAGTACATAGCACATTGAGGCAGTATCGAAAATTTGGAAAATAAATCTGTAACTTATAATCGGCTGGCTTTATTTACATAAAGCAGAGTGTGTAATTTCCAAACTTAAAATTGTACATTCCTCTGTTATGCCTATGAGAAATTTTATGCAAATCAGCCGATTAGAAGTTACAGATTTATTTCCAAAAACTTGCGATTCTGCCCCACTGTACACAGTGAAAGATTTAAAAAGTATGATATTTCTGAACGGACATTTTATATATTATCGTCAAACGGCAATTTTTCTTTGTGGAATAAAATTCCAAAACTAATTATTTAGTTTTTATTTTCATATCAAAACGGACAGAATCGGATTTTAAATATCAAAGTCAAATCCGAAAACGGCTGTTTTGTTTCCTTTTTGATATGGAATCACTCTTTGATAAAAAGTTACTGAAATACAATTTATAATAAGTATTAATTAGACCTTTTAGTATATTTCAAAAATAAATATTTCATAATTATTTATTTTTCGATATCCTTCGGATACAATTTCCAAGAAAAAAAACGAGTAACAGCAAGATAGAGCGCTGTCATCGGCGCCTATAGCACTCAGAAGCCGAGTGTTTTCGACATTTTCACACATACAACGCGAAGGTTAATAATTGAGAAAAATAAAAAACAAAAAATCATTTAGTTTTGTTCTAGCTTTCAACAAGGCGAGTTCATGTCGCTTGAATAAGCAAAACAGCTGGCTCGAGCAGTCATATCAATCATTCATGTGCTAAAGCACTCACATATATCAAATTTTAATATAGCAGTTATTTGTAAAATAGTGTGCTGATCTTCTTAAATTTGAATTATTATTTAACTATGTTGTCTTACACAGTTTTAATAGCTGAATAAGGTACATTTTTTATTCCCTACATCACCATATTAGGAACCCATTAAAGTATACCAATCGACTCAGAATCTCCTTAACTGGGCGAAATTGATTCATTATTTCACATAGTCCCCAAATAAGTGTTCTCTAGCGTATTCTTGTACAAAATTTTCCACAAATAAAACATTTTTAATTCTAAAATAAAACAAATAAAATATGACATTCAGTTTCAAAAGAATCGCCTTAAAATTTATTGTAACTTCTATATAGGGTACTTTCCAAAAATCAGTTAAAAGTACTTAAATCTCACATAAATGTTAGTATGTTAATAAAATTTGGCTCACATAAGATTAACCAAGTATGTATTACTTTAAGGCATATACACAATAGTGTAGGATATCATATAGTCGGTTTTTACCGAATATACATTTTTTTAATGGTAATTTACTTTGTAAATACAAGTATTTAGGTTGTTTGTTACATCATTAGAACTTTAACACAAAAATCTTCCAATCCATTTCACTTTTTGGTTAAATATTAGAAAAATCTTTATATTTTCTATTGACTTAAATTGTTTTCTTCCTTCATTGTTGGTTAAAATTGGAATGAGGAGTAGTTATAGGAACCTTTAGTTTTTAAATGTATGATGAATTTTTAGCACACCCTCTTTTGATTGTTGACAAGATTAACAGAGTAAATAGCATTTTTAAAACTAATAATAATGAAATTTTGATTAAACAAAAAAGTAACCAAAATGGAAAAAAGGTCATCATCCCCACATTGGAAAATAAAATAATCAATTTTGGTTAAAAATAACCAAAATGGCAACACTGATAGGGATGTCAATTTCATAGCACAATTGCGTTGCTAAGCCCATATTCCTACACTCTTTCATCTATTCTTTTCTGAGAGTTCAAAGAGTACAATATACACTAGAAAAAATGCATGTAAATAAAATATTTGGTAATTAATAACCATCAGTTTCTTTAATATTAATGTTATTTAAGCATATTAATAAATTTAACTGTAAGGAAAGCAAAAATGCATTAAAAAATATGTTTTATATGATAACCCCTAGTCGACACATAGAAATTTTTTATGTTACCAACTGTCAAATTCTATCTCTCTTAACATAGTGTCTACATTAGAGAATTTTTTATCAAGACAAACGTTAAACTTAACCCGAATTTGTGGAAGGTGGCAACAGTTGCACAAAAACAAAAATATGGCGTATTCATTATTGTTTTTTATATATATGCAGTTTGACAACTGTAACAACCAAAATAATAATCAGCTGTTTAACTAAGGTTACCTTGTATATATACGCACTGATTTTGACGTTTGTTTTGATAAAAATTTGCCTAATGTAGACACTAGGTTACGTGTGGAACAATTTATTTCGCAATAAATGTTTAAACACAAAGTTGAGCAATAATATTTATTATAAACTGTCAAATTTAATGTTATTTTTTAATATTTTGCTCTTTTTATCATAAACAAGGAGCAAATTGAATTAATATTGTTTTAAAAAGTCAAATAAAAAATAAAAGCTGAAAATTTTGAATTTTTGGTAAAAACAGGCTATTTAAAATTTAAATTTCTCATCTACGTGTTCTCCATCTCTTAACATAAAGTTGGACATAAAAATTTGTTCCCCTTATTTTGAAGACGTTATTTCTTATGTTAGGAAATAAAAATGTCTTCGTGTAGACGTAGAGTAAAGCAACCCAGCAAATACGATGTCAAACGTTTAAAATATGATAACTTTAACGTTTGATATCAAATGTGTTTCTCAAACTTGTTTCAAATGTAGACAGAGGTTTGAATTTTAAGTTTGATTTCAAATTGAGAATAATTTAAGAAAAAACGTTTGAAAAACTGTACATTCTCAAATTAATATCAAATGTTATTATTAAATCATTTTGAAACCTAAAGATAACTAAAAATATTTGAAAAATAATATATTCTTAATTTAATATTAAATGTTATTATTTATTTTATTATTATTTAAATAGTTGGAATCCCTATCGTTGTATAGAATAAAAATCACTTAAATTATGCCGAATAAGACCCGCCGTAGCAATAATAAAACAAAAAATTTATGTGGTCAATGTAGAATGAAGGTTAAAGAGGACGACGATTATATACAGTGCGATAAGTGCGCGAAAACATTACATGCTTTATGTACAAACTTAAACAAACGTCAATATGAGAGTTTATTGGAGAATGAGAGTGAGGAGTTTTTTTGCAATCTCTGTGATGAAAGTGGTGGAACAGTGAAGAATGAATTGAATGACATAAAAAAAACAACTAAACAAACTTGATCAGCTGTCGAATCTACAAGACACAATGAATTTTATGTCAAAACAATATGATGACATTTTACGAGAGGTGGCAGAAAAATTGAAACTGTGATGAATGAGAATCGTTTGCTAAAAAGTGAAGTTAAAAGTCTGAAAGATTCCATAAAATACCTAAATGATGAGCGTGTTAAAAAAGATTGCCTTATTAGTGTGGTCGTTGTGAAAGATGATGAAACTGCAATTGATGTCCTTATGGCTATTTCTAAAAAAGTCGGTGTAGAATTGAATGAGAGTGATATTGGTGATGCGTATTTTATTAAGAAAAGAGATGATTTAAATAAGAATTCTTCTACTGCTGCTAAAAAAAACGTACTATGGTAGAAAAATTTGAGTCAAAAAAATCAATAGATAAATTAATGTTATCCAAGCCAAAACTTAAGGAAAGTCAGGAAACAAAATCTGTTTACATCAGTGATATTCTTAGCAGGGAAACTCTTAATGTTTTTAAATATGCCAAAACATACAATGTTAGAGTATACATGGCAAAGAGAAGTGAAATTTCTAGACCAAAACTAATAAGAAATGAAGAAGAAGCAGATGATATGCTAGTGGATGCTGCAACAAATAAATTGTCACGACGTAGATCTAACTTGCCACCGCCGGGTACAGTGGAAAATTCTGGTGATGAAGACAACCGTAGTTTTATGTCACTACATATATTACATATATTTAAGTACAAATCATACAATTTTTGAAATATTTTTTTAACTTATTTACTCTTTATATGATAAATAACACTGTGAGACAAATAGTAGGGGTCAGTGATCGGGAAGGGTTCAAACTACCGGGGAAAATAATATCGGTAAAAAAGAAGTTACACTATCATATAGGGGAAATTGTGACCTTTGGTGGTCTTTTTTTGACATAACTCGAGAACCACCAGTCCGATTTTGCTGAAACAAATGTAAAAAAATTAGGAATTACAATTCCATTAATCTGTTCATACAACGTTTCGCTACATAAGCAACAGTTTCGCAGTTATAAATAAATGTATAAAGAAAAAAACTATTTTTTGCCTAAAAAATTGAATTTTTTTATTTTTAATTCATAAAAAATCCAAAACGGTAAAAAAAGTGTCAAGTCCTATTACTTTCACGAAAAGTCACATAACCTTTAAACAAAATGAGGCATAGATCATGAAAATCGATGGACGCGTTGATTTTATGTTTCAATGAATTTGGATAATATTTATTATATATTATTTATTATAATTATTAACACGTAAAATTAAAAATTATTACAGGTAATTATTAGGTTATTACATAGATACATAGGTTATAAAAATCGATGAACGCAAAACTTATTTTTTTACTTTCTTGCGTGGTGGTTCGCCCACTTGTTCAGAGTCTGTATCGGATGAGGATCTGTCTTCATCTGGAAAAAATCAATTGTTTTTAATCAGTCAGTTAACTTCAGAGGGGGCATGAGGACGTTCTCCATTGGCATCAGTGGATCATTTACGCAGTTGTGTCCTTTCTCCGTTGGATCTCGAGCAAGCCACTCATGCGTTTCGTATTGGTTTCCTTTAAATCGGGTATCCCAAAGACACAAGAAACACATGATTTTCGAAAAGCCATTCTTGTCCATTCTTGCTTGTGATATTGGAATTATTTTGTTCGATGGGCCGGCTTCTGGTGTTGGTTTATAGGTGAAATCCGATTGATCCATTGTTTCAATAGAAAAAGAAGTTTCTCTGTCAGGACTTGGAAGCGGTGGAATTGGTATTTCATCCGAATGCGGTAGAGGTATTTGTGCACTTTTAACAGATATGTAAACTCTTCGTTTAAGGTCTTTACGATTTACTCCACATATTTTGTTTGCGCAGTCCAAATCATTGGTACACCAAAACGAAGTGAACTGCGTTTCCCTTGGATCCACATGTTAAGACCATTGTAGCACGTTTTACAAATTTTGTCTGGGACCCACGAAACGCCGCGAATTATTTCGCAATCAAAATAATGTTTAAAAGCGCGCTCCACTTGCTCAGTGATTAATGCAGCATTTGTTGAAAAAACTCTTTTGCCACAAACGTAACAAAATAAATTGATATTTTCTGGACAATTTGCACTCATTTCGGTTTTATACTTTTATTACTTTTTCGTCACTTTAAAAAAAACCGTACTTTACGCGTTCGGAGACACTTGTTGAATGACAAAAATCGATCAGTGAACACCTATAAATACTTCGTAAATTTCAATATTTTACTGAGAGGTACTTATGAATTCGCGCATCTTTTAAGGGTGGCTATAAACCTGATTCGTGTGCGTTTTAAATTTTTCGAAACGTTCTAAAACATGACCACTCATAAATGTTGGTACAATTTGTGTAAAAAAATCATGCAGGTAGCCAACGGAAAAAACCCAAATAATTAAAAAAGTGCACTTTCCTTTTTTCCTTTTAATTGTCCACGCACATTTATGACCGTTTTTTAGTTTGTTACCGCTACCATAAAAATCAAATAACCTTTTGTTTATTACTTTTTTTTTAATTCTGACAATCATAAAAAAAGTCATCAATGTTTTTTCCAAGGAATTTTGAGCATATCTCGAGCAAATTTTTGAAATTCATACCTTCACTTAATTGTGAATAAAAGCGAAACGGGTCTATCGATTTTCATGATCTATGCCTCATTTTGTTGAAAGGTTATATGACTTTACGTGAAAGTAATAGGACTTGACACTTTTTTACCGTTTTGGATTTTTTATGAATTATAAATAAAAAACTCAATTTTTTAGGCAAAAATATATTTTTTTTTCTTCATACATTTATTTATAACTGCGAAACTGTTGCTTATGTAGCGAAACGTTGTATGAACAGATTAAAGGAATTGTAATTCGAGTTATGTCAAAAAAAAGACTACCAAAGGTCACAATTTCCCCTATATGATAGTTACTAACTTCAAATCGATATATCTCGATTCCTAGACGTGACCCAGCGAAACGCCGGGACACGTATAACTTCTTTTTTACCGATATAACATTTCCCGTTGGTTTCATCCCATCCCAATTTTGACTGTCGCATAGTGTAATCAACATTTTGAAATTTTTCATGAATTTAATAATTATTTTAATACAATAAAATTGCAATTTTTTAATATTATATCTGTAAATATGAGAAGCATTTCAGCAATAGAAAAATTTATTAAATTTAAAATGATGATTTCTAATTTTCCAAAACTACCCAACATCATTGCTGTACAGGAAACTTGGTTTTGCACTGACCTTGTTCAAATTTATAACGTCCTAGGGTATAATGTGGTACATTGCTGTAGAAGAGATAATTATGGAGGAACTTCAGTTTATATCCAAAACAACTTTCAGTACAAGATTGAAGAGTGTAAAAGTAATGATAATCTTGAATCGATAACAATTTCGTTAGAAAATTATAAAATTAATGGAAAGCCGTTAAAATTTATGTCGTTCCACAGGTCACAAAAGTGTAATATTGATAAATTTTTAGATTTTGTTGAAAGTTTTTGTAGCAGTTTTGGTCGATTCCCTAATATTGTTGTTGGTGATTCAAACGTTGATGTTTTATAACAAACATCGTCTGAAAATCTTATAAATGTGTTGTCCAGCTTTAACTTTTTAAATTGTCATACTTTAATAACACGACCAGAATCTGGAACATCCATTGATAACGTATATAGTAATACCATGGAAAATATTTTTATTGATACCATTTCTTGCGGCTTAACAGACCATAATTTGATATCATGCAAACTTAAAGGCAAATATTGTAGTTATGAATTTAATGAAAATGTCAGAAAAATTTGTAATTATGCACTTGCTGCAGAAAGTCTTCGTAATTCTTTACTCAATTTTGAGATAACTGTTAATCCTTCTATAGATACTTCTGAAATAATAAGCTATATTTCAAAGGCAGTTAACTGTTTTACCATGGAAAAATGTGATAAAAGACTTATTAGAAATGAAATAACACCCTAGATAAGTAAAAATCTACGTTCTTTGATTTTGTTAAAAAAATTTGCTAAAACAAAGAAAAATAAGCAACTCTAAAGAGTAGAAGTTAGGCTAAAAAGAATAAGTAATTTAATTCGTAAAGCTTGTAAGGAATCTATGAATAATTTCTATTATAACAACTAAAATAATATACAGCAAGAGCCAAAAAATGCTGGAAATTTCTTAATGAAAAGCTAGATAGAAAACTAAAAAGTGAAGTAAATATTAAATGCTTAAATGGAGATTTTATAACAGACAATAAAGTTAAATGTGATTTGTTTAATAAATACTTTCTGGAAATTCCAAAGACACTTAAACAACAAATTGAACAATTACCAGGTGATTCTTGTAATGGGCTAAGAACATTAAATATAAGTCAGCAATCATTTGATTTCGTTTATACAACAGATTTGGAAGTTTCTCAGATTATTTCAAAACTAGATTTATCGAAAAGTTGTGGTTATGATGGAATTCCTCCAAAAATGCTTTTTGAATGTAAAGATGACATTTCTCCTTATTTGTCTACAATTTTTAACAATATGATTGATTCTTCAGTGTATCCAGATGATTTAAAAATTGCCAAATTAATACCAATACCGAAGCAAAGCCATGCCACTGAAGTTGATAAGTTTCGACCTATTGCGTTAGTTCCATTGATTGACAAAATTTTTTAAAAAATATGTGCAATCAGCTGACGACGTATTTAGACGAACATAATTTGTTATATAGATGTCAATTTGGTTTTAGAAATGGTTGTGGTACGGAGGAAGCAGTAGTAAACGTTGTAAATAATATTAGAAAACGGCTTTAGAGGTGTGGTTGGTGTTTTTTATGACTTTTGGAAGGCTTTTGACATAGTAGATCACAAGATTTTAATAAATAAACTTCGTTATTATGGATTGAATACGCGAGCGGTGATGTTGCCCTAAAACTATTTAAATTTTCGAAGGAAATTAATAACTGAAAAAGCTTTATTGGTGCTGTTGATAATGGTGTCCCACAAGGCAGTGTGTTAGGACCATTACTCTTTACAATTTTTATTAATTATTTGATGAACCTGGGATTATTTGGGAAATTGCTTTTATGTGCTGATGATATATGTCTTTTTTATCCATATAAACATGAAATTTCGTTGAAGGTACATATGGAACGAGAATCAGCTTTAATAGTAGAGTTTGTAAGGCTAAACAAATTGCTGTTAAATGCTGAAAAAACTAAGTTGATAAGATTTAATCTATACTCTGATAACCTTAGTTTTAGTATTTTTATAGATGGGAAAGAAGTTTTTGAAACCTTCCAAACGAAATACTTAGGTGTGTACTTGCAAAGTAATTTGTCATGGGACATACATATTCAGAGCCTTAAAGCAAAAATTGGACCAGCTACACGTTTAATTTATACATTTAAGAACAAATTTAACACAAAAACTAAGTTACTTATTTATAATGCATTGATACATAGTCATCTCAATTACCTGCCCATTATATATGGTTAAAAAAAAAGCAATGGGCTTAAGTCGTTACAAAGAGTTCAAAACAAAGCACTGAAAACTGTCTTTAATCTCCCGAGAATGTATCCAACGTTATCTCTTTATAAAAATATTGCTGAAACAATATTTCCTGTACATAGATTGAATAAAATGCATCTTCTCATGCATGTCTTTAAATCTCTGCATAATATTGGTTATCATACTATAAGTTTTTCTCGAAACCAATCAAATTTTAATACTAGAAACAATACTAATCTTTGGATAGCAAGATGTAGGCTAGAAACAACAAAGCAACATGTGGAACATATGGATAGTATTCCAAACCATTTGCATGATAACTTAAAGAGTATTGAAAGAATATCTCTCCTTAAGAAAAAGCTTAAAGAATATTTATTTGAAAACTTGGAAATGCTTCTTTTGTAATATTTAATTGAATTTAAAAAATTAAACATTTTTTTTTTTGTATTTTTAAACTTTTTTATACATAACTTGTATATAACATGCATTTAACTTTTTGCCAACTCGCCTCAAAAATGTAGAATGAACGCTGAGGCAGCACCTTTTATATATCGTGAGAAGCTCTGAGAAATTATTATTCTTTCGACTAGATATAGTGTAGAAGTTAAATGAAACATGTCAATCACGACGCATTTTAACTCATTGACTATTAAAGAAAATGTGCTTCTCACAGGAGTTTTTTGATTAGATAATAGGTAGATCATGGTCCGATCTTCCGAAATTTACCTACTAATTGTTTCTGTTTGGCGGAACAAAATTGTAATTTTTGCAGCATAATTAGACAATTGAATACGTAATTTTTGTTGCGCAACGCACTTCATCATTAGCATTCTTGATGTCTTTAAAATTGTGTTTTCTTCATCAATGCCAGTTAAATTTTGAAAAAGAAGTTATTAAATTTATTATGACTTTTCAGCACAAACATGTACTGGTGTTCATTTTATTGTTGGCAAATGCACGTATATTCGAAATTTGCACAGTAATACAAATGGTACTTTAAAACTAGTTTATAACAATGAAATTTTGGTTTAACAAACAAATAAACAAAATGGAAAAAAGCCACCATCTCCACAGTGAAAAATAAAATAACAAATTTTGGTTTAAAATAACAAAACCGACAACACTGGTCGCATAATTAAAAACAAAACACATAACAAAGACTTTTCCGGACGACACCCACATAATGCTCACAGAAGTGTCGTTTCGTCTCTTCTAGAAGATATTTATAATTAAAATTTAAGTTTTTTAATATTTAAAAATTATTTTTATTTCACACATCACAAAAAAAAAAAAACACATCAAAATTATTTTGTTTTAGGGAACTCCAAATAAAAGCCTCATGAGAAACTTTTGGTGAATTCAGGTACCTTTAAAAGAAGCTGTAGTTTTTTCTCATAATTTTTATAATTAAAGTACATATGTTTAGATTACCTTACAAGCAAAGTTTTGGGCTTTTTAAAATATGCAAATACTTTTCTGTTTGATGGAGGGTTTCCTAAAATAAATTTGAATTGTGAGAAAAGTATGATTTTACTAAATAAAATGTTAATAAGATTTGTTTACTTTTTTAAAATTCCCTTTGTTGATTATAAAACAGTTAATAATCAGAAAAATTGTTGTTTTTATATGCAATATAACAGCCAAACTGCACCTAAGTTAAATTATTTCTGATATACATGATTTTACCTGCTTCTTTATTGTGTTGTTTTCTTTTTATAAAAAACAAGACACACCAAAAAAATTAATGTCGTCATATTATCTTCTAGAAGTGACTTCAAAGTATATTTTTCGAAGATGAAAGCAAGATGGTGATGTATTTTCCAAAAAACATCTAGAAGTCACTAAAAAGTGACGTCTGGAAGATTGGCAACAAATTTATTTTCCAAATGTTTGAAGGGAAAATACAGTAATCCATTCCAGCTTTTGTTCCTATTGTGGGTATATACCTGCGAAAAGCAGAATGGGGACATACAAATTTGAATGTGTTTTTGCGTATTTTATTTGTTTAAGGTCTTTGTTGCGAATGTGTTTGTTATATCAGTTAACACAAAAAAAGTTATTTTTCTTTTATTTCTACTTTATTCGTATTTTTTGTCTACGTAAATTCTTTTAACCACGCGTCGCTTTCATGTTGTAGTTCCCTAAAATACTGCAACCTGGTTGCGGCTCGTTTTCGTTGGAAATCTATATTTTTGTAATAAACTGCTGACGCTATGTCTGCAGTACTTAGCTAAGTAAAATTAAGTTAATCGAAAGTGTCAATAAAGAATTATGACTGACAACTTGTTAGTTGCAATCAAGTACTCAAACCGTGTAGTAACATTTTATTTACTAACTTACCTAGAACACAAAACTATAATCATTTTTCCTTACGCTCTTTGCTATGTGTTTTTGCTTAACCATGCGACATAATGAAAGCTAGATCACAAATAAATGATTTTTTGTTTTGTATTCATACTCAATTATTTAGCTTCGTTAACATTCGTGTTGTGTGTGTGTGAAAATGCCGAAATCACTTGGCTCTGGAGTGCTATGGGCGACTTTGTCTGGTATATACAAACCAAACAATCACTGCTTGCTTATACAAAAAACAACAACAAAAACAATGTTAGTCAGTGCTTCAGATTATAAAATGTGTGTGTGTTTATTTTTACTAATTTTTTCCGTTTTTTACCAGTAACTTGATTGTTTATAGACCGATTTGGTTGTTTAAAAAAAAAAAAAATAAAAATAATTTTGTGGTCGAAGTTTTTATATAGAAGTTCTTATATAGATAGAATGAAGTTCTTATATAGATCTAATAAAGACTCCAAAAAGAACAAAACTTCGTTTCAGCCTATATATCGAATATTTATGAGCCGATTTTTTATTTATTTGGCATAAAAACTCAGAAAAAATTGTACAAATTTTCTGTGGAAGAACGAAGTCCCTAGCTAGATACATATATCACCTATCTGCGACAAACGGACATACGGACGACCAACTTTTTTGCTCTCCGACGAAAAGTGCGGAAATTACAAACGGAATGACAAACTTATATATACTCTTTGCACCTGTGGTGAAGACAAGACGTCACAATGTTTTCACATTCAATATTCTAATTATTGCATTGTGAAGACCGAATGCCTTGTCCATTATGTTTTTTTCTTTTTTTGAAAATGATATCGTCTTTCTAAAAATGTATACACTGTGCAAATACTTTTTACGACTTGTTTGAATGTGTTCAAAATTAATTATTATTCATTAATTATTGTTCATTAAAGTGTCTCGGTTTTTGCGATTCTGTATAGGAAGACCGGAAAAAAATATTAAAATCTGAAGCTAACGTTAAAAAAAAAACGATTTTTTAGGACTTGACGGAAAAAAAGTTTAAAATTTATTTTTTCACCAATTTTTTTTTGACGTTTTTATATAGAAGAGAAATCAAGCTTTTTAAATATAGTAAATACATTTGTTTAAAATATATGATTTTTTTCTAAAATACTGAACAAAATGTCTGCAATTTTTTTTTTTTTTTTCTCAACTTTTTCAAATTCCGCGGCATTTTAAGCATGGTACAAAAGTAAGGTCGACAACTTTACAGCAACAAAAAACTCCACGTATTTTGTTTTTGCATTGAAATCTCTTATGTCAACTTTAATGTTGACATTTCACATGTTTGTTTACAAAAAACAAAAACACTTTTGACGTTTCACGTAGTAAAAAAAAGTAATAAGACGCAATAACACAAAAGTAAACAAAAACAGTAAACAAAAAACATAAACAACAATTTGACACTTCAGATTTTCGAACACAAGCCGGCATATTGCTGCAAAAAAATCTCAGCTGTTTAAATGCGGTACCTGATTAATCTACCTTGATATTAAGCTAAGAATTGATGAAGTTACAATACTTTTAACTTGTTCATAGGAAGTATTTACTCGAAAAAAAAAAAAAAAAATAAAACAAAAATAATAAAATAGTTCTAAAATTATTTTGAAATTTATTTTCTTAAAAAAATTTATATCTACTAATAAGTTCCCGATTTTAACAAAACAGGTTTAAATTATTCGTTATATAATGCAAAATTTAAATAAATTTACAAAATGACAGGTTTCCACATAAAATAATATAAAAAAATGCCGCGAAAGTTGAAAAAATTTAAATAAAAATTAAATTCGCAGACATTTTTAACAATATTTCAGCAAAAGTTCGTGCAATTTTAAAAAGTATATATAATTAGAAAGCTTGATTTCTAATGACAAAATCGCTTTAACACTTTTTAATACTTCACTTATAAATGTATCAAAAGAATGAAATTGTTTACCCTTTTGCAAAAATTATTGAAATTTATTTGCCAACTTCTTTCCTTATAATTGTGTATGTAATTGGTAGTTGTTGTAACCAATACATATTTATTTGTAATATTTAAGTGAACAAATAGTAAAACCGTTTAGATATTTTCTGTAACTTACCTGCGTACTAAAATAACTATTGTTGTTATAACAGCAGCAAGGAATACAAAACCTCCAAAAGCACCCAATGCAACAATTGCACCCAAATTTAATTTCGCTTCCTTGGTTTCTTTGCGATCAGGATTATCTACTGATATTGGTACGTTGACGTTAGGGGATTGATTATGGCGAATATTAACACTATCAGAAATTTCATTATCCTGAGGATGGGCGTTTAGAATTACATTTTGTATGTTGTGAGATGAAGTTTCTACTGTTGAAGAAGGCACATAGTTAACACGAGTTGGACTTTGACCATAACCAGATGGCGGTTTTGAAGAGCTTGTTGAGTATGATGCGGTAGAACTATGAATTTTTATAGCGGGAGTAGTATTAGGTTTCTTAGGAACTATGACAGGACGTAGTGTACGTCTAGGTGGGAATTCTTCTCGCACTGTACCAGGCACAATATATGTAACCTCTTCATCAGATTCAGCTAAAAATAAAATAAAACATAAAAAATGTTAAACGCGATTAAAAAAAAATATTAAATGTGAGTACTAACTTTCGCCATTAATTTCCACATGAGGACTTTGATTGGTGGAATTAGATGTACTGCTAGTGCTGGAAGTTGTTGTTGTTTTGTATACTTTCTTTGTTGTGGTACTGATTTTAGGTCTATATGACGTAGTAGATGGTAGACTAGGTGATGGCGATGGTGGTGGTGGTGGAGGAAGTGTTAATGGTTCTAATTTAATACAACGTGGTAGGGCACTGCTCCATTGTCCAGATGACAAACAAGTTATAACCCGTGGTCCCTCTAACCGATATTCTGCAGGACAGGAGATTTCTGCCTTTGATCCAAAGTAGGTGCCATTGGGTACCGATATAATTGTACTATAATAATTGCCAGGCAACGTATCACATTCGACAACTACATAAAAAAATGTAATATCGAATAAAACTATGAACTATGTTTTTACATTTATGGTTACTTACTTTCACAACGCGGTGGTGGACCATTCCAACGTTCATCAAAGTCACAAGTTAATAAAGCTCTGCCTACCATTTCGTAACCTTCTTGACATGAATATTTCACCAAACTCAAATAACCCACAGTACCATTTAAAAGGTCATAGGAACCATGAGGTATAGAAGCTGGCAAACCACATTCAATATCTGTTAAAGCAAACATGATTGTTTAAATGTATGTACATACATAATTGTAAAATATTTCGGATTTAATGAAATAACTCACATTTGCACACCGGTGGGAATTCATTATAAAAACCAGTTTCTAAACACGTTCTAATCGAAGGTCCAACTAACAAATGGTTAACATCGCAAGAATATTTTATTTGAGCTCCAACTTCAAATCCATTCTGTGCTATCATTGTAGAGTTAGGAGGCTGTTCTGGTCTGCCACAAGTTTTAGGTTGATGTTGACAAATGAAATTTAGCATGGTATTACAATTTGTGTCACTCCATAACCATCCCTTAGAACCATCAAACCTGGCGCAATCTTCATCCCCACCTGGATGATTCCAAAACGATACAGTAACTTCTTCGCCATTAACCCATTTCCAGGTATTGCGGTCATCAGCATCACGAACAGCGCCCATCCAATATTGTGAACTAACATCACTGCGATGTCGCCTCCATAATTCCCAACTGATAAAACCTTGAAGAGCTGGATTACTTTCGCTAATTAATGTACCACCACGTGAACGACAGAAAGACAATGAATCCAAAAAATTTAAAGGTTGTCTGTTGTAAAAAATATAGCATTTTCCATTATATGAGGCTAAAGCACCTGGAGGTTGATCACGGAATGTTGGGCAACGCTCGATGGGTAAAGCTTGATCTGTATAAACAAAAGCTTCACATATTGAAAGTTGATTAGGAGTATTGTTTTCTAGATGTACAGAAACAAAAGCCCCAGGCATTGGTGGATTACAAGGCAAAAACAGCGGTTGTCCCTCTTCCAAAAGACCCGTAAAACGATTGCAAATAGGGTTAGTTCCCAGATCAGGTCGGTTGTTACCAACTCGTACAACAATAGTTGCAGGTTTATTACCTAAAAAAATATGTAATAAAATATTATAAAATATAATAGTTTAAGACATAGAATACAACTAGAAGTTTATGTGAGAGGCACTTAGAACTAAATTTTCAAAAAAAAAAAAAAAAATAATAATAATAATAAAATATAAAATTACTTTTTTTTTGGAAACAAAAAAATAAAATATATGTGACGACATGTATTTTGTTGTTACATGTATTAGCTTCCTAGCTGGAAAATATGACAGTACTTCATTCCTGCAGGCCTTTGTCAATGGCTTTAAAACTCTACTTCCACTGCTTTTTATGAAATTTCCACAAAAAAGCCCCGGCTTCCTTTCCAAAAAATTCGGTACTAATTATTGTTTCCCTTTCATTAGATGCTAATTAGAAATCACTCCATAGATTAATAACTAGGTATTTATGTGAGAGAAAAAAAACCTGATTCAATTGTCAAAAACCTAATTCATGCAAAAAAAAAAAAAAAAAAAAAAAAAATGTAGTTACGTATATTTTGTTTTTTGAAAAAAATTAGAATTTTTTTTTAAATTTAGTTCGTATTGCCTCTCACATAAACTTCTAGTTGTATTCTATGTATCACTTTCTTTTTTCAAAATTGCGAGACCTACAAAGCTCAAAATCATTTGGTCTTATTTGGCTTTTTGAAATTGAATTCAATTTTACACTCTCTAGAAATAAAATTACTCATACGAGAGCCTATTTATTAAAAAACAAGTCCTTGCCATCTCGCTTTTTTTTGGAAGGTAGAATAACACGCCGCGTAATATAGAAATTGCGTTGTAATGTCTCTTTAGCCCTTCTTTTTCCAGCCAATGTTGCCAGATGAGGGGATTTGTTCCCAAAAGGGATATGGGGATTCTCGTAAAATGTGGGGAATCTTTATTAAATAATACATTCATTCAATTTTCGATAAATTTTAATTTTCAAAGAAAAATTTTGAAGTTTTAAGTTTTGTAGATAAGTTTTGTAGATATGTAAACATTTCTGTATTCTATTTATAAAAATTTGTTGCTAGTTGTCTTTTTAAAGTAAAATTTCTATTTACATATATATAATGCCGAATTATTTTTTATTTTGCGAAAATATTGGATCGATTTCTATGTATAGAAAATAATAATTATTACTTGTTGTTTATATGCCGTTCACATCAAACGAAAACTAGTAGTTTGCAGCTTCGTTCGTTTTTTATCGAAAAATTTGTTGGTTTTTCCATACCAAAACTCATTTCATAACAATAAGTTCTCATGGCTTTCGGTAAATTATTAATTTATAGACAAATTCAATACATTTTCTATTTATCCGAAATTTTTGATAAATTTTCTTTTATGGAAAAATGTTTTCAACATTTTATTTTTATACAAAATTTTTGAAAATTTATATTTCTTAGGAAAATTTCGATAGATGTTTTTATTATAGAAAATTTTCATTAAACGCTCTTTTTATGAATTCTTGTCAAATTTCCTATTTATATGATATTGATAAATTTTATTTTATTGGGAGCATTAATATTTTTCATAGAAAATATTAAATATTTTTTTAGGAAATTTTTTGATAAATCATTTTCGTTAAATTTCTCTTTATAAAATATTTTTAATGATTATTAGCTATTTATCGAAAATGTTCAATGCATTTTCCTTTAAAAACTTAATTTTATATTAAAGCATTTTGGGGATTTTTATGGCAACACTGTTTCCAGCTGGGTTTATTTTCAATTAAAGAGCAGCCGAAAAAAAATTTATATACATAAAAATTTGTTTATTAATATACATACATAAATTAATTATTTTATAAATAATTTCTTTGTGAAATTTGTGTTTAAATGTAGATTAAGGTAGAATTATTAGGGCGAACGTTCTCAAATTTATTTTCCCTGAAAAAGTCAGTCACATACGCATACATATGTACATTAAACAAAAGAAAATGTAAAAAAAAATAAATAAAACCAAACTTCAAATATCTAAAAAATATTTTCAAATAAAATGGATAAAATTTTATAATAAAATTAATATACAGTGGTAGCAATCTGTACGCACTACATTTTTTGTTGTTTATCGAAAGAAGAAAGACTTTTTTAATATTTCCTTTTAACTGAATTAATTATTTTTTATAGCAAATAAACCAAAAATAAGAAAACTACAAAAAACGCTTATTTCTATTAACTACTTACAAAAATTAAAAATATTATGAAACATATTTTGAATAATGTGAAAATACCATTAGAGAATTAACGCTAAAATAAAGTTTTTGTATTTTGATTATTATTCTGAATTATCGAAATAATTCGGTTCAGCATTGATTCTACTTAGTTTTGTATAGTTTATATATGAATTTCTTGCCAGCATTCCTTAAAAGTATACATATCTTAGATCAAAACTGTCTTCTTTTTTGTTGCAAGGATACCCCACAAATTAGTTTTTCTGCTTTTTGCAATTAAAAAAATCTTTGGTAAAAATTTGGCTTTTGGAGAAACTATAAATATTATATCTGTAATAAAATCTTTGTTAGTTACGATATCCTAACGAAATTTTCGGTGTTTGTCGACTTTATCATTTGGAATGACGAAAAGTAAAAAAATGAAAATTTTGATAAAAGTAATCCCACAAATTCACTAATTTCCGAAACTGCATTTTATTTACAGATTCATATTTTTTGATTTTAAAACATATAGGTTAAAGTCAAAATTTTGATATAAAACATATCAGGATTTATACTTATCCCTAATGGTTGATTGGGCTCGTTTTCGATTCATTTTCATGAAGGTACCTTTCAGAAAAGTATAAAATTATTATTATAAGTTCTTAAAGAAAACTTTATTTCAGAGAGAAAAGAGTGTATAAACTCTTTTGGCAAAAAACACATACAAAAAATCATAATTTTCAATTTCAAACCGTTTACTTTTGGACTTCAAATTTCTTTAATACGATAGATAATTCTGTTCATTAACTAACTGAAAAAAAATTTTAAAAATCCGACGAAAATATTGGGCCATATATTGAAAATAACTGGACCAAGACTTGCAAAATTGAGATAGTTGAAATTTCAAATGCAAATAACTTGAAACCTTTAAAAGATAAATAACACATGTTTTTTGTAGACCAGATCTTAAATTGTTGGAGATTGTTGTTTGGAAATTATTTAATAATTTACCTCTAAGAAATAAAAATAATAAAAAAGAAATTTTGGAGTTTGGCACAAAATTTAGCAATTTTGCAGGGAGTTCTGAATTTTTTCTACGGCAATAGAGAGAGGAACATTTAATGTTTTTTTTTCTATATGTTTTTTATAAAACAATAAGAAGTAGCAAAAAAAAAAAATAACAATAAATGTAAGTAGAAATATTTTTTTATTAAATTAAATTGTTTTATAAACTATTTTTCTTTTCAGTATGTTTTGTATTAAATGAAGCCTTGTGAGAGTTTCTAATGCATTCCAAGAAGCTATCGGTAAACCTTTTGTGCTGCGAATTCTCCAAAATGGGCTTAAAATCAAAGGTGCACCTTTAAAATGTATAAAAAAAATTTTAAAATATTAATAAAATTTACCTTTTATTTTATTTTCAGATGATTAGGACCACCTACCTCTGATTCGAGGATGATTTGTTTCAATTGGTTCAATAGGGATGGGCTGTGCCCCACACTAATATGAGTTTTTAGCTGCCATCTTTAATAAAAGGTACACCCTTAAAATGTATGAAACATATGTGGTCTATGTCCCAGACCAATTAGTATTGTACACGACTGTCATTAACAAAAGGTACTTCCTTAAAACGAACTTAAAAATTTTAAAAAATTAATAATTTATATTTTCTTTTATTTTCAGACAATTTGGACTATTGTTGGAGATTTTTTTATGGGGTGTGGACTGTATCCAAGACCATAAAAGGTCTTGGACCATTTTTGATAAAAGGTAAACCCTTAAAATGTATTGAAAAACGGTTGAAAAATTAATAAAAATTGTTTTTTAACTTATTTTCATTTGAATGTAATTACTTACCGCGTCTTTAGGCAGATTTCATCCAATTGGTTTCAACTGTTACAACTTTTAAACTACTAAACTCCGGTTTATTTAAAAGGAAATAAACCACGTTTTCGAATTATATATATATATACTAAAAATTGGTGCTCATAATCAGGTATAGGAAGTTCATGCACTTAAAAAGTGTGTATTAGGCGCTTAAAACATGCATTAAAAATGCCCAAAAAAAAAAAAACAAATAAAATATGCACTTATTTTTTAACTCTTATTAAGTAAAAACCATTAATTTTCAATTTAGTGTCATATTATATTAAAAATCTATCGATATATAGTTTACCAAAAAGTAACTCTTCTACAGTATTTTTGAATATTTTAAATTTTTGAAAAATAGATTCAAGTCCCTTATTCTGCACAAATAGTTATTTTAAAATGCAATCTTTCACAAAATATTACGCAAAAATATGATTTTATGGTAAAATATGCAAAAACATGCATTTTCAACAAAATATGCAGAAATATGCATTAACCAATCGATGCTATTTAAAGAAAATTCTATGACTCGGAAAAATATTTAGTTCTCACTGTTCTAGGAGTAAAGACAAAAACATGCTTTTGCTCCGGTCCTTGCTCATAATAATAGATACAGTTAATTAATTTGTACTTTTTTTATTAAATCGAATTCTGTTATCATTGTTTTATTCCTTTCAGGTAATAGTGTAAGAACAGTTGTATTGTTTTGCATGAATATTAATAATAAATATCAGAAAGTCGATTGTGAATTTCACTTTTTCAGGACAAAAACAAAGCAAAGCAAGAGTCTTTGGGCAATTTCTTAAGGTTTCGTTTTTCTTAATGTTTGTTTCTAATTTATTTTTTGTTTTTTTTTTTTTTGGTAATATGATGCTTTATTTGTAAAATATGATATATAAATGTTTCCCTACTTATTTTTGTAAAAAAAATTGCCCTGGAAAATCTCATAAAACTGCTCCCAATTAAGTATACTCCCCATAAAGAGAGCTTAATATATATTTTTCAAAAATATAAAGAGAAAGCACAAATAGTTGTTAAAAAAAAATAATAAAAATAATTATTTTGAATAATAAAACGTCTTTTTTTTTTGTTGAGTGGGGATTTATTGGGGATTTTTTTTTTAATTTTAGGGTTGGCCAAAAAAGTAGTAATGTATGGAATAGCAAATAGGGTTTAAGAAAGATCTCCATATTATGTCCAAAATACCTTATTAAAAAACAAACGATAGAAACTCGTAGTAGACCTCATAAACTAAACCCATAAACGGATTGGAGGATTATTATATATTCAAAAAACAATCTCATCATTTCTTCGAAGGCTATTTCAGCTGAAATTTTTAATAAAGTAAGTCCGTAAATAGTTCGGCTTCGTCAAGTTCCATCAACGCATACAAAAAATTTAAAGATACGATTAGAATTTGTTAAAGAACATATACATTAGTCTGAATGGCAAGGCGAAAAAATTGAGAAACAATATTTAGTGACGAAATGAAAACTAATTCGTTAGGAAACGACTACCAAAGGAGTGTCCGCCATTCTAAAAGTAAAAAACTTCACCTTAAATTCACAATAGTGACTGCTTAACAGGGATGAGAGAAAATAAAGGTTGGGGAATGCTTTTAATAGAATGGTGTTGGTTCTATTTATCGCATTGATAATACAATGAATGCAGATGGGTCATATTTGATGTTTAGTATTCCCAAATAAATACAAAAAGTTGTCCAAAATAAGGATGGATGTACAGGATATTAGTCCTTGTTTAACAATATGCAATAATATTTAATAAAAACTTAACTAGTTTTTAATTTAAGTATTTTTCTTTTAAATGTATCTTTTATTATGATGATCAAAATTGCTTACACAGTATGCAATTATCAAATTAATATATAATGAAATATTATTTATGACCTATTCAGTTTTATTTTTATTTTCTTAATTTATAAAAATAAGTATGGACTGATTTTTTATTTCTTAATGAACGATATCACGTTTCTCTTCTTCGTTATATAAAGCGAACTTAGGTATATCTTCTATATTGAGCAGATATGTAATTACCGAACGACAACGCTACACCAACATCAACGCTACACCAACATCGATATCCCATCTGCATTACCTAGAAGTTGTTTCTATCAACTGTAAACTTTTCTCTGCAATGCATGTAACTACTTATGTAACTATTGAGCAGATTAATATGTACTTATATTAATGTAATTATTTGTTACTAATTATTAATAATTATTTAAGACCCTATATGATAATATGGCATACATAGTAAATAGTTGCCTCTAAAGATATCACCGTATTAAAATTATGAGTGTAAGTAATTTAGTGTTTTTATAATAACATTTTAAATAATTATTTGGTAATGGAAGTTTAATCTATGGTGAAAACTATAGCTAACAACCTAACATGAAAATAATAATCTACCATGAATTAATACCAAGTGAGTATTTTTTTTTTTTTTTTTTTTTTAATTTCAACATTTTATTTTTAATTTCAACATTAACACTCATTGGCAGTAAAAAAGCACACATACATATATTTAAAATAAAGAAATACATTCATCGCAAAAAAGTCAACAATTTCTTATGTTATTAAAAAAATTTCTCATTATACTGTTTTCAGTGAAAGTTATCGTAATAATTTTGTTTTCCCATAAAAAGTTTTTGAGTAACTCTCAAATTTCTCCCTAGTTCAATTCGATTGATGAGCAGCGTTGCCAGAAACTTTTGACAAAAAATCATTATTGGAACGAAGAAAATAATTTTACTGTAAAAATTATCAAATTTATTAATTTTCCTCAATTTTAACTCATCTACCTAGATCTAGTTAGTCATTTTGATAAGATCTGACACATGATTTAAAAAAATAATTTAAGAAAATTCTTTCGATTTTTAATGTATAATTCAAAGAAGTTGGAACTATTTTTTCTGGATTCGAATCAAACGCTGTTTACAGACGAAACCAATTTTACACTCTAAAATAATGACAGTTTTGGAGTCCTCAACAAACTCATTATTCATAAATGTGCAAGATCCAAACAATATTAGCAACAAGCTATGTCGGACCCAACACTTTGGATTACAAATTGTGATCATCCAAATTTGAAACACTGTAAAAAGACTTTGTCTTTCTTACTGATTAAAATAAAAAGCATATTTTGTAGGAAAAAATCATCAGAAATACATATGATAAAACCATCATTCTGGCAACGTTATTGACAAGTGTTAAAAAGAGCATGAAGAAGCGACAATCTTTTAAATTCACTCACATCAAAAACTAGTACATAACCAGTAAATATTTTCTTCCGAATTCAGTACGAATTTCTACATAAAATTTACACAATTTGCCAATTCGTATATGAAATCGGCCTGAAAACTTACGAAATCGTAGCGTTTTGAATCACACTGACATGAATAATTATGTATGAATTCTGACAGAAATTTTAAGGGAGTTTTCATCATGTTTTCATCATATTGGATTCCTATCTATCTGGTTTTCTTTTAAGCGCACAATTGAGACTTTTGACTTAGTTTGTCAATTTTAAATGTAAAAAGGTTTTGATTAAAAAATGGGTTTATGGTCTTTGGGATTTCAGGTGACGATATTCATTTATTCAATTGAACGTTTAAAATAATATTTACACGTTGAAAAATGTACATTATTTGGGGCATGAGTGATCCAAAATAAATAACTTTTCAAAGATCTAACATTTTTGTTCGTGATTTTTTTTTATATTATTGTGCACAAAATTACGAGTAGCTATCGCCGACAATACAATAATTACACAAGTTTACAAATAATTCAGATAAGAACAAATTTTAAATTGGGGCGCTGAATTCAAATATAGCATTAATTTCTCAAGTTTAGTTCCAATTGATAACTTTAAGATATTGGCATCGTATAAAGGTTCATTTAAATGTTAATGCATATTTTTGAAATTAAAAAACAATTGTGCTAAAAAAGTACGAATTTCTTAAATAAAAAGCACATGTTTACTCGAAGACTGAAAATAAAAAATTATTATCTCACATATTATGTCTCCGTTAATATCAGTTGTAGACCTGGGAAAAGTTACACTCAGGCAATTATTGCCAATGAATTAAATTGGTGGAGAATAAAGACAGTGAAGAATAGATGGATAGATTATTTTTATTGGCAATGTGGCTGATTTGAATGATTTAAATCCTCATTTGGGTTTATTAAAGCAGTAATCATGGCTGCAGGAGTGAATATTTTTGAGAACTACCTTCTATTTTTTATACTACTCCATTAATTCAAAACTAATTAAAATCCGGTTTTGTTTCTCAACTGAGTTTCGTCATTACATTTTTAAAATTAGCTAAGATTTTAATAATCTTTTTTGTATATAATATTCAGTTTTTGGAAAATAGGACGTTTTAAATTGTATTGTCTTATAAATTAATTTTTTTATTATTCTAAAATATAAGGAATGACGTAACCAAATGCTAGTTTGGTTACTATTAGACCCTCGTTTTCATTGAATTTTTTAAAATAATCCGATAAATGGGATATCTTCAATCTATTGTATAAAAATATACAATATGCTCAAAAAAAAAAAAAAAATTAATATACCCAAAATAAAGAACTACATATATGTTAGCGAAAACGATACCATCTTTGGTGCTGATTATAATATTGTTGTAGTATTATAATTTCGAATAATTTGTTTCCAATAAAATAAAAAAATACATACAATTGGAAAAAAACTTCAAAATAAAAATACATATTCAAATTAAATTTTTTCAAAAAACAAACGTAAACTGATAATCAAATAAAAACAAATCATAATTGTCCAACTTAAAATGCAAAAGGCCGTAACCACAATTTTTAATTTTTTGCTTTAAAATTAAGTATGTAATTAAGTAAAATTGCAAATCGCTCACTTAAAAAAAAAAAAAAAAAAATAGATCAAGCCAAAATCACTCTTTAAATCAAATTTTATTGAATGGGAAAAATTTACGACTGTTTTGTTTATAAAGTTGATGTAACGGCGTTTTGGCTTTTGTTAATATTAATGTAATTTTTGAAGATATGAATATGAAATTTTTTGTGCAGATGTAGTTTGGGTCAGTATTTTATAATTCAATAAAAAACAAACATTTTTTAATTTTTCTCAAAATTTGGCATTTATATGAAATTTGATGGCTTAAAGTGATTTTATGGAGTGGATCTTATATGGGAACCATATTTAATCAAGGACCGATCCTCTTGAAAATTTGGTAGTGCAATTTATAGTTATATACATTTTAATTGTTGAAAAGAAAAACGCAAACTAAATTATTTATATTAAATTTATGCATGTTAAAGTGACATTCTAGAATTGGTGTTGTATAGGAGATATAGTCAATTAAAGGCTGATCTTTGCGAAATTTGACAGCATTATTTATACTCAAATACAAAATAATCATGCCATATTTTATTTCGATACTAACATTCTTATGGTATTTAAATATACATATACTCCTACAATATAATAGTATGTCGAATGCCGATAAAAATCCTATCTACCTCGAATTCTATAAATATGTGCATATTCAAGACAATTCCGATCACTTAAGCATATTTCTGGAAATATTTATAAGCGAACTGGGTAAAATAATGGACAGATTTTAACTATTTTGCCAATTATTATTGAATAATATTTAAAGTGGTTCTGCAAAATGTCCAAAAGGTATTACTGGGATTTAGCAATCTGGTACACTCGTTGAGTAGAACGATGTTTATAGAAACCAAGTACTCCAATCCAATCAAGCAACAAAAGAAATAAAACAAAGCAAAAATATGAATTGGAATTTGTTTTTTATTATAGATCACTTTAAGACTTCTTAGCAGTACGAATTAAAAAGTCATATATTTTGACAAAACGGAAATTGTATAAATGACATGATCGCTTTTTATTGAATATATTTAGGCATTTTTCGTAAGAGAAAGACAGACGATTATTTGACAAATTTTTGGAATACCATAGCAATCAGCTTTTAGATATAACTTGACACTTTTAGGGTTAATGCAAAAACGATTTCGAAACAGTTTTGGCATTAACACTGTATATATTTCGAAAACAAATTTTACACAAAAACTGATAGGACATTTTTAAAATTGTACAAAATTTGAACTGTTGAATGTAAAGGAACAAAATGTTGGATTCAGAAATTTTATTACGACGGTTTTGAAATTAATATAATTTCAGAATAATTTGTTAGAAAGTCTCAAGGATTTTTAAGAATAAATTATTTGAATATGGCAAAAATATCGGCATTGCTGAGCAACTAACAAATTTTAAAATTCATAAAAAAATTATTAAATTTGAAATTTCAAAATCCTTTTAAAAGGATATTCGAACACGAAATGAAAAACACAGTCATATCATAAAATTTCTCTACTTTCATGCTTGGGTTTATGTGTGACAAAACTGTTGCACGGTATTATAGATTTGCTTTAAATTTTCACAGTATCATTCTGTGTGTACCGAAATTCAAATATGATATTTTTTTACAATATTTTGTTATGAACTAATGTATAGTCATTGCAAGCAAAACTACAATAATCCTTATATACTTACATATATACTATACTTACATACATTTGTTTATGTACACTCCTTTTTTTTTTTTTTTTGATCGGTGCCGGGGGAGTGGTACCCCAATACAAAATAAATATTCATTATGGCGTATCTAAGGAACTATCGAACTTCGCAACCACTATCTTATCACATCGCATTGATGAAATGATAATAGAATGGATAGGAACAAGGGAGAGAGGTAGGTCACGTACAAAGCAAATATTAAATTTCACATATCTAAAGGATATTTTGCCAATATTTAAATTAATAATTTTCATCTAAATTGATCGAAATTTTGTTATTTCCTGATAAAATGTATTACATTTGCATGTTTAAAAGTGCAAAAAGAAAATATTTTTAGTAAAATGTAGTAAAATCATGCTATTTTTGGCATCTACAGTATATAATTTAAAATTTAGCCCGTAAAAGTAATATTTTAAGAGCATATTTTTTTAATTTTAAGGGCATATTTTCCGATTTTAAGAGCATTTTGCATTGGAGCATATTTTTGGTTGCCCTGATTATTCCAGTGAAAATCTTAAAAAGTTGTAGAAATAAGGGAAGTAGTATTCCACATATAAAGTAAATATTAGTTATCGCATCAGAAGGTGTATCGAAGAGCACCGGGAAAAGCTAGTATTTGCATTAAAATGTGAGTGGTATATATGTATTAACGCGTCATACATTGCATACATTGTTTTCTATTTATTTTGGTTTTTATCTTATTTCAGCTAATTATTTCACATGTTCTTAGATATTTAAGTTCTAAAGTATTATTTTTTAGTATTAACAGCATTCGGAATAAAATGTAGATTACGATGATTTTACTATAGCTATTTTTGGAAATTGCGATACGAAAAACGATATCATAAGAAAAGGCACACTTTAGTCCGTAAAAACTATCGTTTTAGATTGAAAAACGATTATCGCCTATGATAATTTTTATCACCTATATGATAAAATTTCAATATCGTTATAATATTGTTTAGTTTATTCGATATTTACATATTCACTTTAAAAATGTTTTAACCTTCGACAATATCACATAAAATTCGGCTTGGTTGAATCTATTGTGCTGCAACGTGACGTGAGTGGTAAAATGGCCGTATCATGTTCATTTTGGGGTTTCGAGTTTACGTCAATCCTTGGACTATTTTGCTCATTTTCAATACCAAAAATATAAGAGAAATAGGGCCCTGAGCACTATTCTGCTTTCAACAGACAGACAGGGTGGACATAGCCAAATCTTCGTAGAATTTCAGGAGAAACCAGAATATATATATATACTTAATGGGGTCTTAGATAAATTTATTTTGATATGTTATAAACGGAATGATAAGATCAATATATCCTACATCTTTGTGGATGGTAGTTTTAAAAACAAGTGTAAAAATCATTCTCGGAATTCCCGGGATTTGCCGCGAAATGCACTAATTGTAATGTATAATATACTTTTTAATATTTTTGTTGCTCCGGCGAAAATTTCCACGTGTAATATCAAAAAATATTAGTCTTTTCGTCAGCGCACTGACAATATGTTAGTGTTTCATTAAAAATTTGTGTTTCAAACATACCACAACATGATTTTCCGAAATCCAGTCGAACTAATTGTACCATATATGGTTCCAAAAGGTTTACATACCACCAGGGCGATCGTTCAGGTTTTGTAAGTGAACAAGTATCCGTCGTATAAAATGCCGATGTTGAGCCGTCTATAGCTTTTTGGGGTGCACCTGCACCGTCGGTGGAAATTTGCATGGGCGCTTTGCCAGCTGCAACATTAAGCACTGGAAAAATATATAGAACATAAATATTTAACGGATGAATTTTAAAGTTGTACAAAATATAAATGTTCAATACATACACACATACATATATATACATACATACATACATACATACATACATCCATACATACATACCTATTAATCTACATATTTTGAATAAGGCATAAATAGTTCAACTTCCTTATTCAAAGCATCTTTATCAAATTTCGATATAATATTTGTTTTATAAATCTTTGCAACAATATTTTATTATGAACTAATGTATAGTCTCGTACATTGCAAGCAAAACTACAATAATGCTTATATATTTACATATATTATAAAAATGAGGTGTAAGTTTGTTTGTTTATGTATCAAACACTCTTAAACGGGTGAACCGATTTGCATGAAATATTACGCCTTTTATGCTCACTTTTTGAAAATTCACAAACGGTATAGCCGATTTTTTGAAGTTTTTACAGCATCAATGAGTTGCGTTTATTAGCTCAATGAATTGATCACTCTTTTTAGCTCAGCTCACTCAACTGAACTAGTTCGCTCTTTTAGTTCATTCGCTCAGTTGACTTTCAATAAACAGCTCATTATGGGAATGATTTTTCGCCAACTAAGCGAATGAGCAAAAAGACCTAGTTCAACATGTCTGTTTACTGAAAACCATAGTCATTATTTTAGTGGTACATTCATCGCTCTATATTCCCAAATTTAAATAATAACACAAAATTAAATACTGCCACTGTAACATGTGAAATACTTTTGTTTGAGGCAACACAAAGGACTGTCGAAATGCAGTCTTTTCTTCAAATCATTCGACAAGTTATTTATAGGATTTAGATCCGGAGATTGACTTGGACATCTTAAAACACGGATATTATTTTGGGAGAACTTATTCTTTACTAATCTCGAACTGTGTTTTGGACCATTATATTGCTCGAATGTCTAAAGTAAATAACATATTCTCTACAGCATATGGAAACATAACAATTTCCAATAAGTCCCTGTACCCATCTGCGTTCATTGTATTGTCAATGCGGTCAATAGGACCAATGCAATTCCATTAGAATCATTCCCAAACCTTTATGTTCCCTCCTCCCCGTGGTATTAATGTAGAATTTAAATTAGCACTTAACTCGTTTATTCTTTACATTTTATAGAACACTGATATGTAATCACAATATTTAAAACAATGAAGTGACTTTTTGCACTTTATTTATTAATTTTCTTCATAAAAAAGCTTTCAATATTAATTTTTTCCGGTTTTAGTTTACGTAGTTTACATATACCCAAATTTTTATCAAGACAAACGTCAAAATCAATGCCAATGTGTACAAGGTAAACTTAGTTAAACAGCTGATTATTATTTTTTGTTGTTACAACTGTCAAACTGCATATATAAAAAAACATTAATTGTTGTTGTTTTTGTGCAACTGTTGCCACCTTCTATAAATTCGCGTTGACGTCTGTTTTGATAAAAAATTTATAAAAAAAAATGTCTAAAATTATTTTTCTTTTTCACATTTCTTCTTTTTTTTCAATTGTCTTACATGGAGTTGGCACCTAAATGAATAAATCAAATAACCAATCAAATAACTGTTTTTTCATTCAACTAGTTAAATTATTTATATGAAAAAACTAGTTAAAAACCGTAAAAAATAAGTAGTTAAATCAAAAAACCAAATTTTTTTGTAGATATAAAAGGGGTATAAAAGAAAAATATTCCGAGTATTTCTGAAGAAAAAAAAAAGTTATCGCCACCTTAATATCATCCTATAAAGTATATTTATTATTTTGAGCAGATGTGTATATTATAAAAATTTGTGCATCAAGCATTTCTAAACGGCTGAATGATTTTCACGAAATTTGACACATACATAGATAGACTCACTGCCGGAGGAGACTATGTTAGATCTCGATTGGACGTTAAAATTTACCACTATTTTTAAAAAAGTATTTTTTTCAATTTTGCACGTTATTAATCAAGTTATTTACATGAAATTTGACACACAGTGCTTGAACTGGGGAAAGTGCTTGCAAATATAATTTTTCGCATATCTAAAGGAGTAATTCAGTAAAAGTCTTAAAAAGTTAATTCGAATACGGCTGATAGGTCCAGGGGAAGTAGTAGGCCCATATAAAGTAAATATTAGTTATCGCATCAAAAGGGGCATCGAAGCTCACTGGGAAAACTAGTTTAATAATAAAAATTGATATGTAAAAACTTAAAAAAAAGATAAGTACTTAAAAATGGTTCTCATGGTTTTCCGCTCTCTGATAGAAGTAAAAAATCCGTTTCCGATTAGATTTGAAGAGTAAACAATTAGTATAGAAAATTTGAATCTAAAATAATAATTGTATATTAACATAGATATAAAATTCCGTCGTCAAAAACCTAAAGGCGTCGTTACTCTACCGTAAATGTAAGGAATCAACTGACACGTTTTGCTTATGAAATTTATGTGTAAACAGGTACTCATAAACGTATGTAAATATAACGTATTAACAACTTTGACAACTTTTTATTTAAATACGCTAAATCTACGTAAAAGTCACTGTAAAAAGTAATTGGATTTTTTTTTGCAATTTTTTTTTTCACTAAAAACTTTTTATATTAAAAACATTGGCTGGAGTTAAAGTAATATATTTAAAATGAAATATTGTTGTTAAAAAATAATAAATTTTAATTAAAAATCGCCAGACTTAAAACTAGTAAATCTAGCGAATTTTTAACAACTATAAGATTTACTAGAAAAATGTATAATTGACGCGGTTTAACCGCGGTTCTATTGGTTTTGAAATTTATGACTAAAAATAAAATCTACGCAAAGTTCTCTATCTAAAATGGTATAAATAATATTTCACAAAGTGAAAGATGCGAAAATAATACTCTTTAAAATGTGCTATCTTTTTGTTCAAAAATATTTTATTTCAAATATACTAAATTTGGCGAATAATTTAAAAATAATTTAATTTAATATTGGTTGGAATTTTGTAATGTTTTCACAAAATAGTTCTTGATGTGTTAGCTTTGCAGTAAATTAAAAATTTTATAAAATTTCAAAAATATTTATGATCAGCTCATATTCTAGTATTTCTCATAGTGCCTTGGCCTGTTTTCACTACATCGAGCAATAGTCTTCGTTACTACACTCGTTTAAAATTAAAATATAATTTGTATCAGAATATTTTTTGAACTTGTTGTAAAATGAATGGGTCAAAGGTTAAAAAATTAGAAATTTTAAGTAAATTTTTGAAGTCTTTTAAGTAATAAGATAGTAATAAGAGTACAGTTTTTTCTGTATCTTGCTAAGTAGAAGTCAGAAATATAAAAATTAGTTCATATTAGTAAAAGCTGAAAACTCCGATATGTCTTTCAGATTCGAGGTGGTCAACTTAATCCACTGTAGCGTCGACTGTGTTTCAGTTATACACTCCAGCTAACAATACTTAAGACTAACTCCTCTTGTATGTACCAAATTTTATCGGTCTAAGAGTTTAAAGATCAATATTTATTACCATTTATTTTACAAAAGAACCCTCTGTGTTGTGTGATATAGTTGATAATTTTGCCTCAGACGAAACTCTGATGAAGATTTTTACCACAAAGTTTCTGTAAAGGGACAATTTTAAGTCATTTTTAAAAGTAAATCGAAGGAGGAAATTTAGTATAAGCATTTCTGTTCTCTTGTTTTGAAAATTATGCAAAAAAATCAGCATTCAGTAAATCGATTATGATAAAAAGCATTTAGCAGATTTTCTCAAAATACGAATAATTATGCAATTTGCCACACTATTCTGCTAAATCTATCAGGAAAAATGCTAGAATGGCAACACTACCGTGTATTCAATTTTTTTATTTAGTAGCAGAGTGTTCATTTTTTTCATTCCTAGCTGTATTATGCTTATTATTGCTTCCTCCATTTTGGAGAAAAGCCTGAATTCTTCCTTATTTGGAGGTTCTGAGCTGCGTGGCTCGGAGCGGAATGGTTTTGCTGTAAATTTACTTTCTCTGATTTTGCAGTTTCAGTATTTCAATGATATATTTAAAAACTTTTTCTCATTGTCTCACAATGGGGCCGAACCCAAACTGGCCGGATTGAATTGAAATGTATGGAAGAGTTGTAGAGGAGGACCTATGCATTCAGAAAACTCATCTTGCAATCACCCCATAATAACACAAGATAAGTTACAGGGTGTCAAAGTTGACAACCTCGAGTATGTAAAAGTAAAAAAAAAAAAATCTTAACTTTATGTAAAGTGCTTGGCGTGATAAAGAAAAAACATGCTTACTGATCTAAGTTATTTCTTACAGTTAAAAAGCTATTTACGCTTGAAATTTGAGTTTTTGAATTTTTTGCCTCGACTTTATTTAGTTTTTCGGTAATTATTCCTGAATTATATGGAGAATTTTTTTAAACCATTCTGTAATTTCTAAACATTCCAAAAATAATATGCCTAAAAAATATTTGGACTATTTCATTTTGTCTAGCCGTGAAAAATATTCAAAGTCAGCACTCTGAAATTAGTATGAAAAATAGTTATTTTTTTAAAAATATAGTGCAATTCTTTCACTTTTTTTTTTTTTTTGTTAACAAATGGTTAATAAAGAAATTTTAAATTGATCTAGATTTGCAACCGACATCCAGCGTTATTGGAAAATGGTGAATTTTAGAAGAAAGTTTAATTTTTACCGATTAATTAAAAAAATCTCATGTGATTTTATAAAAGAAGTTTATTTCTTAAACGACTTTTTTCAAATTGCACAAAAATGTATAATATTTTCACTATTATTTCTTACGTAATGTATAAAATAAATATCAATCTTTCATTCCTCAAAAAATCGTTCAAATAACCTCAACAACCAATTTTTGGCACTTAAAAAAATAATAATAATTAACCTTTTTTTTTAAAAAGTTAAAAATCAAAAAAAAATATTCATTATTTTGGTATAGCTCCGTGTATTTACCAAAAACTTATAAAATATTAAAAGAATGTAAAAATAGACTTATTTACCAAAACTCAAGAAAATTCTCACTTAATTCACTATTTTATAATATTTTACTATCATTTCAATATGTGTGTATGCGTAAAACACAATTGTACTGGCGCGTGTTGTTTGTGTAACGTGATAATATTCGTAATAATCGATTAAATTTATTAAATATTGTTTATTTTTGAAAAATTATAAAAAATTTGTTTGTAAATGATTAAATGATTTTTGGAGTAATGAAAGATTGATATTTATTTTATACACTACATAAGAAACAATAATGAAAATATTTTGTTAATATAGTTTTTTGTGCAATTCAAAAAAGGTCGTTTAAAAAATTGACTTTTTTCATAAAATCTGCACTCCTGCATTCCTTTTTGGCCGGGTGGAAAGTAATTTACTGTCAAATCGATTTAAATCTATTTTATGATTAAGTTCCGTCAATAAATTAAAAAAAAAAACTCGCGATAAAAATGAAACATTTTTTAATTTAGCATTTTCGACCAATTCTAGATGTAGGGTTCAAACCTAAATCAATTTAAAATGTCTTTATTAACCATTTCCGAAGCTTTGTTTTTTGAATTTTTTTTTTTATCAAAGAAACTGAGAAAAAAAAGTGAAACAATAGTACTACCTTTTTCATACTAATTTCAGAGTGCAGGCTTTGAACATTTTTCACGTCTAGACGAATTGAGATATTCCAAAAAATTTTAAGCATACTATTTGGGAATATATTGCAAATTACAGAATATTTTTAAAAAATGTTCGCTCATATACCTCAGGACTTATTTCCGAAAAACGAAATAAAGTTTTTTTTTAGTTTGCCAAGCACTTACATAAAAATATAAAAATCTTTGAAATCGGACTTTATTGGTAGAAGTTACGAATTTTTGAAACTTTTACATAATCGAGGTAGTCAACTTTCACACCCTGTAGCTGATCTCATGTTATCCTAGGGTGACTACAAGATGATTTTTTTGAAAGCTTAGGTCCTCCTCTACAACTCTTCCATAAATTTCAATTCGATCCAACAAGAAGTTTAGGATATACAGATTTATAACCACAAATTTTGCGTTTAGCACCACTGTGCGTCAATAATTGTAAATATTGTGTCTATTTTCTACAATTAATGTCCCAATATTTATTTAGCATTTGCCGTTAACTTTGCATGTATTTTAGCGCTTTTGCTGTTTTTTTTACATAAACTAAACAATGACCGTTTAGTTTTATTAGGGAAAATACCTAAAGTTAATGGTTGATTGTTAAAATACCACTTAAAATTATTACACAATTATTATAAGACAATAATAATACAAAACATAATATGGGAAAGAACCTTCAAACGATGCAATAAATGCATGCATACGTATATATCCAAGGTTGGCAAATAAATTAAAAGTTTTAAAATACTATTTTGTAATTCTAAAAATCACTAAACCTCGGAAATTTATGGAGGACAGCGACTTTTTTAGATGATTGTCTTGAAGTCTTTTATGTGCTGTTAAATGTTGCTGTCCAAAAATTTTGCTGAAGTAGATTTTTACGCGTCATCACTTTTGGAGTAGTAACGCATTTTAAGTTCGATTTAATGTTTTTACCAAAATATAGTTCGGACCTAATAAAAGTATAGTTGAGCTCAGCCATATTATAGTTGTGTAGTAGGTGTAAACGTTAAGTAAACGATGCAATTAAAGACAAACATATTGTTGTCAACGATGTTATTGGTTATATGTAATTTGTATTAAAATACATAATTAAAGCACCTACAGTTTTTGTTTTTTTTTTTTTTATTTAATTAAGCCTTATTTTTATAAATATTTATTTATCTGAATATTTATTTAAATATTGTTATTGTAAATTTTCAAGCTCATTTTTAAGCTTTCTTTAACACTCCGAAGACGAACTATTGTATTGTTTTTATTAATTTATTTATTTGTTTTATTAATATTTGTTTTATTAATTAATTCACATTTTAAATATATCATGAATTCCATGAGACATCACCTATGAAAAATACGTTAGCTTTCAGATTTGGTTTATATTTGGCACTTATATGATTTGTAAAACCACATTGTCGTATATATTTTATTTTAAAAATAAAATAGCGATTTTATTCACATTTTTAATTTCGTAAAAATGAAAATATTTCACTTTTTATGTAATTTTAATTATACATATATTTTGAAATTTAAGTCCGATTGCATTGATTTAAAAGTCATTAGAAAGGCAATTAATTTCTCTTTTAATATCATAATGGGAAAAAATTAATCATTTTTTTAAAAAATGCAAATGCATTTTCCTCCCTTCGATTTTTTATTTTCTAAACAATTCTAAATAAGTTTTTTTTACGAAGTGTTTTGGACTAAAAACATTAAAATTTGTTTAACCAAATTGTTTGGTTTATTTATAAAAAGTTAAGAACAAGGATCATATATTAGGTTAAGTCATTAGGGCAACAAACTCAACTTGGAGTAAATTTTTAATTTTACTTTTTACGTGGAAGGATCTAATTATTATTTTTATTACACTGTGGAACATTTTTGGGATTATTGTCTGGGGGGTGAGAAATTCCAAGTCAGGGTGATGGTACTAGGTCAGTACAGTAAAACCCTCAAGGGTTTGGCGTTCGTATGTGTCAGTTTTTTTTTTATGACATTTTAAATTTTTTCCTTATCTTGATGTTTTTTCGCTTAGTTGTAACATTTTGGCAAAAACATAGTTTAACATAACTCGAGAACCACTTGTCCGATTTTGATGAAACAAATTTAGAAAAATTAAGAATTACAATTTCTCTAATCTGTTTCTATACCGTTTTCCTATATATGCAACACTTTCTAAATTAAAAATGAATGTATGAAGGGAAAAAAGTATTTTTTGCTTAAAAATATAAATATTTTTTTTTTTTTAAATTCATAAAAAATCCAAAATGGAAAAAAGTGCCAAAACTAATTACTTTCGCGTAAAGTCACATAACTCATGAGCAAAAAAAGGCATAGATCATGAAAATCGATGCACGCGTTTCTCATTTATTCACAATTAGGTAAATGTATGAATTTCAAAAATTTGCTCCAGATATGCACAACATTATTTGGAGAAAACATTGACACTCACAAGCCGAACTCTCTCATATTTTTCTACTGTACTAAAAGAGAAATATTGATGTGGCAACACTGGTTCTGTAATGTTCACATAAAACATGCATTGTCATTATACTTCTTCTCTTTCTAACACTGGTTCTGTAATTTTTGTCATTCAACAAGTGCCGACGAACGCGAACAGTAAAAGTGATTTTTCTCCAGTGTTTTAAAAGTGAACAAAAGAGAACAGAATATGGAACTGTGCAAGCCAGATATAAATAGCTTTTGCTACTGCTGTGGTCAATATGTCTCAACACATAAAAAAAGGGGAAATTTCAGTACTGATTTTGTTCAAACATACGAGATGTACTTCAACCAAAATGTTATAGTGAACGAAAATTGGGTACCAAATATAGTGTGTAAAAGCTGCTACAACCGTCTAATGGATTGGAAAAATATAAGACGTGAAAGTATGCCATTCGGTATCCCAATGACTTGGATTAATCCTGGCGAAGGTCACAATCCATTGAATTGCTATGCATGTGCGAATAAAGGAGCCGCAAAAAGAATAAGAAAATCGTATAATTACGTTGGTGTTGCAAGTGCCGCAACACCATTGCCTCATTCGGACCACATTTCTGTGCCAAAAGCTTCTAGCCCAAATATTTTCTCTTCTACGACTGCTCCGACATATCATGCACGTGATGATCCCCCATATGAGCCATCAGTATCCAATGAGCCAATTTTAATAAATCAAAATAAGCTTGATTCAATTGTTGCCAAGTTGGAATTAACACATCATAAATCGGAAGAGCTGGCTTCCATTTTGAAATCAAACAATTTGTTGGCACCCGGTGTGAAAGTCACAGCTTGTCGAAGTCGTCAGGCAACACTCCAAAGTTTATTCCTTGTGAATGATGAAAAAACTTCTGCATATTGCCCGGATGTAGGAAAATTGATGGACGCAATGGAAATAAAATATGAAGCAGATGACTGAAGATTATTTATTGACAGTTCAAAACTCAGCTTGAAGGCGGTTTTACTGCATAAGACCAATAAAAAACCTTCAGTTCCAATCGCCTATAGTACAGAAACGAAAGAAACATATGATGCACTGGAAAATATTTAAAAAATGGTTAACTACGCCAAACATATGTGGCGCATATGCTGCGATTTAAAAGCTGTAGCAATGCTTTGCGGTCTTCAAAGCGGCTATATAAAATATATGTGCTTTTTGTGCGATTGGGACACACGATTTTCCGGTGACCAATATGCATGCCACGGATGGAAACTCAGAGAGCACAGCAGGTTACAAGCGGCCAATATTATTCGTGAGCCTCTAGTGCCGAAGGAGAAGATATTGCTGCCTCCACTGCATATTAAACTTGGAATTGTTAAGAATTTTATCAAAACTGTCGCCAAAAGAGATGAAGTTTTCTTGTGTTTGAAACTAATTTACCCGAGACTCAGAAAGAAGTAATAGAAGGCTTGTTGGGAAAGCATCGTTCTAACAACTATGATGTTTCTGTCGCAAGGATGTTAAAAGCATTCTCGGAAATTGGTGTCCGCATGTCCTTGAAAATCTATTATTTACATCATCATCTGGACTACTTCAGCAAACAATTGGCTACCGAATCTGATGAACAAGGTGAACGCTATCATCAAGTTGCTATGCCATTTGAAATGAGGTAATACTGATTTTTTATTTTTTCAAACTCATTTTAATAAAACAAAAACTTACAGATATAGAGGCAAAAAGTCGCCGCGTGCAATAATTGCGGAAATTTGCTGGTGGAGTAAGCTTGTGTGGCAAGACAAGGATGATCTTGATGATAAAGAATTTTCAGGAGATGCAGAAGGCGTTATAATATAAATATAAATATATAAGGAGTTATAATAGGTTTGTTTCCGTACTTTTTGGGTAAAGTGCGGTAAAATGGGTGGAAGCTAATTCTTCTCACACAAAAATACAACAACGTTCAAAAGTACGGGAACACAAAAATCCAAATTGTCTACCCAGAAATAAAACATCAAACTGTTTTAAAAATGCATATGTGAATGTAATTTTATTTTTCAGCATATCTGAATGTTTTTAATTTTTTTAAATGAAACTTTCCTATTAATAACAAGAACGAATAATTTTTTAATAATTTTCGTTCAAATTTTTTATTATATATTTTTATTTTTTAATTATTTGACAATTTACACAACATAATTTCGGTAACAACAACATAATCACATAATTTTGGTAACAACAACATAATCACCATCCATACGATCTTTAAACTAAAATCCCTAGTTATTTAAAATTAAAAAATGAAATAACATTGAAAATATAAAAATAAATATATGAAAACCTTAGGTATACAAACAATCAAGAATTATCAACATGGGTTATTGTTTTTTTTTATAATTTTGAACTTTCCCAATCATCTCAGATATCGATTATAATATTTTCGTATAAAAATATTAAAATTAAAAAAATAAATTTACAAATATACAAGCGGAGAATAAAATATAAATTAATCATTAATTAATTTTTAATGGTATAACCAATTTTTTTAAAGTACGTAATTGCACAAATATGCACATATGTGCCAAAGAATCAAACATTTTTATTTACATTTTTTTTATTTGAACTGATTATGTCAAACAGCTTTAGTATATTTTAGTGCAAAAAAACTGATTAAACTGATTAAGTGAGGTCACCTGTTTGAAATCACCTAATATACTATGTTCACATATTATCTGTTTCCTCTTTTTAACATTATGTTTCATAGATCTATAACTAGATAACTAGAGAATGAAACCTGATTCAATTGTCAAAAACCTAATTTATGCGGAAACAAAATACACGTAGTCACATATATTTTGTGTTCGTTTTTTGAAAAAAATAGTAATTTTTTTTTGAAAATTTAGTTCGAAGTGCCTCTCACATAAACTTCTAGTTGTATTCTATGTTATGTTTTTTCATAAAAATCAAAAAAATATCACATTTTGAAATATTTAAATTACACTGGTCGCAAAAAAAAGAAGAAATTTATATCACGAATAATTCTGCAAAATTTTGTTCTTTAGATTTGATATAGTGTAAAAAATTAAATAAAAAATAAAAAATTTTCCATCTGGTCACATTTTTAACCCATTGATGATTAAATATGCTTCTCTGTGAAGGTTTTAGGTTATATAATTTTCTTGGTAATAAGCAGAGCAAATTATTCAGTCATGTTTTATGGATAAGAAATATTTTTCACCATAATTTTTTAGTGTTGACCTATGTTATTTAATACAAAAAAACATGAAGACATTAATCCCTATAAGCATTTGGAAGATATCTTCTTGGAAGAAATTTACGTAATATCTTCTTTTTATTATTTGGACGAAAATCACCAAAGAAATATTTTTCTAATACTGCATTTTTACAGTTTAATGAAAATTAGGCAATAAATATTTTTATCGTCAAAATATTGCTCTTTTTTCCGTAACGTGATTATGACCTCCGCAATAAATTGATGATATCCTATTGAGATCATTTGGAAGAAATTAATGCAATACTTTTTTTCAGTCACAATTTTTTCAGTTGTCGAAAAATTGTTCAAAAATGAAAAAATATTGAAGAAATTGGTTTGTCTTTTAGCAAAAAATGAATATTTTATGTGAGTGTTTCAGTTTTCGTGCTTTATGATGTTAAGATATATGTGTATGCATGCTTTACAAAATGCAAAAGATTTCTTTATTATATTATTTCAAGATTTATTTAGTGATAATTTTTCTATATATTTATTACATCTACCAGATATTATCTAGCAATATTGCCTATTTTTCTTCCATGCGTATTGTTATCTTATTGCTTAGATGTATCGCCTGTGACGTACAATCTCTCCCGATGGAGGAAACTTTTGCAATACGAATATGATTATTGCGGCAATAAAATTTTATTTCTAAACGATACGAATTCGAAGCACTTTCGTATTGTTTTGCTTGTAGAGATAGTATTTTTAGTACATTGGAATATACTGAATATATCCTAGTCAAAAGTGACGTAAAATTTGAAATAAAAAATGCATAATTTGAAATAAAATTTTTTCTTAACTTTTACGTTTTTTAATAGTTAATGCGTGAATAATTTTCACTTTAATTTTAAATTTCTCAAAAAAAAAAAAAAAAAATTGACATACCGAAAAACATCTCAAATGAAAAAGCTCATAAAAATATAATTTGAACAATGGTGTTTAAACACATAGTCTTATTCAAAAAAACACCTAAGAAACACATACATATGCATAAGTAAATATAGTATTAAATAGTGTTCGGAACAAAGTGTAAAACATGACGATTTTATTATCGTCATTTTTAGAAATTACGATGCAGGAAACAATATCATAATTTTGTGGGAAAACGATATTATAAGGAAACGTACACTTTAGTCAGTAAAAACTATCGTTTTGGATTCAAAACCGATTATAACATGTGACAGTTTTTAGATAGTTTCTATTACCTAGGCGATATCATTTAAATATCGATATAATACGTTTGGTTTATTGGGTTAACATACAAGAGTGCTTTCAAATAGTACAACAGTTTAAATAATAATGAGCACAGAAATTTATCATATCAAATGAATAATATGTAAATGCCCAAACAACAAAAGAAAGTTTAATCTCCATTTTAGTAATCAATAAAATACATTTTTTTTTGTGGTGAATTTACTTAAGTATAAGTATTAATGAATTCATGACACAAATTCTTTAAAATCATTAATTCTGATTTAAGAAAAAACAAGTGTTTTCTGAATATAAGAGATTTAAAAATCAACAATCAAGTTAAATTTAAGTCCGAAACAATTAAGGAATTTGTAGTCGGTCAAGCCTTATCTTACTAAATTGTGAGTTTCGTAGATTATATATTAATTTATGTAAATAATGCTAATATGTGCTAGGGTGATCGATTATTCGATTTTGAAAAAAAAAGGTTGTTTTTTTAAGGAATAATTTCCATCACAAGACTTTTTTTAATTAAGAAACTTAACATAACAATTCATGTTGAAATTTATTAAAAGCAATTATTTATTCAATGTAATCCCATTGATGCAGCTTATAAAATACCAATAATAAATAAGACCAAGTTTAGTTAATATATACAACAATGGCTTACAATAGAAAAAGGGGCATCTAAATATTTTTTGAAAACGATTTTTTTAGTAAACCTCTTTGAAATATAGCGCCCTAAAGAAAGAACTAAGCTATGATCACAATATTGAATTACAAAGCTCCAAAATATTTAACTTTTTATTTTAGTAGTAAAGATCTTTTTTATATTAAACCATATGTGTATTTTAATCTATACCTATAATTTATCAAAGTAAAATAAATTATTTAATTATTTGTTTAAAGCTAAAGAATTAACTTTAATTTAACATTAAACTATATTCATAAAAAAGAAAATGAAATGAGACCAGATATAAACATAAATCAGTTAAAATATTAATAGGAAAGTTCCATTTAAATATTACTACTTCCTATATTTTTTGCAAAATATATGTACTACACTGTCGAACAAAATAAAGTGCGGTTTCTTATTTTTGCTACTTACTTCATAATAATTGTCTTCTTCTTGTCTTCATAGTGCACCTAGAAACCGCTCTTTATTTATTATATATATATATATATATATATATATATATATATATATATATATATATATATATATATATATATATATATATATATATATATATATATATATATATATATTTATATAACATTTAAAAAAATCGATAACCGAAAAGCTAACATTTTTTTAAACGTACTACGTTTCCACTATGACCAACTTAACATAACTAGTGTTTCATTAAATTCTAAGTGATTTGTTATTCGATGTTTCGAATACTGTTTGTCTTGCACATTGCAAAAAGTAGCATTTTTTTTAATTTGGACATTAAACCCATTGAAAAAAGAAATGTCTTATACGTATTTTCGGAGACCGTATATTCAACATTTATTAATTGTTTTTATTAAATATCTGTAACTTCTTTGAAATAAATAATATATTTTTCCCACAATTTTTTAACTTTTTTAATCGATGTAAAATTATGCAACAGATAGCTTTAGATAACACAGTACAACAACCAATCTGGGGGGTGAGAAATTCCAAGTCAGGGTGATGGTACTAGGTCAGTATAGTAAAACCCTCAAAAGGTTTGGCGTTCGTATGTGTCAGTTTTTTTTTATGACCTTTTAAATTTTTTCCTTATCTTGATGTTTTTTCGCTTAGTTGTAACATAACCTATAAACAAAATGCGACATAGATCATAGAAATCGATTAACGCGTTCTGCTTTTATTTACAATTAAGTGAAGGTATCCCATTTTGACAAGAATATTGATATTTGTTTTTATTCAAAAAAGTGTCATTTATCGCCTTTTTTATAAATTTTCCCCAATAACTCCAAACTTCTGGCCATAAACTACTAAAAAAATTAAGTAAACATTTTTATAATTTTTTATTTTTATATTATTTATTTATTTTTATTTATTTTAATAAATATTGCCTAGACTTTTTCGATGGTGGTTGTTCGGGACTAGTGGCATCGCATTCATCGCTATCATCAGTTTCTGAACCACACATAATGTCAATGTGTGACTCCACTGTTATAGGCCCGAAGGCCTATATAAAGCCTTTATTATAATGGAACATTTTATGAATGACTGTGCATAACTGAATATAACTCTAATATAAGGACCACATCCGAAAATCACTAACGTACATAAATTCCATAAAAATGTTAATATCAATATAATATTTGTCACAAACATGTTTTACAGATATATAGATTTCTTTTCCTGATTCTGTGGAACAAGATTTCACTGTCCACTTCACTTCACATGTAATCATGTAGTTCTAAGCCTATAAATCTCCTTTTTAATTGATTTTTGATATAAACAGTTATATAAAAAATTAATTAAAACATTGCAATATATCTTGAGAACGATTTGTCCGTTTGATAAAATAAAATACCAAACAAATTCTAATTCAAATTACCTCCAATATACTTTTAATCTACTCAATAGTTTCGAGAATAATAAAAAAATATAATATTTAAAATTTTTGTTTTTTTTTTTTAATCAGAAACGATCAAAAAATTTCCTTTTCCCTTTTATCATAAAAATAAAAAATTTTAAAATTGTGAATATCGCAAATTTATATGTATGTATGTATATCAAATTTACACAAAATCTGATGACCCTTTCTCAAAAATTTACACTTTTTCATAAATTTTTCTGAAATGGGCTTTATATATATATATATATATATATATATATATATATATATATATATATTTACTTAAATTTGTTATAGTATGCAACTCCGCTTATAAAAATACTAAATTGAATAGTTACCACAAAAAGGTATTCCTTCTGGGACCCATGTCCCCTTTTCACAGACTCGTCTAGCAGGTCCCAGCAATTCAAAACCTCTTTCACAAGAATATGACGCAATTGTGCCATCTGTTAAATTAACATGGGAAAATACTACCGTACTATGAGCTGGTGAACCAGGGAAACTACAATTCGGCCATTCTGAAAGGAAAATTAAAAATAATAACATTAAAAAGCGAAATATAAATATTTTTGTATCCATGTTAATTTCAAAGAAAAAAGTAAAAAACGATTTAAATCACCAAAATAATTATATCAATTACTAAAAATTGAAAAACAGCAAAAGAAAAAATTCCAATTAAACATATTTAAAATCGTAATTAAAAAAATAATTTAAAAAAATTAAATTTTAAATAACGTGTTGATTCAATTAATCAATATTTTAATTGAAAAAAATCAATATTTTAATTAAATCAATCAAGTTGATGATTGTATGAAGCAAAATGTTAATAAAAAAAATGTATTTTAAATTTTTTAATATTTCTTTTATTTATTTATTTATTTATTTACTTATATATTTTTTCTTCAAACATATTTTCTTTTCAGTTATTGAATATTTATATATGTCATTATTTTAAATTATTTTATTAAAATTATCAGTTCTATTCATTCTCACTAGTATAATCTCTTACAGAGTTCTGAAATTTTGAAACGGCATCCTTTTCGTTATTAGTGTTCAAAGAATGAGCTGTTCTGTGTCTAGAAGTTTAGATGATTTCACGGAAAATAGAACTAGAATGCTTGATAACATGTAATATATTACAGCTTAAGTTTAAATGTGTATATGGACAACACTACATTTAGTTTTAGGGTACCTTGTTCTACTGGGATTTTTTATTTGCAATTCTTTTATTGCTAACTTCTGTCAGCCACCAAGATTATTCTTATTATTCCCCTATTTCCGCCTTTAGAGAAATTGCTAAAAAATTACATATCTTTTATATATTTCAAGAATGTCATAACTAAAAAAAAAAAAACAAAAAAAAATAGTTTTGCAGAAATCGTATTCAAAGTTTTGAAATGAATGACATATTCTCTTCTCAATCGGTGACCATAAAAGATATGTACACGATATTTTTATAGAAAATAAAGCTTGATATAACGTATATTTCTACATCATTAATTAAAAAAAATCTAATATTTCCAGTTATGACGTTATTGAAGTAAATGAGCGATATGTTTATATGCTTTTTCAAAAAATAAACAGTGTTTTTTTAATTCTTATCTAGTCCTTGCAGGGTGCGCACAAATATTTAAAAAAATCTCAAGGAAAATATAGGTATACATATGAAATAAACAATAATTATTTGATATCCATATAATAGCGAAAATGAATGTTTCTTCACTAACAAATCGTTATATAAAATTTTAATGCATTTAGTTTATCTATGGCCTAAATTTTAACATTTGTACATATTTAATTATTTTTCATGCACAAAATTCATGCGATTCTATTATACAATAAACAAGTTTATAACGATTTAGATAACAATTCAGTCTCATAAGTTATTTTGAGTATACTAACCAATATAAAATGGTTTCGACCAGTTATCTGTGAAAGTAGCCTTTTTCAGTAAATAGTGGTTTTTCAATGTTCACCAACAAAATATTACATGTTGGTTATTACCAATGATATTACATTTAAAATATCCACTCTTGATTGCTAAGTCTAACTAGATTTTTCACCTGTTACATCTGTATATGTGTACATATATAAGTATATGTTCGCACTTGTACAAGTATATGAACGTACATGTATGCACAATAGGGAGACCTCTTTTGTTTGAAAGAAAAATTTAGTATCGATATTCCCAACTAAAAAGGAAAATTCAATCCATTTTAAGATACCGTTACTCAAAATTTTCCTTGCATAGCGTAAACTAAATATCTTGGCGAACATTGCTTTAAAATTACATCTGTTTGTTAGTGCATATTTTTACATATTTTGTTTAAAATCCATATTTTTTATTATATTTTGTGCAAAATTAAAAACTCAACTATATTTTTATGCTATGATTTTTTGTTATTATTCTTATACTCACCATCCAAAAAGATGGTGTATATGACCCCATAAAATATATACTGTCTGGGTCCTCGTGAAATAAGAGGATTTAGCCTGTTTGTCAAAAACCGATAGGACTCGAGTGGGATAATTTCAATTATTCCTCTTCGATAAGATTTGTTTGGTATTAAAATAAATAAATAAGTTCTGTCCCAAAAAATAGAAAAAAAATTTTGTTCGTCGTAACTCCAGTTGATAATTTTCTGCCGATATCTTTTAAGAAAAAGCATGCACGGCAACAAAATTTCGTACGAATAGTTAAAGTATCGATATAAAGCCGTAAACTAAAAATAGAAGTAATGCACCCTTATTACCGCACATCACCATAGTAGTTTCGATCAAGCCGAATATAAACCTTTTTGCTTGTTTAGTATTCATTTTGTGTGTATTATATTTTAAAATTCATATACTTAAAAATGTTTTAACAATTGTTCTTTTATATACATCTTAAGGTGGGTCAAAGAAAAAAAAAAAACGAAAGGGGTAAAACAAAAACAAAATCTGCGCAAAATTCTAAGAAAATTACCCTAAGAACGACCAACGATTGAAAAATCATAGGTTTAAGGCCAAGAAAAATTTTAGATTTTTTCTCAGTCTCAAAATTCAATTTTGAGCTTGTTATAAAAAAAATATTTTTAAATTTTTCGCCATAGCATTTTGGTCTTCCAGAGGACTTTTTAATGCATTTTTGTGAATTTTTATGTCTCTCGGCGGAAGCTAAGTTTTCATTTTCTTAGAATTCTTCGTAAATTAGGTTTTTAATATACCCTTTGACTTTTTCAAAAACAATTGACCCACCCTAATATAAATATATATACAAGCGTAAAAAGAAAATCTTTATTTTTAAGGAATTTATTTACCAAAATTTTGTTGAACAAGTACGTCTTTTTGGATTATGGTACAGAACAATATCGTTTGAAAATAGTTTTTAGTATAGTTTTTAGTCAAAGCATCGAAATGAGGGCAGAACAAGTTCGTTTAATATAGAGTTATATGAAGCATTTGTCTCGGATGACATGTTTAATAAAAAAATGTATCAAATAAAACATTTAAACGATTTTTTGTTTACATTTTCTATTGCAAATATCAAAAGCACTGTAAATAGTATTGAAAAAAGCTAATAAGTAGAGTACGCCTTTTAATGCAAATGCATGTTTGTTTTCGATGATTAAAATACTATCTAAAGTAATTAAACTCAATAAAATCGGATTACTTATTATTATCCTTCCTGCATATCAGCAAACATTCCTTTAAAATAATAAGCAATCGAATTTTATAAATTTTTTAAAGATCTACAAAATAGAAATACCATCTGAATCTTTAAAAAAAAAAGAATGTGGATTAGCATGGATGGAACCTTTTCACATTGTCGATATTTAGTAAATTGTTATTGTTTTGAACCACGAAGTTAAGAAAGACTTAGTAAAGTTATATTAAAGTTTCCTGGATGCTGTAAAATGTTAAAAAGAATTATTTGAACGATTTTAAAAAAGCTGTGGTTGAGTAGGATGATGATTGTATTGCTTAGCTTACCATAAAATGATTTTGTTTTTTTATGGTTTAATAAATATTACTTTAAAATTCATATTTTTTTTTAATTTTTATGGTATAATATGGATTTTAAAAGACATTTGTTAGCCACATATTTTTTTTTAATAAATCCATAAAAATCTGCCACTACTAATACGTTTCTATTTCTGTAAGGTCTTGAGAATAAAAATACACTTCCAGCCATATTCAAAATGAAAAATATATGCTTGCTAACGAGAAACTTGTATGTAAATTTCCATAAGAAAAAGTTAGCCTCATTAGCATGCATGTATTAGTTTATAAATTTAAATTTAGATTTGAAAGTGTACACAATATTTGGTTTACATGCTTTATTTCTAAACTATTTTTTTTTATTTTTTTAACAAAAATGTCTGTTCTAAACCCTTTTTATGAAAAAAAAATAAATAAATAAATAAAATAAAAAAAATAAAGAAATATAAAATATACAAAATAGAAAATATACAAGATAAATAAAATGCAACACATATACAAAAAACTTTAGATTATATATATATATATATATATATATATATATTTTCTTGTTTATTTCATACTAAATTTTTTGTAAATATATTTTGAAAAATATATTTTCAAAAATGTTTCTAGATTTGAATCGATGTCTATTGTGATTGTGCTAAATCTAGATGAGAATATGCTAGCATGGCAACTCTGCCATACATAAAACCAGAAAAAACCTGTCACTATCATATTTATGTAATATGTATGTATGTATGTACGTATGTATGTTGGTATAAGAGTCTCGCTTATAAAAGAAATTAGAATTATAGAATGCGGTCAAATCTGAAATAAACCGTAATCAATGACCGAAATTATATTGAAAGTTTTGGTATCTGGCAAAACCATGTGTTATTTTAACAGGTTGCAGAATGAGTGTAATGTATGTATGTATGTATGATGTATATATCCCATCGAACATAGAGTCATCATATTTCAAACCTTTTAAAAATTATGTTTTTTTTTTTCTTTGATATCAAAGGTTAATTAAAACCTTATTTCAAATCTTCATCAAAATTTGCTGAGAATGCTATTATTCTCAAATTATTGACAAATCATTCTCAAACATTTACGATTGAGAAAAAGTTTGATTTCAAATCACTTTCAAATTTTAACTCAAACTTCTAGTTTACTGGGTATGTATGTAAACGTATATACATATATACATATACATACATATATTGTATATACATACATATGTATTACATACATACATTCGTTAAATGAAGAAAAATAAAAATAGAATTAATGTGAGTCGTGAATTTCCACATTTCCGTAAGATCATTGGTATGTTGAAGATACTCCCCAGCAAACACAAAATCAAACGTTTGAAATATGATGTTTTAAACATTTGATGCCAAACTTGTTTCTCAAACTATGTTCAAACATAGACCAGAGATTTGATTTTTTAGTTTGAATTCAAATTGTGGTTCTCTTGCAGATAAAAGTTTGATAAATTATATATATATTCGCAACTTTATATCAAATGTTATCCTAAAATCATTTTTAAACCTAAGGATATGTTTAAATTGAAGAAAATGTAAAAACAAATTTTAAACTAAATAAAATTTACTTAAACTAAATAAATAAAAAATATAAAAAGTTAAAAAAGTTATCAAACGTTTGACAATTGAGAAAGAGTTATATTTCAAATCATTCCCAAATTTTATATAAAACCTACATGTTTGCTGTGTTATTTATATTTTCATGTATACAGGTAACCCTTGATTTATGCGGTACTTTATTTAAGCGATTTCTTTATAACACGATTCAATAATAGTTATCATTTTTGGAAATGCGCGTTCTAATATTACACGAATTCGATACAACGCGTTTAAAAAAATAATAACAAACCCTGAATTTCGGGAAATACAGTACAGTGGAAATTTACAAAAACAAATAATTATTTTAAGAAAATAATTATTAAAAAATTTAATGTTCTGGATAGATTAAAAAATTTTAATGAATTTTAATGAAGCAAGAACAACCTAAAAACTATGTGCTAAAACTAAAAATAAAGCTTGGATCATAAATCCGAGACAATTGAATAAAAGAAATTAAAAATGCACTTATAATTCGAAACAATCGGATTCAAATAATACACAAACACACACACACACATATATATATAAAATGATTGAACAAAAAGCTTTAAAAAAATGTGATTGTAACCTAAAGATGAATCTTGCAAAAGCAAATTTAAGACTAGCAATGGTATTTTCTTAAAATTTAATATATCAAGCAAAATCTTCATCAAGTGATTTGAATTTCACTAAATAATTTCCAGATTATTTTAACTTAAATTATTTAATAAAAGATTATGGGTATCATTCTCATGAAGTATTTAACGCACCATATTATTAATTTTTTAATCAGTAAGAAATATAAAATAAAAATTAAATAATTTTATGTGTTTTTATATATCGCGATTTTAAGGTCCCAAAACAAAATTTTTCATTTTATTAGCGTTTCAATTTGCGCGGTATGTAAAAATGATGGTCCCAAAATATAATTCTCTACCTATTCTGAACCTTGTTTCACGGGTCTTTTATTTACGCGTACTTTCTCCGGTCCCAACAAGACGCGTAAATAGAGGGTTACCTGTATACGTAAGTAAGTATGTATGCATGTATGTATGGATGTATGCGTGTGTATGTATGTATGTACATATATATATATATGTATGTACAATGTATATCGAAATATAACCATAATCAGCAGCACCAACGACGATGCATACGTTACGCTTAAATGCTTACTAAGAATAGTTTGCGGTTTATAAATACTAACATAATAGACATACAGTTATTCAGTATGTATGTATGTATGTATATGTATGTATGTATGTAGGTTTGGTTTTATAGTACAAAAGGCCTCTAAAAGGCCTTATTTAGTAGACTCCAAACTTAGAATCACCAAAATGGTTTACCTTTAATTAAAATTACCTTAGTGTACGTCTGATTATGTTCATCGTTGTAATTTATTTCTACTTTAAACCAAGATGCCATATAATATGTATGTATGGATGTATGTGTGTACATATGTATGTATGTATAATAAGAAAAGAGAACTTGTAAAAATCGACTGGAGATAAAATCTAGATCACTTGGAGAACCTGTTACCCAATGAAAATAGTAATTATTGAAGTGTGTGTTCATACAGAATAAACTAATGCTAGAAGTTTATGTAACTGTTTTATAACTTTTTTTTATCGTGTGCTTGACTAAGCATGGTTATAAAAATCAAAATGGTAGTAATGTAATGCAACATATTCACATACATACATATACATTAGAGTCTTTTTTTTTTTTTTTTTGAAATTTTTGTATACCCAGCTTAACACAAACTCCGATAATGACATGGTCTTTGAACATTTCTCTGACAAAACATTCGGGAACGACTGTCGTTGACGATCCGAGTATGAGCTCCTTGAGCTCACCTGTTGCTCATTTTGTGACAGCAAATCTTTTTGTTCTGGAAGGTTCGATTATCGTATTAGTAATGAGTCTTTATATATCAATGTTTTTTTCTTTCAATAATGTTATTTTTTCTGTTGCTCAAATCCACATATTTTAGGTCTAAATTTCCTGAATTAATCTTCAAGAAAATTAATTAGATATTTAGGTAAATATGCTAATTTGAAAATATCTTTAGACTTACCACTTTTTCTAAAACTTTATTATATGTATTATTTTTTATTAAAAATTGCAGAGAAATTAACTAATATCAGGGATGGAAAATAAAAATATTTTTTGGTATCAAAATAAATTTCAGATAATACTTTTTTTACCCTTAAAGAACTAAAAATTAAATTTGTATTTATTTTTTATTTAGTGCAAAACTCAAAGAATGTAATTTATATATCTAAAACGAAGAATTAAATACGATACCAAATCATTAAGTAATTTCATTTAGGTTAAATATCATAGTAAAATATGAACATCTTAATAAAATTTGGCCCTATTATTGAAATTCCTTAAAATCAAGCACTTCAGCTTTAGTTTTGTTAAAATATAATTCATTATCTGACGTCTTTGAAATTTGTAAAGTTTTACAGTGTTCTATGTAGTTTTTAGTAATGATTGTATATATATTTTAGAGTTTACAATTTTGTAAATTAAACCTATAACTCAAATGTTTCTATAATGTAGTTTGTTTGACCTAATTAAGTTTCTGATTCTGATTCTCAAAGAATCAGCATTTAATTAGAGATAGTGTTCATTATAATTTCATTATTACTTCTGAACACCAATTGTAAATCTAAATCAATTTCGTTGAGGAAAACATAGGTTTCTATTCGAAAATTATATATCTCCAAAATATATTTTCATTTAAAAAATTTTAATTCGAATTGTAGAATATCAAGCTAATCTTTTGACAGTACCGAATAACTCGAGCGAGAACTTCCTTAATCTTTGAAATACATTAAAAGTTTTGACGATTTAATTTGTGACAATGAAAACTTTCATGAATGAATTGATTACTAATACGCGTAAATTAAAAACACGTAAAACGAGGTTCAGAATAAATAAAAAAAAATTATAAGCGTTAATTAAATGAAAAATGTTAGATTGGGACCTACAAATCGCATTAAATTAAAGCACATGAAATTATTCATTTTTATATTGGTTCCAACGAATTTCCATATTTTAACCATCCTTAATCAATTGATTTATAATATGATAGAAATATTTCAGTGGAATTATAAAATCTTCGTCTTCAGGCTGTTCCAAGCAATCACAGTTATTTTAAACTTTTTGTTTAATCATATTTAAATTTATTTTGTTTAAATGTTATTTTGCTAATCTAGTTATACGTATTCAAATTATAATTGCATTAAAATTTTCTTCTATTAAATTGTCTCGAAATTCTTTTCTTTTGGATCTGCACACGATTTAGTAAATAGTACTGCATTTCGGGCAATTCAAGATTTGCCATTATTGTTTAAACGCGTTGTATCAAGTTCACGTTAAATAAAAGCGCATATTTGTAGAAATGGTCACTATTATTGAATCGTGTTATAAGGAAATTGGTAAATGAAATATCTCCTAAATCGAGGACTATCAGTATTTTTGATTTTTTTAAATAATTTATAGCTAAGGCAGTCAAAAATATGCTCTAAAAAAGTGTTTGAAGGCCAAGAATAAATATGATTTTGCATATTTTTGGTTGCCCTGCTAATAACTTTAATAGGACTAATGTTGGATATAATATTTTATTTTATAGAAGAAATGTCAATTATTATTATTTTTTTTTTCTTTTTCTTTCTTAAAATAACCAAATCAAATTTTAATTTGGCGATTTCTAAATAACAATTTGGTGACAGAGGTTGAAAAAAATCTGACAACACTTGTTTTTATCACTATTTAATGTCCTTTTTGATATAAAATAATTTTGCAATTTCTGTTAAATCGCGAAAAAAAGTTTATTAAGAGATCGCAGACAAAATATTACGAATTTTAAGAGAAAATTGATGGAATGTTACTCATTCTTTTAATTGATATGTATTTTTTCTTTTTCAGAAAAGGTAAAAAACTGGTCCGAAGATCCACGAATTAAAAAAAGTTCCTACTAAAAAAATGTGATGGCAAAAGGGGGGACTCAAATTACTGAGACAAAATTTTTCAAAAAAGTGAATGCTGTCTAAAGGATGATAAAAAGTATCTACTGTCGAACTTTTTACAACATCCTGGTTAGGAATAACATTTTACAGATTTTATGGGAAATGTATCAGATAAATTTAATGTAAAAGGATCGAAATTGTCGAATAAAGTTATGGTGTGGCAAGTACAAATGTACTTGTGGGGAAAAAAACACTTATTTCATAACAAATGACATTTTAACAGAGGAACGTACGTAAACGAGTGCTCTCAGAAAAGAATCCTTCCTGCCATTAGAAAACACAACAAATTATAATTGTTTGGCGTTAACTGTCTTCTCATTATTACAACGTTTCACTAAACTGTCCAGAACTCAGTCCGTTTGAAATGTATTGGGTAATAGTAAATAATATTTAAAGAATGTTTAAATCTGAGTAGAAGTAAAATAGAGCTTAAAAAGAAGTAGATCCATTCCAACAATAAAGTAACCGAAAACGCAATAAAGCTTTTATTTAGGGTGTTCCAAAAAATATTAGATATTTTATTGAAAATTAATAAAAAATAATTTCTTCTTTTAAATTTAAAACTAGAATATAACAATCTTTAACAAAATAAAATTTCGAATAGATTAACCTGTTAGTTTAATTTGTAAAAGCTGAATTATATGCTCTCACTTTTTCGTACGCAGTCCTTATTAAGATAAAAAATTATCCATTATCCATACTAAAAGGTATTTGATTCCAAAAATTGAGTTGTTGATTTTCGGCCTTAAATTCTTTGCTTTTTTTTAGTAAATAACTTCATAATATTCTGAATAATAATATTTCACTTTTTAAAAATTTTGTTCAAAATTTTATAAAATTTTAAGTGATTGGTCAATATCGATCGAAATTTAGCACAATGAATTAGCACAATAAAAAAAAAACTTATTTGAACCGAATTTCACTAAAATCATGATATATTTAGGGGATTTATAAACGTTAAATCGATATTCCGGTAGGATATTTAGGGGGCCAGGTAAAGCAATGGACCGACCATAAAAAAATCTCAAGTGCTAAATTTCATTGATTTATCTTAAAAATGAAATCGAATCAGGAAGTGATTCTGAGTCGAACAGAATACTTTAAGGTGGGGATCCGAAGATTCGCGTATTTGAATTTTTAATTAAATACTAAAAAATAAAAGGTATTAAAAAATGACTGCGATACCTGCAATCGTTTCTTAAATATCGTATTCATATACATTAGGATGTACAAAATGAAATATATAGATGTTTCCAGCACAAATGAAAATCTACTTCATTTTGAGATACTATTTTTCAAAATTTTCGTCCTTAGATTATCTTTTCGTGAGCTGGATCAAAATCAAATAGGTCCTTCTTCGGGTGTTTCGATTGTTTATCATATTCCTGTCAAAGAAACAATAGAAAAATTTGGTATTGTAAAAAAGGCGAATTTTCCCCGTGAAATTCATATCAAAAAAAAAAAAAAAAATAACAAATAAAAAAACTTAACGAAGAGATAGTCTAGATCAAAAGAACTTAAATTAAAGCCAATATATATAAGTATTTAATACAAAAAAAATCTTTACAGATATCGCTAACGATTATGTAAATGCAGCACTTTATACAAAAAAGTGGCTCCCCCTTCTACCCCACTGCTTTTTAAGGATTTCCATTGCCTTCATTACACCAATAAATCGTTACATTGACAAATTTAAGAAGATTTTATTTTAATTGTTAATATTTACATACCAACTAATTCACTTTTAAAGAAAAATATATAAAAAATGCTGAAATTCCGAATCTTCTTTTACAAAAAAATCATAAAATTTGGGACAAAAAGCATCAAATCGTTAACAATCCATTTTTACAACCAAAAACCGTCAAATCTGGCAACAGTCGTATGTATGTAGGTACAGAATTTGCGTCGCAATTTATGAACAAGTATTTTTGAACTCAATTGCCCGTGATGCTAGTAGGAAAATGAAGAATAATTTTTAAAATAGTGGCATCCAAATCGCAAAATTTATTTTTCGGGAAACTATATTGTACATAAATACATATAAATGTAACACACATACATACATACATACATTTACTTCAAGAACTTTAAAATACGACATCTTTGAGTTAATGATGTAGAAATACGCGTTATTATCAAAATTTATGGTCACCTATTGGGAAGAGAATATGTCATTAATTTTTCAATTGAGATAAATGGCATCTAAAAACTTTGAATGCGATTTCTGCAAAACTAAATTTTTTTAAGTTATGACGTTCTTGAAGTAAATGAGCGATATGTATATGGGTCATTATCAAAAATTTTTGATTTTTGATGGTACATTAAACCCATTTTATAAATATAAAGTGACTCGAATGCATGTAGAATCAGTTCACGTTAATCATTTCGTGTTGAAAATATATAAATTTTTACGAACTCTAAGTTTATTTATAATTCTGGTAAAAATTATACGCGATGTCAAAACCTACTGAGTTATTCAAATAAAATTTATGATATTTTCAATGTTTGATTGTATTAGTGTAGCATATTTTAGGGTTTCCTAGTAAAAGTTAAAACATTTTCTTTATTCTAAAAATCGCGATTCTTAAAAATTTTGCGAAAAATGGGGCTCAATTCTAAGTTATTTTTCCATATATTTTACGAAAATATATTTTATTAGAGTTCATTGCAAAGAAATGCTATTTAATATTGTGATCCTTTTTTAACTCAAGTAAATTTTTTTTTTTCATAAAATTTTTAATTTCGAAATTCTTTAATCCGCCTCTATATTTCCGTTAATTTCCATCCATGCAATGTGCCTTAGCAAAATCTGTTACCGTTTTAAACTATCATCCATATTTGACTTAAATTTATCGTCGTTAATATACCTACATATCAAAGATTTGTACAATTTGTGCAATTGGTATTTGTGAAAAAATACGAAAACAAAAAAGTCCATAAATTTTTTTTATTAAACTTGTTTTTAATGCTCCTTCGATTTTATTGTGTAAAATAACAAAAAAAAAAAAAAAATAAATAAGCAAGCAGTAATCCATGCTATTCCATTAGAAACTATGAATGTACCTTGGGAAAAACTGATTTTTTTTTAAATGTTCGCTCTTGTTTTCCAAACTTTGAGACTATCTACCGCGATGACTATTTAGGGCATATCAACGAGATATAGCGCAAAATTACAACAAGTATTAATCCCTGTTTTAAACTTTTAATTTCGTTGAGAGACGCACAGACCAAAACCAAAAACTTTAAAAAATGTTGTCATCAAAGTTCGACTATCCTGTATTTAACTGTTGAAAGTCTGCACAATAAAGAAGAAGGTGTAGAGTTTATCCACAAAGTCCGAAGAGTTTATATAAGATATAATGATATCAAAAAGTATAAACGCGCAAAGAAAAAGTGTAGAAGAATGTGAAAAAGATAAGTAATTTTAAGTCATTTTTCTAAGTTTTTGACTTTTGAACAACAATCAGGATTATAAAATGAAATCTATGGTGCTAAATTTTTGCACTCTACTAGAGTTCAGATCTATAACCCGTTTGTTTAAAATATTATTACCACAAAACTTATTAAGGATTTAAAGTCAGTTTCAGCCAGGTTAAATATTTTTGATAATGGCCTATATACATGTAGTAATGTGTACCAATTATGTTTACAGAAAAAAATGGCTTGGAGCAAGAAAAATATTTATTAGAAACCGTTATTTGTTAGAAACCGTATTAAACTGTTCATTAAAATCAGCTAGTTTATTTTCACTGTAAACTTTATTTTTGCATCTTTTTAATTCAATCATTAATGATTGAAAGCATGTATACAGCAACATTCAATCGATTAAAGGTCATTCGGTTATCCGATTAATTTTTGACGATTAACTATTCGAATAATTTAAAATTGTAAATTTTCGAACAAATTATTATTTCTGACATTAAAAGATATAGTTCTTATGCATATTTCATTTCAAAAATATTTATACACTTTTTTTATATTTCAAAATTATTTACACAGCTTCAAAAATCTATTATTTACTATTAATTATCAGAGATGATTCAAAATCTTGTCACTAAGATAGTATATAATCTTGTGATACAAATTCAACTTTAATAGGAAGCAAAAATCTAAAAGTATTAAAAAAAGAAAATGGAAAGCATTTTATAGCCAAGATGAGATTTAAATGAAGATTTAAAATGGTACAGCATCATTAAATTGTATAGTAGAGTATTGCAATGGTTAAAAAATCGTGTAATATTTAATAAAAACAATCCTTTATATAAAAATTTTAACATTTGAAAGAGTAATTAGGAAAATCTGTCATAAAAATTTAATATCGTTTAAAATAGTTGCAAAATTCTCAGTAGTAACCACGGCCATAATCGAGTTAAAAAAAGGTTTTGAAGTTTAGTCGATATTTTATACGAATTTATAGTTTTTTGACAAGTTTATGCTTCTTGTGACGTTTATTTTCTTCGATAAATATTATGGACCGTTGATCCCAAAATATTATTTTTGTTACTAAAGGGTTAAATAAATGCATATATCAATATTACAGAATAAGTCCATTCCAATGATGCTTTAAAATCTAAATCACAATGGAAAATGTCCATAATATTCCAACTTTAACAAAATAGTATTTAAAAAAAATTCGTAGAAAATTTTACTGAAATCTTAAATTTACGAGTACGAAAAATAATTTTAAAAAACTTTTTGCTGATTAAGTATTAGCCGACATGTGTCTATTGCATATTGTATTTTTTTCGAAAACCATATTTTTGGAGGTATTTTAAAAATGGTCCAGCTCACGTGAACGAAATAATTGAACCGAAATATTTTGAGAATTAGTCTATAACATAGCAATCTTTAATTTTAGGAGGGTACATTTGCAAACATTTTTTGTCATCATACAAATCGATGCACTTTAGTAATTAAAAGCCTTTAAAGATAGAGGTTTCTGACTTTAAGACTCTTAAACCCCTCTCAGAAGGGTGTAGGGTCCGCGTTCAAAACTTTAACTCGTATATTCCTCTGTTACGCGTGTGTAAAGTTTTGTGTTAATCGTTTCAATCAGTTCGAAATTATTGATTAATTAATTGCACATTTACAGTTAAGAAATAAAAAAAAATTATAAATTTCCATACATTGTATACGATGACTACATTTGTTCACCTTATTACCTTATATTTTTCAATTAACACATTGTTTTATTATATAATATTAATTAAATCAAAATTTAATTAATATATTCAAGCAAAAATTATTAGTAATTGATATAATTATTTTGGTGAGAGGTGCAAATTTAAACAAATTTTAATTGAATGAATTATTTTGGTGATTGGTGACTTTTTTCTGTGTAGTCAACAGATTAGGAAATGGTCATTTTAAAAAATGTGGTCCGGGACCTTGACCGATTATTTTTTTTTCTTTTTTGTAAACTGTTAACATTTAAAGCTGTTTATTATTGATTTTTAGGAAGCTACTGAAAATCTCGGATCTTGTTGCTGTGGAAATTGATTTTTAATTAAAGTTTAAAAATCCAATTGCTACAAATGTAGTCAGCCGAGAACATAAAGGTTAAAGACAAACTTATGTCATCTACATTTTTTTAATGTCTATTATGTAGAAATTTTAATAAAATATGACATGAAAAGTGAGATTATTATATTAGAACTTCATAAATAAGTGACAATAGAAATATTATAAATACATAGTTTCTAGCTAAGAGTCCATATTTAAAATATAGAGTCTTTGGTTTCAAGTAAAGTAACTTAAAATTTTTTACTGTAAATAACTCATAATAATTGGAAAAGCTAACATTACATTAAAATTTTGATTCGGCAAAACAAGTTTTCTTTATTGCAATGAAATGATCGTTTAAGAAATAAGTTTTAATTGAAATATTATTAATTTTATAATTATATAATTCTAGATATAAAATAATTATAATAAATTTGAAACAACAAAATCTTTGTGTTGCTCTAATGTTTAATATGCTAGTTCAATTACACAGTGGGGCAGAATCGAAATTTTTTGGAAATAAATCTGTAACTTCTGATCGGCCGGTTGGATTTTCATGAAATTTGGTATAGGAGTAGCAGAGGAGTGTACAATTTTATATTTGGAAGGGGGGGCACAACAATCCCCCAGGAGCGGAGCTAAGGAGGCTTAAAGTTAGGTGCCTCTGACATAAAAAATTTTTAATCGCTTGCAAAATTTTTGTTTCTCGTCCGATAAATGTAAACTAATAAAATACTTATTGATTAAGTTAAAATAGACATTTTTTGTTTGTTATGTTAAATTTATATTTTAAATTCATTAATAAAAATATATGAATGCTTAGAAAATGATAAAGATTTACTTAAATTTAGGAAATGTGACAACCCTATTAAAAATAAAAAATATTTATTAATTATTTTTATAAAAATATTTTGTGCATAGATATTACTAAAAGTATACAGAAATATTCATAATTTTCTAAATCATTATTCACACAAAGCTAAGGGCAAAAGTTGCAAGTTTGTAAAAATATAGTCATATATACAATAAATTGGAAATATGAAAGTTTAATGGCGCATATTCTGAAATGAGGCATGATATTGACTTGAATCTTTTTGCAAAAGATCGGAAATTATATATGTTAAAGGATAAGCTTAATTTGGAATACATATTTTTAAAATTTCTTTCGCTATTTAGAAATAAACCAAACAAAAGGCCCAATTTGGGGTTTTTGGAGAAAATACAAATTTTTTAATTGTAATAACATATTCGTTTATAAAGATATCTTAATGAAATTTGCAGGAAATGTGAATCTTATTAGTATAAATAAAAGCGCGTTAACTAAATTTTAATCAGGGGTAGGGTTTTCCTGAATTCCCAAAAAAAAAAACTAATGAAAATTCCCAAAAATGGGATTTTTTACATTTTTGGCTATAGAATCCACATTTTTCCGAAGTCCCATAGATTTTGATTTAAAACTTTTAACAACATATTAAAGATTCTTAAAATATATTCCGCTTGTCGATTCGTGCTTCGGGATTTGAGAAAATATGGTCTAAAATCAAAACTTTCATATAAAATGGGTCGAATTCGGGTGGGTATGTACCATGACTAATTGAGTTATTGTTTTTTATCTTAAACTCATTTCTGTGAAGTTACCTTTCAGAAAAGTGCAAAATTATTATATGTTGCTAAAAAAAATTTATTTTAGATAAAAAATAGTGTAGATACTTTTTCGGCTAAAAAAACACAAAAAGTCATCTTTTTGCAATTTTCAAATTCAAAATCGTTTATTTTTGGACTCGGTAAAGATATCGACTTCAAATTTTTTTATTCAATAGATAATTTTGATCTTTAACTAGTTAAGAAAAAAACTAATAAAATCGGTCGGAAATACTAGGATATATATGAAAAAAACTGGACCAAGAACATGCAAAATTGTGGTGCTTTAAAATTCAAACGCAAATAACTCGAAAACTATAAGAGATAAATAGGATATGTAGGCATGTTTTTTATAGGTCTTACCAGGGCCTACAGCAATATATAAAACTATTTGAAATCGGACGAGAAACAAAAGTTTTGCGATTAAAAATTTTTTATGTCAGAGGTACCTAACTTTGAGCCCCTTAGCTCCGCCCCTGGGGGGATTGTTGTACCCCCTTCTAAACATAACATTATACACTCCTCTGCTACGCCTATACCAAATTTCATGAAAATCCAACCGGCCGATCAGTAGTTACAGATTTATTTCCAAAAAATTTCGATTCTGCCCCATTATGCATTATACAGTATAAATGAAATAATCCGGACCTCGATAATCCAGATTATTCGCTAATCCGGACAGCATCTCCCAATCTATAATATAATTTATAATCCGGGTAAATTGCAACTCTACGATAAAGCACATTTTTATTTAAAAGAGATACAATTAGAATAATGTGCCAAGATTTGTTCAAAATTTTTCTCAGTAAACAAAATAAAAATATATGCAATTTTTCTTATTGTAGATTAGTTAAAATTCTTGGAAAAATTTTAAATATAAAACAATATTGGTTAAAAAGAAATACTCAATTCTAGGCTGGTTTCGATTGTATAGGAACAAATCTATTTGGTGAATATCTGGAAAAAAGTTTTCGAAAAATTCTAAAAAAATATGAACTACTACGAATTTCCCAAAACTGAAAATATATCTGTTGGACCGATTCTTGACTAAATAACTTGATTTAAATGTTCAAATTTTTTAGGAAATCTAAAAAATTATAAATACTATGAAAAAGAAAATTTTTATTATCTCGACTTAAGGTGTTTTGTCAAAAGTCCACAAATATATTATTGTATAAACATTATAATGTAAATTTTTAGTGAAACGTTTCCAAATTACTAATATAAATATTATCTGCCTGTTAATATTGTTATGCATTAAAAGCGATTTTTTAAATTCAAAGAAGTACCTTTTTAGCATTGTTCAGTTATATCATATAGATATCATAAGGTTAAGAAATTAGTTCCAATCTCTGCACCAAGATGATTATTGTACGTATTGTCTGAGAGGGTAATATTTAAGCAATTGGTACTCTATTATAATTACTGTAATAATAATCAAGAATTTAGAAGCTTTCAATAATTATATATTATAATTAGTTGTCAAAAATTTGAATAAGATATATAAAAAATAATAGAAACTTATATAATAAATTATTTACCTAAAAAGTTTATTGATACAAATGTTAAAACAATTTCTACATAATCCCATTTTTTTGAAAATATATAGGAAATTTTCTTTTTCAATATTGACTATTCAAACAAATTTACCTACCCAAAACCTACATATCTATAAAGGAAATGTATTGAAGTAAAAAAGATAATATAGTTTGTATTAATCTCTAAAATAAATGTATTATTTTAGTGGGGACTTGTGGGGATAATATAAGAGTTTTTTGGGTTTCATTTTTTTTTTTTTTTTTTTTGTGAAATTTTGCTATTTGGGGATTAACCTTTGATCCAGATCGGAAATATTGAAAAACTATCTTAAATTGGGGCCACCCTAATTCGCATGTACTTCCTTTGTGTATGTATACACATATATATCTTTACATTAGTGTAGGGATGTCAATGACTAAAAATGTAGTTGTTTAGTGAGAGTGAAAAAAATGCACTCAAAGAAAAGTTGGGTTTAATAAATGAAAAACGTCAGTTATACTTGGTGCTTTATTATTATATAAAACATATCTTTTACTGTTAATATTGTCATAAAGAAATATAATTCACATTCCTCAAACTTTATCTAAAAACATTAATCTTAAAGAAATTGATGGTTATCAATTACCAAACAATTTAATAAAATTTTTCCAGTGCATTTTCTACTTTTTGCAGTCTCAGCAACGACTAAATAAAAAAGCGTAAGAATACGTGTGAATAAGTTATGAAATTGACATCCCTTTTTTAGTGAATAACAAAGCTCATTTGATTTTTGAGGAAAATTGTGTGAAAATTTAGCACTAAACAATTGACTGTTTTTAATAGCTTTCCTAACTTTTGCATAAAATATAAATGGAAACAATTGTGTCTCTAAATAATTGTCATGAGATTTTGTAAGTTTATTTTTATGTTTCTTTTGTTTACCTTAATATATACAAAGGGTTTTCATTTTATTCGGTTAATTCGATAAATAATTATTCGAGTTTAAAAGTTTATCAGTTAGTAACCGATTAATTACAAATTATTCGATTAACTGAATAGTCTTAACAATACATGTAAAACATATAATTAACACTAATTATAGAATTTAATATATTAAAACAGTTATTTAGAAACATAATGTTGATCAAATTTTTCATAAAGGATTCATCTTATCTTTCGCCTTTTGTATGAAAAAATTGATTTTTTTTATCTAGTACTAAAAAATATTCTAATTCAGCTTTATGTAGAAAATTAGTATTTTTAATGTAACTCCCTTTATTTTCTATGAGAGAATGACTTTATTGTCATAAAAATCAAAATAATTAAGTAAAATTTTTATGACCTTATAGCTTTGAAGTTACTTTACTCAAAACTGCGTTTAAGGAATTTCAAATGTCACAAATATAAATATTTATGAAGTTTTACTATTATAATCTTTTCACGTAGCATTTTATTAATAATTCTATCCCAGCAAAAATATAACATCCAAAGAAGTCAATAAGATCCTGAACTTGTGATCCAAAGGTAGTGCAAATTCGAATCATTGGAAGATGTTCTCTTTTTTGATACCTATTCAATAAGAAGGAAGTCATTTAAATCTATCTTAATTTTTGGATGTTCGTTGCATTACTTCTTAAGCATTGTGTTTGCTGGAAGATAACAGACATTGTAAAAAAATTGTAATTGACATAAATTTGTCTTTAAATTAAAAAAAAAAAAATCTAAATTTACAACTCCAAAAAACTAAATTCCGGTTATTCGACACAAATTATTCAGTTTATTCGTTATTCGAAAATAGACCATTTTAAATTATTCGAAGAGTTAATCGAAAAAAAATGACGGTTAATCGATTGGATACCCTAATATATAAATACATACATACACACATACATACATACATACATATATACATACACATATGTAGCATATGTTAGCTATTTGTTTCTTTATTAAATAGGGAAGTTTCATTAATACAGTTATTAATACGATATCTTCCGACATACTTATATGAATGTAACAAATATGTATCAAATCACGCCAATAACGTGAAATGTCTTAATTTGCAGTTTTTGTTATTACGGGAATAAACCATTGTTGTTTATGTACATAAGTATATGTATATATATGTATCAATATTATTTTTTTGAAGATTATAAAAAAAATTATGTTGATGATGAAAATTATGATTTATGGTTTCTGTTTTTGACGGAAATCAAATTTATTTAAATCGGTAATGAAATGTATATGAACTTATATATGTTTAAAATTAAAGTGTTACCTTACAAGATCGTAACGTAATATTTAAAACAATAGCTAACAATACATATAAGGAAATTATTTATATATGCATTATTTATTTTAACAAAAACAAAAATTTTTTTTGTACTTTGATATATTGGAAATACTTTTGGTACCCTAAGCTATATATGCTGATAGGAGGGTAATACTTGTAAAATCTAGGACTATAATTAATATGGCAATAAATAATGTAACAAAATAAAAAAAATATGTTTTCTATTTACAAAAAGGTATTTTTAATTTAAATTTAAGTACAGGATTTTTTTTTTTTTTTTTTGGTTTGTGTATGAAACACTAATTTATTAGCATTTTTTCTTTTCCAATGGGATCATTTTGAATCCTCGATACCAATACACTCATTTTACTATTCACTTAAAGTCGATAGATATATAAATAATAAATACACATTTTTTAACAAATTTAAGTTGATTAGGTAAAAAAAAATGCCATAAAATTAAGTATCCAGTATGATTTCGAAAAGAGAGACACATGCATGGTATTTCGTGGCGTCTTGAGAAATATCAGAATTACAAAAATACACTCATTTTGTCTAATCCACAATTTTGGATTAGTCTTTCAAAATTGCGTAATTTTTCCATAAACGCGTGGAATTTCCGATGATGGAATCGTTGGTGGTGATACAAATTCATCCTCTGTAGAGAATGCACTTCGAGGATTTGAAGGCACACACATATATGACAACTGCTTGAACTTTAGCAAAAACTAAACTAGTAATTTCTTTAATGAAATGTAGCTAAAAATGCACAGCTGTAGAGCGATTCAATAAATTTTAATCATCCGACATTAGTCGGATAAACAGCACAAAAAATATTGTGATTAAGATAATGACAACAGCTGAATTGAATGAATATAGTGTAACAGAATAGCAAATTCGATAATTTTGTTGTTTCTTTTTAACGATTCAATTATCGTGAAAATAAGTTACTGAATACTCGTACTGGAAGCTATAATTTAAAGACAATTTCATTAGAATTTTTTTATACAAGTTATTCGATGGTTTATATGGGATGATTCCAAGGATTTTTTTCATTTACCTTAACATGAAATCTTTTTCCATTATCTCAACGGGTTTCGAAGTTACAAAAAGTTCTATATGTATATTTTCTTGAGAAAAAAAACTCTTTTTATTTTTTACTTCACATAGCACTTTTTTAAAAACAAAAACAAAAATATTAAAAAATAAATTAAAAGTTTCTTTTCTTCTTTTTTGTTGGCCTGCAAAGTTGTAAAAAAAAACACATAGGACTTTTCATCAGCGCACCGACGACATATATATGTCAGCATTAGGGATCAACAAACGAAAAAGTAAAACTGATTGAAATGATTTTGTAAACATCTTTAAGATGTGTCATAAAATTGTCAGTATGCTGAATTTGTCTTGCAGAAATTTTACAAAATATATGAAGAATTCAAGATGCTAAGTGAGAAGTGATTCTGACAAACCTTTAACGAATCTCTAACTGAAAAAGTGTTGAAAATTTTGTCTGTTACCCATGAAAAGGTCTGATCAGATTTATAATACTATTCCAACAAAGTTTAATATGCAACAGACTGAAGCAATATACTCCTTAATGCAGTTTAAAATCACTTTCCAATGAAAATGCTTGTCACCTGGTACTATTATACTAAAGGTTAAAAAAAAAAAAAAAACTCTTTAAATCCAGTTTTAAAACATTTGAAATCTATGAAAACAAATTTTTTATGAACTTTAAATATATTTTTTTTAATTAATACAGAAATTACTATTTAATCGAGTTGATTAACCAATATATTACAACTGGTCAGATTCTCTTTTCTCCATAGGGGTGTATGTATTTGATCTTGTTTTAAATCCGCTAATGCAAAGATTCACATCCTATATGCTTCTCGAATTTTCAACTTAGATCGATTAACGATAACTATTACTTTTAATGCGGGATCCCGCGAAATCCAAAATTATTTCCCGCTTTCCCGGGAAATCAAAAAGTCCGGGAAATTGCACTCCCTAATCCTCTAATAGGGATTACCAATGAAAAAACAACACAATTATGTTTATTCATTGAAAAATGGAAAACTAAAATGGATTTTTTTTTTTTTTTTAGTTAATGAAAATGTTATTTTTTCAAATGATTAAACTAACATGCCTATTTATAGAAAAAGTCTTAAAAATTCACAATTTAATTATGAGTAAAAGTTATGGTCATAATTCCATAGTCATAAAATATGCTTAACATGCTATGTAAAGAAAGAATTGTGACTTTTCTTGTCTTGTTAAAAATAAAAATTAAAATATTTTGTAAAAAATTTAAAATGATTTGTGTAAAATTTTAATTTTATTTTAACGTTCTTATGAAATATGAATTTTATTTAATTTATTGAGGCTCGAGTTCATATTAATGTAATAATTAATGAAGAATACAGTGAAAAAATATATTTAGACACTAACAGAATCGAATAAATTTTCTGGCCTGCTACGAGCCGTCTTCAACATTCTTCATGACTTTTAATGTCAATTGTCACCTAAAATGCAAAAGGCTGTAACTATACTTTTTATTTTTTTACAACAGAAGCAAAAAACATTACGAAAATTCAAAAGGCCGTAACCACAATTTTTAAGCAATATATAAAGCATAAGACACTCTTCGAACCAAATTTTTCTTAAATGGAACAAGTTTTACAACTGTTCCGTTTATGAAATTGATGTTACGGCCTTTTGACTTTTTTTAATTTTCTTAAATATAAAAAAATTCAGATGACACTGTACTTTTCAATACTTCGAAACAAATTCTTTCAATTTTGAGACCTCAACTCAAATCAGTTTCATAGCACCCTTTTGATTTCATATTTTCTGTTTTACAAGTGCTAAGTAGGTTTAAGAAATATGATGTATAGTAAACAATCATTAGTAACTCACTTACGTGTCATTCAATAGATTAAGTGAACAGAAAACAAATAAAACAAAAAGTAAAATAATGTGCCACATTGTCATATTCATTAGTATCATATGACTAAATGGCTCAACATTGTAAAATACTAATCTCTTATTCGTAAACCCAGAATGCAGTGAACTTTTAGATAAATTGGTTATTCATTAATCTTTCCATCTGTAAACAACTACAGATGGCAATTTGGCAAATTGATTTATGATTTTACCCGGCCCCTAACAAATGTTTCCTGAAGCAGAATAAAAATCGTAAAATTTCGATATACTTTTAAGCATTTAGAAGAAAATTTATTGAATGGTATATGAAAACTTAAATTTGAACTAATTTATCGCATTTTGGCACATATTTTAAGTCAAATTTGAAGAAAATTATTTTGTATTTCAATTTACATCATAAAATGCCGAGAAATTTAACAACACTAGGAAAATATTTAAAATATCAAAAAAATATTTTTTTTCTGTTTATAAATATTATATTATTATCGCGATTCAGCAGACAAAGATGATAAAAATGAAAGTAATTTTGTAGAAAATATAGCGTTTGATCCCAAAAAATAATATATATACAAACATTTTAACGATAATGCTATACATGGCCTTGCTATGGTATTTTGGATATTTTTAAAAATTGACAAAAGTTAAACCCTAATGTATTTGTTAATTAGACTGCCTCGATAAACTGCTTTTTTGAGATTCTGATGAAGAAAGATCCCTCAGTCGATGCGTATTGATTGGTCTTCAGTTCCCTACATCGATACATTTAGACCAAAAAAGTTTAGATTTTTTTCTCAAAAAAGGTGTCAAAAACCCATAATTTTGAGCTGGTTATGAAAAAATATTTTAAAATTTTTCCCCATGGGCTTTTGGTCCTCTAGAGGACTTTTTAATGCATTTTTGGAAAAAAATTTCAGCTAAAGTGCACCTTTTGTTTTACTCGTATTTCTCCTCTCTTTTTGGTATTTCTATTCTTTCTAAGTCTTGCTTATGTTATCTTTCCGTACAATGTGCTGCAAGTGCAGTATCGAAATTGTGTTTATATCTTTCAGATCAGATGTGTCCTGCTATTCTTGTTTTAAATTTATTTCCTGTAGTACCAACATATACTTGATCGGATGTGTTTTTATCATTCCAAGTGCACCTAATTTTGTATATAACATTTGAATTGTCCATCTTGTCAAGTTTAACTTTTTTGTTAGAAAGTAAGTTGTTTTAGTATGTTATTCGATGTATTTGTAAGTGTAAATTTCTCCTTATTGTAGATTGCAGCACTCTTGATTCTCTCCGCTATCTATAGTTCATACGTCATAGATTTATATATTTCTGTTGCATCTTTTCGTTCTGTTGGTCCATTATTGTTCTTACAGTTTTTAATTAAATTTTTAATAATTGTGTTAGAAAACGCATTATATATTATACTCTTCATATAAAGTTATTTGCTGTATTTATAATGACATCCTTTGCCTGACACGAATGAAAATTTATAATTCTACTAGATGAAGTAGGCTTCTGGTACCAATCTATCTTAATGATATTATGCATTCTAATGACTAAAGTATCCAAATACGCTAATCTTCCTTCTAGTTCCTCCTCCTCCATTGTAAAGTTTATTTGTTGTTAAATAGTCGTTTCAAATAATTCTTTCACATATCCACCACAATCGGTGATGCTGGCGAACTCATCGGCAAACCAATACACTGAGTATAAAATTTGTCATTATATTTAAAATATCTGTTGTCCTCAATGCAAAATTTTAATTTCTTTTTATGATATCAATCGCATAGTCCACCGGTATACTTGGAAAGAGTGGTACCATATCAAAAGAAATTTATCTTTCATCGTCAGCTATTACACTATTATTTACTCTATTTCTAAATTGCACTGCATCTGTGCAGAACACTGTGTAATCTTCTTCAATACATTCGTCAATAATTTGCACAACTCGCTAGATGGTGAGTTTACTGATGCACAGATTATTCCTTATGGATTTTAGGAAGTCCGTATATTCTAGGTTCAGATGCCACATTATTTTTCAGTCTTTCATTCTCTATTACACAAAAATAGTTCATCCACTACTTCCCAATTATTTTTCTGTAGGGATGAAGTACGTTTCTTATTTATTCTCCTATATGTCATCATGTCACTCAATATGTCTTTCATCCTACTCTCATAATCTAGTTTTTCTATCGCCACAGTAATATTACCCTTATCTGTCTTGAGTGTCAGTTTATTCTTGTTTTTGTGCAAAAAATGTCTTGTCTGTTCCACTGTGCTCAGTAGATATCTCATATCAGATGTGGCGACTTTTAATTGCTTTTGGCGACTGAATATTCCGTTTGGCAACATGGCGAATTTTTTGGCGATTTGTAAACAAGACGATTTGTTTGGCTAGTTTTTAAAATTTTATTAAATAGGAATTTGTAGATAAAAACTATTAAGTTTTCTTTCAAAAATAGACTATTTTTAATATACAATGTTAAAATCATTACTTTTTAAGTTACTTTTTGTGGATCCTTATTCTTCATTATTACTCAGAATAGAAAAAAATACTATTAGTAGTTCCTGAAATAGTGCTAGACCTTTATAAAAATATTTTTTTATCTTTTGGTACTTCATCCCATTTTTTGGAGCATAAATACTTAAATAAAAATAGTTTCCCGAAATTGTCTATTTTAAATTTTAAAAAGGTATTTTCGAAGTGGTGAAAAATTTAATTTTATGAAAGGTATATACATATTCATATTTTGCCGGAAGTTATTTGAACACAATCTATTTTATTATTTTGCTTGCGCTGATTTTTAAATATAATTTTTGGCAAAAAAATTAATTAAAAATGTTGTTACATTTTGGTATGTTTTGGTAGATTTTGAGAAAATTTTGGTAGGAAAAATATTTTGTTTGTGGTAACACTTGCCATCATTTTAAAAAGTGGGAAATTTCTCTTCTTTGTTGGAATGGTGTATTTTTCTCCCAATGATAAAAGGCATTGTGCTAAAAACAAAGTCTTTTAATAAAATACATAAAAATGTCGAAGTAACAATCACATTAGTTAAATTAAAATTTTAGATTTAAAAGTTTGTGTTTATTTTACTACAAAATTTAATAAAAATGTCTCCATAAATAAAATAATTTTTTAGTCTTATAGCAAGACTACCGACTAACAAATAACTTTCAAAAACCTTTGAACTCTTCAGTTAATGCAAATGAAACGAAGAGAAGCAATAACAAAGTTCCAACCAAAAATCATCTTATATTTAAATCGCTAACGAAACAAACAAAAATAAAAAATAATACAGTTACATAAATAAATATATGCATCTTTTGTAATATTGCGTAAAATAAAAAAAATTAAATGAAGAGTAATTGCACGATTTGTTACGCAATTGTACTTTATTGCACAACGTAAAATAAACAACCCCAGTTGGCCAGACAGTCTTAGACCACATGGTTTTCGACGATTTATGTAAGACATTTGAATGTGACGACAAAAATAAAAAAGAAGACAAATTATTTATTTCAATGAATACAATTTTTCAATTTAAAATAAATAACACTGAGTGGCAGTGAAAACATATATGCACTTCTAAAATTACTTTATTAACTACGTGACTAGTCACTTTAACATGGGCATGTCCTAAAAGAAAGTGTATTGTCACCTCCACGACTATGTGGTGTCACATTTTTGTATACACAATCACCTCCTCGGCTACGAAGTGGCACTTTTGTGCACACACAATCATTTTGTTGGTTACAATGAATTTAAAAAAATTTTTTTTTTGGTTATCTTCTTTTTGACTTCTTCCCACATACCATAGGGCCAATAAAGTGTCAATCGCCACCTCTACGCTTACAAAGATTTGGTAAAGTTTTAGTTTGCTTAAAAATGTACACATTTAAGTGTGCTAGATGTGTAGATACGAATTACCTAAAAGGGGGTCAATTGACAACGAAGAAACTGCTAGGTTTATCTTTAAGAAAAAATTAAATATAAACTTTACGCAAATTGTGGACCAAAATAAAAGTCTTTCAAAAATATTTAAGAATAGAGTAAAAACAATTGAAGAGCTATATTCGGTTGGTCTGAATCAAACATTTTTAATTTTTATTTTAAATTCCTTTTGCAGTTTTCATTAAAACTATTCTTCAAAACAGATAACTAGTAATTAACTTTCTTGAACTCGAATTAGTTATTTAAAATTTTTCAGAATTTTTAATTTTAGGATTATAGGTTCGAGCTCTAATAAAAAATATTAAATAATTTTATTTAATGATTAGAAAATCTTTAGTTTTAAAAAAGAAAATTATTAGATAGCTTCGGTCAAGTATTTTATATTTATATTTCTATTTTATTTAAAAGTAAAATAAGCTTCTTCGAAACTCTTCCCTAAACAGATTCCAGAATCCTCTGAATCTAAGACACGAATCCACCAAATATACCACCTTATTATTTAAAAACCTAAAACACAATTAAAGTTAAGTGGTCATTTTTTTAATAAACTTATTTTTTCATAAAAAAAATATCACATTTTAAACAAAATAAAAAAAAAACCAATGGAATTCTGTGGAATACGAATCTTGGCTTAAAAATGTTTAAATCTAGAATACTTCCCATAATCTATTTATACTCATAACAGTTTTTTTGAAAAACAATTACTTATGTACTCCTCATAAATGTGAACGATATATGAGAAGTACTTTAAATTCAACAACGTTGAAAAATTATTTTCTATATTCCAAAAAAAAGGTAGGCCTAGGCGTAAGAATTCATTATGAGTTTTTATAAGTCATTATGGGTTCGAATCCTTGCGAATGCAATAAGAATTTTTGTTTAATAAATTTCAAAGATAAATTTTTTAAGTATAGAAAAAGATATTTGACAGTTCCTTATGTGACGTTTCAAAATTTTTGTTTCTTTTTTTCAAGATAAATTATTAAACAATTTTTTCGAAGTCTTGGCCAGGGATCAAACTTAGGACCTATAGTCCTTCAGTCACAAAGCCAAGCGTTATACTACATCGATATGTTGAATTTTATTATCTTTATTGCCTAAAAAACTCTAAAATGCAAAATAAATAATACTTTTTTTATAAAGAACACACCAACATTATTATTTTTTTTTTTTTTTTTTTTTTTTTTTTAATAATGAAAATTTTTATATTTTATATTTTTTTTAGGAACAACAGCAATTTTCAAGGAATCCTGAAGATACGATCAGGTTAATTGTTTGTAGAACACTTTCTCTAAATCATTCGATCTCACAACTTTTCGATAGAAAAATACTTATATATTGTTGCATGTGAGATAGAAAATATTATTCAATTTGGGTGAAGAAAATTGGAAAATTTTTTGAGGCTGCTCTGAAAAATTGTTTATTACTTCGCTATTCATGAATGGATTTCGCTGTATTTCAATACCAAGATTTTCGAGACTATATGCCACATATATGTGTTGAAAGAGAAATATATTTATTTGGACTATGGACTTGAAAAAGACCATTTCAAGACACAAAAGTTATTTTTTAATAACAATTACGAATATTTTTTCATTTTGAGGTCTTGAATGTATATTTATAGATTTTCGTATAAAATAACAAACTTATATATGCCATTCATTTTATAAAAATTTGTTTCCTTTAATAATTGTTAAGTTCTCTCCATCACTGAAAACTTTAAACAAAACAAAAATATGTATATTTATATCTTGAGAGTTCTTCAAATCAGTTGTATATGTAAGTATTTAAATATATAATGAAAATTTCTCGTTTACGTGATACTTCAATGTATTTTCCATTAAAAAATTTCCCAAAATATTTACTTTAGGGGTATAACTATTTTTCGACAAAAAATTTTTTATGGAGTAATATCAGAAATAATTTTGAACCAAAAACCTTCCGCACCGAATGCAATTTCTAAAACCTTTTAGGAGCTTTTTGTTTGAAAATTTTTAATTTATAAAAATAATGATATGAAATGTTTGTATATTAAATATATGAATAAAAATTGAAATGTTTTTAATATTTTGTGTAATGATACATATATTTTTTGATTTATTGGTTAGTATTAACTCTAAAATAAAAAAAGTTTAAAATTTGCATTTGAATTACGGAATACAATGGAAAGTATTGAAATGTATGATCATTTGGCAAATTGAAATTTATGAACATTTGGAAAAAATATTCTCAAAATAAAAATAAAAAAAATTAAGATTCGCAAACAAAAGTAACATTTTCGTATTCACGTTTCCTTTTATAAAAAAAATATTTGTATTGAAAACGATATTCCTAATTTTAAAACTTCAACGCGTTTGGTACGGAAACCCTTTTAACGATTGTGAAAAAGTAATATCGCATTTCTTAATATTTTTATTTTATTAAAAATCTAATAGCGTTATCTTTAAAATGAGAACACAAATAATTCATAGTAGAAAATGTTTTTTTTTTCGCAATAAAAGATTTATCAATTTAAGATTAATTAGTTACAAATTTTGTTTGACAATCAAAACCAGAACACAATTAAAAAAAATTAAAAACAGGAAATTCAGAATGCAAAAAAGAAAAACCTGTTGAATGCATCTACAATCTCGGTGATAAAACCACTCAAGTAACAGACACAAATCCATTTTCTATATAATAAAGTGATTTTATATGTATGTAAATATATACATAAGTATGTATGTATATGTAAAAAATGACACACTCACCTATATTTTGTGCATCGATACGTGCATAATATCCTAATAGACTAATGATGAGCAACAGTAAATGTGTTGTTATTTTAGGCATTTTGGTTGGTGCAAAAAAAGTTCTTGTCGTTTTAATTTTTAAACAACTTTGGAATACATGTGTTAAAACTTATGCTTTATTTTTTAATAAGTTCATCCACCCATAAACAAATGTACAATTAATTTGTATTTATTATTATTTTTTAATTTGTATTTCACTTATTTTTTGTTATGTTCAATTTGAACAGGTGAATTTTGTAAAGATGTGAAAAGTTTTCTCGTTTCTTTTTAAATGTATGTCACCGTTACACGCAGCAGGTTGCAATAAAAATTTCAAAATGCTTCAACATTTATTTAATAATACCAACTTTCTTTTTTTATTTTTATGTTTTGCTTTTCTTTATACTACTACTAAGTACAAGTTATTTTAAACTTTGATGCGTTATTACTAAAGAAATTAATTTTATTTTCAAAAACTTTTCAAGTATTTCTTTATTCGACACTAAAACTAAAAAAAAAACTTTTTATTATTTTTATTAAATTGTGAACTATCCACTTTACAATCATCCACGACTTATGTGCTTTCCGTTATAATACTTAAGAGCGACTAAACATTCCAAGCTTTAGATCACAAGCCTTAAGTTTAAAAGAAAAATTTCTTTTAAAAATAAAAACAACAACGTCAATGATAAAAGGCAACAAAAAAAAAAACACGTTCGACCATACAACGAATAAACGATGAATCAATTCAACAGACGAAAACAAGTGTGTAGTAAAAGTTGTACATGAAAGCCAACATAAAAAATAACTTTAACTGTTTTACCAACAACAATTTCAACTGTTTGAAGTGTTTTTCACCGCGTGTTACAAGCAACCGTCTTATTAGCCGACTTAAAGATAACTAAAGTTTTACTTTTAGCTTAACATCGATAACTACTCACAAGTCACATCACAGATACATACCAATACACTGAGGCCTTGATTTAAGTCGTTTCGATTTGAGTCGTGATAATTTCGATTTGTGCCGTCATGATTTCAATTTGCGTCATAGTAGTTAAGGTTAAAGTTACTTAAGTACTGCATATGAAAAATCGCTGATATTCTTTAACTTATTTTTAAAAGGGTAATTAAATGTTAACTATAAGTTCCATATTATAAGGCGTTTCATAATTGTTAATAACACGAAGAAGAAAATCTTAATGGAATCAATTCTTTGTTTTTATATCGAAAAATCAAAATAGAATTTATATAAGTATTTTAATTTCAAAGCCTTGTACTAAAAATAATCCTAAATTATTAAAGATTAACTTGTTCTCTGTTCAAATATTTTTATCCTGTAACCAATTATTAAGAAAACAGTGTAAATACATAGAAAATATTGATTCGATTTGCGTCATTTCAGTTTGCGTCGTAATTATCCCAGATCGCAGATCGGGGTCTTAGTGTATAACGAAAAATATGTATATACGTATGTATTTATGTATGTATGTACATATGTATGTACGTATATATACATGTATGTTAGTTAAATAAATAAGAAACATTTTGAAAAATGAAACACTACATTTAGATGAATGAATGGATAAAATATGGATAAATTACAAATGCTACATACATACATGTGTATGTATGTACATTAGGGTGGCCCCGTTTGTATGGATATAAAATAAGATATCCACGATCCCAGATGAAATAAACATTTAATGCATTCTAAGATACCGTTTCTCAAAATTTTCGACTTGACATTATCCCTTCGTAAGCTGGATCAAAATGAAAGAAGGTCCTTTTTTCGTGGTTTTCGGATTTTCTTCATATTTCTGCCAAAGGAATAATATGAAAATCACAAGAAAGGCTTTTAGGACCGAAATTTTACAATTTTTCACAGAAAATTTATATATTTGAAATTTTTACACATAAATATTTAAAAAAATAAGATCAAAATATTACAATACAATCCTCTAGTAGTTATACCGAAACCGTTGCCACTTAGTGTATAATAACAACTTCTAAAAAAGCGAATCAGAAGTAAAGAAATAAGCTTACAATAAAGATGTTTACATTAATACATAATTTATTTGCAGTATTTTCATGGAGTAGGACAGATATAGCCATTGCGAGTTTTGATAAATATGAAATTATAACTTCGTCACTAAAATTGTTTATTACTTTCATTCAAAACTCTTCCCAATCAATGTTAAGAATCGTTTTAATATACTTTAAAAATGTATTCTAATATTTTATATATACATATGTGAAAAATAATTTAAAATCCAAAAATTATATAGTCAATTTCCCGATAAAAAATCTTCATTTTAGTTTTTAGAAATTGTAAAAAAAAATGGACAGATAAAATTTCAAGTTTTTATTAGACAACAGCGAACGAAAACATAACAAATATGTAATTATTTATATAATTAAACATTTCGATAATCAATATCACAACAACATTTCTTAAAAATGTATTTCCTAAATTTTAATAAATATATAAGAATAACGTCAAAAATACAAATATTATAAATAATTTTAAATGTATAGCAAAATGTTTTAAATGAGTATCTGAGATTACTTAGGTTTAATCCTAGTATCAAAGTAATTTTATTTATTTAACTTTAAATTTTGTTAAATAAAATTTTCTTGGCTGAAAAGTTGTTTCAATATCATTATGTACAAAAAAAAAAAAAAAAAAAAAAATAAAAATAAAAATGGAATTCAATATTTTATTATTATATTTTATATTAATTAAATTTTTAATTGATTTTGCTCCAGTCACCAAAATTATAATAGTAATTAACTGAGAATAATTGATTTTGGTTAAAATTTCAATTAATTTTTTAATCAATAATAATCAAATTAATTAGAATTATGATTGGATGTTTGCCTAAAATCAACTACAAATTTTGTTAATTTAACTCTACAGTTAATTAAATCCTTCCATCAATAAAAGCACATTAATTTTATTATAGCCATTTATTTAATTATTAAAAAATTAAATTATACAATACAAGTAAAATTAAACAAAAGTAATAACAGAAATAAAAAAATAATAAAACAAATTTGATTGGGGGAAATAAAACTTGGTAAATAGTTTCATCTTGACCTTTTATACACCTTGTTAAAATCACCGATAGGTGACTAGGATAAGACTTTTAATTTTTCATATAATCATATCAGAACGCCTTTACAATCTAGGAAGAGATACCAATAAAAACATAAAAAAAACAATCAATATCAATCATAGAACAGCTTTAACACAAGTTTGGATATTGAAATTAAATATAACCCCCGGTACCAAAGACGGTAACAGAAAGTTTATTAATATAATAAATAAATTTCAATATAAATAAAACGGAAATACTTTTTATTTTATTTCCATTTTTTTTTAATTCAAAATATTTGTTAATCAATTTATTAATTTTTAAATTAAAACATTAAGGATTTTTATATAATTTTTTACTTTATTAAACAAAATAGATTAAAAAACAAAATATTTTATTTAACCAAAAGAAAAACATATATTTTTTACAAGAATATAACCAAATTTTTTTTCTTATATTTGCATATTCCAACCATGAATTATATTCATATGTATTTTATTTAAATTGAAGAAGTTCAACAAGTTCTTAGGATTTTATTTGAAAACAATATAATCAACTAGAATAATTTTAAATAAATATTTTGATAGTTTTATTAAAAAAATAAAAATAAAAAAAAATCCAAAGAAATAAAATTGTTTCAGAAGTTTTTTACAGAAAATAATCTTCCTTGTGGTTTTTCTGACTCTTTAAAAATCTAATGACTAGAGTCAAGTAGATAACGCGACCGATAGTCACCAAAATAAATTTACTTAAACGTATTAAATAATTGCAGTATTTAAAAAATTAATTACTTTTCTTTTTTTCAAACAAATTTAAAACTATTCAAACAAATTTATATTGAACAAAAATATTTAAAAATGTTCTATGAATAAAAAAAAATGTTTCACAACAGATTTTGTTTAATTTTTAAAATAGAAAATAAAATAAAGAATATTGTATTCAATCTAAGGATAATATATATGATATGATTGATAACGAAATCGATATAATATTAGGTGCCGATTAAAATATCATATTGTATTACAAAAAACGATATTGACATTTCGAAATGTAAAATAAAAAACGTAAAAGTAAAAATATAAAAATAAAAAAATTTTCAAGAAACAAAAACAAGCTGCAAATGAAATACAAAAAAATCATTTGTTAACAGCTAAAGTTTTTAGATACGTAATAGTGAAAACTTACGTATAAGGGAAAATCATGCTTGTAAATATTATTATTGACAATATTTACATAAAAATATGTCATATATATATATATATATATATATATATATATATATTATATTTAAACCCAAAAAAAGAAAACATAATTTTTGGTATTAAATAGCATTCAGAACAAAATGTGGAATATCATGATTATTTTATCATAATTATTTTTGGAAATTACGATATCATAAACCATATTCATAATTTTACTAAAAAACGATATCATAAGGAAATGTGTAGTTTAGTCCGTAAAAACTATCGTTTTAGATTCGAAAACGATTATCACTAGTGATAACTTTTATCATCTAGATGATATCATTTCGATATCGTTATAATATCGATTAATTTCACGAAATTGTATTAAAAATTGTATTAAAAAGAGTACAAAATGATTTGAAAACATTTTATTTCTAAAAATAAAAATTGAAAATAAAAATAATTTATTTTTAACAAATATTTTGAATTAAAATATTAACAATGAATAGCTATGTTAAAGATCACTGACTTAATAAAAATTATATTACTCTTCAAACAGGACTGCGCACGAAAAAAATTCGTCCATGCAATTCAGCTTATGAAAATGAAATCAATGGGTCACTCTTTTTGAGATTTTTATTTTTAAAAGACCGTTATATTCTAGTTTTAAATTTAAAAGAAAAATTAATTTTTTATTTGCTTTAAATAAAATATTTAATATTTCCTGGAATACCTTAAATAAGTATTTTATTGTGTTTTCGTTTACTTTTTTTTTTTTTTTTTTGGAATGTGTCCACTTCTTTTTAAACTCTATTTTATTTTTTATTCAACTTTAAGTGTTCTTTAAATATTTGTTTGTTTACTATGAGTAATTACATTTCAAATGGACTAAGTTTTGGGCGGTTTAGAGGATTAGCCTTCCTTGTTACATAGCACCTTCCGTTTGATACCACTCAGCTACTTTTTTATTATGATAATGAGATGAAAGATCAGGCAAAAAAAATTATTATTCGTTGTGCTTTCTAATGATAGAAAGCTATCTTTTCCGAATGCATTCTTTTACGTACTTTTCTCTGTTAAAAGTGCCATTTGTTATGAATAAAGTCCTTTATTCTCCGCACGTACATATGGCTTGCCTGTCCTAAAATTTGTTCGATAATTTTGATTTTTTTACACAACATTTATCTGCTACATTTCCCATAATATCTGTGATATCGAATTCCTAATCAGGATGTTATAAAATGTTCGACAGTGTGGACTTTATATAGCCCTTTAGACATTCATATTTTTGAAGAAAATAACCTCAATAATTTTCGTTCTCTCCTTTACCTCCACACTTTCATATTTCATCCAGACATGTACCGATTTTCTCTTAGAATTCTTATTATTTTGTCTACGATCCTATAGCCTGTAAATCAACTTCTTCGGTTACTGAATTTCCCAACTCGCCTTCACTCCTAACAATTGTTTTATATGGTCGACATGTGTTTTGATTAAAAAATTAAATTATGCATTTGCACGAATTTTGCTAATTTTCATTTTAAGAAAAACTATTAAGCTATTAAAACAAATTTCAGCACATGGTTACTGAAAGTAATAATAAATAAATAAATTCTTATATGACCCTTTAACTTTTACATTTAAAGATAAGGTAAAACTGGAAAATTAAAAGGAGTCCTTAGGCTTTAATTTTGATGCCATTGTTAAAATCGATATGAGCACTCATTTATGTGCTAGAATTTTCTTTATTATTATTCTCTAGAACTCGTAAAAATTACTTCCGAATATAATTTGGACGATTTCCGAATACTTCCGAATACAAATTGAATGACGTGCAGCTAAATCAAAACAAAATGCCTTTATAGAAAAAATACATTAAGTACTATTACTGTAATCCTATTTGAAATTTTCTCCAAAATACATTGTCATTTGAAATAGTCTAATTTGGAGTTGCAGAGAATCAAATTACTCTCTGTATTCTTTACTGAGGTATTTTTTAATGCTAAATAGTATCAAAAAAGTTGGATCGTATTAACTTTTTCATCCCTGATTGAGAAAATATAAACCGAAATTCAGAAATCTAAATTAATATTGAGAAATTGTATCATATATTTTTGAAATGCAAATTAATACGTATTGAGATATAATCAAATGAAATTCAGATAATATTAGATATATTATATTGAGATAAAATAAATTCATATTGAGAAAATACAAACTGATAATTAGAAATTTTAAATAATTTTGTATATATAACAGTTATCCAATAAACACTTTGTTTGATATGTAATGAGTTAAGAAGCTAATATAATGACTCTTCACTACTTATACCTTAGCTGAATAACTAATTATTTCAACACGGTGGCAACTGTTTATCCTATATTATTACAAGTAGACATTTCAGAAAGTCGTTACTTAGATGCCATTACAATAACTAATTATTATCAAGCTGCACAATAACTCATTGATTTTAAAGGATTACTGGAGTCATTATTAGTAAAAACAGTAGGAACTGTTACACTTTAGGTTACAAAAAAAAAATATCATGATATAAAAGGATTTTTCTTTATTTTAAACGTTTTATAAATTTTAATTGCAAAAACTTAACAACAACCAAAAATTAAATTAAAATAGATATAATGAAAATAAACTATTTTATTTTATATTTTTCTCCTCCAGTGAAATTAATAGACAAAAACATCCCATATATATTACCATCTTTTCGCTGCACGCTTCGATATCCATATTAGCACAATATTTTCATTATTATTTCCTATGTAGTGTATAAAATAAATATCAATCTTTCATTCCTCAAAAAATCGTTCAAATAGCTTCAACAACCAATTTTTGCCAATTTGTCAAATATAATTATTTTTTTTTTTTTTTACGTTAAAAACAATAATAATTTTATCACAACGCCGTCTATTTTCCAAAAACTTATAAAATGTTAAAAGAATATAAAAATAGATTTATCTACTAACTCACTTATGCTATGTTCACATATAGAGGTTTTTTGAAAAACGATTCGTTTTCTCAAAAAAGTGTTTGTGAATTAGAAAGCATTTGCGTGTAAAATTTTTTTATAAATCAAAATTTTTTGAAAATATTTTGGCAAACGAAAAAAGAGTCAAAATGAAAAACACAATGATATGTGAACAGTGATGCTTAAACTCATTATGTTTTTCAAAAAACAAGTCAAAAACTAATGTGTGTGAACATAACAATAAACATGTTATATAGTTTATATAGGTCATTCTAATAAACATAATATAATGGCATAAAAACTACCAACTCGTGTCAAAAGTTGCAAAATTCACTATTTTATTCTGTATTTCCGTATGTGCGTATACATAACAAGCAATTGCACTGGAGCGTGCTTTTGTGTAGCGAGATAATATTCATAAAAATAGATTAAATTTATTTCCAGTGTCGGAAAAGGGTCCATAATTTGTTTTGTACTAAAAGGGTTTTCAAAATTACCTAATATGATTTATTTATTAGGTAGGCGTATATAGGCAATTATCAAGTTTTTTTTAATTTTAATCCTTAAAAAAAAAAAAAAATTAAGAGTTGATGACAACATCTCTGTTTACTGGAAATATTTTTGTTTTAATTGGAAAGTTTCATCAGCTTAAATTATGCCCAAAGGAACTTTTGTTTCAGACCAGGAAAAAATTCAAATTCATCTTTTTCGTGATCAACATATTACACACATTTTGCGAACAGATGGTAACATAAAATGGAAGAAACCAATATGTAAACCATTGTTGGAACAGCATCATAACGAAAATCATTTAAATTTGCTCGCAAATACATGAAATGGACAGATGAGTGGAATAAAGCAATCAACTAAAAATTTCAACTAAAATGAACAGTGCATTTTATAATGAACTGATGGAAGAAGTCTTTCTTTTATTTATGAATTAAAAAATAGATGAAGATTGCATATTCCAACAGGATAACCCGGCAATCCATGTTTCGAACCAATCTAAATCGTGGTTTAATGAACATAGTATTCCACTATTAGACTGGCCGACTTGCAACTACTAAAGTTAATATATTGCAATTACTTGAAAACACTGCCCCTAGAATTATATCTATCTTCAGGAATAATGACATTGAAGAAATGCAAATGTGGAACATCAGGATTTTCGGAATACAAACAACTGGGTGGAAGTAGTTCTGAAAATTATTCCACTATGTTTATAGTCTCTCTGGTACCACTTCAAATTATTTAACTCCAAGTTCCAAATTTTTGTGTCATCAATTCTTTTTGAATACACAAAAGAAACCACTATTACAACAAACAACATTGTTAACCAATTAGAAGAAAATAAAACATTGCCCCCAATTTGTATTAAAATATCAAAGAGAACTATCAAAGTTACATTTTAGCAACAATTGGAAACAAAAGTTGCGAACACTCTAACAGATGCAACATCTTCCTGGAAATACAATATATGTGAAAAAATAAGTTCAGAATTTCATAAGAATTCTCAAGTACTTGTTAATGAAATATCTTTAAAATTTGGAACATCACTACTCCACACAAGGATAAGATTTTTGGAGTTCACGGCCAGGAAGATGCTACAGTTAAAACAATTTGAAACTTCACGAATTAGGAAAAGAGGAGAAGAAAAGAATTAAATTAGAATTCAAGGAATAACTCCGATTAATAATTGATAAACCTTTTTGTGGTTATACAAGACATTTATTTGAAAATCCAGAACTCACAGGCATTGACATAAATATTTTGAAGCGTTTTAAGATTATATTGGCAGCTATTAGTAGGAAAAAACAAATCAAAATGGGCAAATTCAAAATTTTTTGCTTATAAAACTAAAGAACTGTTTAATATCACATACCTCTGGAAATCAATAGAAAGCATAGGAAGACAGAAATAAAGATTTTAAAGAAAATTTTCAAAAATAGAGCAAAATATGGACTTAATGAAATATTTATTAATGCCATCAGATCCAATTATATATTCTATAAGAACACGGTGGCTACCAAAAATTTGTCTTGAAATAGAAAAAAGAGGTTCCGTAGCTAAAGAAGTTAAAAATTTACTAACATTTGATATTTCAGATTATTTTCAAGTTATATTCTTAATAAAATAAATATATGAGAAATATGTATAATACCTATAGAAATATGTAGAAGAATTTGCTACTTTTTTATTATATCTTATTACATACATATTGCTGCAAACAATAGTATTTATATGAACACAATGCGTTAAAAAACTAAAATCCCAGCAAAAACTTGGTAACGACATTCAGCTACCGAACGACATGCTTTTCAAGGCAACGCCAACATCAACATCCCGTCTGCAATACATAGAAATTATTTTGTGTCAACAGTTAACTTTTCTCTGCGTTACATGTAACTAGTTTTGTAACTATTGAGCAGATTTATATGCATTTTAGTTGCCTATAATGACATCACCGTGTTAAAATAATGAGTTAAGTTCCTAAAGTGTAAGTAGTGTAGTGTAGTTTTTGTGTAATTTAAAAAAAACCGTTTAAAAAATTTACTTTTTTTCACAAAATCAGCACTCCTGCATTCGTTTTCGGCCGGGCGGGAATCAATTTAGTGTCTGATTGATCTAAATCTATTTTATGATTATATATCGACAATATATTAAAAAAAAAATCCAAATATTTTTTCGGCATATATTTCGGAATGTTTTAGAAATTACAGAATGGTTAAAAAAATTCTCCATATACCTCAGAACTAATTATCGAAAAACTAAATAAAGTCGAGGCAAAAAATCAAAAACTCAAAATTCAAGCGTAAATATATTTTTAACTGTAAGAAATAACTTAGGTCAGTAAGCATGTTGTTTTATTTATCACGCTAAGCTGGCAGTTTTAAGATAACTTTACCAAATTTTGTATATATGTTTATATTGATTTAGTCATTCCTGTGGCGAATTTGAATGAAATCGGTTCATTATTTTCTCCCATACAAAAATCCTCACAAAATATTACCTCGAGATTTGAATATTGAGAAAAAAATAAATTTTTCAAATGTTTTATGTGCACAACATTCTTATTGCAAAATATAAAAAATATTGGTCCACTATTGGCCCTAGCACCCATATAAGACATACACATTTTCCACTTTTCAGCTAATAGATTTCTTAAATATGTGAATATAAATTAAAAAGTTAAATCTTTTATTATGTTTATTTGAATAACTGTAAATGGAATTTAAATGAATATTATTTTATTTAAATATTCCGAACGATTTCTTGTACATTTCCCACACAAGTGGTCTGTCATATTAATGGTCGATGGAATTTGTATTAACCGATTTTTACATTTTTCTATTTACTGATAGACAATTATGTGTGGATTACGATTTTGCTATAATAAAATGCAAAAATTAGTATTTAGTAAGTATTTTTTAAACAAACTGTAAAAAATACAAAATTTATCCATATAAATGCATTTCAAATTTTCGATTCGGACGGTTTCACGACACCCTATCACTCTGGTGGTTTGCAAAATATATTTTGAAATAGTCAGTTATACATTGCTTTTCCTAAATCTGAGGCAACAAGGAAAAACTTCATAACTTAAGATATGCAAAAATCTTGTTTTTTCCATTTTTTAAAAACATTGTTTTTAATTGCAATAATTATTTATGTCTCTCCTCTGAATTGATTGATCAACATTAACAAGTGAATTAAGAGAATTGAGAAAACCCTTGGAAATGAATACAGCAATAATAAGTGCAGAAGTTAAGAATTGAAATTGGAATTCAGTGAACCTTTTAAAAATATTCAAATTGTAAACAGTGTTGCCACGGCAAAAAAATTTTTTTAACCAAAATTTTGGAAGAAATAACATCTAAATTTTAAAAATTCAGTTCAGGGTTTAAAGACTTTGTATATTATTCATAAGCTTTAGTTAGTCTATAGGAGAAAAAAAAGTGTTTAAAATTTAAATGTTTGGAACAATGCTTATCAAAGTGTGGTTCCTGATCCAATTTTGTAGGGGGTCGGGATATAAAGTTTAATATCAAAAATTTAATTATTCTTATGTCCTTACAATATAATGTAACAGCTAGGTAGAGCAGTAATAAAAGATAAGGTTGACTTTTACAATTATGTGTACACAGAAAAAGAATGTAAATATCAGTTATTTTTATAGAAACTTAGCTAAGTCTCATTTGGGAAGATTAATTCCAAAATCTAACGATTTAAAGTAAAAGCTATTTAATTGGGAGGTTAGGCGAAAATATTCAATATTGATTGTTTATGCACCAAAGCACTAGCATATATTAAATTTTAATAAGTTAATTTAAAAATTGTGTACAAAATTGTATTTGCGTTACGTTAATTTTAATTATATCATTGCTTTCAACAAAAATTTTTCAATTATTTAGTTGATATTGCACAGTATTTGAAAAGGAGGTTCATGAAACATGTCGCACAAATTTGCACAAATGGGAAACTTAAGCATTTAAATGAGTACCCTTATTATTTAATTACGTTGTCCTGTACAGTTTTAATAACTAAAGAAGGGACATTTTTTTATTCTCTACACCACCATATTGGGAAGCCCATAAAAATTACCAATCGAATCTCCTTAACTGATCGAAATTGGTTTATTATTTCACCTAGTCCCCAAATAAGTACTTTTTTGCAGTAATATTTTGAAACACAAATATCTTAAATACGTAAAATCGTATTTCTACAGAATTCTGTACAAATAAAATATTTTTAATATTAAAACATTCTATAAAAAATTTGTATGTACCTACATATAATATGGCATTTAGTTTCAAAAAGATCGCTTTAAAATTAATTGTAGCTTCTCTATAGGATCCTCTACCGAAAATCAGCTAAAAGTACTTAAATCCCACGTAAATGTTCATATGTTAATAAAATTTGTCTCAAATAAGGTTAACCATAGCACCCATATAATGATCTCTCTCAAGTAAGATATTATATAGTCGGTCTTCACCGTATATACATTTCTTTTTTAATAGTAATATATTCTGTAATTTTGTAGTTAGGTTGGTTGTTACACCGTTAGAACTTTCTCACAAAAATCTACCAATCCATTTCACTTTTTGGTGAAATATTAGCAAGTCTTTATATTTTCTATTGATTTAAATTGTTTTCATCATTGTCAGTTAAAACTGAAATGAGAAGTTATAGGAACTTTTAGTTTTTAAATTTGTGATGAATTTTTAGAACACTCTCTTTTTATTGTTGGCAAGATTAACAGAGTAAATTGCATTTTTAAAACTAATAAAAATAAAATTTTCATCATCCCCACATTGGAAAATAATATAACCAATTTTGGTTAAAAAATAACTAAAACGGCAATACTGATTGTAAATAAACAAAAACCAATTCTATATAAGAAAACTAATAATGTTATTGCTATTCAGCGACCGCATAATGATGATGATGTTGTTGTTTTCAATGATCAAAACAACGAAGATATTTCTTTAGTTACATCTTACTTGCATCAAACTTGTTTGAAACTAACGAACAAGTAAATGAGTAGATACAAGTACGAAGACGTAAGCGCAGAGATCGCGTTATTGTATTGGTGAGAAAGATGACTTAGATTTTGTTGTAAAGAAAAAATGCAGAAATTGGTTAATGTCATTTTGAATGTACGAGGTTAGTTAAGAAGGATGTCGACATAAACACACTACTTTATCATCTTTAAGTTGGGTGTTACACCATCACTCTATGACGAAATAATTAAAGCTTCACTTTGGCCGGCAAATATTAAAACTCACCTTTAGCTTTTTCCCAAAAAGCCATCAAATCTACCAACTGCGTCTTAAATGTTTCAAGAAGTTTACACTCATTCCGGTATAGTATTTTCTAGCAAAACGTAAAAGAACTGCTAAGTCATCATCAACACCTCCTTGTATTCCTAAAAATTAAGGTGTTATTACTACTAATAATGATTCTATCCCGCTGCTAACCGAAAACACAATTAGTTGTCCTGCTGCTGTTGTAATTCCTAATTCAAATAATTTTATTCCGTCTCATCATGCTTCAAATGCTTCCAATTATAATATAATTCCGTCAGAGTCGACTTTAGTTACTCCTACGGTATCTAAATCGTCGAACTTGCCCATGATTCCAAATCTTGCTACCAGTAAGCCTACAGAACTTATTTTATTAATTCCCTCATCGTCAGACATTCAAACTAATTTAAATGTCGTCAAAAATCCTCTTGTAAATCCGTTTACAGCAGTAACTCCAAAGCCTTTAAAAATTATTGCTCCAAGGAAAACCATATTTGCTAGCCGTTTTTCAGTAGATACAACAATAAATGATGTTGAATTCTATATTAAAACGAACCTTGGCATCGAAGATTATAATAATGTCCAAATTTACAAGATAAATGCGCGCAATAGAGCTTCATTTAAAATAATTGTCCCAGAAAGTATTTTTGATCGTCTTGTTAATCCACAATTTTGGCAAAAAAAAATACAATTGTTCGACAATTTATTTATCGTGATGGTAATAAAGTAATTCTTCCAAGGGCTTCTGATCCAAATCCAAAAAACTAATTGAATTAAATAATCCGTAAAATATTAATATTTGTCCAAAAAATTATTACAACTTCTCAGCTATCTCCATCGCATACCAAGATGTTAGAGATATGAACACAGTTAAAATCCCTTTATTTGGAGAGTTTTGATATTGAGCATAATATCATTGTACTCACTGATGCGTGGCTCCGAAATAAATCTGATAAAGAAATTCATAATTCTGAAATAATGTGCAATAAATTTCAAATCTATAGACGTGATAGAGTGGGTAAAGAAGGTGGGGGAGTTTTGATTTCTGTCTCAACTCTTTTCCCTTCAGAAGAAACAATTCTTAACAATGATCAAAATATTGAATTTATCGCCGTATGTGTTAAAGCCAAATTTAGAACAATTTATATAACTTGCTCTTATATTCCTCCTGCGTCAAACATTCAAATTTATGAACAGCATGCAAACGCGATAAAATTTGTAGCAAATCAATCCAAACCTGGAGACTCCATAGTTGTTCTTGGTGACATTAATATTCCAAATATTAAATGGTGCGAAACTTCTGATTCACGCTTTTTAAGCCCATCAATAGGATCGGAAACATCTATTGAATTACTGGATGCTATTGCTGATTTAGGACTATTCCAAAGAAACAACATAGTAAACAAGCTTGGTAAATTACTTGATCTTGTATTTTTTGATCAACCTGAAGAATTTAATATTCTTCGTATTAGTCCATTATTAACACCTGAAGATGCTTATCACCCAACTCTTGAAATAAGCGTATAAGTCGAAGCAAAGATATCATTACAATCCAATGTAAATGATGAGATGGTTTTTGATTTTGGCAAAGCTGATTATTCCAAATTAAATCAACTACTTTGTTCTGAAAACTAGTTTGAATATATTCCTTACAATAAAGTATGCCCTCGTAATATTGACATCATTTTGAATAAATTCTATAATGGCTTATTTAAATGTTTTAAGAAATCAATACCAACGACGAGAAAAAAAATGGACATGGACCGCCTTGGAATACAAAGCAGTTTGAAAAATTTTAAAAACAAACATTATAGAAAATATAAAAAATCCGGTTTATCTATTGATTATATAAAGTACTCCATATCAAGATCAGTTTACAATTCGGAAAATATCAAATGTTACATTAATTATCTTTTTAGGGTGAAAAGAAACTTTAAAAATAATCCAAAATATTTTTACCTGTTCGTAAATTCTAAGCGTCGTGTCCCTTGATATCTGTCCATGATGAAATTTGGAGATAAAGAATCCTCAAACGATGCAGATATTTGCGATATTTTTGCTGCTTTCTTCTCATCCGCCTATTCTGATAAATATTCACATGAACTTTCCAATTATTCATATCCAATTCCAGCTGCAACCCTTATAAATTGTCCAACATTAGATAAATCGATGGTACTGAAAGCTGTATAGAATCTAAAATATTCTGATAAATGTGGACCAAACGGTGTTGCAAGCTGTGCTCTTATAAAATGTTTACATTCTCTTATATCTCCAATAACCTACTTATTCAACATATCAATATTTAGTGGTTACTTTCCTGAAGTTTGGAGGAAATCTTATATTATACCTTTGTTTAAATCCGGTAGCAGATCCAACATTTCCAATAATAGAGGTATTGCTATATTAAGTGTTATTGCAAAACTTTTCGAAAAGATAGTTACTGAAATCCTTTCGCATCAAGCTGTATGTTATCTTTCGCCATTACAACATGGATTTAGAAAAGGATGCTCCACTACGACTAACCTTTTGTAGTTCGCAACCTCAGTTATAACTGCATTTGATTCCGGTTTACAAAGAGATTTCAGTAAAGCTTTCGATAAAGTAAATCACGATCTCCTATTGTTCAAATTGGATAAACTCAGATTTTCTCCTGTTTTCCTTAAATGGATTTCCACATATCTTAAAAATAGATGCCAATGTGTATTTAGAGAATGCATATCAAAAACCATTCCTGTTTTATCTGGTGTTCCGCAAGGTAGTCATCTCGGCCCCTTATTATTCCTAACATTTAGAAATGATTTACCAACTTGCATTAAGAATTCTAGAATATTAATGAATGCTGATGATGTAAAGCTGTTCCATAGCTTTACCTATTCCTATCAATGTTCCTTACTCTAATCAGATCTTGACAATCTTTAGGATTGGTGTATGATGAATCTAATGGATCTGAATTTAAGAAAGTGTAAACACATGATGTTCTACAGAAGAAGTCCAATACTCTGTAGATACAAAATCAATGAATATCAACTTGATCTACTCGAAGAATTTCTTGATCTGGGTGTGTTGCTTGATTGTAAACTATCCTTTCATTACCACGTTTCGCAAATCCTTAATAAGGCAAAAAGAGTTCTAGGTTTCCTCAAGTGCTGGGAAAGAGAGTTTAATGATCCTTACGTTTCCAAGCAATTATTCATATCTCTTGTAAGACCAATCCTGGAATATGCTTCCGTGGCCTGGGATCCTCAATACGAAGTTCATATAAAGAAAATTGTATCGGTCCAGAAACAATTTCTCTTATTTTGTCTTCGTAATCTTCCATGGAATCCTAATATTAATTTACCATCATATGAAAGTCGATTACAGCTTATTGATCTCCCTGCTCTTGAAAGTAGGAGAAAATATATGAATATTTCATTTGTAATTAATTTAGTAAACGGTTCAATTAATTCTGAGTTCCTGCTTCGTAAGATGTACTTTCATTGGCTATTAAATAAATAAATAAATAAAAACGTAGATGGTATGCGTATGGAAACAAATGTATTCAATTTGTTTAAGTCGTTAAGGGATTATGATATTGTTACGAGATTGTACTTGAATTCAAATATTTAACGGCTGGTTTAAAGTTAAATAATGCTTCTCAACCTCTCTCAATGCTTCTCAACCTATCTACTTATTTTAGCAGCAGATAAATATACGTAGAAATTATTAACATAGCTGTAAACATATAACATTGAATGAAAAGCTTTCAGCACTGTTTGTAAGTATGGCAACATTAAATGTTTAAACTGCTAACATTAACAACGAAAGCTCCAGAATTCGAATATACTAACTTGTCCGTTAAGAACATTGTAGAAATAGAGCTTTCGAGAAGAATCTAGAAAGTGATGCAGTGTATATATATGGGCCATGAGAACACCATTCAGTCAGTTTAATTGGAAGCATCGTTAAGCAAAAACAAATTAACTGACTTGGTTGTATATTCTTGTACATTATTAAAGTGTGCTTCATAAAGTTTGTGGAGCAACTCAAGAGAGAATTGAATAATTTGGAGTTATCTACAGCTAGCAATAAAGCAGAATTACAAAAGAGGCTGATAGATGAATTCAAGCGGCGTGATATTGACATCGGAACTTACGAATTCAAGTATAAAGAAGAAAAGAAAGTTTCTACCCGTGCAACAACAAGCAGCATTAATTTATCCACAATGTTTGCCGCTATGATGGAGTAGTTTAAGGAAGCCAACGAGAAACTTCTTGCTGAAGTTAACGAAACTTCTAAAGCAAATAACGAAAAACTTCTTGCTGAAGTTAAAGAAGAAAACAAAATAATGGAAATGAAATTTAAAGAACTTCTATAGCGACAGAAAAGAAACTTTAGCAAATTTCGGAAGTTATTAACAGCAAAGTGGATGGCTTTGAGACAAAGGTGTCCTACTTAGAGAGGTGCCTAGATATAAAAGCCAAAGGTGTTGATAAAAAATGATCTACATGATCTAGAAATAAAGGTGAATAATCTTTAATGCCAAGATGAACAGGTGCAAATTATTTCAGAATCCTCTAGTAGAATAAAGCCCCTATTTTTGATGGCACCACACCATTTAATATGTTCAAGTTCCAAAAATAGTTATGATGACATAATGGAGGCGCTACAACGTAAGTACGGTGGTGAACATAAAAAGGAATTATACCGAATGGAATTGCGTGTTAGAGTGCAGGAACCCAATGAGACACCACAAGATTTTGCATTGGAAATCGAGTGTTTGCTGCAGCTTACTTATCCAGGAATTTGTTAATGGTATTCGCGATCCTGAAATAAAATACCGGGTTTGTGCCACACCTAAACTATCATTTGCTGAAACCGTCTCATTCGCACTGGCACAAGAAACGGCGAAAATAATTTCAAAGAAGCAATTATGCAAGGTGCGAAATGTCGAAGCTGTTGCTGATAATGAGAGAAATATAGTCGACGAATTAAAAACGGTTTTGGAGGCGTTTAATGAGAAGCAAAGTAAAGTCAGAGTAAAATGTTATAACTGCGGTAAATCGGGTCATATTCAGCGAAACTACAAAGCACTAAGAAAACAAACCAGATCTGCGTCAAATCATCAATCATCACAAGAATTACCTTTAAACTAAAACAAGCTGGCACTATGGGGCAAGAGCTAGCTCCCATATCTGAGGGCCACACAATCTCCATACCCGTAATGCAGCAGAAAAATAGCAATCTTACTGCTTCTGGGTACAGTCAGAAGAACGTTTTTACTATAGACACCGGGGCTTAACAGTCTATCGTCAGGGCCGAATTAGTCAAGAATACAATTGAACCATTATGTGGATACGTCTGCGCACAGCTACTGGGGAGCCGGTAAATGTGAAATTAACGTTAGCGTCAATCATGTATTTGTTGTTGCCGATATTGTGGACGAAGTTATCATTGGTGCTGATTTCATGATTAGTCACGGCATTACTTTGGATATGGGACAAAAAATTATGATTTGGCGAAATATGGATATACCCCGTGACGTCGGATATGAAAATAGGACTCAAGTAAGAAAGCTAGTTACCATTGAGCAACAGAAACTACCACAGTCAAAAACTTTAGTATGGAGGGAGATTGTGTGGACGACAGTTTGTTGTCAATAAGTGTTCCTCTAGCAAAACGAAGTGAAGTGATGGAGTTGGTCAATGAAATGGAGCGGAACAGTATAATCGAGCCATCTCCAAGTCCTTGGAGCTCGCCTGTTATTTTAATTAAGTAGAAAGATGGCAGAAAATTATAGAAAACTGAGTTACGTCACCAAGAAAGACGACATCCTAGACACACTAGATTGAACACAATGGTTTTCTACATTGCACTTTCAAAGTGGTTATTGGCAGGTAGAGATTTCAGACAAGGAAAACATCGACTTTAGCGCTAGTTATGGGTTACGGCAGTTTAATGTGATGCCATTTGGACTCTGCAATGCTCCAGTCACATTCGAACGTTTAATGGAACATGTATTGAAGTGACTTCACGGGAAGACATGCTTGGTATACCTCGATGACATAATTGTCATGGGCAAGATTTTTGATGAACATCTGAAAAACCTTGAATAAGTTCTTAAACGAATATCAGCGGATGGACTCAAACTCAGTGTAAAGAAGTGTGCGTTATTCCACAAAGAAGTCAAATATTTGTGACATCGCGTAACAGCAGAAGGAATACCAACAAATGAAGATAAGATAATTGCTGTATATAAATCTCCACGAATTGCGTAGTTTTTTTGGCCTTTGTACATACTACAGGCGATTCGTCCCGAATTTCGCCAATGTAGCCGCAAGGTTACATGAGCTGACCAAAAAATCACAATCATTCCAATGGAGTGAAGCACAAAAACTAGCATTCCAGAAACTCAAGGATCTACTATGTATGGCACCAATTTTGTCATATCCTATACCTGGAAAAACTTTTGTGGTAGATTGAGATGCGTGTGGATACAGAATAGGCGGTGTACTTTCACAAGTGATCGATGGCACTGAAAGAGTCATTGGATACTTCAGCCGAACGCTTTCGAAGCCTGAAGGAAACTACTACGTAGCGCGACAAGAACTTTTGGCAGTATTAGAGTGTGTAAAGCATTACCACAAGTATCTGTATGGTCAACACTTCCGACTGAGAATCGATCATTCTGCCCTCAAGTGGTGCAATTCAAACAACCTGAAGGACAACTGGCTCGTTTGATAGAGCGGTTCAGAGCTATGATTTTAGCATCGAGCACCGGAAGGGTTTAAAACACGGCAATGCGAACGCGCTATCAAGACGGCCCTGTAACGTGGGATGTAAGCATTGTACAAAAGCCGAGGAAAAGGAATGTGTCATCAATGTTCGACTAATGCATATAGAGTCCAGTGAAGATTGGCCTATAGCGCAAAGAAATGACCCCATACTGGCGAAAATAATATCGGCAAAAGAAAAAGGTAGAAGGCCGAAAGTCCACTGATGAAATGAGTGGACAAATCTAATAGTAGTACTATCCTCGAAATTAAGTTATGAAAGAGTTCCTTGGCGGTCCCAATGGTGGTCATCTTGGTGTGACAAAAACCTTAGAAAAGTTAAAATAACGTTTTTATTGGATGGATAGCCAATTGGATTGGATGGATAACTACAATGCATAGCAGCGAAGGGTCCAGTAAGAAGCAGTCGTGGACAATTTCAGCAGCATATCTCAGGTGCGCCATTCGAGCGGATTGCAATGAATGTAGCAGGCCCTTTCCCTGTCAGTAATGCCGGAAACCGTTACTTTCTAGTGTTTATGGATTTTTTCCATCAAATGGCCAGAGGTATATGGCAACCCGATCCAGAAGCTAAAACGGTTATAAGCGTATTTGTGAACAACTGGGTGTGCCGCTATGTGAAATGTGCGATTTATACAGAATAAGAAAAACCAGAACAACTCCACTGTATCCTCAATCTGATGGTAGGGTAGAAAAATTCAATCGCACTCTGGAGGAATATTTAAGAAAAGTAGTCAGTGCACATCAGAAGGACTGGGATGAACATATACCGAAATTTCTATGGGTATACAGATCAGCTGTTCATGACTCAACCTCTCGAACACCCGCAAAAATTGTCTTCGGGATAGAACTCAAGTTGCCTGGTTATTTAGAATTCGGTATTAAGTCCTCATCAACAAATAATGAAAACACTTCCCAATATCAAGATTACCTAAACGAACTTCATGAATTCGTACGCAGACGACAAAATGAAAGCCAGATGCGATCGCGCAGCGAATTCTGAAGGATTTAACGCAGGCCAGCTTGTACTGTTGTATAACCCACAACGTAAGTAAGGACTGTCTCCCAAACTACAAACCCATTGGAATGGATCATACAAGGTTATTAAGAAATTAAACGACGTGATGTACAGAATACAGAAAGAAAAGATCCCGAGATCTAAAATGAAGGTCGTACATCTATATGGCAGTGTTACAAAATTGAACTTGAATTCTGGCTGGTTTAAAGTTAAATAATGCTTCTCAACCTTTCTACTTATGTTAACAGCAGTTAACATATCTATAGAAATTATTAACATAGCTGTAAACATATAACATTGAATGAAAAGCTTTTACCATTGTTTTTAAGTATGGCAAAACTAAATGTTGAAGAACATTGTAGAAATAGAGCTTTCGAGAAGCGTCTAGAAGGTAATGCAGTGTATATAAATTGGCCGTGAGAACACCACTGAGTCAGTCTAATTGGAAGCATCGTTAATTAAAGACAAATTAACTGCCGTGGCTGTACTTTATTGAAGTGTGCTGTAAAAAGTGTGTAATTTAAATGTGTGTATTAGAACACATAGTGACTATTTAAACTGTTATTGTTGTACATTTTAAAATAAAATAAAGAGTCGTTACAACTTTTAAAATACTAAAATGCTTTTATTTGCAATCAAAGTATCCGGAAATAAACCATAGTTTTTAAAACAATATTATTATAATTACTGAAACTTGGGTGAATAATAAAATCAATAGCGACGATTTGATTCTTATTATATTGTTTACCTTCATGAACATTGTTACCAGTTTAGCCTTTTTAAGGCTAAATCTACTTTTTGCATTTTGCTTTTAGCTTCAAAAAAATTTTTTTTACCTTCTAGCCTTTTTTTCTAACCTTTCTTGATTCTTAAAATTGCCTTAAAAAGGCTAAAATATTACTATTTTAAGAAACTAATGAAAAAGAGAAAAAATAAGTTTTTAAATTAAAAAAAAATTTTAACTTTTTTCTTAGCTTATTTTTTGGAATATTTAGCCTTTTTTTGAATTTAGCCTCTTTTTCTCGGCTCCTGGCAACACTGATCATGACCGTTGCTGTACTCGTTCTTTAAAGTAAAAAGGTGGTGGAATTCTTATTGCCCTTAGAGCTGATTTTAAAACTGAACTTATTTCTCAAAATTATACTTATTATATTGAACAACTTTGTATAAAAATTACATTCATAAACAATTCTTCAATTTTTAATATTGTTTCGTATATTTCTCCTAATAGTGATTTTCAATTATATAGATACCATTTAGAAAATATTCAAAACATAAATTATAATTTGGAAATAAACCAACATGTATTTGTGGTAGGTGACTTTGAATTTTAAAAATATTTCTTGGGAAATGGAAGATAATATTTTGTTACCATTTTCTTAACTAATAATTTTAGGCAATTGAACTGGTATAAGAATGATATTGAAAGAACTTTGGATTTAATTTTTGCTATCGATTATGTAAAAACGTTTTGTAATTTATCTTCTCATCCGATTTCTGCTAATACTGTACATTATTAGGCTCTTGATTTCAACTTTAAGTTTTTCACTTATGATAAAGATTTGGTTAAAACGATTCCTGAATATAATTTGAATAATGCAAATTTTTCCGGTTTAACTGAAAATTTAAAATGTGTGGATTGAACAATAATATCTAATTCTGATAATCCGAATTTCATTTATTCTTTTATATATGATCACTTTAATAGAACAATTGAAAAAGATGTACCCAAATTCAAATCGAAAATGAATAATAACACTGTTTGGTTCAATTAAAGTTTTTGCTACCTGAAGAATAGGAAGAATAAGGCTTACAAGAAATTTAAAAAATCTGGTAAATATGTCGACCTTAAACAATTTGAGTTACTGAGGAAAGAGTTAATTTTTTTTCAAAATTTTCATTATAAACAGTAAATATCCAACATGGAAAGGAAAATAAAATATGATTCATTCGCTTCTTGTTTTTGACATTTCATTCAGAACAAGAAAGATAATGATAGTATTTAAAAGCGCATGTTTTTTTTTTTTTTTTTTTTTGAGATTTATCTCCTATTGGTAATCAGGAGTCTTGTGAACTATTCGCTTATTATTTTCAAAGCACTTTTACTAAATCTAATTCTGATAATTTTAATATTCACGACTATATTTGTAATTCTGATAATTTTCATAGTTTCATTATTTATGTAGATGTAGTTAATACTATAAATACCTTAAGTAATGATACTAAATCATCAGTTGGAAGCTATCCATCTATATTTATAAAAAGTGTTTTAAGCATATTGTGGCACCAATTTTGATTTTATTCAACTGTTGCATTAAGCATGGCCAATTTTTAGAAGATTGGAAATCCTGTTCTATAATACCTATTTTAAAAGTAGGTGATCGTAGTAAAGTACTAACTATACACCTATCGTAATACAATATATTTTTGTGAAACTAATTGATAAAATTATTAAGGATAAACTTTTCATTCTTTTGAAAGTTTGAATATCTTCTTGTCAAAATGGTTGTATGCCATTAGTAACTCGTGAAATAATCAGTTCCATAGAATGTAAATCTTAATGCGATGTTATAAAAAGATTTTGCGTAAACTTTTGACTCTATCATCCTCTACTTCTGCAAAAACTTTATAAATTTGGTTTAACTGGCAATATTTTGTTATTTTTTAAAAACTTTCGAATGAATAGAAAATTATCAGTAGTTGTTGGCAATTTTTCTTCAAAACGTTTGGTTAATGCTTTTTCTGGTATTCAACAGGGGACACATTTTGGAACTTTATTATTTTTATTATTTATAAATGATTTACCATCTATATTCAAATTTAGTAAATTCCTCTTATTTGCGGATAACCTTAAATTCTTCTCAAACATATCATTGCAGTCCGATTTAGATCGTCTGTCCCAATGGTGTTTCGGTAATGATATTAAAATATTCCCAAGTGTAGTATAGTTTTGTTGAATTTAAGTATTTAGGAGTTATATTTGACGTTAAGTTATCATTTAATCATCACTTTGATTACATCAGTTCTAGAACTAGAATGATTGGTTTTATAAGAAGAAATTCAAGAGAAACTTATTTATCCGTAGCATTTTAGAATATTGCTGAATAATTTGGTGTCCATTTTATAAAAAAGATGAGAAGTTATTTGGTCTTCAAACATACAATTGAATCATGTTTGTTTATAATATTTTGTCTGTCAAGTAACTTTTTCTGATTTGAATGATTATGTTCATTTGCATAATCCACCAAGACCTAAGAGGAAACCGTATACTTTATGATGCTTTTCATAGAACTAGATGTTTAAAAAAGATGTTTAAAATAATGTAACAGCATTTCTCCTATTTTAAATTTTAGTGTAAATAAAGATAAGTTTAAATTAAATCTATTTATGTTATGCAATTAATATATGTAATCTGTAAGATTAAATCTGTCGATGAAATAAATAAAAAAGTAAAAAATAAAGAAATAAATAAAATATTAACCCTTAAAACTGTAAGGTCAAGGGTAAAATTTTGGAAATTGGAATTCGTAATGATTTTATGTCAATATAAATTCACCCTAAAAACTTCAGGGTCGATAAACTGCACGTTATTTTTTAGCAGTTTAAGATATATATATAAATATATATATATATATATATATATATATATATATATAATAAAAAGAATTTAAAAAATAATTTTCTTCCTTTTTTACTACTTCTTTCCAACCGATATCGGGAAGCAAAAATTTCTATTATAAAAAAATTAAAAAAACATACAAAAAGTGTAACTTTTTTCTGATTAAAGCTTTATAATTTGAGAAATTAGGGCGAAAATTCGAAATTTTTTAGAAATAATAGGTCAATTTTGGTTCTCGCAAAAATCAATTTTTATTTATTTTTTTTTCTTTAAAATATTTTGTGTTTAGTTATTTTTCAGAAAAATACTTAAAAACATTTTTAAATAACAGAAAAAGAATGCAACCATTTTTTTGGAAAAAAACGGGGAAAAATTGACTTTTTTTCAAAGTTCGAATTTAAATGTCTATAACTTTTGACTCCGTAAATATTTTTTCAAAATTCTTTCTTACATTTTTTCTATTTGTTGTTAATAAAATAATAAAATCAGAAATATATATATATATATATATATATATATATAATGGCCCATTAGAAAACAATTTTAAACTGATTAAAATTGTATTAAATTGCATATCAAAATCTCAATTGCGATTAAAACATTTAAAAACGCTTTTTACAGATTAATTAATTATTTAATATTTTGGTATATATCTGTGGACTTTAAAAAAAAATCTAATTACTAAATTTTTATGATAGTGAGAAATAGAAGAATCGATTTAGAAATACATTAAACCGACTCAGAATTAATTTCTATAACGATTCATATATTTTTCACTGTCATAATGATACTTAAAGGTGGATGTTGAATATTTTATTATAAGTTTTTAGGTAAAGTGATCTAGAAAATGGCAATACATGTACGTTTTACACTCTAAAAAAATTTAACCAAGTTTTAAGCACTTTTTTATTTAAATATAACTTTTTAAAAAAACTACTTTTGGCATTTAAGATATTTTGCTTATAATCACGAATTTCATTTCAATTATTTTATTCCTATCTTTAATTTAAAGGTATAACGCGCTCATTTAGTCTAATAAAATATTTTTAATTTTTAATGGCTTTTTTCTTCAGACTGTATTAAGATAACATAATTTTGATGAGACACTTAAAGATTCCAATACGAAATTTGTTAAAAAAAAGTTAAATCTTATTAAAACTTGTAGATAGCCCGTTTTTCCTTAAAAAATATGTTGTTTGTAGATAGCGAAAAACATTTTTTGGAGATCTGCAGATGGCCTATTTTGAATATAAGCCCTCAATATGTTCTACAATTCTCATTTGATTTTACGTGTTTTTTTTTTCACTGTAACACCGTGTTACTTGAAATTATGAGCTTATATTACTTCGATTAAAATAATCATATTTTAAACTTTTAACTTTGAGTTTTGTGGATATTTATTTGATTGTTTTAAATTTAATTTTTATTTGAGTTTAAACATGTAAAACCTAAATATAAAATTACGTAAATATGTACATATGTATGTACATTAAAAACGTACTTAAAATATCACAATTTTATTATTTCCAATTATGATAATAAAACTGTAAAACAAAGTTAAGGAAGGCAAAAGTAAATTTTTAATCGAATCACTTTTTCGTATTTAAACAAAAAGTAAAATAAAATAAAATAAAATAAAAAAAGAGTGAAAAGAGAAATTATACTTAATTTTTTTGTTTCTGTCACGACACGTCCGCAACAAAATGCTAATTGAATAATTTTGTTGGTATTTTCTATTTTTTAATAATGAAAATTGGTCGCATGAAAAAATATTCTATAAATTAATTTGTTTTAATTTATGCTAAACACATAATAAACCAGCAAAACAAAAAAAACATTATCCATTTTAGTAAAAATGAGTATAAGCCAAAAAATTTAAAAATGTTTTGTTTCTTGATTAAATGGGCACACATAATTTAAGGAATTTTCTAATTAAAATTTGAAAGTTTTTTTAATGTCAGAAAAAACTTTATAGTACATTACAGGGTAATTCCAAAAAATTTCGACCCAGCTTAGATTTTGACCAACACCGTTCATATTCTGTGGACCTCTAAAGTTGGACACCATGAGCTTTTTTTTGTAAAAAATGAGCAAAATTTAAGTTTGAATAACTTTTATGTTTATTATCAGATTTCAACAAATTTGGTATCATTGAAAAGTATTGAAGTTCTACTTTATCATAAAGTCATCTAAACGTCTTCCTGGCGCAAGGACCCCTAAAATGAAAACATATCATTTATCCTTTTTCATTATTTTTTTAACGATCAATTGTTTTTATAGTGTAAAAATTTCAAAATGAGAAAATTTTCTTTGCTAACTAACACATTTTCTATTAGATATTAGGTATATTGATAACTTATTCAAATTTTAATATAACATATTATTATTTATTGAAATAAGTCGCATATATATATATATATATATATATATATATATATATATATATATATATATATATATATATATATATAGCACATTCCTGATCCCGAAATATAATTTGATATTTTTCCTTATTTCACCTATACCCTATACAACTTTCCTCGCAATAGTGGTTTAACGCATATAAATATATATAAATGTGTCGTATTTATATAATTTCAGCTCACATCAATTTTGTACAAATATAGATTGTTGAACCAAATTTTATAAAAGTTGGCCCATAATTGATAATTTATATTTCATGTATGTTCCGCGGCCTTTAAATGACTTAAAAGTGGATTAATGTTGACATAACTAATATTAAGATGAAGTTTAAGATAACTGAGTTCGCTCCACCAAATTTCACAATGATCGGTCCATAATTGACCATATCTCCCATATAATTCAAATTCCCGAAAAATACTTAAATGTGCATAAATCTCACATAAAGTAAAAACATTTAATTTAAATCTTATATAAAGTTAAAACATTTTTTTATAAAGTAAAAACATTTATGTGAGATTTATGCACATTTAAGTATTTTTGGGGAATGTGAATTATATGGGAGACATGGTCTTTAATTGATTTTCGGGAATGGGGATTATATTGAAACCATGTTCAATTATGGACCTATTATTGTGAAATTGTGTATGATAATTTATACTTACTTATCGAAATAAAATTTTACATATATATATATATATATATATATATATATATATATATATATATATATAAGATCGTTCCACAATTGACAGTAGGTCCCATATAAGGCTCTCTCCCGATAATCATTTTAGTGTCTGTACAGAAACGTGTAGGGTATCATATTGTCGATCTTGACCAACACTACTCATTTTTATACTTTTCTATTTGATTTGATGATAAATTTAAAATAAAGTATCAAAACACTTAAAAATACATTAATTTGTTAGTAAAATTGTACTAACTGCTGTAGACAAACTGTTATAACCTCTGATCGCATTGAGATCCAACTTTGAAATTTTTACACTGTAACGACAAATTGATTGCAAACATCATGTCAAAAAATAATTAAAATTAAAAGACCCTTTTTCATTATATATATTCTAGGATAAAGAATATTCTTTAATTTTCGACGTGCTTGCGCCAGGAAGATGTTTAACTTTTATGATGTTATGATAAAGAGGAATATCATTCCTTTCTATTGATACCAATTTTGTTAATATCGAATAACGCTTATAAAAGTTGTTTAACCTTAAACTTTGTGCATTTTTGACATAAATACTAGAGGTATCCTACTTCAGAGATCAATAAAACGTGAACCGTAAACAATATGGAACTGATTCTTACACGAAAGAATGCATGATGACTAGTTTAATGAATATACCAAATTTAAAAAAAATCGATGATATAAAATTTTTAAAACTGTAATTTTGGTTCGAAATTTTTTGAAATTACCCTACATGTGTACTACATACAATGCATACATACATACATACATACATACATACATACTTAGTTACACGCATAGATATGCATATGTATACATGGTTGGTTGCTTTTATTCAACGTAATTATTAATTATCGCATATCTACGGAGCTATAATAAGTGATCTCATTTATAGCAAAATCGGAAGATTTTAATTTTTATATTCCAGATCGATAAAATTATTATATCGTATATTCACAAATAATTACTTTTTACTCTAAACACTTTATTTGATTTCAATACCTTTGTATTATTTTAATATGATAGAGGTAGCGAAGAACACTGGGATTAAGCTAGCATATATAATAAAACAAAATATTCAGAAAGTACAATTTAAATTGTCATAACATAGAATTTGTTGTGAAATTTACTTAAAATTTTGTATCGTGCAATTTATTTATGTATGTCGCTGAAAATGTTTATTCAATTTTAAATAATATCTTTTATCTTTAAACTCAAGTTCAACGCGCACTACAAGTACAAGTGAAAGTTATTTATTTGTGTATACAGTCATACATATTCCACATACATACACACCTAGTAAAATATATACCAGTGTATTTATGGAGGAACATCTTTGTTGTATTCCCACTATATGACTGCAAACTTAATTTTTTTTTTTCTTACTTTGAATAACTATTGTTACTTTGACATTTGTATTTAATACCTCATAAAAAAGATTTAAAAAAAAAAATGTTATTGAACAAATCACTCTACAAAATGATTTAATAAACCTTTGCATACCATCACTGCAACTCAAAAAATACTTCGTGAAATAAATTAAATAAATATTAAGAAATATTAGTCTACACATAATTATCTATCAAATAATACTCTAAAAAAGGGTTTTATGCGCATTAAATATGCAATAAAAAACGAAAAATATGCTCTCAAAACGCGAAAATATACACTTAAAAATAAAAAATGTTTGTAACTTTTTAACAAAAATTATGTTTTTCATTAAAACAAAGTGTTTTATTTATATTTTAATGTTATGAAATAAGGCACAACTGAAAATTATCATCTGTCGAAATTTGATTTCCCATTAGGCAAATTTTTATCAAAACAAACGTCAAAATCAGAGCGAATATATACAAGGTAACCTTAGTTAAACAGCTGATTATTATTTTATTTATATTTTATTATTTGTTACAGTTGTCAAACTGCATATATAAAAAACAATAATGAATACGCCATATTGTTATTTTTGTGCAACTATTGCCAACTTCCACAAATTCGTGTTAAGTGTGACGTTTGTCTTGATAAAAAATTGTCTAATGTAGACATTATGTTACCCATCTAAGTCTAGACATTATTATTAGTTCAGAAATTATCAAGTATCCGATAACGTTTCATTTTTATTTTTCAATCAATATAAATATTTTTATTAATAATTTTTACTTAGTTCAAAAGAGTATTTAAATGATTTTTATTTTTAAATATAAATTATCCATCATGATGAAAAAATATTTATAGCTTTTAAAATAAAAATCAGTATGAAAACGTTTTTAAAAGATGGTTTTTTATTCATACTTTTGTTTTTATTTCAAAAAAATTATCTACATTTTGATTTATTTTAATTTTTTATGAAGAATATATGTATGTATTTTAAATATTTTTGTTATTCAATGAAATTGTTGTCGTTTAAATTTTTTTTCATTCGACGAAAATGGTACAAAATAATTTTTAACTTTTGTGATAAATATCACAAATGATTGTTTTAATTTAATGAGGAAAATAGAAAATCATGATGGATTTTTATTGTTTTTTAAACACAAAAGTTTGTTTTTCAATTCAAATAAATATGAAAAGTTCGTTTTTATAGTGTTAAAATCTGGTCCTTGGAAGTTATTAAAATTATAAAAATAATAATATAATAATAATAAAAATATATATCGACAATTCTATGAAAGAATGTCCGAAAAAGAAATATTCGTATTGAGGCTGATGTAATCACAATTCAAATGCCGTTTAAATCAATGAACTCCACAAAACTTTCCCGGAAACATTGTTGTTTAAATTTGCATACTTTTGAGATTTTTTTAGTTTTTAGAAAGTGAAAAAGCAAAATAAAATCGCAAGTTTAGTTATCTTTAGTTATTATTTGCGTGCAAAATTTTATGAAAATCGAAAGACGCTCGGTAAATTTTTGGGCGTTCTTTCATGAAATTGTCGATATATTGTTTAACAACATTAACTGACGCTATTCGGGTAAGTTTAAGATCTAAAACATCCTCTATATTACATTTTAAAAATAGCTTTAACGAAGATCAATTAGAAATGGCTCAAAAATAATCCTTAACATTTTTTTTATAATAATATAAAATCAAATTTGAAAATCACCCCATGATGCATAAAAAACGTATCCTCAAAATATCAAAATATGTTCTAAAGAGGTTAAATATGATCTAAAAACAACAAAATTATGCTATAAATATGCCTTAAAAATCGGTAAATGGAAAAATATGCAGTTAAGAGTAAAATATGCAAAAATATGAACTTACAAATCGATGTCAAAATGCTTTATTTGTTCTGAAACGGATATATATTTTATCGAAATATATGAATTTTCATTGAAATCGAAACAGCCATTCCGAAATTCCAAACGCAAATTGTGCGTTCTTCAAAATTTCGTAATTTTAAACCAACACAGGACGTAGGGTGCAACTCTCCATAAAATAATTTTTTTTTTTATTATCGATTCTTGAAGCCCTATCTTTTGAAATATATGAAAAAATTATTCTTTTATCAAATAAATTTTGAGAAAAAAGTAAAAAAAACATTTTTCGCACTCATTCCACAGTAATGAGTCATGGCTTTGAAGGCAAAAAATCAAAATTTCCAAACTCAAGCGCAAATATCTTTTTAACCATAAGTAGAAATTACGATTTTTTAAAACTTTTTCATACTCGATATGGTCAACTTAGACACCCTTATTATAGGATGATTTTTTTGAAATCTTAGGCAATTGCATATTTGTGGCTTCCCTGGTTATTACGAATTAATGTATTTTAGACCACTTGTTCAAGAAGTGTATAAATAAATTTTTAATTTTTAGGGAAATGTTTGAATAAATTTTTAATTAAATTTGAACCATAATTACTGAAAAAAAGTTTCTGTTTCTGCATGATAATTCAAACCCCTTTCCATGCTTGATTAAAAAGTGTCGATTTTTTAAGGCTGTTTCAATCTCCAATTTAAAATTTTGTTAAACAAATTTCACAAAAGTTCGAATAAAACTATACAAATTTATATACAACACCATAAAAAATAACATTAAAAAAGAATTAGGTCAAAACCTTGTATGTCTAAGCGATTTGAATTTAGCAGATTTCGGTAAAAAAGATTTTTTTTGCAGTTTTTTAGACTAAACAGAATTTTCACAGAGTAAAATATACTTTGCCTTAGAAAATACATGCTGAAATTTTTAATAAAGTATTTAAAGGTCCAATTTTCCCCATATAAACACACCTACAAACTTCAGGTCCGATGAGGCAAATATGGAGTTGCATGTTTTTCGTGTACGTTGAATAAAACCAACCATAAAATATTTTGCATAAGCGTTTAAAGCTTAATTGTAGCATATTTTGTTATTTTTAGCGTACATTTTAGAGTACACTTATGGCATATTTCGATATTTTGAAGATATTATTTTTAAAATTTAATATGCATATTTTGCACTTGTTATTAATTTCTAGTTTTGCACTACATATAAAAACATTATCAGTACTTTTTTCTAAGAATTAAACCTGCAGCTAACGCAAGGTGTTTTTACGCTAAGTCTAGACAAGCAATTTTTTATCAAGACAAATGTCAAATTTTTGTCGTAGTGTCTATATTAAACAAATTTTTATCAAGACAATAGTCAAAATCAGTGCAAATTTATACAAGGTAACCTTAGTTAAACCGCTGATTATTATTTTTGGTTGTTACAGCTGTTAAACTTTATATATAAAAAATATTAATGAATTAGTGCTGTGCAAGTATTGAGTATTAAGTATCGAATACCGAGTATTTGTCTCTTTTTATGGATACTAAAGTACCTAAAGTAGTTACTCAATACTTTCAGCGTTTAATTTTTTAATGATATCGTATTAAAAATATAACGGATAAAATACAACTCTGTATAAATAAATATACAATTTAATTTTTAAATATATGAAAATAATTTTATTGTTTTTTCGTATATTAGATAAATTTTTATGTTATGTTACGTCAAATTTTTGCCTGAATTGCAGATAATTTTTTATCTCTATCAATTATATCATAATAAACAATGTAAAAAGTAACAACAAAAATCAAAATGGCGTCTTTTCTCAAGCAACGTCAAGACAAATTCTTCAGAGCTCGAACTCTGACAACTTTGTCTTGACGCTGCAATAATACGGACAAATTCAGTCCGTTACGTGATTTATCCTGATAAAATTTTTACGTTAGCGACGGTAACTAACCCCTGGTCTCCAACTAAGATTAACGCTGATATGATATGTGAGATAACGCAGTAACCATTTTGTTTATATTATGTTAAATATTAAGTAAGGGGTACGCGTATTCTAATAAATCCTATAAGATATTATTATTTTCAATCAGTGCCAGAGTAAAGTTATTCTTTTTAAGAAATTCGCACTTTTTTAGCACAATTTTTATAAAAATATTTTTTTATATAAAACAATCATTAAAAGAAAAAAATTACAAATAACATACACATACAAACTTTCATGTGTAATTTTTTTTTTTTTTTTACCGTTCATCTTATAAAAAGATTGTGTAGAGAAATCTCATCATCGTCTTATGTTATTTGTTATAATACTAATATTTGAATTTACACGTGAGATTATTCTCTCAGAGAGCGTATTTGGCACTCTTTGACAGAAAAATCTTACATATTCTGTTACGTGCAGATGGTCTGTAATGCGTACTTTACGTCGAGTATATGCAGATATAAACAAAAAAGTTGCAGTAGCTTGCCTCAATATTATTTGATTGCCAGGAACAACAAAATTTATTTTTCTTTTCCAGAGAAAAGAAAAAGTCCGAGAAATTAGAGAAACTCTAGTATCAATACATAGTATTGGTGGTATATATAAATATATACATTTCCTAGGTGTATAGTATTTTATTTTTTATGTATGAAGTTTGACAGTGGTATATCATAGTTCATATATAAAAAAAATATTCAGCTGACGGTTGAGTATACCTATACAGTGTGTCTCGATATATTTCCTTAAAGATAGGAGATTCGAAATATATTAGAGGTATCGCCAAAAAATCGTGCTTTGTTCGTAATTTTACTTTTTCACATCGGACAAAAAAGTTTTTTTTTTTTTTTTAAATTTTAAAACAACAATGAACAAAATCTTGTGTTTTTTTAGTCTTATAACTATATTATTTTTGTACTCAGGCGTTTATGTCGAATTTTAAAAATTAATCGCCGAAAAGCGAAAAAATTTTAAAAAGAGAAAAAAATCACCAAAAACCTAAAAAAGCGAAAACACCCAAAAACTCAGTTATGTAGTTGTTTATCTGTAGTGAGCTGCCAAAATATTGCTGTTCTCATATACAGTTTAAAAATCGAAATTTTGTTGAAATCGACTGCCTATATTTTCATTTAAGTCTTCTAAAAATGAAACTTTTATAGGGGAACCGTTAAACATAGGTTTTTATTTCTGGATACTGAATGTAAAATTTTTTAAATATTTATTTAAAAAAAGGTTTAAATTTTGGGTATTTTCCATATTTGATGAGAGAGAGAGGGGAAGTGTGGGTTGTGTGAGAGAGAATAGTTAGTTGATGTGAGAGAGTGTTGTCAGATGGATTTGTGTGTGTTAAAGTTTTAAGTTTGGATTTTGTGGGTAATGGAAGAAAACCAGTTTTAGTGTAGATAGAAAATAGTTGCCTGTTGTATTTTTGAAGATCAAGATAGTTGAAATGTCTGTTTTCCATAGTTTGTGACTGGTGGTTGGTTTTATGTTGGTTAAGATAGAGAGAGATTTAATTTTTTGTTGATGTATTGAAGTTAATTTTTATATGACTGTACTATCTATAGATTTTTTTCTTTTCTGGATAGGATTTTCCAACTTTTGTATTTTCTGATAGCTGATATCAGACCTGACAGCTAATACCAGACTTGATTCCAGCCCTAATAGGTGATACCAGACCTGATAGGTGATATCAGACCTGAAAGCTGATACCAGATAAAATAATAGGAGTTTTCATTCAATCATATAAATGCCTCGTAAAGCTCATAAACATAATAAATATAAAAACTTGTAAAAAATTGTTCAAACTTTGTTTAACAAATTATTTAAACAATTTGTAAATGTTTACGCTTCAATTTTAATTTGTAAACGACTTTCTAAACTTTTTCAAAGGAAAATAAATAAAAAAAAGTAATTTTAAATTTTGAAAAAATTTTTCAATTGACAATAAAGAAATACAACATACAACACGTGAGTAAATCGCATAAATTTACAAATTGTGTACATTTATCTGTTTAAATGAAAACTCTTAATATTTTAAATTAAATTTATAGTTATTCAAATAAACATTTTTATTTGAAAGATTTCACTTTTTAATTTACATTCACATATGTAGCTAAGAAATTTATAAGTTGAAAATTAGTCCTTCTGAGTATATTTTGTATGTCTGATTACATTTTGCAATAAGAATGTTGAATTTGTTGGATTTTTTTCTCAATATTCATATCTATCCATATGAAAGAAAGCACTCAAGGCCATATTTCGGAAAGATTTTTGATGGAAGCTATATAAAATAATGAACCGGTTTGAATCGAATTCACCGCAATAAAATAATAAATCAATATAAGCATATATAAAAAAATGTAGTTAAGTAGTTATAATAAAAACTACAAAACTGCCAGGCGGACGATGGCTGGCGTAAAAATAAAAAAAAAATCTTAAAATTGCAAAATTTACTTTACATACATACATACATACATACATACATACATACATGCATAAATATTTCAATGAAAAATAAATTGTTTAAATTGATACGTTTTCATAATTTAAACACTAAGTGACATTTCTACATTTGCGTTTATTTCCTTGGACATAAATGTGAAATCTTTAACAGAACTAAATTAGTTAACAATTATCCCCTTTCATAACACAATTACATTTGTTGATAAACGCTAAAAATGAAAAATCTTGTATTGTCTGATTAGATGACTCAAAACAAAGTTAGCTAACAGCTGTCCGTCCCATATTGATGATGATGTTTCGTTATTTTTGTAAACAAGAAAAGGTGACTCAAAAGAAAGTGAAATTTTTGTCTCTCTTTGGACATACCAAAATGAATGTACATTTTATTATATGTATATATGAAAGTAAGTATACATGTATATATATATATATATATATATATATATATATATATATATATATATATATATATATATATATATGTACATATTTGTTCATTGTAAGTATTTAAAAAAATAAATTTTTAATAGCGGCATGTAATTTTTTACATAGCCCTAAGTATGTATGTATTAACAAAAATAAATACACAACAAAAACATATACATACATAAATACATACATACATGAATACGTACATACACACATATGTGTACATATTACCATTCATACATTCGTATGTTAAAAACAAGTTTATTAAACTACATTTCCCTGAAAACATTTTCTTTTGAGAAAGACACTGAGAAGAATCTTCCAGAAGTTGAAATTCATCGACAAAACTATTGTCAATTCTTGGTGACCAAAAATGGATAAAAAGTAGCTAATAAATTGAATAAAAAGCAAATAACTTGTTAAATATAAATAGTACTTTTTATAATCATATAAAATTTACATTACGTATTTATCAATTTACCTTTAAGTTATCGTAAAACAAATGTTAAAACAATTTAAAAATATAAAGCTTGTATAAGTTGTGGGGTCCATTATAACTGTTACATTATTTACCAAACATTTTGAGGCCAAACTAGCAAAGAAAATGTTTTATAAAAAAATTCTTAAATACTTGAATTATTCTTGATAAAAATACTTTTCACTTATGTAGGTATTTAAAGAAAATATATGATTTTATAAAACTAATATTGTTCTTGTATTACTAACGATAAGATTAAATAAATTTTCAATAAGTAATGTACTTTCTTTGAAAGATTTTAAGATATTTTGTACAGAAAATAGTGAAAATTCTTAAAAATTATTTATATTAATTAAAAATTTCTACATTTAGTAAAAAATTGCTAAATTGGCAAGACTACTTAAAAATCATCCATAGATATTATGACATACAAAAAAATGTCATAGTGTCCATGGACATAATGACACTTTTGAAAGTATCATAATATAAAAGAGAAAATAACATAAAGACCATTGGATGCAATTAGTCATTATTCAGAAAACCTTTAATTCAGCGAAGTCGGTTCTTGGAATACACCAGCGTTAAAAGCCTAACCACGCCAAAGTTAAACCCATTTTCATCCTGAATATTTACATTTTGTCTAAAAATTTTTATCATTTTCATACGTGAGTGTGTCCTAACATCCATGGACACTATGACATTGGACATGACATGCTCCCAAAATATACACTGAATTTTACTTTTTGAGGTAATTTTTGAGAAATTATGGCTCCGTTTCATTTTCTTTTATATTGAATACCTGCTTCAGCTTTTGAGATATTCTTAGGTGAATGTTGAAAGAATTTCTATATGAAACAATTCTTTTACTCGAATTACTTGATTAATCGACATAATTTGCTCGAATAAATTTTCTCTTGAAATTGTAAACAAGTCAGCCATAAAACAATTCTTATAAAAAATTAAAGAATATTTAATTCTTAGCCAGACAAGCCGAATATGTGTACATTAGAGTGGTTTCATGACAAGATGGGTCAATGTTACCACCTCAAGTGAAAGATAACCATGTCTCTATGTTTATTTCTTATAATTCCTAAGAAAACCGAAATTTCTATAAGTTTAGATTTTAATATGCACATCAATTTTATATACTATCTTCCATTTAAAATTAAGAAGAGAGTTGCTTTATCTCTTTGCCTTCCGATATATTTATATGGTATTGAATTTTACTCCGCCACATCTCAGAATAATCTAACTAAGCTGAAACTGTGTTTTCATAGAATGGTGAGATTCATTTTGGTCTGATAATAAGAACGTAACTTGATTGTGACTTAGATGACTTTATATCCTTGAGATTAATGATGTTTTAAAGAATAATTAAAAGAGATTGTCCAACATATAGTTAACGTATTTTATTTGGGAGCTCTTCTAGGACGAATTTATTCTTAATTGCTTCGCATTCATCCCTTATAAAAAGAGGATCATTTGTAGCACAAGTGGCTCGACTTTGGAATACTTTCATATCTTACCAAGAAATATTTAAATAAGAGTCAAAGAGTAATTTAAAAGTAATACAAAATTTTTGGGATATATTACTATATCAGAAAGTTGATTGTGTATTTTCACTCTATGAAAAAAGAACAAATCATGCCATTTTGCAATTTCTTAAATTTTCGTATTTTTTAATGTTCTTTTCGAATTTAATTTTGTTTTGGTAATATGATGCTTTATTTCTAAAATATGTGATGTATAAGTGTTTCCTTACTTTTTTGTATAACAAATCGTCCTGGAAATGCTCAAACAAAGAGAGCCTTATATACGTTTTTAATATTTTTAATTTTTATACATCAAGCATAAAAAATATGTAGTACAAAAAATTTTTTGCACAAATATTTGCTAGATATTACCTTGGATATTAATGTGTTAATATTAATAAAATCTGTTGCCAAGAATTTAATCAGACATGTTGAATAATTTTAATTCTAAAGTTACATATAGTAATAATTTCTTTGATTTACAAGATGTTGAATCTGCAGTTTAATGTATAACTTTTTTATACATATGTAGTTATTAGGATTTGGGGTCCGGAAATTCCCGGGCGGAAAAAAAATTGCAGGGAATTCCCGACGAAAATTTGTCAGGAAACCCCAGGAATTTTTTAAATTTTCTCAGAAAAACGGGAATTTTAATATTAATTTCATTTACAGTTTTGAAAATCCCATAGGAAAAATATTACTGCTTTTAACGCCTCAATGAAAAATTTACATTATTGTATATTAGTGTGGTCCAACATCGTATGAAGAGAACCGAAGTGTATCGCACATTTAAACGTACCACAAATTATGAAAGAGAACATCTCTGCTAATCTTCAACTTCCTATAATGATGCATAAATAAATAAATATATATATATATATATATATATATATATATATAATATATATATTTGTAACATGATGCTTTATGTGTTAAATATAAGATGTCTAAATGTTTCCTTACTTATTTTTGTAACGAAAAATCATCCTGGAAAATTTTATAATACTGCCCCCAATTAAATGCATTCCCCACAAAGAGAGTCTAATAATTTTTTTAAGAATTTTAATTTTTATACATCAGGTATAAACAATAGAAAACAAAGATTTTGTACAAGTATATCCTCTGGATATTACCTTGGTCATTAAGATGTTAATATGAATAAAATCTGTTGGCAAGAATTTAATCCGACATGTTGAATAATTTTAATTATAAAGTTATGTATAGTACCAAATGTATCCATTTCGTTTAAGAACGTTCCTTATAGTTTGAGGGCTAACTGTTATTTCATCGCTAGTTTTCAAGTTTTCTGAAAATATACATGGGCTTATATTTGGATTACATTCTACAGTTCGTAAAATTCTTCTTTCTAGATGGTGGTTTATTTTTCATGGTCGGCCAGTTCTTGGTTTGTTTGCGATTGTACCGGTTTTTGTGAATTGTTGAATAACGTATTGAATAGAAAACGTGGTCTTTTCACAATATCACTGATTTCGCTTATACTTTTTTCTTCATTTTTCAGATTAATAATAACTTTCTTTGTATTTATTGAAATTTGCTTATTTTTGCACTCCATTTTTAGGGAAATATACTTGATTAATTAAAAATAAAGTTATTGTACGGAGACTTAATTGCTACCAATTTATGAACAAAAATACAATTATGAATATTAGAATGACATGAAATGAAAAAAAAAAAAAAATATAAAAATAAAATTATATTCAAATAAAAAATTTTTTAATTTAAAATTTTTTAAAGAAAAACGTGTAAATTTCTTAATGCAATTCACAAATAAATATAAAGTGATACCAAATCGGGTTAATATCGTTTTTTTTTTTTGCTAACAGTCAACAAAACACTATTGAACATTGAGTTTAAAATAATTTTTAAATATTTTTGATCTTCATCTACAAAAAGCAAAAAAAAATAAAAATATGTACAGTCAAACACGGTTTCAACGAACTCGAAGGGTCCGATAAATTTAGTTCGTTATTAATGTGGTTCGTTATATCTGTCAAACACCAAAAATATTTTATAATTATACTAATATTTGTAGTTAAAGCGTATTTTTTTCTTTTAAAACTGATCTGTCTGTATTTATGATTTTTAAATAAGTATTAATGATTTTGGTGAATTAATGATTTCCATAAACTAATGATGATGAATATTTTTTGCATTCATCAGTCATTCGAGAAATGGCAAATGCAATGTTTTCATTTATTACCGAGGTATTGAAATTGGCATGTTTTGTGATCTTTTTTTTTTTTGTGAAGTAGTGATTTTCTAATATTTAATTTTTAGTCCTTTTATAATTTTTATTTTGTTTTTAGCTATTTTCAATAAATGTGTATGCGCTATTTTAAAAAGGTTAAAGTTATAAATATGAAATTCCTCTTTTATTTGTCCGATGATTTAAATTGAAATTAATGAACATTTTTCTTTTTGTCCAATAATTTAAATTGAATGAATAAAAGTTATTCCTGTTAGTTTTTACATTTTTAAAACATTTTGAAATGTACATGTTATTTATCTAAAATTAAGATTCGTTAATATTAATATATGTTCATTATAAACGTAGTTTTTTGTATAAAATATTCTTCTTGGGACCATAAAAATATGTTGATTATAAAAAAAGTTCATTTCAACCGTGTTCGTAATAAACGTAGTTATTTGTATAGAAAATTTCAGCAAATTCAATGGGACCAAAGAAAAGTGTTTGCTATAGTCATAGTTCGTTATAACCGTGTTAGACTGTATTCATTGTTTATTTGTTTAGTTTTTGAGTTACCCCATCAACAGTAATGTACCATTGAAGAGAGATTATTTGGCCGAGGAATAATCCATAACGCCTTCACTAATTACGGCAATAAACGCCTAAGGTGCTTCCTCCAAAAAACTGCCTTCGACCCACAACTTCGAGCAGCAAGCCGAATTCGCAATTAAAATTGAGTTTTGTTTGGTACTCCGCCACGCTAATATATAGAACTTTCCAGATTTCAAAGTGAAAACATATGGTTAACGCAAAGCCTCGGAAAACCGTAACGCAGTACAGCACGCGTATAGTATTAGCCAATGCGAGAGTGAGACGCAAAACTCTCGAAGTCAAAAAAACAAATTACAGCCTGATCGCCCTTAAGCGATAATGACGATGACGTGGTAGATGTTTATCTGCCCAGTGCTGCTTTGCGACTGAAATATGTATTTATATTAGTGGATATACCAGTGGTTACGTTTTCAGCCCATTTGACATGAAATTTTTTAGCCTTAATTTTATTTTTCTAGAAAAAAGTTTTCAATTATTTCATTAATTTTAATAAATTTTCAACCTTCAATGCGTATACATACAGTGGTGGTCACGATTTTAGCCCATCTATCATGTATTTTTTTTTTTTTTTTTAGATTATTTTCTTTCTTTCTTAGAAAAAGGTTTTCAAGTATTTTATTAATTATATATATATTGACCATAATGTACTAAATACACTGCATCCAAGACTAGAAATATTATTAAACTTACAATTTACGCAAAAACATTATTTAAAAAAAAATTATACTTATAGAATTCAAGGGATGGAAAATTAGTTACTTTTGAAAAAAATCATTTTTAATATAAAGTACAATTTATTGATGCATCTTAATTAAATTACGATCATTTTTGTGAGAACATTTTATGTAAGAATTGATAAAAATGCTTTAAAATTCGAATATTCTAGTATTAGTATTACAAAAATCGGCAAAAACTTCGACAATCATTTAGTTATGGTCAATAAACCTTTAAAGTATCATAAATAATACAAAAAGTTCAAACCCGTACACAAGAACAAAATATTTGGTTAAACTAGGAATCTCGAAAATAAAGTAATCACAAAATAAATTTGCAAAGAAATTTCTAGCCAAAAAATTACTGGGAATTAAAAAACCTGAACTAAAACTAGTTGTCAAATATTATACTATGGAGATTGAAAAACTTTACAAATAATGTAAGTTATTGATATAACTTATTGAAGCTGGGTAAAAATACACCGAATTGAATCTAAAAGGTAGTTTGGATGAAATCCATAAAATGATAATCAATATGTTAGATAGACGAACGATTTAAATAAAGTTCCTTTAAATTTTGCAATGTTAATTGAATAATTTACATTCTTGTTTTAACTAGAATACTAACAAAACTTTTAAATATTTTTCGTATAAAAACAAGTGCGATTTTTTTTAACAAGATAGTATCTAAATAATATCTATTTTATATGTTTCAGTAAAATTTCGTAACATTTTTATTCGATTTTTTTGCGAATTTTATTAGTTGTCGAATATTCGAATTTTAAGGCGTTTTCACAAAAATGGCCGTAATTTAATTAAGATACATTAATAAGTTGTAATTTATATTAAAAATGTATTTTAATTTAAAGGTAACTTTAATTTTCTGTAATATATTTGAAAGTGGCCTAACTTTCTGTCCCTTGAATTTTTTTAGTATAACTTTTTTAAATAATATTTTTGCGTAAATTGTAAGTTTAATATTCCGAATCTTGGATGCACTGTATGTATCTGTATTAAAGGATGAAAATCCTACTAATATAATGGTGATGAATTTTAATGCATCCCATTGTTTTATTGCAAATTTCCCGGAATTCCCGGGAAATTTGCATTTTTTCTATCCGACTTTTTCATCCGGGAATCCTGGGAATTTTAAAAGTATTAAAATTTATGAAAACTACACAAATTTTAAAAAAACTAATTATTTTAATAATTAAAAAATTGCGCTTAAAAAACCAGATGGAAACTGAATCATAACAACAATTTCATAATTGTGTGTTACGGCATGGAATGACTCCACGTGACTTCTTTTCCGTAATAACTTTGACAGCACTGTCTAATGACAGACTTATTTTAAATTAATTTACTAAACACTTTAAAGATATACATATATGCCAGCACTAGAGACCATCAAGTGAAAAAGTATAACTGGTTGAAATGATCTTTTCATAAATTTGTCAGTCGTATTAACAACATGCTGAATTTGTCTTGCAGAAATTTGAAATTTTGTGAAAAAGTTAAAAAAAAAAAAATATGTGAGGAATAACTAAATCATAAAGTGTATATTTATATGAGATGATTTCTAACTACGAATGTATTGAAAATATATTTTGTCTGCTATCTAGAAGAAGATCTGATCAGATCTATAATGCTAACAAAGTTTATTTAATACTTAATAGATTGAAGCCAAATACTCCTTAATACCGTTTTAACTCACTTTTGAATTACTCCAGAGGCTTTCGATAAAAATGCTTGTCAGCTTATATTTTTTGAATTATTATGTATACAATGGCTTTCAAAAAGACAAAACTCTTGAATTTTTATTGATTTTATAAACCAAATCAATTTATAATAGCTTAAAGTTTTTATTCTAAATGCTGAAATAACTAAAGAAATGTGTTAAAATAATATACATTTTTTTTATTTAGCCAAGAAAATTTAATTTTATTTATGACATATATATGTGTTTCCTCTATAATTAATAAATAAAAAAAAAATTATCTGTAATTCAGACAAAAATTTTACGGTTTTGTGGATAAAAATTTGTCTAATATAGATTCACAATGATCATGTAAATAAGTAAGTTAAATAAGCGAAATTCACCAAAAAAATTCAAAACTGGTCTCTTGATTAATAATGGTACATGGTATTAAAATAAATCGTACCACAAATGTTTATACTTCTATTGTCAAAAATACTGACTTTATCTAAGAAATTCAAAAGGGCCAAACAACAAATTATATTTATTTTTAGTAAGTAAAAAGCTGTAGGCAAATATTAATTCTCTGCAAAATTTGAGTGTTGATTGGCTCTTTTGCATTTTACTTGACGATATTGCAAAAAACAATAAATAAAATATGTAGCTACATTGCGTTTTTCTTTACAACAACACTAATACTTGTATTATATTTGAGATATAAATACAAAACAAAATAAGAAAACAAATACATATAACATAACGGTGAATTAACAAGATAAGTTACGGTGGACAAAATTAACAAAATTTACATAAAATTACAGGAGAAGTGACTCAAAAATATGAATAAATTTAAATAGAATAAAAATGCAAAATTAAGAAAAAAATATAAAATAATGATTTTAACAATAAAATAAGCAAGTGTTATACGGTGACCTATCTAACAGTTTCATATGATAAAAGTTTTTGAGAGAGCTTTATTTTCTAATCCTTTCCATTACATTGGTGTGCAGAATTAACAAAATAAAATAGATAGTGTAAATTGTTTTTCTTTTTTATATAAAAGGTGTAGTAATAGTTTATTACATACTGCATATTATACGATTTTATTAATAAATATTGCCAATATTATCCGTGTGGAGTCTTTTGCTGGATTTACTCCTATCGAACGTGTCCCCAGGTGGCGGGACATGGTGCTTAAAGGCCCTTATCTCTGGTCCTAGAGTTCCTTAGAGTCTCTCGCGGATCAAATAAATGCAGTGCACTTTAAGGTCAACGTGGTTGGCAGCAGCACCGAGGACCTGAATGTTTAGTTAGTGCTTAAATAAACTGACAGCTAACAGCTCCCCTCCAACGCCTATGGCACGGGTTGGTTGGAGCACGCCGTCACTGCGCGAGATGGTCCTTCTTTTACAGGCATTCAAATTTAAATTCAATTCGGACAGATGACGAACGGTCACAAGGTGACAAGACAGACATGGACGACGATTTAGTGTTGATGGGGGTCCAACGGGATATTCTAGAACAGGAAAGTCAGTTGTTGGGCCTACTATCAGAGACGGATGAGTTTCTGGGCATCTCGAGGACCAGTGCCACACAGAAGCTCGGGGATCTTTCCCTTGGATCTGAAGATGATCACGAGATCACTGTGATCTCAACTCGCGCTCAGAGTAAAGAGAGGAACTGGAGCGTTGAGGCGGGGTCTGAGCAAGGGGATCTTTCAACGGTCTCAGGAGGTTATGAGGGTCGCGACAACTTTATTCGGCAGGACGCTGTAATGCGAGAAACGCCAAACGATGTCACAAGTCGAACTAAGGAGGAGATGGCTCAAAATAGCGCAAAAGCTTCCCTTATCTATCTGCATAAGATAGCTAAGAGAGGCTCTACGCCACTTGTAGACAAGGATAAGTACCTTGTCAGAAAGCACAGAAGGAACTTTAAAAGGAACGGATTTACTGGCCAGTCTGTGACTCTCTGGGAATGTCTTATTAAGAAGGATTGGGTGAGAATGTGTACAGCACTCCAGAGGTGTCTCATAAGAGCACAGGAGAAAAATCAGCATCCTCAACAATCCATGCCGGAGCTGAGGATAAGGGTAGTGGCTGACCAGCCAAACCTGTAACAATTCTGGACCAGTAAGGACTGGCAAGCCAAAAACTACCGATGGTGTGGCTGTTCATGCACCTGTCAGCGAAACTGGCAAATCGCAAAAGATTGTCAGGAATGCTAGGCCTCGACATGATCAGCCATCAACAAGCCAGAAGGCAGTAGGTCAAAGGTCGACCAGCTCAACCAGTGGAAGCCATAAAGACACCACTGGTAGGGTAGCTAACATTCTCTTCGAGCGCTGATAGTCAAATCCCACAGGGCTCTTTTAAGGGTCCCCAAAAATTTGGTCGGTAAAAGGGCCAGATCTGGGGATGACAAGCAAACCTCAATGGCTAATAAGACTGCTCGCTTACCTTCCACAAGGAGGTTATTAAAAGAGCTGGGTCAGGAAGTGAACAGCCCTCAATATCGAAAAGGCTGCAGAACTGTGTTCAAGCTGTTGTCATTGACAAAGTTGATCCAGATGGGAGGATCAGCGTTGAGCAATGGTGACAGATTGAACAAAAGCTCATTGAAGAGATCGCTCTTGTAAAAGGAAGGCCGGATGAGGTATCCATCAAAGGCGCGGACTGGATGAAGGGAGTTAAAACTATCAACTGCGGTAATGAGAAATATTTTGAATTTCTTAAAAACGCAGTTGCTAAGTGCAATTCTCTCCATCCGGGGGCGAAACTTGAGGTGATACTGGCGTCTGAGTTGCCCTGCGTCCAATAGTGAGACATGGTTTCCTCCACCCATTCCAGAGGTTGAAACCATTGGTTTCCAGTATTGGAAACTCAAAATGAAGGACTTTTTACAGGTCAATGGAAGATTGTTTAACTCCATGACCTGTAAGGAGAACCAAGTCAGAGACTTCAGATTCGCTGTGGATCAGGAGTCTCTTAAGAACCTGGAGTCACTGGGGGTAGTTGTCATTTTGGTTTTGGGGTTATTAGATTTAGATATGCTAGATCGAGTAAGCCCAAAGAGGCTGTCAGAGGTGCAAATTAATTTGCATCACTGCAAAGCAGCTTTAACAAAGCTCCTCATTGACTCCAAAGTGAACGTATCCGTTATCCAGAAACCTTGGATTAACAACGCCAGGGTATGTGGTTTATGGGCCACGGGATATAACTTGCTCATACCATCCACATTGGAGAAAGTACGAACATGTATATTAGCTTGGAATGATCTGAATATTAATCTTCTTTATTCTTTTAGCAACGGGGACCTTACAGCTGTCCAATGGGAAGCCACTGGAGGTCGTAGGCTTATACTGGCATCCGTGTACATGCCATACGAGGCGGCTGATCCACCGGGCATCGTTCTGCAGCAATTGGCGGAGGACTGCAGGAGGAGAGGAGTGTACATGGTTCTTGGATGTAAAGAGAATGCTCGCCACTACCAATAGGGAAGCAGTGTCATTTACAAGGGGGGTGAGTTAGTATTTGAATGTATAACTAGTTATAATCTTTATATTTGACACTAGCGATCCGAGGGGGTGAATTTATCAAGGGCTGGAGGGTAGCTATGGATTGTTCCTTTTCGGATCATAGCATGATATCCTTCAGTCTTGACTTTGTGAAACCGAGGGAAGGCCTTATAGGAACTCCAGAAGGACAGACTGAAAGTCCTTCGGTTAGTTAGTTGATAGGGATACTGAGGGCTGGAGAAATTCAACTGACGTACTTAGGAATAGCTTTGAGCTCAGCTGCCCGGTGATCTATCCTGGCAAAAGGGGGCAGCCGAAATGGTGGACCAGTGAACTTAGGATTCAACGGTCTGCAGTTAGAAGGCTGTTCAATAGAGACAAGCTAACGAGGAGTTTGCTGTAGAAAAGGCTTCATTAGGTATAAGAAGGACATAAGACGGAAGAAACTGACATCATGGATGAATTTCTGTGAATCCGTGGACTCGGTTAACGAGTTATCATTATTTAGACACAACTCGTGGACGGAGTCTAGCTCGGAGTCTTTCAGCTTACTGATGGAGACTCACTTCGCAGGCTGTAAGGATATAGGTATCTGATGGAAGGACAGGTAGTGTCAGTAATAACCTACAGCCCGGACCACAGGAGGGTGATATCGATGCGATAGAGGAGATGATCACTGGAGACAAGGTAAGATGGGCGGTAAACTCATTTGGGCCATATAATTCATCGGGCCCAGATGGCATTTTTCCGGCCATGCTACACAATGTCAAAAACTAGATCATCTCACTATTCGTGAAGATATTTAGGGAGTGTCTTAAAGTGAGATATATTCCCAGGGGTGGAGAGAGGTAAGGGTCATTTTCATAAGACGGGTAAGACGACTCACTCGAAACCCAAGGACTACAGACCGATCAGCCTATCGTCTCTTCTATTCAAGACAATAGAAAGACTGATCGATTTGTATCTGAGGAGGAGGATGGGAACTCAGGGCATCAGCGATGCTCAACACGCCTATCTTAAGGGTAGGTCTGTTGTGAGTACTCTGCATGATATGGTGAGTTTTATTTATTTATTGCACAAGGAATATACCTTGGCAGCATTCCTCGTCATAGGGGGGCCTTTAACAACATTATGATAGAGGCGATTAAGGAGTCACTCGCTTCGTTAGATATTGGTGTATTCCTAATCGAGTGGATCACTATGATGCTAAGCAGCAGGGTTATCAACTCGAGTTTGAGACACTTGCATAAAGAAGCAAGGGGGGTTCTTTCTCCGTTATTTTGGCAATGAACGTCATATTAAGACAGTTCGATGGAAAGGAAGATCGTAGCCTACGCCGACGATGTAGTATTGTTGGTCTCAGGTAAATTTCTATATACGATCAGCGACGTCATGCAATCTGGGCTGCGAGAACTTTCCCAATGGGCAAATAGTAATGGATTTGGAGTCAACCCTGAAAATACTGAACTAGTTCTGTTTACCAGGAGATATAAGGTTGAGGCATTTAGTCTACCAGTTCTGAATGAGACGGAACTCAGTTTGTCGAGGGAAGCCAAATATCTGGGCGTTTACTTGGACAGCAAATTGTTTTGGAGGTGAAATACTCAGGAAAGGACCACGAAGGGGCCTAATGCCTACTATGCATGCAAGAACTCTGTAGGGGTCTAAAACCGGTAATTGTATATTGGATATACACATCGGTTGTGAGACCTATATTCACTTATGTATGTTCGGTATGGTGGGAGGCTTTAAGGAAAGGGACATACAGGAACCTTCTTTCCAAAGTTCAGAGATGTGCTTTAATTGACATTACGGGTGCCGCGAGAAGTACACCTCAGGCAGCACTGGACATCATTCTCCACCTTCTTTCAATTGAGGAATTCGTGATAGGTATGGCTGTGTGGGGTTTATTTAGACTGAAGGAATTGGGATTAATAGGGATCTTCACAGCGGGGTATGCTAGCATGCTTAATGAAGTCAAGTTGAATGGTCAAACATTATCCTCGGCCGCCCAAACGGATTATGTAGGTACTATAATTGACTTCGACTCCCGTTATTGAAATCCCTAGTAGGGACCTGTGGATTGGAGCTAAGAAGCTCCACGGAGGGAGTACTATCTTCACGGATGGCTCGAAGATAGATGTAGGCACATTGGCAGGTGTTTATTTCATGGGAACAGATATCAAAGGATCTTTTATATTATCTGATACTTGCAGCGTTTTCCAGGCAGAAATTCTAAGCATTTACAAGGGAAAGGGAGAGGGACACTGAGGTAACTATCTATGTGGATAGTCAGGCAGAACTGATGGCAATAACAAGTTACTGTGTCAGGTCCAGGTTAGTGATTGGAGTGTAGCAAAGGAATTTAGGAGGCTAATGGATGCCTACAGAACAAGACTTTGTTGAAATATCCGATGAGCTAGCGCGTAAGTTCTCGGAGTTAGACAGGTCTTTTCGGGTCATATTTCATTGCCATAAGGGAATGGACCATAGGTAGAACGAATAATGCTTGGGAGAGTAGTCTTAAACTAGCAGATTCGAAGCATCTTCTGGGCATGAGTCGTATGAATCTAAAGATCATTGTTGGCATGATTACCGGTCACCTCGCAATAGGGAATATGACCAGCAAGTGGGACACTGACGCGTCAGATTTTTGCAGGACGCGCGATGATGTGGAGGAGCTAGAGACAGTGGAGCATATACTCTGTCACTGTGTAGGGCTTCAGTAGACTGAGGTGGTTGCTTTTGCTTAAGAGACATCCGTGGAAGTGTATGAAGTGGAGTTACAACACGAAGTTTTTCTAGTATTTATGTTTATTATTTGCCCATTTCAGAGAAATATTTGAACCAAGGTAATCCGCCAGAGCCCTATTCAGCTTTCAACAGATTTTATTCGCAATTTATATTTTTACAATATAAAAAAATAAATATTTCACGATGTTTGTATTTTTGTAATTAGAAACAAATAATTGAAAATTCATTAATAATGTAAATTCGTTTTTTTAAATGTTCTCTCAATTCGATTTTTACTTTTCTTAAATAAACATAAACATTGGTATATTAACTCAACAATTCAATTAAAGTTTTTCTATGACTAGGAGCTGAAATATTTTTTATAATTTTTTTTTTTTAACCCTAACTAATTTTTGTATACCAAAATTCATTTATTTATTTATTTATTTATTTTTTTTTTTGTTTTCAATGTTTCAATTATTTGCTTAATAAGACTTAAAAATGACAACTTCCCCTAAATAATTCTACCTGGTGTAGTTGTATCAAATTATTTGAAAAAATACTTTTTTGTATGAAAAAAGTGCTGGTATTATCTCCACTTTTTATGGTGAAATGAAAAAACTAAAAATCGAATCGATGTATAAATTAGTTTTAGATCTTTCTTATCATGTTTTTATATTTAATTATTATTATTATTATTATTATTATTATTATTATTATTATCATTATTATTATTATTATTATTATTATTATTATTATTATTATTATATTTCACTTCATTATTTACTCAATCTCTACCAACTTTGCTTGTTTTAACCGTTTTAGTGAAAATCTTTAATTCGAATACATATTTCGTAGATGAATTTTAGGTCTCAACATTTGCCATATAAATGCTCAAAGTTTTAATAATAAAATGGATGAATTTTGGTATATCTTCATAAACTCTGGAGTAGATATAATCCAAATAATTGGATTCATGCTAATATTCACGATGGTGTCTATAAGTTCAATGGATATCGCATTTTTCGTTCAGACAAAACTTCACATATATGCCGTTTATGTAAAATTATTAATCTTGTATTAAAATGTAAAAATACCAATGAAGGTGTAAATGCCATGAAACCAGAATACTTATTTCTTGAAATATTAAAGGTTAATAGAAAATTATCACTTGGTACAATCTACAGACCTAATAAAAACGTTGACATAGAACCTTTACTGAATCACCTACCTTCCCTTACTGTTGGCCTCACAGATGTTATCTTAATTAGTGATTTCAACTCAAATATTTTAGTGGATAACGCCTTAATGAAAAACTTGAATTCCATTGGAACCGAACCATTCTTACACATTTTACATTCATATCTAGTGTTCTACTTGACCTGTATTTCATTGGAAATTTGTCAAGAAAGCTGTGGTATGATCAGTTATTTGCTTCACCTTTCTCAAAACATGACCTAATTCTCCTCTCATACGATTTTTAAAACCAAACGCAGAACAAACAACAATTTATAGAGATTTTTAAAATATAGACATATTATTACTAGAAGCAGATATCAGTAATATATGTCAGTAATAAATAAAGTAGGTTTTTCTTTTTACACGCATTTTTTAACAGTTTTTATTACTATATAAATTGTATATACCGTTGGTTACAAATTATACAGTAATAAAAACTGTTTAAAACCGTGAAACTGTGTGCTAAAAGAAAACCGTACTTTTCCAGGTTTTATAATTTTTATGAGAACCCATAACCACAAAGTTCAAAATTCAGAAAATTTTCAAATAATTAATTCAAGTTCAAAATTGTTGGTAGAAAGCTGAATAAAGAATAAGAAAGGTAAAAAGGGTACATATGATCTGGGATATCTTCCTAATCATATGACCAAGAAAACAGTTTTTGGGAACTCTTTACATTAGAAGTTTCCCATGTCATGGTTAATACCTATTTACAAATATGAAGTATACTTCCACAATAAAGCAAACATTTTGTTAACAGATAATATGAATATGAATCCATTCTTTAAAATCTTTAAATGAATATATTTGTTTCAGAAAAAAAGTTATTGTTTTTTTTTTAATAAATATTGTTTTATAAATCCAACAAAAATGTAATATAATATAATTAAAGCTTTAATAAATTTATGTTTCTAAATTTGCACTTTCACTTGTTTTATTTTAAAAATTGCTTAAAGTTGTATTAAATGCAAAATTATTATTGTTTTTGAACGCGCACAGTGTACTTTTTTGGGGTATGAGTGATCAAAAATGAATAATTTTTGAACGGGTTAACATTTTTGTCCATGAATTTTTTATGTTATTTTTTACAAAATTAGCTTTCGCTAACAATACAATAATTATTAATAAGTAATATATATATTACGGCAAAATTCATTTAAATCTAATGAATTTTAAAATGTATGGATCGAGATATTGTAGCGCTATGTCCATAACTTATAGGCATAAAACTTGAACCAATGCGGACAAAGCCAATGGAACATTTATAGAGGTCAAAGATCTAATCTTCATATATCACATATAGTTATTGAATAACTTAAAAATGATTTAATATTATGCGCTACTGTATCTTCCATATGTCTATAAATCTTAATAATATTTTCATAATTTGTTCCTAAAATATAAACAAAAGTGTTTTGATAAATAATATATGGACCTATATGGTAAGTTCTCTTTATTTGTTTCATATATAATAATATATATAAGACTGGATGTAGAAATGCTTTTAATATAAAAATGGTATATGTTATGTTTGTGTTATCAAAACCTGAAATAATAACTCAGAGAAATACAGGATTTTACACTCAAATATAAAAATAAAATATTTTGAATACAGTAGCAGGGATGTCAATTGAAATTTTTAATTTGTACTGAATTGTACTAAACAGCTGTTAAAATTATACTTTTCTGACCTCAATTTTACCAAAATAGAAAATTTTTATAAAAACTCTCACTTGAAGCTCAGAAATGTATTATAACTCCCGCCACAAACTTAAAAGGCCCCGACGCAAGAATTTTATTTTAAAATACAAAGCTGAGACTGGATATCAATAATAATAGTAGTGCTTCATCTTAACTAATTTCAAATAATATTTTGAATATGAAAAACTGTAATTAAGGAGAAGTTTAAACTGTGCCAAAATAGGGATTGATGTATCATTGTACCTTTCAGGATCGAATTGTACCAAAAAAATACAATTGTACCAATTTTTGACACTATGCTTCTTAAAGTGCAGGAAAATTGCAAATTTTTTAAATTGTTTTCTTACAAATCGATGAAAATGTACTAATTTAATATGCAAAAAATGGAAAATCAGGTTTATACGCCATTATTCAAGTCCATGCTTCATATTATTTACCTGGAAAAAATTGAGATCTAACTAGCAACATAAGCATATAGTTTATATTTAGGCATCTTATTTTATTCCTTTATTTTCGATTTAAAATCGACATTCCTTAAGTGTTACATTAAATACAAAATTAATATCGAAAATTTTAATTTTAGTACTCTCAGTGTGCACAATTTGGAAATTTTTCTGTTACTAAAAATATTTTAATTTTTCTTGTCTATTGGGACCTCTTCGCGGACCTCCTAAAATGTCGTTATTTATCCCAAGGGGTCCGTTCACATTGTTGCAACCGAATTTTTCCGTAATTCTTTATTTATTATATTTATTAGGCCTTTTATTTGGGTACTTTTTTCTGTTTAAACATATGACAATAACATTAAGATTTTTACATAAAATTATTAAGTTTAGACCTAATTACGAGAGGTTAGCTGTGAGCGAATGAATAGTTTTTTGTAAAGTAGAAGTTTTGATATTTTCGTTTATTTGCAACCACATTAGTTTTAAACACTATACATAAGTATAGATAAGTTTTAAAAAAATCAGGCGCCTATTCCTGCTTCTTCATCTTTAATAAGTTAGCAAAAATACCGGTAATAACAATAATTTGTAAAATAGTTTTCTTTATTTCAAGAATTAAGTAGCTCTGAAATTAATGTAAAGGGAATGATTTACAAAGGCTGTAGACTAAAGTACGGCCTCATCTTATTTCTATTCAGTATATTGATTACTCTGTATAAAATACATTTTATAGCAGTTTCTAAATCAGTAATGTCAAAATTATAATTTTGTCCAGCTAACTTTACAATATGGGCCGCCTTAAAATTACACACAAATCGATACACTTGGTTGAGACTAAATTAAACTTCTTTTATAAAATACTTATATATCGTGAAGTATCTATTTGTAATTTTTTACCAATATACAGCAATTTTAATTTTATACTCTAACATGTAAGTTAAACTACAAATTTAAAATAAAATAAAAATTAAAAAAAAAATTCTGTGAATCGAATTCAATATTTTTCTATACAAGTAAACCAAATCGTAAGCAACACAAAATAAAGTGAGAAAATTTAATAACTAAGTTACACTAGCCCTTTAAAAAAATTTAGCTCGTCCGAATCTCTTTTCAGTTTTTGTTTTTTCTATCACGTACTGTTTCCTCAATAATTCCAAGGTTTCAAAAAAATTCAAAAATAAGATAATTCTTCACGTATGGCAACACTGAATTAATTATATTATAACTATTTGTGAATATAACTATTTTTGGAATCTAAATTATAGCCTTTTGCTGTGTTTTATTAAATTATTCGAATAATAACTTTTATTCACTAAAAAAAAAAGAAATATAAAATTTCATTCGATCAAAATTAAACTCGAATAGTTGACAACCTTAGTCTTAACTTAATATTATCACTATAATTTCTTATATGTTATATTCAATGGTATTTCAATTTCAGTTACTCGTACATTACGGATTTTTAATGCAGTTAATTTAACCTCAGCAATTTGCATACTTTTATTTTGCATACAATTTTCGTCAAGTTGTTTGATTTTTATATATGTATATATTTACGTACAGACAGTCGCATACATATGTATATACACACCCTGTATGTCCAAGCGGTAAAAAGAAGTATAGAGATCTTCTATAAAGCCTTTTTCAGAGCAGGGAGTCCCTTCCTCAAATCTTCTACTTGCATTCCGTGTTCATGTATTTTTAAACGCGATGTCATTGCAATCAAGGCCTTCTTTTAGCATGACCAACTGCATTTTAAAGAAGGTGTAAATAAAGCTTCTAGAAGACCTGCACGATGGAGACCTTAAAATTTTTAACGCTGGGGTTAAATAGATTTGTATTACATACTACATACATATACATATGCATGTATGTATGTTCGTTCATATACATATAATAGAGGTTTTCATCAAAAAACATAAATAATGAAAAGCTGTATAAATATAGAAAATCGTAAACAAGTTGCCAAAATTTGTCGAAAATTTATTTAAAAAATTTACATTATGAATTCAGTACGTAAACAATTTCGCACATTTTCTTTTTTGAAAAGTCTAATTTTAAAAGTAAACAAATATACAATTTCGAAACATATTTAAATATTATACATATACTTCGTTTATACGTCCGGTTTTTGCAAATAAAAATAATTTACAAATAACACTGGTCGGCAGAAAAAATCTTTACTTAAGGTGGTCTATATGGAATTATGGGCATGTCTAATATTTCCCCTATAATAAGGCGATTACATAAGTCAAAACATTCCGTTTTTTGTACTTTGACATAAGATTGGTAATGCTACGAATAAAATAAGTCATGTGTCATCAAAATTGATGCACAAATCTTGTTTTTATTCAAAATTAAGTAAAATTACCCATTTATACAATTAAGTGGAAAAAACAGTTTTTTTCTTAATCAAAAATAGATGGACTGGATGGAACACGAATCTGCTTTCAATTTAGAATTTCTCAATAACTCCAAAACTATTGGGGAAATAAAAAGTAATGTCAGAATGACATAAAGATAATTTTCGTCTGCATCTTTTGGTGTTTCATTGAGAAATTTTATTTAAATAAAATTTTTAATTTTATTTGGAATAAAAATGTGAAAATTGTATGAAGATTTTTTTATTTACTAGGACGCTTTTGTTTAAGACTTATAATAATTTATAGACCTTTGGACACAATATATTCATCCGAACGTCCGTTTGAAGACTAGATATTTGACTTCAATACGCGTTCCGTTAACATTATCCATATTTGTTGAAATTTTAAAATTAAAAACTTTAAATGAATGTTTTCATAATGTATATTATACATTATGCATTATTTTGCTGCAATTTAAATGTTAACCCGTTCAAGAGTTATCGATTTTTGATTACTCATACCCCCAAAATTTGTTTAAAAATATTTATTAAGAGAATTTTTTTTTATTTTTTAAGAACAAATAATATTTTTTACTCTTATTAAATATTTTTTTTTAAAGAAATTTTTGGATTTTCAAGATTTTTGCTTGAAGCGTTTGCATATTTTTCAAGTATTTTACAAAAAAATACTTTTCAAATCATTGCATAAATTTGCATATAATGAATACAAAAATTAGTTTTCTTAACAAAAATACTATTTTTTAATTATTTTTTGAGTTTTATTATATCAAATATGACTGTCAAAGTCTATTAACGTATATTCTTAATATACTATTTTTATTTTTAAATCGAAAACCCTCAGAATTTTTCAAGGTAGAAAACACATGAACTTGTTTGATTTTCTTTTTCTAGCCCCTTCATATTTTTATTTTTTCGTGCTATGGTAATGAATAAGAATTATAGTATTTATAAATTATAATAATCATATTTTTTATTGCTATAAATAGTTCTGTGTATTTTATTTAATATTTTTATTGAAAAATATTTATGCAACTCAGTGTATATACATATGTAAATACTTACAAATTTTATGAAATTGTATGAAATGCAGTAAATAATAAATAAATACGTGCGATATATACCCAGTGAGAAATTTTATACCATACACCACCATTGCTTTGGTGATATCATACTTTTAAGCTGACTTTTGCAAAGCACAAAAATTTATCGCCCACCCAACTTTAAACTTCAGTTAGTAGACTCGTAACCAGTGTTGTCAGTTTAGCATTTTCAAGGCCAATATATCCTTTTTATTTTGCTTTTAGCCTCAAAATTTCCGTTTTAGCTTCTAGCCTTTTTTGGTTCTTAAAATTGCTTTAAAAAGGCTAAAGTGTTAGTATTTCACCAAAGAAGAATATAATTTCTTATTTGTTAATAAGAATAATTTAATTTTTACAGAATAAATTTAAGTATTTACATTTGACAAAGAAGTTCACCTGTGGTGCTTCATTCTCCAAATCAAAAATAACTTAACTAATTTTATGGACTTATTATATCGATTATTATAATTATTTTTTAATATATTTTACATAGAAACTATTTACAAATATAATTTAAAAAGAAAAAATCTTATAAATGTGAAAAATCCCACAAAACGTTAGAAATGCTTAATCAAAATGCAATTATAGTCTAAAAATTACGAAAAAAAACAATTCAAAATATTGAATAATTTTCATATGAAATATAATCAAAGTTTGTATTGAAATTTATGGGTGATTTTTTATTGGGTTATTTTGCTGGCAGCCGTTTTATAGTTTATTTATAAATTAATTACAATATCTTTAAAAAATATGAAAAAATAACTAAAGTAACTTTTTCTGGCCTTATTTTTTGGAACATTTAGCCTTTTTTGACCACTTTTAAAGTTCATTTTAGCCTAAATCTATGGATTTACGTGGATAATTTACAATCTGTGAACTAATTTAAATATTTTCAAATAGATCTAAAAAACTAATATTTAGAAGAATAAATTTTCTGTGAGGTACATCTCCAAAGCTAACGACCGTAAAATGACGCCGATTAGTGTTTACGATTCAAAAGGTTCCTTTTTTGACTAAAAAGTCTGCAAAATAGGCTTAATTGTGGAAATCTTAGAAAAATAAACTTTGATTTGGAAAAGCTATTTCAAAGTTGTTGACGTTACCGAAATTGCAAAAGATGCATTTATTTAAATTTAACTTTTTTGTAAAATTTCTAATAGAATTTGCTGAATTGTAAAAAAATTTAATTAATAGTTTTATTCGAATTATTTTTTATTCGAAAAGGATCATTTTGAAATTCATCGAATAATTATTTGTAATAAATCGTTCGAAGAATTCTAACGAATATAATTCGAATAAATATGATCGGTCAATAACTTCACCTAGACCGTATATTCTTCAAAATATTCACAAATCTTGTTGCCAAATTTCATGAAGATCAGTCGATAATTTTTAATAAGTTCAACGTGCATAAATATTAATAAATCAGTCCATTAATTTGACGCCCATACACAATGGTGAACAGTATCATATGTTCGGGCTATACCGACTATAACTTTATTCTTGCAAATATTTCTTGTAAGAATATTGACAATTTAATTTAAGAATTTTTAAACAAGTCTCATTTTAAAATTTTTGTAAATTGTGAAAACTCTTTCGTATATCATTCCAGAAGTGACTGAGAAGTGTTATCTCTGACGATAGGCAACAATATTATCTTCCAAATGTTTGAAGGGATACTACATTGAATCTAAATTATTCCATGCACACCATTAAGAAATGTCGCCAGTAGTCGTAGCACATACATACAAACTTTTTTAGGTTTAATGACGTTTAAGTTGTATTTTAAGCCAACTTTTTATGTATTGTAAAAACACGTATTCACTCAATGCTATCTAAAGAAATTAAATTATTTTAAATAATTTTCTTTTTGGGAAATTTTCAGAGCATGATATTAGTTGCGTGCCAATTTATGACTTTTGAAGAAGTGTCTCGAAATTTATCAGCGGTTGACACCTATGTTTTCCTTTGCATATCCCTTGAGAAAATTAACCACTAATAACAAAATATATCTTTTTAGTTAATAACATTGTGCCGAAGTGTCATTCAGCACGTGCCTGTTCTAGACTGATAGAATTGTGAATCACCATTAGACTGCTCAAAAAACGCGACTTTTGAATTTCGACCGTAATACTTCTTAGAAATGTTTTTGTATTGTGGAAAATATTAGTAAAAATCGGTTAAAAAATGTTAAAGTTAATACGAATTCCCCCGAACATTAACGTGTTTTAGACCACTGTGTAATTAATGTAATGTTATAAAATGATAAAATGAAGGTGACTGAATTTGGGCAAAAACACTTCCACTGCATTTTAAATGGAACAGTTTTTTTCCTCGGATAAATCCAAGTTAATATGAACAATATGGATGAAGGCACTTCAACTTTATAAACTGTCAGGGTATTATAAAGCAAGGAGGAAACGTGTAATGACTTGGGATGGTTTTTGTGACAAAGGCTACTAAAGTTAAAGGTATAACGAATTAGAAAGTGTATAGAAAAATTCTGCTGGAATTAATGTTTTCACTTGCCAGAGATAAAATTCTGACCCCTTGAATTTTCAAACATGATAAAGATCCATATAAACCTAAAAATGAATGAAAAATTGGTTTCGTGAGCAAGTGGTAATCGTCATAGATAAGCACATACAGCCCCCAGATCTTAGGACTGTTTAAAAGTTATGAAAAATAGTAAATCAGAACAGCAACGGGGTCGGGGGAGGGCTAAAGAAACTCTCCTGTGCAATCCTGGAAGATTGGATAGCAACACCAATGTTAATAATATACAAGCCTTCTTGTTTAATGTCTAATATAATTCTAAAAAATTCACTGGAGTGGTCAAAAAAGAGGGGATAGTCATGGAGTAAAAGTATCTTCAGAGATACATTTACTTTAGGCAAATGCTGACGGGTGCTGCGAAAATGTTTGTGAGAAGCCAACCTTCCATTCGTGAACTAGTAATCGCTAAAAACATCATTACGTAGAGAATTTGGTGTGAACTTGTCATGTTTAGAGATACACCGTTTGTTGGAGAGCCGCAAGAGCAGAGAGTTACAGAGTATGCTTGTACTGCCTGATGCAGATTGGTGAACCGATTAACTTGGACCAAGAGAGTGTGGTTGAGTACTTCATAGAAAGCATTCCGGATTCGAAGGCAAACAAGTTTATCTTATACCAGGGTACCGATGTATCCTGGTATAAGATTTGCAGCAGGCAAATCCAAAGTCTCCGTGCGAAACAAGAGCAAGTAGAGGTGTCCAAGCAGTCTATAGATGTTACGAGAAGTACTTTTAAATGCGGCGAGAAGGACCAGGCAAATCAATGTTATTCCGAAGATATCGTTTGCTTTAATTGAAAAGAGGTGAGACACAAGAACTTCAACTTTAAGACAAATGAGAAGATTCAAGCAGTAAAGAGAGAGGAACGCAACGATGACATCCATAACATCCAATCGAATCTTAAATAGTATCAGAATCCATAACCATCAAGTTTCTAGTATAGTTGATACGGGTAGCGAAGTGAGCTGCATAGGAGAAGAATTGCTGGTACCGATGGAAGAAGTAAAATTGAAGTCTGAGACGAGAACGTTGAGAGGAATTGGCGAAAGAGATATTACTACACTAGGAAGATTAGATACAAATAGATAAGATGAAATGGGAACGGACAGAGGAATAAAGTCTGTAAGAGTATCTTGAACAGAGTAGTTCTAGATCACAGAGCGTTTGTGAGATTGAATAATTAAGCTTGATTATGTAAATATCATGAAATTAAATTGAAGAGAGAGGGAAAGAGTTATGTTATAGAATATAACTAAAAGTTTACGTGAGAGGCAGTTCAAACCAAATTTTAAAAAATGTACTCATTTTTTCAAAATATATGTGACTATATGTATTTTGTTGTTGCATGAATTAGGTTTTTGACAACTGAATTAGGCTTTTGTCTCTATCATAAATTTCTAGTTGTATTCTATGAGAGGTGACAAAGGAAGAATAACAAAATTAAAGTAGAAAAAATATTCACCAAAATACTTTTAAAACTACATATAATATTATATTTGATTCAGTTACGTACGCTTTTATTATTAAAATGCGAATAAATGCTTTACAAAAGGCCGAAACCCTCTTGTAACTTTTAATTTCACCGTCTTTACATTTCCCATTTCTTATACACACATGAACAAAACATTGGCAGAGCAGCGAAAACAATTTTTATACCCTACACCACCATAGATGGTATATTGTGTTTGTGCTGATGTTTATAACGCATAGAAAAAGTTACCCAACACCCACCTTAAAGTATACCAATCAATCGATTTAAATTGATTTAACGATGTTCGTCCGTCCGTCTGTCTGGCTGTCCATGTAAACCTTGTGCGCAAAGTACGGGTCGCAATTTTAAAGATAACTCAATGAAATTTAGCACGTAGGATTTTTGATGATACAAGGACGAAGCCTATTGAAATTGGTTGTGATCGGACCATTATTTCACCTAGTCCTCATACAAATGTCCCCCCGGAATAGAGTTTCAATATTCAAAAATGCCTTAAAAATAAGAATATTTTAAAGAAATTCGGTGCAAAGAAATTTTGTACAAGTATCAATCTGTGTACCAAATTTAAGATAGGTTCACAATTGAGCTCCCATATAAATCACTTTAACTTACATAAATCCTATACGAATGTTAGTATCAAGTTAATATTCGACACAAATAAGTTTTATGTAAATAGAAACAACACTGCAAAAAAAATGCAACTCTTAACAAATCAAGATGATTTCTTAAAATTTTGATAAAAATTTTTATATAATTGAAAATTATAATATTATCAAATGCCATGTCTTTTCATTCTTAAATACAGATTTAAAAACATGAAATCTACAGACAATATAAATATTACCAAATAATTTTACTTTCTATTAAATTTTGCTTTTTTGCTATACTATTTTGGAAATTTTTCCACATTGATTGATATTTTTAGAAACATTTTTTTATTTTTTTATTGATAGATGAATTCAAGCGGCGTGATAAAGATATGATCGCTTCAACATTGTGCCTCTAAGATAATTTTTAAGAATCTTCATATTAGAATACACACCAATATTATTTCAGTACCATAATCATACCATAATTCTAAACTATCGCCAAACTATTACAAAATATTAGCAATATCCTTTGTACGTTAAATTATGTTAAATTTATATGTATTGGTAGTAACTGACTGTAATGCAAATAAATTATAGTTTTCAGCATTTTCATGTATATGTATATAAAATAAAAAGTTTTCAAAATTTAAAAAATATATGTATTTATATTTAAAAAATATATATAACGGTTTTAACGGCTGGTTTATAATTTTGTTTCGAAATTGTACTTGAGTTCAAATATAACGATTTTAACGTCTGATTTATATTTAAATCTTTGCCAATGCTTCTCAACCTTTACGTTAACAACAGTTAATATATTTGTAGAAATTATTAACATAGCTGTAAACCCACAACATTGAATGAAAAGCTTTCGCCATTGTTTGTAAGTATGGCAACACTAAATGTTTAAACTGCTAACACTAATATCGAAAGCTCTAGTTTGTCCGTTAAGAACATTGTTAAAAGAAATAGAGCTTTCGAGAAACATCTAGAAGGTAATGCAGTGTATATAAATTGGGCATGAGAACACCATGCAGTCAGTCTAATTGGAAGCATCGTTAAGTAAAGACAAATTAACTGCCTTGGCTATATATTCCCGTACATTATTAAAATATGTTGTATAAAGTGTGTAATTTAAGTACGTGTGTATTAGAACACATAGTAACTATTTAAACTGTTATTGTTGTACATTTTTAAATAAAATAAAGAGTCGTTATAACTTTTAAACTAAACTGCTTTTATTTGCAATCAAAATATACGGGTTATTTAAAGGAAATAAACCACCGTTTTAAAAGGTAAAAACGTAACAATTGGTGTCAGAAGTGGGATAGCGAAATAATAAGCCATCACGAAGTTTGAAGAGCTAAAAGTTTAGCAACTCAAGAGGGAATTGAATAAGTTGGAGTTATCTATAGCTGGTAATAAAGCAGAATTACAAAAAAGGCTGATAGATGAATTCAAGTGGCGTGATATTGATATCGGAGCTTACGAATTCGAGTATAAAGAAGAAATGGAAGTTTCTATCCGAGCAACAACAATCAGCATGGATTTATTCACAATGTTTGTTGCTGCAATTTAAAGTTAATAACAAGAAATTTACTGAAGTTCAAGAAACTTCTAAAGTAAATAACGAGAAACTTCTTGCTGAAGTTAAAGAAGAAAATAAAATAATGGAAATGGAATTTCAAGTAAATAACGAGAAACTTCTTGATGAGGTGAAAGATACTTCTAAAGCAAATTACGTGAAACTTCTTGCTGAAGTTAAAGAAACTTCTAGAGCGAAAGACGATAAACTTCAGCAAATTTCGGAAGTTATAAACAGCAGAGTGGTTGGTAAAGTTGATAAAAAGCTGTCCGATATAGAGAATGAAATAGCCAAAGGTGTTGATAAAAAACTACTTGATCTAGAAATAAAGATGAATAATATTCAATGTCAAAATGGACAGGTGCGAATTATTCCAGAATCCTCTATTAAAATAAAGAGTCCCAGATTTGATGGCACCACACCATTTAATGTGATCAAGTTCCAGTTTGATACAATTGCCATTAGAAACATGTGGAACGATGAAGAAAAAGCTATAGAGTTGATATTGGCCTTTAAAGGAACTGCAGCAGTTGTTCTTGAAAGCGTGCCAGCGTGTAACAGATGATATAATGGAGGCGCTACAACGTAAGTACGGTGGTGAACATAAAAAGGAATTATACCGAATAGAATTGCATGGTAGAGTACAGAAGCCCAATGAGACACTACAATATTTTGCATTGGAAATCGAGCATTTGCTGCAGCTTACTTATCCAAGGGAAAACAACCCGTTTTTGGACCATATCAAGATAGAGGCATTTGTTAATGGCATTCACGATCCTGAAAAAACACGCGGTTTGTGCCACACCTAAACCATCATTCACTGAAACCGTCTCATTCGCGCTGGCACAAGAAACTGCGAAAATATTTTCAAAGCCGTAAATATGCAAGGTGCGAAATGTTGAAGTTGTTCCTGATAATGAGAGAAATATAGTCGACGAATTAAAAAATATTTTGGAGGCGTTTAACGAGAAGCAAAATAAAGCCAGAGTAAAATGTTATAACTGTAGTAAATCCTGTCATATTCAGCGAAACTGCAAAGCACCAAGAAAACGAACCAGATCTGCATCGCCTCAAGAAACAACCAGCAGTCAAATCATCAATCATCACAAGAATCATCTTTAAACTAAAACGAGCTGGCACTATGGGGCAAGAGCTAGCTTCCACATCTGAGGGCCCCACAATCTCCATATCCGTAATGCAGCAGAAAAATAGCAATCTTGCCGTTTCTGGGTATATCAACGGTCAAAAGCACGTTTTTACTATAGACACTGGGGCTTCACAGTCTATCGTCAGGCCCGATTTAGTCAAGAAAACAATTGAACCATTATGTGGGATACGTCTGCGCACAGCTACTGGGGAGCCGGTCACTGTCCATGGTAAAGTAAAAGTGAAATTAACCATGAAAACGTTAGCGTCAATCATGTATTTGTTGTTGCCGACATTGTGGACGAAGTTATCATTGGTGCTGATTTCATGATTAGTCACGGCATTTCTTTGCATATGGGATAAAAAGTTATGATTTGGCGAAATGTGGAGAAGAAAGCTAGTTACCGTCGAGCATCAGAAGCTACCACCATAGTCAGAAACTTTAGTATGGGCTCGTATGGAGGAAGATTGTGAGGACAACAGTTTGTGGGTGATAGAGCCAGCAGAAATAACAAGTGATCTTGTAACAGAAAAAGCCCTCGTTAAACCCAGCAACAAGAAAATAGTTCCTGTAAGAGTGCTTAACCTGTCCAGCTATGAGAAGGTCGTTAAGCCAAATTCCGAAATAGGTCAATGCACTTCAGCAGAGGCAATAATCAATTGCGAGAAAAACCCGGAACCTGCCAATAAATCCAGCAAAGAACACGAGCTACTAGCGGAATATGTGGGGAAGTGGGTAGGATTAGCGCCGCCAGACAGAAATAAGGCCAAACAGAAGGCTTAACTTGTCCAGCTATGAAAAAGTCGTTAAGCCAAATTCCGAAATAGGTCAATGCACTTCAGCAGAGGCAGTAATCAATTGCGAGAAAACCCCGGAACCTGCCAATAATAAATCCACCAAAGAACACGAGCTATTAACGGAATATGTGGGGAAATGGCGCCTCCAGATAGAAATAAGGTCAAACAGATTCTGAAGAAATCTACCTCCGTCTTCGCCATAAAAAAGTCAAAGCCATGGTAGAGCGGCAATTGTAAAGCATCAAATAAATACTGGCGAAGCGAGGCCAATAAAGCAAGCGTCCAGAAGTGTTCCTCTAGCAAAACGCAGTGAAGTGAAGAAGATGGTCAATGAAATGAAGCGGAACAGTATAATCGAACCATCTTCAAGTCCTTGTTGTTTTAGTTAAGAAGAAAGACGCACTAGATTTTGCGTCGATTATAGAAAACTGAATGACGCCCCTAAGAAAGACAGCTACCCGCTACTAAGAATTGACGACACCCTGGATATACTAGCTGGAACACAATGGTTCTCCACATTGGACTTGCAAAGTGGCAGGTAGAGATTTCAGACAAAGACAAGGAAAAAACCGCCTTTAGCGCGAGTGATGGGTTATGGCAGTTTAATGTGATGCCATTTGGACTCTGCAATACTCCAGCCACATTCGAGCGTTTAATGGAACATTTTTGAACATTTTTGATTTAATTGAAAGGACATCACGGGTAGATATGCTTGGTGTACGTCGATAACATAATTGTCATGGGTAAGACTTTTGATGAACATCTGAGAAACCTTGAAGAAATCCTTAAACGAATATCAGCGGCTGGACTCAAACTCAGTGTAAAGAAGTGTGCATTGTTCAGAAAGAAGTCAGATATTTGGGACATCGGGTAAGAGCGGAAGGAATATCAACAGATGAAGATAAGATAATTGCTGTAAAGAAGTGGTCACATCCGAGAAATCTCCACGAATTGCGTAGTTTTCTTGGCCTTTGTACATACTAAAGACGATTTGTCCCGAATTTCGCCAATGTAGGCGCAAGCTTACATGAGCTGAACAAAAATTCACAATCATTCCAATGGAGTGAAGCACAAGAACTAGCATTCCAGAAATTCAACGATCTATTATGTATGGCACCAATTTTGTCATATCCTATACCTGGAAAAATGTTTGTGGTAGATTGCGATGCGTGTGGATACGGAATAGGCGGTGTACTTTCACAAGTGATCGATGGCACTGAAAGAGTCATACTTCAGCCGAACGCTTTCGAAGCCTAAAGGAAACTACTGTGTAGCACGACGAGATCTTTTGGCAGTATTAGAGTGTGTGTGCCACAAATATCTGTATAGTCAACACTTTCGACTGAGAACCGATCATTTTACCCTCAAGTGGTTGCTGCAATTCAAACAACCTGAAGGACAACTGGCTCGTTGGATAGTGCGGCTTCAGAGCTATGATTTTAGCATCGAGCTCCGGAAGGGCTTGAAACACAGCAATGCGTATGCGCTGTCAAGACGGCCCTGCAACGTAGAATTTAAGCATTGCTCAAAAGCCGAGGAAAAGGAATGTGTCCTCGATGTTCCACTAATGCAAATAGAGTCTAGTGAAGATTGGTCTGTAGCGAAAAGAAATGACCCCATACTGGCAAAAGAAGAAGGTAGAAGGCCAGCCCGCAATGAAATATCCGCCGAAATCTACTGATGAAATCATATCGGGCCCTATGAAATAGTCTACAGTTGTTAAATGGCTGCTTATACCGCATATGGGAAAGTCCTGACGGTAAAACAGTGACAAATGTAATTGTAGTACCATCCTCTAAAATAAAAGAAGTAATAAAAAAACCTTAGAAATGTTAAAACTACGTTTTTATTGGGTGGGTTGTCAGCAAGCAGTAGCCGATTGGGTAGCCAATTGTCCACAATACAAGAAGTCGTGGACAACTTCAGCAGTATAACTCAGGTGCGCAATTCGAGCGCATTGCAATGGATGTAACAGGCGTTCTAGTGGTTATGAATTATTTCATCAAATGGCCAACACGATCAGGAAACTAAAACTGTTATAAATGTATTTGTAAACAACCGGGTGTGCCGCTATGGTGTTCCACTGGAGTTGCATTCTGATTAGAGTAGAAATATTGAATCTGCCGTATTCAGTGAAATGTACGATTTATACGGAATAAGTAAAACTAGAACAACGCCACTGTATCCTCAGTCTGACGGTAGGGTTGAAAAATTCAATCGCACTCTGGAGGAATATTTAAGAAAAGTAGTCAGTGCACATCAGAAGATCAGCTGTTCATGACTCAACCTCTCGAATACCTGCATAAATTGTCTTCGGTTTAGAACTCAAGTTGCCTGGTGATTTAGAATTCGGTATTAAGCCCTCATCAACAAATAAGGAAAGCACTTCCCAAGAGCAAGATAACCTGAACGAACTTCATGAATTCGTACGCAGACGAATAAAAATGACCAGCTATAAAATAAAAGCCAGATACGATCGAACAGCGAATTCTGAAGGATTTAACGAAGGCCAGCTTGTACTGTTATATAACCCACAACGTAAGAAAGGACTGTCTCCCAAACTACAATCCCATTGGGATGGACCATACAAGGAGGTCTAAAATGAAGGTCGTAAAGAAATAAGGCTTTCGAGAAACATCTAGGAGGTAATGCAGTGTATATAAATTGGGCGTGAGAACGCCATGCAATCAGTGTAATTGGAAGCATCGTTAATTAACTGCCTTGGCTGTATATTCTTGTACGTTATTAAAGTGTGCTCTATAAAGTGTATAATTTAAGTTCGTGTGTATTAGAACTCATAGTAACTATTTAAACTGTTATTATTGTGCATTTTTAAATAAAATAAAGAGTCTTTACAACTTTTATATTACTAAACTGCTTTTATTTGCAATCAAAGTATACGGGTTACTTAATGGAACTAAACCACCGTTTTTAAAAGGTAAAAACGTAACAATATTATAAAAATTCCGTTGAGTTCCATTTTTTCTCGCATTAATTTAAAACTCTCTAACAAAATATTTAATAACTAGTCTTATGTATAACAATTTGGAAAAAAATGACAAACAATAGTTTTCTAAGACTGCAAAGACTAAAATCACAACAGAATTGGCTAATTTACTAACGTTTTAGCACTAATCCATACGAACAGAAATCGTATAGCAAAGCGTTTCATTTTTTATGTTCGCAACTGTAAAGCGCATTTTCTTCCGCAAAAAAAATACTTTTGGTTGCAATCAAATCGACTTTTGAATAATCGACTTTTTGATTAGAAAATTGTAGAAAAGTTGAAAATAGTCGGACAAAAACCGAAAATTGTCGTAAAAATTTACTTTACTGCTTCTTAACAGTTTTTATTTAATCTATATCATCTAACTGTTAGAAATAGTATGGAAAAAAATATTTTTGTGTGTAAGTAACAGTGTTTCCAGGAAGTGAGAAAAAAGGAGGCTAAATTGTACTTTAAAAAAGGTTAGAAAAGACAAAATGTCAAAAAAAAGGCAGAAAAAACTAATATTTTTTTATTTATTTATTATTATTTTTTTTTTGTTCTCATTACTTGTTGATATCTTTTTAAAGATACATATATTGTAATACATTCATAAATAAAACGCAGAGCCGCTGTTAACAAAATGAACCAATAAAAAATCGACCACAAAATTCCCTTACAAATTTGGGTTATATTAAGTATGAAAAATAACCCAATGTTTTGAAGTGATTGGTCATTTCTGAATTATAGATCCTTTTTGATTAATAAACTCGAAATTTTTGGGTGATTTTTTGCTTTTATAATTTTTTATTTTTTTAATTATATTTATAAATAGTTTCTATGGTTAAAGAATCTTATTAAAAAATAGTTATAATAACTGAGTAAGTCCATATAATGATATGAAACTATATTTGATTTGAAGAATGAAGCGCCGCAGGCGAAAATTTTTGTAAAATATAAATAATCTCGATTTTTTGTGCGAATTAATACAGAAATTCTTGAATTTATTTTCTTCCCTGTTGAAATTTTATTATTTTTTTTTTTTTTTTTTTTATTTATTTATTTAATAGCCAATGAAATTACAATTTCTTACAGGCTAGCTTATATATTATTCTTAAAGCTATTAACAATAAATTATTTTCATAATCATTCTATAACAAAAACTTATTATTTAACTAAGTTAAAAATATTCCTCTTAATGCGGATTGGATTTATTGAGAAATCAATATATGGATAGAAACTGTTGAATTGATTGCATATACGTCTCATGGGATCAAAGTTGGCATAATTGGTTCGAAAATATTTTATTCTTAAAGGAGTATAATTTCTAGTTGGACGAATTCGATCTTACGAAGCAGAAACTCAGAATTAATTGAACCGTTTACTAAATTAATTACAAATGAAATATTCATATATTTTCTCCTACTTTCAAGAGTAGGGAGATCAATAAGCTGTAATCGACTTTCATATGATGGTAAATTAATATTAGGATTCCATGAAAGATTACGAAGACAAAATAAGAGAAATTGTTTCTGGACCGATTCAATTTTCTTTATATGAACTTCGTATTGAGGATCGCAGACCACGGAAGCATATTCCAGAATTGGTCTTACAAGAGATATGAATAATTGCTTGGAAACGTAAGGATCATTAAACTCTCTTCCCCAGCGCTTGAGGAAACCTAGAACTCCTTTCGCCTTATTAACGATTTGCGAAACGTGGGAGTTAAAGGATAGTTTACAATCAAGCAACACACCCAGATCAAAAAATTCTTCGACTAGATCAAGTTGATATTCATTTATTGTGTATCTACAGAGTACTGGACTTCTTCTATAGAACATCATTTGTTTAAACTTTTTTAAATTCAGATCCATTAGATTCATCAGACACCAATCATAAAGATTGTCAAGATCTGATTGGAATAAGGAACATTGATAGGAATAGTTAAAGCTATGGAACAGCTTTACATCATCAGCATACATTAATATTCTAGAATTCTTAATGCAAGCTGGTAAATCATTTATAAATATTAGGAATAGTAAGGGGCCGAGATGACTACCTTGTGGAACACCAGATAACACAGGAATGGTTTTTGATGTACATTCTCTGAATAATACACATTGGCATCTATTTTTAAGATATGTGGAGATCCATTTAAGGAAAACAGGAGAAAATCCGAGTTTATCCAATTTGAACAGTAGGATATCGTGATTTACTTTATCGAAGGCTTTACTGAAATCTGTGTATATTACGTCTGTCTGTAAACCGGAATCAAATGCGGTTATAACTGAGGTTGTGAACTCCAAAATGTTAGTAGTAATGGAACATCCTTTTTTAAATCCATGCTGAAATGGCGAAAGATAACATACAACTTGATGCGAAAGGATTTCAGTAACTATCTTTTCGAAAAGTTTTGGAATAACACTTAATTTAGCAATACCTCTATAATTGGAAATGTTGGATCATTGGTATTGATTTCTTAAAACATTTAAATAAGCCATCATAGAATTTATTCAAAATGATGTTAATATTACGAGGGCATACTTTATAGTAAGGAATATATTCAAACCAGTTTTCAGAATAAAGTAGGTGATTTAATTTGGAATAATCAGCTTTGCTAAAATCAAAAACCATCTCATTATTTACATTGGATTGTTATGATATGTTTGTTTCGACGTATACGCTTATTTCAAGAGTGGGGTGATACGCATCTTCGGGTGTTAATAATGGATTAATGCGAAGAATATTAAATTCTTCAGGTTGATCAACAAATACAAGATCAAGTAATTACTAAAATTTTAGCATTTTTTACTGAACTGGCAACAGTAGTTACTAGCACATTCATTATCAATATATTAGTTAATCAATATATATCATTGCGTTGTATATATTTTATTTTTTTAAGTTTTAAGACAAATAACAAAAAATAGTCAAGAAAGCGAAAAATCTCGAAAATATGGTATAAAATCGATGATAGTCAAAAAGTCGAAAATGGTCATAAAAAGTAGATAATAGTTGAAAAGTCGATTATTCCAAAATTTAAAAAAGTCAAAAAGTGCTTTGGTACATGAACGATTGACATATAATTTTTCGTCAAACCTTCCAATTAAATTTTCTTTACTTTAAATCTTTAGATTTTAACGCTTCTTGTTTGCATTATTGTTCTGTAAACACATAATTGTAAAAGTCAACCTTATTTTCTATTACTGCTCGACCCAGTTTCGTAATTCTAAATTTATTATAATCTGGTTTCGTTTCGATATCATGCAAAATTGGATCAGAGACCATTCTGATAAACATTGTTCTAAGTAGGTAAATTTTAATTACTTTTTTCTCCTAAAGACTAACTAAAGTTTATGATTAATATGCAAAGTATTTAAAACCTGAATACATATATTAACTTTATATTAATTTTATATAATACCTTTAAATTTGTAAAATTTGGTTATTTTTTTCCTAGTTTGGTTATTTTTTCCAAAATTTTGGTTAGAAAATTTTTTGGCGTGGCAACACTGCCTATGGCCTAGTTTAGGAAGAATGAAACGTAAAAGAGACTACTTTTAACATTGTGATTGTAACTAAAAGCAAAAAGGTTTTATAAAATAAACTTTAGTCGTCTATATTCTACAAATCGAAACCAGTGCAAGAAAAATGTAATTTTACACCCGTATTAAAAAAAAACAATACAGCACTATTTCAGACCAGCTTTAAAGCACGTTCGACCCTACTTCAAAGCTACTTCAAGACTATTTCCTTTACATATGTACATATTTCAACAAAAAAGATTTTTTTTTATTCATGCTTTGGTTTTTCTCGCATATGTTCAATTTGAGCTACTTCTTAATAAAATCATAGACATAAACAGGAAGCAGTATATTTTTTTTTTTTTTTTTTTTTTTTGTTTAAAATGCCAATATTCTGGACGCGACTTTTTGTTGTTGTTTGCTGTTTCCACGTAATTCCAAATAGTACATTAATAAGTAGAAGTCTTAGATTAAGGTGCCATTAATCCAATATAATGTTCCCACTGAGTTGAAAACAAGATGTTTGAATAAAACACTTGAAAGTGTTTTCACTGGCCTTAAACGTTTTCATATAGTCGAATATGCGAACTATTTCTGACATTTTCTTTCACAAAAAATTATTACTAATCATTGATTGAACAACATTTTTCTTTACACTTAATTCAGTTCATATTTTTATTTATTTTTCACATTTTTTCTTAACAATTTTAGTTGTTTAATATAATTAAAAAAATATTAAAATTTATTGTCTTCTTCGATAAAAACATTCAGTTTAAATGGATAACACAGAGGTTTTTTTTTTTTATCCAAAAACCAGTTTGAAAAATAACAATTTTTTTTTTTTTAACAATTTTTTAAACTTTGTTTTTGTTTTAATGGAAATTTTCACTTCTTCGACGCGTTTTCAAGAATAGCCATCAATATTTTGGAAATGCTTTAAAACAAAACCAATGAAATGAGGTAATTTGGTTTATGAAGAATGTATGTATGGTAAAACAAGTCGAAAACAACTTGTTTTGCTCAAAACAACATGCTTTCGCAAATATTGCCAGTGAAACAGTATGTGTCAACTCCGAGTTAGAAATTACGCATTTTAACGCAAAAAATAATTAAAATAGTTAAATTTTAACAAAATTTCAACAAAAATAATGTTAACAAAAGCAAAAATGAAATAGTGATGCTGATTTTATAATTGTAATTAATATCAACAAAAATTTAATAAAAGTATTTAAAATATACATAATTATATTTAGATAAGCTAAATAAAGATTTATTTTTAATTTTTATTTAATAATAATGGAATAAAAAAGTTATCGAAAAATTTATTCAAACTTTTTACAACACTGACTGTATAAACAAAAAGCAGTTTATTACCTAGTGTCTACATTCGGCAAACTTTTATCAAAACAAACGTTAAAATCAGTGTGAATATATAGAAGGTAACCTTAATTAAACAGCTGATTACTATTTTGGTTGTAACAGCTGTCAAACTGCATATATAAAAAACAATAACGAATACGCCATATAGTTGTTTTTGTGGAACCTTCCACAAATTCGTGTTAAGTTTGACGTTTGTCTTGATAAAAAATTGACTAATGTAGACACTATGTTAGTTAATATATCTTATATTATACACATTAATTGTTTGCGATTAAAGATATTTGTAAATAAGGAACTCATTATTTATACGCAGATAGTAGATTATTAATAAAAAAATTAATTTTGTTCTATTATAAATAATTTTCTTTTTCCAACAAAATTGTTCAATATTTGTCACATTTTGAAAACACAAAAAAATGTCAACATATTAGACCTTATTTGAAAATAGTAAATTTGTAAAAAAATTGTAATACGGTTGTTGGTACTCAGAGGGTGAAAAAAGTACTATTTGAAATTATTCTGATATCGAAAAATACCTTCATTCTTCATCCCTGGTGTGAAGAAAACTTATTCATGTTTTTTCTTGCATGCACAGTTCTTCGACCAACGATGCACACCATCAAACGCAGGCACTGTATGTAAAAGTATCGAAGCGACACTGACGGCAAACAAAAAATTATGATTTGGTCGAAAAAGACCTACGCCACCAGAAACAACATAAAAAAATGTGTGCGTTGCTCTGCAGACATTTTGCTCATGTTCGAACAAGAAAAAGGCTAGAAAAGACTTTACGTAACGGATAGTCGTCATTAGAAATGAGATAAGGTTAAAACATTATATTTTATTATTTATATTATTGCTCAAATTTCAATGTTTTTATTATGGCGTACATGCATTCATGTTATTTTCTTGTTTTCTCATTGTTTTGTTGTTGCATTCCACACACATGCAAAAATTTCTTTGTTTGTGTTAATAAAAAACATCGTGTGTGAGGCTTGATGTTTATATATGTATTTAAACTCGTGTCTATACAAGAGAAATTTTTACCAATCAAACCTCAAATTTTTGTATGAACTACAGATAGTTTTTTATCTCTATCAATTATAGGGGAATACGTATGTCATAATAAACCACGTAAAAAGTACCAACAACAATCAAAATGGCGTCTTTTACCAAGCAACATCAAGACAAAGTTGTCAGAGCAGGAGCACTGACAATTTTTAGAACCAAAAATCGTCAAATCTGATTTACCTAGTTTCTACATTAGTCAAATTTTTATCAAAACTAACGTCAAAATTAGTGCGAATATATACATAAGATGTATTATGAGACTGTTGTGTTGAGATTTCTCTACACAACCATCTTATAAGATGAACTGTCAAAAAATACACATATACGAAAGTGTGTATTTTGGAAATTACTAAAAAAACAATGTTTTTTGTAAAATTGTTTCCTTTTAGGATTTATTTTAGATGTTAAAAAACATTTTTATAAAAATTGTGATAAAAAAGTTCGAAATGTTTAAATAAAAACGATATGTTTACTCTGTGACTGATAGAAAATAATGATTTCTTATAGGATTTATTAGAATACGTGTACCCCTTATTTAAGATTTAACATAATATAAACAAAATTGTTACTCTCCTCTGCCGACGTTATCTCACATATTATATCAGCGTCAATTTTAGTTGTACACCTGGGGTAAAAAATTGTCTAATGTAGACACTATGTTAAGGGATGACACTGTTTTAATTCGCCTTTAGCCTTTTCCCTCCATTATTCGTCTTGTTTTAGCAGAAAAATTGTAAAAAGGCAACTCTGGTTGGCACCACCTTATTATATTCGCCTTGCTTTGGCGGTTTCAAAAAATTGTATGAAGTCATGTTTGGCGGTTTTACTCCGAGTTTAAGATCACCGAATTTGGGGAAACAATCTAATCATAATATTCATGGTCCTTATCTCACACAATCGTAAGAAATACATACATAGAAACTAAAATGTTTTTAAAACAATGGTAAAAATAAAAATTTTTTTATAGATTCCGTGAACAGCACCAAATTGATGGGTTTATTCGTAGTAGTAGACTTATTAAAATTGTAGAGACTGAAGCTCAAAATTTTATTAACATTTATCGGTCATCTAAGCGTCCAGAAGACTACTTTAATGCTATAATTATTAAGCTTCCATTTGTTTACTCCGATTTTTTAAATCATCCTTTGGATTTGTTGCATTTCGTAATTGAAGAACCGGTTCAATTTGCTGATACTGTAAAATATTGCGTATTTTCTTTGTTGCGAGATATCGTAAAAGATTTAGCCAAAACCACAGAGAGCAAAAATATAACAAATATTGATATTGACCAGGTTCACGTGCTTATACGTTTCATCGGCCTACCCCTTCAACAGGATTTGTGTTTTCAGCCGCATATAAATTTATATCGAACAGGTCTTACTGAAGTTATTGGAATACTGTCTGCTGTGGAGGAACCTGAAAAAGTTGTGTAAGTTATTGCAAAAAAAAAAAAAAAAAAAAAGAAAATTAAATCTACTTAATACCATAAAGAAGAGTTCTTGTGCATCCACTCGGAGACCTAGAGGTCCAGTGTGAGTCCCTTTGTAGAGAATATAGAAAGAAATTGTAGAAGAAGTATAGAAAAGGCCAGGAAGGAAAATTATAGAGAAAAACAGACCAAGTATAGAAAAGAATAGAAAAGAATATGAAAATCTGGAAGGGAAAAGTGAAGTCCTTAACTGACTAAATATTTCTTATACTATTTCATAATTTATCTGTTCGACGATAGTTACATGAAATATTTTGGAATTCTCTTTCAAAAATCATGGCAACTTTATCTGGGTTGTATATACCATTTTTCTTCCGTTTAGTGTTTAAAAATTTTGGTTTTTCGTATTCAGAATACTGTTTTGAACCATAATTTGTAGTTTTATTTAACAATTTTGTAAGTAAGTATGTAAGTACTTCTACAAACCACCAAAATTCAAAAATCTAATCGAAAGTTCAGAAATTCAACTTAACTGCTTGGAGTAATGCGATTAATGTGTTATTAGCGCAACTATACAATTCTTTTGGCTTTGAAATGTCGAGTTATTTTATATTATCTTAATTTTTAGCATTAAAATGAATTTGTTGAACAAAACCAACATCATTTAAGGAAATCTAACTAATTTGCCTTTTATCTGCATTTGATTTCAACTAAAAAGTTTAAAGCGTACTTTGTGTACCAGTTTTTATTTCTTTCACTGTATATATATGAGCAATTTAACAAAATTTGAACATTTTTAGTAAAAATATTTAATTTTTTTTTCTTTCGAGATGTACGACGATTTTGTTTTTATTAATCAATATTTATGCATGCAAAGTCTGTTCCACTTGATCATTTTTGTCAATTTGTGCAAAAGTTGTGGAGGTTTAAATTTGAAACTTTCAAAATAATCTTAAAAAAATAGAGGTTCGAATACTATTAGCACATGTCAAAATTGTTACCAAATTTATAATATTTATCACAACAAATATTAAAAATAAAAGTTTTTTGTAAATAGCAAAAAATGTTTATTGCTTAAAACTCGTTAAAAATAATAGACATATTTTGGGATATTTTTCTGGAAAAATTAAATGAATATCAGTACTGGTTTGAAAAATTAAAGTCGTTTAAACCTTACTACTCATGATAAGAATTATCACAAAAAGGCTTAGTTGTTTTTAAAAAGTGTATTTTCGCAAAATTTTAAACATGTAAGATCTGGTTGGAGCAGTAATCTTAACTGCTACCGCGAACGCATTGTTTCCGGCACTTTAAACCGTTGCCCTGTCTGCCTCCAAAACCCTCATGAAATATTGCATTTATTTAACTGTTCCAATAGGCCAACCGATCTGCCCCCATTGACCTATGGTTAAGATTGATCGAGGTGGTAAATTTTCTCCACATTTCAACTCAACCCAATGGCATATCATGAATAATTAAAATTTGAATCTATATTTTTAGGGAGGAACTTTTGATCACAGCAGAGCTGTTAAAACAACAACCATAAGCAATTGGTCTCACTATCGATGTATAAATCCCTATGCCTATGAGTTCTCACATGCATATTCCTCTACCAATATAACTTGCTATCTAGAAATGCTCCACATTTACATTTTGTGTAACTTTTTAACGCTTCACGCAACATGTATAATTTTTTGCTTTTCATCCCATTTCCTTAACTTTTGGTCCGTTCAAAACTATTAAATTATTTCAAAGACGTACATAAATCATGCAAATATGTGGGAAAAAACACACAAATTTTAAAATTCCACTTTTCGGACTTTTTATTTCATGGCATATTGACAGCACTTTCAACGAACAAAAAGCAATAATTCAGCGTTTAAGATCTGTGGGCGTGAATCATATATAATGTGTTGATGAACCTTTGTTTTGGATAAGTTCAAAAATTAGGTCTGACATTGATTGGACTAATTGCACTGTTCATTTTGGTTGGAACAAAACATATTTTTGATTTTCCTGCAGCAGAAAAGGCTGCCCAAACCGTTCGAACTCAAATCATGCCAATAGCAAGAATATGAATCGGAACCGTCCAAATTGAATTTCATTTCATCAGAAAAGTACTTTATTCCACTCATCTGCGCATTTCATGTATTTGCGCGCAAATTTTAAACGACTTTTCTTATAATGTTGTTTTAACATTGACTTACTTTTGGTTTCTTCTTCCATTTTATGTTACCATCTATTCGCAAAACGTGTACAACATGTTTGGAAGTGACAGGAAAGTCAAGTTTATTTTTTATTTGTGAAGCATTTAATTTATTACGTGTGGCTTCTTTTATTTTATTAATTTGCCTTTTTGTTAATTTTTGATTACCGTTTGTTGGTTTCAGTACTACGTACTTGTGCCATATTTTAAGAAAGCCTCGAATAACTCCTTCCGAACGGTAAATTTTTCGTCCAATATCGCCTTGATAAAAAAAAAAATTAATTTGATTTTTTCTGGTCTGTAAGAAAAGTTCCTTTGGGTATCGTTTAAGCTGATGAAATTTCTCAATTAAAACAAAAATATTTCCAGTAAACAGAGATGTTGTCATCAGAAATTTACCTTATGAAACAAACAACTAAAACTGTTAAGATTTTTTCATATTTTTTTTGCAATAACTTTTTAAACAAATTTTTCTCGACTGCGTTTATGGGAATATTTCATTGACATGATCACCAATATGTTTTCATTGATAAATTAAAGAAAACAAAAAAAAAAAAAAAAGCAAAAAGCAAAAAATCTGAAAATTATGCTAAATTTTCAAAAAGTTTAAAATGTATGCAATTTAATATTTTGATGTGTCGCTCCGACCAACGATGTTACAGCCAAAAAAAAAAAAAAAACTAATTCACTCAGTAAACCGTTTTCCTGGAAAGTCCTGAAAGTGTACCTGACGAAAAATTTTGCATTTTTCAAAACTCACGCTTATTTTTTAAGATTTGTAGAGCCCAAACAAACTCTGTTATTCATGAGGGCACAATAATGGAATACGTCACAAACGAAACAGAATTACCTCGCTTTTAAATATATGACATCAAATAGATCTTCATCGTAAAACTTTTGACTGAGTAGCGATAGAGCATCACATATAAAGTGATATTGTTGCTCTATGCCCGGAGAGCAGTTATCTTACACAACTCTAACACCAAAAATTTGAACTTGTGGAAAAAATCAATAATATAAAAAAACCCGGGCTTAATCACATTTTTTTAATTTTTCAAGTTTGAAGAACTGTAAATAATAACCATTAAGAACGTCGACCACAAAACTTTCCAATTTGATTTTATAGTGTTACTAATACAATGTTATTAGCCATTTTGTCAAAAACAAAACCATATTCGAAATTATTATAACATTAACCCGGTTTCATTGATTTTAAAATTTGGAATAAGTAACAAGTTTTTCTCGACTTTCTCAACATTTACCTCCTAGCATATCACCACTGTTAAAGATAACAAAATTTTAAATATGCTCTTTTCTTGCACGTAGCAATCTACTGATCTTCATAGCAGATGAAATTATTAAGTTTTTTCTAATACATTTTGGGTTTACAAAGCTACACAAAAAGTAAAAACAGTATTACAATCCTAAATAAAAAAAGAGTACATTCTCGTCTTTTTGAGAAGATTTAAGTAAGTAACATGCTCTTGAATTGGTTAAAAATATTTAAAATTTGGAGAAGTTTTCGGCACATAGATCCTGATAATTTAATACAATTATGGAAATAGTGTCTTTGTTAGAAAATATTGTAAAATTATTCTAGATCTGAAGAATGCTAAAGAAGTGCCATTTTTCAACAATATAAAAATGCTATATTTATTTTCAAATGAATATTAATATGAGAGAATATTAAGTCAACTTATAAAATCAGATCATATTAACTGGTTGAATGGGAAGACGATAGCTTAATGATGACTAAAGAAAAATATCTTTCAAAAAATATGGACCGTCTAAAATAAATTTTTGTATTATTTTCTTCGAAATTTTGGATCGATAATACAATAAATATGTATTGACCATTTATTTTTTCAAATTCCGAAAAGGTAATTTTTTAGGAAAAATTGTAGCTTTTCTGACCAAAACATTTAACTTTTTTCATTCAATCCCTGGCTACACTGGTATGTATAAACAATCAACAACTACTGCTTTCTTATAAAAAAAAAAAAAAAAAAAACTGAAAGTCATTGCAATGTTTTTTATATACGTTTGTGTGTGTATATTTTTCGGTTAATTCAAAAAACCGAAATTTGAGAAAAATATTTACAACAGATTTGTACAAAAACGAATTCTGAAGCTTATATGAAGCTTCACAAAGTCCAAAATGCGTTTTGACAGATATCTCAGTTACTAATGAACCGATTTTGTTCATTTCTTCCGCAAAAACTTTCCAAAAAAGATTCCGAAATCGAAATCGCTAGTTTATATAGGGGCTTAGGTCTCTAGATTAGAAAAGTCGAGATAAAACGTTTTTAGAGGCCTTTTCGGTTTTTTTTGGTGTAAACTCAGAATTTAATGAACCGATTTTGTTGATTTTTACCAGTGTTATTCTAAAGAAGGTTAGGTTAAAAATGGCGGTGTCTTCACGCCTCCACCTAGAGACCATTCGGTTCATTATTATCCCTTGGTAAGATAAGGCAGTAGAATAAAAAGAAAAATAAAAAGAAGAATATGGATCCTATAACCTATCAATCAAAAACCACATTATCCCCATTACGAACCCTATAAGGTTACAAAGTTCTTTAACCGAAACCTTTTCTAGTTCGTGTAGCATGTGACATCCAAACCACTTCAGTCTACTACGCTGAAGTCCTACACAATGACAGAGTATATACTCTACTGTCTCTAGCTCCTACACATTATCGCACGTCCTACAAAAGTCTGACGTGCCAATGTCCCACTTACTAGTCATATTCCATTGCGAAGTGATCATTAATCATACCCATAATGATGCTTAGATCCCCGTGACTCATGCCCAGAATATATTTCGAACCTGCTAGTTTAAGACTAGGCCATAACGCTCTAGATACCTTGCAACCCATTCTATTCCTCCAAACATAATTCCTTCCCAATTGGAATCCCAACCGATAACTCCACAAAAGACCTGTCCGGCTCTGAGCCTTTGCGAGCTAACACTTCGGCTATTTAATTGCCGAGAACAAAGCTTATCCTGTAGGCATTCATTAGCCTTCTTAATTCTAATCTAATCTGGACCTAACACAATGACTTGTCATTGTCAGTAGTTTCGCTGACTGTCCACATAGATAGTTACCTCAGAGTTCCTTCCAACGCTTTTCTCCAGTAATCCTAGGGCCTTGTAAATGCGTAGAATTTCCGCCTGAAAAACGCTGTAACTATCATACAATTTAAAAGACCGTCTGATATCCGTTTCCATAAAGTAGACACCCGCCCTTGTGCTTATTTCCATCTTCGAGCCACCTGTGAAGATAGCTCAACCTCAATGGAGCTTCCCTGCTCCAACCCAGAGGTCCCTACTACGGATTCCAGTAACGGGAGTAGCCCAGAAGTGAATTATAGTCCCGACATAATCTGTTTGGGCGACCAAGGATAATGTCCGATCATCAAATTCGACCTCGTCAAGTATGCTAACATGACCCGTTGTGATGTTCCCTATTAATCTTAATTCTGTCATTCTAAAGAATATTCCCTATAATTTGATGTATAAAACATATATATCCTATAACTGAGGCTTTATAAAAACTGATTTCAACAGATGGACAGGTGGACATCATTATATCCACTTCCCTATCAATAAGGATCCAGAAAATATATACTTTTTGGGGTCTTCGATTAATATTGTAGAAATTACAAACGGAATGAAAAACTTATATATACTTGTGACGAAGGGTATAAAAAGCATAAAGTTACATAGTGGTAAAACATCAAAAAAGAAATTGCAAATTTACATAGCTGCGAACGATTAAGGGAAATAATAAAAATAAGCTATGGAGTAGCAAAATGTTTCATGTTTCAAGCGAAATGCATTATTTGATTGAGTAAATAAATGAAAAATTTCCAACAGCGCGCAAAAGAGGCTCTAATTCTAGGAATAATAATTTGCGGATTCCTAGAAGAATGCGAAAAGGTGTACTCTGACCGAAGCTGAAATGGATACTCCGTTTTAATAATCTTTAAAAACATCATCATATTACGATATGAAATAAAATTCTGGAAAGAACAATCCAAAAACTGTTATATGTTCTGAGATATGAGTTCGGAGAGAAATATTGTATACATAATGAGTTGAGCCTTGTAATGTTATAAGAGATAGTCCCATATATTACTTCCAGACCATACAACATATGTGTCATCAAAAGTGCATGGGCAACTATATACCTCGTCCGGCTAGGTAAATTAACGAAAAGAGAATAAAGTCTTCGTAAAACACCAACAACAATACAATTGCCCTCGTTTTAGAACTATTAACTGTCAAGACATTATCAAAAGACCATTGAAAGAAGATTTGAAAAATTAAAACAATGGGTTAATAGGCAAGTTCCGTCAAATCTAAAGATAACATCACATTATCTGTAAATTAAACAATAATGAAGAAGTACATTGACCGCGACGAAACGTGTACTGATACGGTTCTGAACAAAAGTAAGCATCTGATCCTTCATTATATGTTCAACGACCTTCGATAAAGAGGGAGGAATAGATATTGGTCTTAAATCCTGAAAGCCATGGATAAACCTTGACTTCGAGATCGGTACCACGCGAGCAGTTTTCCATACCGAAGGAAAAGTGGACGATATCAAAATGAAATTAATGTGATGCACAAGAAATTGCGAAAGATGAGGATAAATAGTTCTAATAAATCGTATAGGAATGAAATCAGTTCCAACACATTTCGACCTTAACTTAACACAAATTTTTAAAAATCTCTGATTCAGTTATACAACTGAAAGAAAAGGACTCATTTGCATAATTAAAAGACTCAAAGTCAATAATAACATTATCTCATAATTAACACCGCAATCAGAAGTAAATTCGTTGTCATTAGTCACTCCACATTCCTTCAAAACCCTCCGTATGCTTGACATATTCAACCTAGAGCATAATTTGGAATAAACTCTATATTTTATGAATATAATTTGTTCATTTAGGTCATATTTAACAACTTCACAATGCAAAGTGGGGCTTTTTGCAAAAGAAATGGATCTTTTAAGCAGCTGGACCTTGAGAGAGGAGGGTTAGACTTTCAGAATAATGTTGGCTACAGTGTGTAACTGAAGCATGGACGGTGCTACAGTGTGCGAAAAAAAGATCGGAACTTGTTGTTTTTTTTTGATATGCAATATTTTTATATTTTTGGATTCCGATATGGTAGAAAAAAAAACATGCTTATTCTATTATAATTTAAGATATTTGGCTTCAAAAAATGGCTTTTTTGCATTTTTCCCCTATAACTTTTAAAATATAGATTTTATTTTTTTTAGCAAATGGTAAAATACTCAATAATTTTTTGAATCATGTTAAAGAAAAAATTATGAATGTATACAAAATCTTACTATTTTAAAATTTATAACATACTTATCTTTAAAAAAAAAAAAAAAAAATACAAATCATGTTTACAGGATCATATTTTAAATTTGAGTATGAATATTTTGGAAATAAAATAAAGGCATAAAGTAGAAATGCAATATCAGATAAATATATATAATTTTACTATAAATTTTTAAGGTTAGAATTTGAATTATTGAAAATTCGAGTTTTTTCAGAAAATTGGCTCTAGTGACTAACGCCCGAAATTTCAACAAATAGATAAATTTGAAAAATCGAGTTATTTTATATTATCTTAACTATTATTTTAATTTTTAGCATTCAAATGAATTTATTGAAAAAAAAACATCATTTATGGAAAGCTAACTAATTTGCATTTGTTTTCAACTTAAAAAAATTTAAAGCGTTACAGAGATATGATAAAGAAAGAAGTACTTTCTGTACAAGTTTTTATTTGGATCACTGTATTAAAGAATTTTACACAAAACAAATTTCTACCTTCTATTTTTATACGTAATTTTTTAAATAACAACAATTTTCCTGATGCTGCAAATTATATGTATATTAAGCCATTTTTTATTTTTTTATTTATTTGTTTAATAGCCAATGAAATTACAATTTCTTACAGGCTAGCTTATATATTATTCTTAAAGCTATTAACAATAAATTATTTTCATAATCATTCTATAACAAAAACTTTTTATTTAACTAAGTTAAAAATATTCCTCTTAATGCGGATTGGATTTAATGAGAAATCAATATATGGATAGAAACTGTTGAATTGATTGCATATACGTCTCATGGGATCAAAGTTGGCATAGTTGGTTCGAAAATATTTTATTTTTAAAGGAGTATAAAGTTGGACGATTTGGGATTACGAATTCGATCTTACGAAGCAGGAACTCAGAATTAATTGAACCGTTTACTAAATTAATTACAAATGAAATATTCATATATTTTCTCCTACTTTCAAGAGGAGGGAGATCAATAAGCTGTAATCGACTTTCATATGATGGTAAATTAATATTAGGATTCCATGAAAGATTACGAAGACAAAATAAGAGAAATTGTTTCTGGACCGATTCAATTTTCTTTATATGAACTTCGTATTGAGGATCGCAGACCACGGAAGCATATTCCAGGATTGGTCTTACAAGAGATATGAATAATTGCTTGGAAACATAAGGATCATTAAACTCTCTTCCCCAGCGCTTGAGGAAACCTAGAACTCCTTTTGCCTTATTAACGATTTGTGAAACGTGGGAGTTAAAGGATAGTTTACAATCAAGCAACACACCCAGATCAAGAAATTCTTCGACTAGATCAAGTTGATATTCATTTATTGTGTATCTACAGAGTACTGGACTTCTTCTATAGAACATCATGTGTTTACCCTTTTTTAAATTCAGATCCATTAGATTCATCATACACCAATCATAAAGATTGTCAAGATCTGATTGGAGTAAGGAACATTGATAGGAATAGTTAAAGCTATGGAACAGCTTTACATCATCAGTATACATTAATATTCTAGAATTCCTAATGCAAGCTGGTAGATCATTTATAAATATTAGGAATAGTAAGGGGCCGAGATGACTACCTTGTGGAACACCAGATAACACAGGAATGGTTTTTGATGTACATTCTCTGAATAATACACATTGGCATCTATTTTTAAGATATGTGGAGATCCATTTAAGGAAAACAGGAGAAAATCCGAGTTTATCCAATTTGAACAGTAGGATATCGTGATTTACTTTATCGAAGGCTTTACTGAAATCTGTGTATATTACGTCTGTCTGTAAACCGGAATCAAATGCGGTTATAACTGAGGTTGTGAACTCCAAAAGGTTAGTAGTAATGGAACATCCTTTTTTAAATCCATGCTGAAATGGCGAAAGATAACATACAACTCTATAATTGGAAATGTTGGATCTGCTACCGGATTTAAACAAAGGTATAATATAAGATTTCCTCCAAACTTCAGGAAAGTAACCACTAAATATTGATATGTTGAATAAGTATGTTATTGGAGATATAAGAGAATGTAAACATTTTATAAGAACACAGCTTGGAACACCATCAGGTCCACATTTATCAGAATATTTTAGATTCTGTACAGCTCTCAGTACCATCGATTTATCTAATGTTGGACAATTTATAAGGGTTGCAGCTGGAATTGGATATGGATAATTGGAAAGTTCATGTGAATCTTTATCAGAATAGGCGGATGATATTTGCATCATTTGAGGATTCTTTATCTCCAAATTTCATCATGGACGGATATCCAGAGACTCGACGCTTAGAATTTACGAACTGGTAAAAATATTTTGGATTATTTTTAAAGTTTCTTTTCACCCTCATATAATCAATAGATGAACCGGATTTTTTGTATTTTCTATAATGTTTGTTTTTCAAATTTTTTAAGCCATTGAGCTGCTTTGTAGTCCAAGTCGGTCCATGTGCAATTTTTTTTCTCGTCATTGGTATTGATTTCTTAAAACATTTAAATAAGCCATCATAGAATTTATTCAAAATGATGTCAATATTACGAGGGCATACTTTATAGTAAGGAATATATTCAAACCAGTTTTCAGAATAAAGTAGGTGATTTAATTTGGAATAATCAGCTTTGCTAAAATCAAAAACCATCTCATTATTTACATTGGATTGTTATGATATGTTTGTTTCGACGTATACGCTTATTTCAAGAGTGGGGTGATACGCATCTTCGGGTGTTAATAATGGATTAATGCGAAGAATATTAATTTCTTCAGGTTGATCAACAAATACAAGATCAAGTAGTTTGCTAAGCTTGTTTACTATGTTGTTTATTTGGAATAGTCCCAAATCAGCAATAGCATCCAGTAATTCAATAGATGTTTCCGATCTTATTGATGGGCTTAAAAAGCATGAATCAGGAGTTTCGCGCCATTTAATATTTGGAATATTAAAGTCACCAAGAACAATTATGGAGACTCCAGGTTAGGATTGATTAGCTACAAATTTTATCGCGTTTGCATGTTGTTCATAAATTTGAATGTTTGACGCAGGAGGAATATAAGAGCAAGTTTTAAAAATTGTTCTAAATTTTGCTTTAACACATACGGCGATAAATTCAATATTTTGATCATTGTTAAAAAATATTTCTTCTGAAGGAAAAAGAGTTGACACAGAAATCAAAACTCCCCCACCTTCTTTGCCCACTCTATCACGTCTATAGATTTGAAATTTACTGCACATTATTTCAGTATTATGAATTTTTTTATCAGATTTATTTCGGAGCCACGTTTCAGTGAGTACAATGATATTATGCTCGATATCAAAACTCTCTAAATAAAGGGATTTTAACTTTGTGTTCATACCTCTAACATTTTGGTATGCGATGGAGATAGCTGAGAAGTTGCAATCATTTTTTGAACAAATATTAATATTTAACGGATTATTTAATTCAATTAGTTTTTTGGATTTGGATCAGAAGCCCTGGGAAGAATTACGTTGTTATCATCACGATAAATAAATTGTCGAACAATTGTATATTTGGCCAAAATTGTGGATTAACGAGACGATCAAAAATATTTTTCTGTGACAATTATTTTAAATGAAGCTCTATTGCGCGCATTTATCTTGTAAATTTGGACATTATTATAATCTTCGATGCCAAGGTTCGTTTTAATATAGAATTCAACATCATTTATTGTTGTATCTACTGAAAAACGGCTAGCAAATATGGTTTACCTTGGAGCAATAATTTTTAAAGGCTTTGGAGTTACTGTTGTAAACGGATTTACAAGAGGATTGTTGACCACATTTAAATTAGTTGGGGTGTTTGACGATGAGGGAGTTAATAAAATAAGCTCTGGAGGCTTACTGGTAGCAAGATTTGGAATCATGGGCAAGATCGACGAATTAGATACCGTAGGAGTAACTGAAGTCGACTCTGACGGAATTATATTATAATTGGAAGCATTTGAAGTATGATGAGGCGGAATAAAATTATTTGTATTAGGAGTTACAACAGCAGCAGGACAACTACTTGTATTTGCGGTTGGTAACGGAATAGAATCATTATTAGTAGTAATAACCCCTGTATTTTTAGGAATACAATGAGGTGTTGATGATGACTTAGCAGTTCTTTTACGTTTTGGTCTCGGGGAAGCAGCAAAACTATCCAAATTTGTAAATTTAGAAAACTGAAGTCGACTCTGACGGAATTATATTATAATTGGAAGCATTTGAAGTATGATGAGGCGGAATAAAATTATTTGTATTAGGAGTTATAACAGCAGCAGGACAACTACTTGTATTTGCGGTTGGTAACGGAATAGAATCATTATTAGTAGTAATAACCCCTGTATTTTTAGGAATACAATGAGGTGTTGATGATGACTTAGCAGTTCTTTTACGTTTTGGTCTCGGGGAAGCAGCAAAACTATCCAAATTTGTAAATTTAGAAAAAAGTTCACCATATTTAGTTAGTTTTCCTTCGTTCAAAGTTGCTGCTATTCGAGATAATTTATGATTGCTAAATGTTCTATAGGCAGTGGATTCTACCCTGGCGTTTACGCGTCTCAATTTTGTATATCTCATTTTATCATACGTGGTCGGGCATTATGTGCTAGGCTTAATTCAATTGATTATGACCGATCCGTTATTTCACCTTGCTCTATACAACAGTTTTCCAATAATAGAACACAAAAGACAAAATTTTAAATCAAAGTGGATGCATGAAAACAATGGAATCCGACGAAATCAAACAACAAATCAGAAATCTATTATAAAAAGTATGAATAAGCCAGGATCAAAATCGTCATGAAAACGCACTTCGTACACAGGGCTGCCAGATTTGTAGTTTTGACCTCAAAGTTGGGGAATTTTTGTGGCAGAAAAGGACGAACATTTTGGTTTGGGGATTGGGAAAATTGTTGGGATTTTAAAAATATTTTTTGGATTTCTCGGAGAAATTATGTAATAATTGCATGATATACTTTTGTGCTGTTGACATCAAGTTCTCATTGAATACGGTTTGAGGTTACTCTCGCTTGTTTTATATTTTCTGCTTTGTGTATAAAAACCGCGCTCTTACTTTTATATACAAAATTACATTGTGCTTTTTTGTTATGTTTAGTTTTTTTTCTCGTCTTACGAAAGATTTAAAACAATAATTTTTTAAATAAATTTTACGATCATATCGTCCTCCTCGGAAGGAAATTTCTATTCAATACTAGATCCGGATAAAGAAAAAAGTGCACCATCACCAACATGTAAAAAAATAACCTATGACTTTCCAAAAATCACCGATAAACACAACAGCAATTCGAAACAACAATGCCCTAAATTTATAATTTTAAAAACCAAAATCCCTGATAAACCAATCTAACAATTCAATATATTCCTCATCTCCAAAGCTCTTGAAGGCATCTACAGCGAACCTCCACAAAAAGTTTCATTTACTAGAGATGGTTATCTACTAATTCTCACCAAAAATGAGGCTCAAACTAATAAGTTCCTACAAGCTACAACCTTATCCAACGTTTGCCAAATTGAAAGTTGTCTACACCCATCACTCAACATAATTAAAAAGTTATCTTTGCTCCAACCCTTAAAAATCTCAAAGAGGAGGAAATTGTTGAAGGATTGAAAGACCAGGGAGTTGTCTATTGCAAAAATAACAAAGTTTGTTAATAACAAAATAACCAACACCTCTCTCCACAGCCTTAATTTCAACTTATTTAAACTACCTAATGAAATTAAAATTGGATTTCTAAATTGCAAAGTAGAGACAAGTTAGGCCGCACCAAAAAATATTGCAATGATATCGAAAACTGTGATATATGTGCTGCAGCCCTACATGAGCCTACACCGTGTACAAAAATCCAATGTATTAACTGCAACCACCCTCATCGTTCCACCATCAAAAACTACCCTGTCATTAAAAGGCGTCAAGAAATTTTAAAAATTAAAACTTTAAAAAACTGCTCGTACAAAGTGGCCTCACAACAAATTACAAATCAAGAAATATATGACATTCCTATAGAAGATATAAAAATTGCAGTTGAAGCAAAAAAACAAAAACTTAAAACAATAAACAACAATCCCGTTAACACAAATTTACCCACTGAATCCAACTCTACAACAACAAACATTAATGAAACTAAAAATACACAAAGAGAACTAACAAAACCCACCAAGTCACTCAAAAACAAACATCTCTTACTTCTGTTGACAATATTTTAAATCGTACAAATCCTAAATCTATGTACCACTTCTACAACACAACATCAAACACAACCTTCGAACACACTAACTCAAAACAATAAAAAAAAAACAACATCAATACTTACCAACAAAACGAATGCACCTAAAAAACAACAAACAAAAGAAAAAATATCTAGGGATTATTTTACAACTCATACAACCCATGTGAAATCTTGAAGACGAGACCTGAAATGGACTCCTCCCTCTCGGATATGGAGGTATAAATATATTTGTATTTTCTCACAATGGCTCTAAAAATACTACAGTGGAATAATATACATAATTCGTCGGATATCATAGCTCTAAAGGAGCTATGATATCTATGACATCTAAAGGATGGGGTTAATCCCTTACATCTAAATGGTTATAGTATATCAATAACACAGTACATCTAACAGAAGTGCTTGTACAGCATTATTTGTTAAAAACAATATAAAACAATCCCTACACTCTTCCAGTACCTTCCACACTGCAATCGAAGTCCATATTGGTTTTAAGTTAATTTTTTTTTCGATTTATTTAAACCCCTCAGAACCCATACCAACCATCGAATTAACAGCATTTTTCACTAACTTCAACTATCGGACATTAATTTTAGGAGATTATAATTCACACTCTCTATTATGGGTTTCTCCTCACACCAACCAAAGAGGTCTTATTGTAGAAAACATTCTTACAAATTCAAATTTTGTATTATTAAATGACGGTAGTCCACACATTTTTCAACGAGATCTAATTTTACACATATCGATTTATCTTTTGTATCAGCGGACTTAACTTCACACTTTTTATGGAACGTCAGTACACATCTACATAGTGGTGACCATTAACCCATCCATATCACGTTCCAGGAACCAAATTACTCGCTTACCACTAATAAAAACCATGAAACACGCTTTAATATTAAAAGAGCAAATTGGTCGAAATAGTCCAAACATTAATAAAGAAGCTGCTTGGTTGCAAAAAACTATTAGATATGCTGCTAATTTGTCAATCCCACATTTCACAAATAAAAATCATAAATACACATACTGGTGGTCTGAGGAACTTAGTACCAATGCCTTTTTTAAATATAAATGTAAACAAGCGAAAAGGGAATCCTTTTCCTCCTTTACACAGCAAATAAACCATCCAATAGAAAAAATTTGGTTCAATATTCGTAAATTAAGTTGAGTGAATACAAATAATAGAATTCGTTACATTGAACATAACAATAACATCATATCAAATCCGATTGATATTGCTAACCTGTTCTCTAAAACATGGTCATTCAGTCTTCTGACGACAATTTTAGTTTTGAATTTAACCGCATCAAACAAACTTCTAACACCCTCATCAACTATCATTTATCACTGTCATCAAAAATTTTAGAGGAAAGTATAACTTCTATTGAAATAAAATCAACTTTAAACTACGGGATTTGAAAAAATATATCCAATGTTGAAAATCTTACCTAACAATATATTATTAATGATACAACGACTCTACAATCAATTTTTCACCACAGGTATTATGCCCCAAAGTTGGAAAATCTCAGCTATAATCCCCATCATAAAACCCAACAAAGATATAACCAAAATTGAGGGATATAGGCCCATATATTTAATACCCTGCTTATCGAAAACTCTAGAGAAAATTATTGCGACACGAATGACATGGTTCTTATAGAAAAATAAATTACTCAGCATACATCAAATTGCTTTTAAACCTAATAAAGGTATCGATCATTTAACTGCTTTTGCACTCTCACACCATAATCACATCTCCATTATATCAGTTGATTTTGAAAAAGCTTTCGACCGGATCGGTATACACTCAATAACATCGCAACTCAAAGAATGGAAATTTGAACCAATAATAATAAGTTTTGTTCATGCTTTTCTTACCAATAGAAAAATTAGAATGAAAATAAACATCTGCTATTCTCATACTGAAAACCTTTACAACGGAATTCCACAGGGTTCCCCGCTATCGGTTATAATTTTTCAGATAGCAACAAAAACAATATAATAATCTCCAACAACAAATATTTCAAACATGTTATCTACGCAGATGATTTATATATCTTCGCACATAGACAAAACTGAGATATTCAACAGGAAATAGACTCACTTTTCCTACATATAAGAAACTGCTGTACAAATACAGGTGCAAAAATTTCCTTTAATAAAACTAAATATATTCATATATGCAAAAAAAAAAAAAAATATCATGTACCACCACAAATATAACTATCCCAGGTAAGGATATTGCTAAAGTTGAAACACTAAAGATACTTGATATAATTTTCTACAGCTACTTCAAATGGTCATCCCAAATAGATAGCCTCAAAAAAAAAAAAAAAAAAAAAAAACGTTATTAAAACAAATAAATATAATAAAATGTATAGGTAGAAGATATGGAAAACCTCATCCAAATACGTCAATAAATATTGTTCGCAATTTAGTTTTGTCGAAAACAGAATACGGACTTGCTATTTATGGTAAAGGCAAAACTCAAAAAAATTTGTCCTGCCTACCATCAACCCATCAGGAATGCTCTCGGTGCTCTCAAAATATCTCCAATTATAAATTTAATGTCGGAATCCGGTTTACCCACCATAGAGGAGAGATTCAAATTCACTAGCACCAACTTAATTCTTAAAATAATTTTTCCTTCCAAACAGTACAACTCTCCTATCCCAACGACCAATGCGTTTTGTATCAACTATTTACAACGCACTTAAATTCGCCTTATATATAGGTTTCAATATAAAACCCACTGAACCACCCTGGAGTTTCATATTGGACCTAATAACCAAACCTAAGGAATTTATGTCTAACTACGAATATAACTCTTTTCCAAGAAATATCCTCATCATTAATAAATAAAAATTGGAAATTTTTGTAGACAGATGGTTCAAAAACAAATACTACCACTGCATTTGCTGTAATTAACAATACATTAAACACTGATTCTTTAGCTACTCTTGGCCAAAATTGCTCAGTATTCACGGCTGAATCGACAGCAGTGTTATATACCCTTAACAAATACAAACATTTCTAGATCTATAATAACTGCCGCGTATAACATCAAAAACAAAAATATAATAACCTCTAAAATAAGAGATATCACACTAGATTTAAATTTATGTGGATACTGGGCCGCGCAGGCATCGAAGGCAACTCTTTAGTGGATGAAGCAGCTAAATTTGTAACTTTTGCACCAATATTATCGATCTATACATCCAACAAAAGGGATATAAAAAACACAATTTTAACAACCATCAACAAATCACATTTATAAAAACTTCAACCAATATAAGACTCCATCAATATACCCCAATAATGCCGAAAGAAGAGACAAAAATACATTAGGCTAAGATTAGGGCACACATATATCACACAACAGCATATATTTAATCCCATTTATCGCTATCTATGCCATTTATGCGACAGCAACGTACAACTAAATATAGAACACCTTCTCCGAAATTGTAGTTTTATTAAACAAATTATTATTAAAACATTGCACAGTGGGGCAGAATCGAAATTTTTTGGAAACAAATCTGTAACTTCTGATCAGCTGGTTGAATTTTCATGAAATTTAGTTAAAGCGTAGCAGAGGAGTGTACAATGTTATGTTTGGAAGGGGGGCACAACAATCCCCCCAGTGGCGGAGCTTCGGCGGCTCAAAATTAGGTACCTCTGACATAAAATATTTTTAATCGCTTGCAAAATTTTTTTTCTCGTCCGATTTCATATATTGTTGTAGGCCTTGATAAGACCTATAAAAACATGCTTACATGTCCTATTTATCTCTTATAGTTTTCGAGTTATTTGCGTTTGCATTTTTAAGCACCATAATTTTGCATGTTCTTGGTCCAGTTTTTCCATATATATCCTAGTATTTCCGACCGATTTTATTAGCCTTTTTCTTAACTAGTTAAAGAACAAACTTATGTATTGAATAAAAAAAAATTTGAAGTCGATATCTTTACCGAGTCCAAAAATAAACGATTTTGAATTTGAAAAAAGACGACTTTTTGTGTTTTTTTTTAGCCGAAAAAGTATCTACACTCTTTTTTATCTAAAATAATATTTTCTTTAGCAATATATAATAATTTTGCACTTTTCTGAAAGGCAACTTCACAGAGATGACTTTAAGATAAAAAACAAGCCCAATAACTCAATTGGTCATGGTACGCACCCTCCCGAATTAGACCCATTTTATATGAGAGTTTTGTTTTAGACCATATTTTCTCAAATCACAAAACACGAATCGAAGAGCGGAATATATTTTAAGAATCTACAATATGTTGTTAAAAGTTTTGAATCAAAATCTACGGGACTTCGGAAAAATGTCGATTCTACAGCCAAATGTGTAAAAAATCCCATTTTTAGGAATTTTCATTAGTTTTTTTTGGGAATTCAGGAAAACCCTACCCCTGATTGAAATTTGATTAACGCGCTTTTATTTATACTAATAAGATTCACATTTCCTGCAAATTTCATTAAGATATCTTTATAAACGAATATGTTATTACAATTAAAAAATTTGTATTTTCTCCAAAAACCCCAAATTGGGCCTTTTGTTTGGTTTATTTCTCAATAGCGAAAGAAATTTTAAAAATATATATTCCAAATTTAACATATATAATTTCCGATCTTTTGCAAAAAGATTCAAGTCAATATCATGCTTCATTTCAGAATATGCGTCTTTAAACTTTTATATTTCCAATTTATTGTATATATGATTATATTTTTAAATAAATAATGATTTAGAAAATTATGAATATTTCTGTATACTTTTAGTAATAATCCTCTTCTGTAAGCTCTTCAAGTGGAAGAATATTTCGTTCAATTATAATTTCGCCATGGCACAATACTTTATGTACTGTTGGTGTCATTTCTTTCCATGAATATAGAGTAGTTTAGATATTTCTGTTGCATATTCTCCAAATCGAGCAAAGTTAATTTTGTGCTTACTATTAATTGCCATTAATAGTATGTTAGTACTTTCAAGTAACTCTTTACTAATACCAGTTATTTTTGATGTAGCTTCGAAATTTCCAAAAAACCCTGCTGTATTTCCGTCATTTGTACTACCACCAAGCGGCAGAGGTTTGTCGATGTTTAATTCCGTCTCTTCTCTGAATTCATCCTGAATTCTACTTTTCTCAGATATTTTAAGTGTTTTTAAATCCTCGTTGTTTCTGGTAGGTTTTGTTAAGTTTTCTGACACACTTCTATACTTTAAATCATATGCTATGTGCAGAAATTGCTCCGTGAACCGTATTTTGGCGTGAAGTGGAGATATTCCGAAAGACAGAAATTCTTCATTAATACTCCTTGCTTTACCAATATCCGAAAATTGTGATTTCGTCTCATCACATAGTGAGAATTTCCAAAAAGAAGATGTTTTCGTAATGGCATTACTAACCTTTCCATCAATCATTGTTAGACTAAGTTGAAACTATATGTCGAATGTGTATTGGTTTATGGTTATTGAAAGAAGTTGTAAATCATTTATTTCATCTTTAACATATTCCACTAAATCCTTTGTTGTTGTCTTCGACTTCCTTGTTTATTCGAACCAAATAAGTCTGCAAAAATGTTTTGATCCTGGAGCGGTGTTAAGCCATATATCTTCAAATGAGTTTTTACACTTTGATGAAGATTGCTTTAAGGAATAAGATTGCATTATTAATAGCACCAAAGATGCTATAAATACGATTTTATAATCCACCACTTTCTTACTTCCACTAGCATGCTTGTATTGAGAAAGGGCTGATAGTCCGTCACGTCCCCACTTACAGATTAATACAACGTCGCTGTTATTTACTTTTTCCAACTGATCTGCAGAAAAATCTGCAACTATCCTGGTAGCTGTATTCTCAAGCAAAGAAGATAGCTCTACTGCTTCCTTTTCGGTAACCGAAATAGATGGTAAAATAGTTTGCATTTTTTCTTGAATATCCTTGTATGATGGTAGAATTGAGTGTCCCTTTTCAAGCAGAGCTTTTCTTAAAATTTGATATTTGTTGCTTCTTCCTCTGTAAAATTGGATTGTGATGTTGGAGTAGGTACACTTTCGGAAATCCCTTTAAGACGTTTTGGTGATGCAGTTGGCAGTATTTCAGCAATATTAATTACACTCTGTATAAGAAACTTCATTCGAAATTATAGAAAGCTTATGGGCCAGACTTTTTTCTTGGATCTTGTACTTAATTCATCATACGTTTTGCAGGATGCTCCAGTTGATATTTTGCACGCCGATATTTCTATATCAGTATCCATCCAATCGGAATGTTTAATTTTTAATCTGTTAGTACTTTGATTCAAGGACTTCTTTTTTACGTCATACAACTTTAAAAAGCTCTATCTGAGATTTACCAATGACGTCCAATTTGCATGATATGTAGTTTTTATGAATTCCACTATAGCTTCTAAACGATTAATAATTATAATGGTTTCTCAGTCCTAATGCAAAAAGAAAAAAGAGAAAATATAAAAAACAGTTTCTTTAAAAAAGTCGAAATTAATAGCAACATTAACAAGTTAAAGGCTTTTAATAAAAATCAACTTTGAAATTTCGTTACCCTTTATAAATACAGAGCTATGTGTTTGCGACACTCGCATTTTGAAATCAGTTAAATATTTTCAAAATGAAGGAAAAAATAATTAAATATTATTGTTTTTTTGTAATTTAAATTTGTTTGTGGCATTTTAACAAAGTTATTATAAAGAATGATGATTGGAAAGAATTCTTAAAAGTTTTATACTAAAAACGTTATTTGAGTGCAAAAAATGCGCAATTCAATTGGTAATTGGTTCCAGCAACGAGCAATACGAATTAGAAAAGATCTTTCATAGAAGGAATTAATAATCTTAGGAATACAAATTTGAGGATTTTTTGTTGATCGGCTAAAGAAAAAAGTTTTGAGCAACGGTAATTGAACACCAGCACTCATTGCCTTATAAAAGTGAATTAAATTGCGTAACTTAAGAAAATTTACAAATGAACATCCTAAAAGCTCTATGTGTCGATATAAATGTTTCCTACGTTTGACGTTATAGGCAAAACGAACACTCGATTAATTCGTTCGTGACAAGCTTGTAGCAACTGTGCCTGAAATAGCTTGAAGTTCATACAAAATCTAAGACATAAAAAGAGAATAAACTAACTTATATCTAACTTGCGGGGATAAAATACGTTAGTAGAATGAATCTTCCTTAACGTTTGTAGTACTTTACAAATAGTTTGATCAATATGTGAATCATATCGAGTAGATTTTTTGGTTGCAGGTCGGCTTGCAGATTGATATCTTCCTATATATCCGATAGGAAGCAGTACGTTTTTTATTTTTTAGCTCGGCAGCTTCTGGAGTTCTTTTATAGTTTACACTGGAGTTCCAAAAGCATCTAAGGTTAAGGCCTTGACTTTTTATAATGTTTGTAAATGATTTTTTTGATGTGATATGATGTAAAACTTTTTTAGAACTTTCTCAAAACAGTTTGTTCTTATGAGTATCTATTGAAAGGTAGAATGGTTTGTTTGTGTGTTATATGTACTCGTATATTGGTTGAAGTTTTTCATTATCTAATATTTGCTGTTGTTTATGTAATGTTTTTATATTTTTATTTTCTTTAATATGTAAAATACATTTTACCAAGCACAGATCCCTGTGGTACACATGAATGAAGACGTAATATATTAGATTTTACACCATTTACAAAAGTAAAATGTGATCTTTCATAAAGGTAAGACAATATTAGTTTGCAAACAGACATTGAAAAACCAAAATCAACTCTTAATTTGTTAAACATCCTCTTATAATCAATACAGTTAAAAACCTTAGAGAGGTGAATAGAAACTACAAATCTAACTCTGTCCTCATTGACATTCTTTTTAATTGTGTCTGTCGGACAGATTAAGAAGGAGCGAAGTGGTATTATAACCCTGACGAAAAGAAGCGTATTGTGATCGATAAATTCTCATAGAAGTAGCAGTCAAAATTTGATCCTTCAGATTATGTTCCATTACCTTAGATAAAGCTGAAAGGATAGAAATTGGTTTCAGATTCTCAGGGCTATTAATAACCTTAGACTTTGTTATTGGAACGATATGAGCTGTTTTCTAACCTATAGGAAATTTTGATGTCATTAATATAGAATTGAAACATTTTTTCTATAAATCTAATCGAAATTTCATCAGTTCCAATAGAATTTGATTTTACCTTTTCTAATGCAATGAAGACTTCAAATTCCGTAATGAACTGGAAGAATACAGTACTCCCAGTGTTAAGCAAAATAAACTTTATAAAAACCAATACAATTACAGTTAACCCATCAAATAAAATTTTGGCAATTAAGTAAACTATAATACTTTTGTTGCAAGAAATAACTACGGTAAAATAATTTATTAATTTTTAAATATAGTTTGCAATTTAGTTGTGAACGTAACCGAATTGATACCGTAAATTAAAATAATACAAAATTTTAATTAATTTCGAATCTTCTTGAAAAAAAAAAATATATTTATATTTATTTTTAAGATTATCACAAAAGTATCCCTCCCTGGTTGTGAGTCGATCTTTATTGAGCTTCAACTTGGTGTTAGTAAAATTTTATTTGGAGTTGTGTACTTGCCTCATGGGGACTTGGAGTTATTTGAATTGTCTCATTTTGAATTATTTTCTAAATATAAAGATATTGTTATAGCAGGAGACTTCAATTGTAACATGTTTGATATTACAAAAGCAAGCAGGATGCGCTCTATGTGTGTGAGGTGCAATTTGTTTGTCTCGCATAATTGCAAACCCACTTATCTTGATGTGTCTCACGGTTCTGTTTCTTTACTGGATATTTGGTTAGTAAGTGATCCCTCTTGATATATTCTGGTCAAGTACAGTGCCCTGCAATTTCTCACCATGCGCTCATTTTGGCAGCTTTTCAAATTGTTGTAAGATGTTCATATAAATATTTTGAGTATAGGGATTTCAGCAGAACTAATTGGGAAGGAATTTTTTCTTCCATATCTTCTTTTGACTCTGATTATTTTTATGGTTCTGGTGATGTTGAAATTCAGAGCTCACTTATTAATTCATTAATTCTCTCACTTTATGAATATGTTCCAGTAGTTAAGCGCAGAATTAGGATTGACGACTCTTCTTGGATGAAATCAAATGAGATTGTATTAGCTATGTCTCTGAGGGATTTGGCGTATTCTGTTTTTCGATCAAGTGTCGATCTGAAAGCTGGCGTATTTATTGCAGCTATTTTATTAATATTAATGATTCTGATAATAATGTTATTGACTTTGACTCTTTTAATTATGCTGATGAGTCCTTTTCTTTCAGTTGTGTAAGTGAATTTGAAATTTTTAATGCTTTGTGTAAGATAAGGTCGAAATGTGTTGGAACTGATTTCATTCCTATACGATTTATTAAAACTATTTATCCTCATATCTCTCATTTTCTTGTGTATCACATTAATTTCATTTTGACATCGTCCACTTTCCTTTCGATATGGAAAACTGCTCGCGTGGTTCCAATTCCGAAGTCAAAAGTTATCCATGGCTTTCAGGATTTGAGACCAATATCTATTCTTCCATCTTTATCGAAGGTCCTTGAACATATAATGAAGGATCAGATGCTTACTTTTGTTCCCAGTACGCATTTCGACGTGGTCATTGTACCTCTTCATTATTGCTTAATTTAACTGATGACGTTCGTAATAGTTTGAATAATGGAAATCTTGCTGTCATGCTTTCTTTAGATTTGACGAAAGCGTTTAATTCTGTAGATTTTTCCATCTTAATTGGCAAGTTAAGGGACTTGTTTTCATTCTCGAAATCTGCATTCTAAAACGAAGGCAATTGTATTTGGCAACGTTAATTTGACTTTGAGAATTGTTGTTGATGGCTCTTCTGTTAATTTTGCAGATAAATTGGAATGTTTAGGTGTATATCTTGACAGGCGCTTGTTATTTGATTACCATATTGATCGAATTAGTTTTAAAGTTGTTGGTATTTTACGGAGACTTTATTCTCTTGCCATTTATTCGCCTTGCCGTACGAGGTATTTAGTTGCCCATGCATCCGGGACCACGTCTTATTACATTACAAGGCTCAATCGTATTATGAATATGATTGCTCGTTATGTATATAATGTTTCTCGTCGAACGCACATCTCGGAATATATTAAACAATTTTTGGGTTGTTCTTTTAAAAATTTTATTTCATATCGTAATATGATGATGTTTTTTAAAGTTATTAGAACCGGGTGTCCGTTACAGCTTCGGTCTGAGTTCACCTTTTCACATTCTTCTAGGAATCCTCAAATTATTATTCCTAGAATTAGAGCCTCTGTTTTTGAGCGATCATTTATCGTTAGGATTGCACGTTGTTGGAATTTTTTGCCACTTGAGCTTCGTTTATTTTCTCAATCGAATAATGCATTTCGTTTAAAACTAATGAGATATTTGGCAACTCTATAGCTTATTTTTATTATGGTAAGTGGTTCGAAATTGTGTGACTTTATTTTTGATGTATACTTATTTCTTATTTTGATTATACTACTTATGGGACTATGTAACTTTATGCTGTTTTATTGGTGTATTATATATTCTGGCTGGGGAGCCATTTGAGTTGGAGTATTGAATATGAGTGTGTTTAATTTTTATAGTTTTTATTTAATATTTAATATATCCTTATTCAGGAATAAATCTTTGTAATATATATTTATTGGCCTAAGAGGGCTTTTTATATTACTGTGAATTGAAATAAATAAATAAATAAAATAAATAATTAAACAACCTTTTACTCAATCTGAAAGATAATATGATATAATGGGCCATTAACTTGTCAATTTTAAGCCAAAGTTAAAGCCTAATTGTAGACTAAATAATTAGCTTGTGTGAAAAGAATTTAATTTTATGGCTTTAACACTTGTTTAAAATTTGATAAACTAATAGCATGTGTAGTTTTATTTTATTTTTTGAAATATTATTGTGAGTATTTTTTTACATATTTAAATATTTTTTGTCAAGACAAAATTTTTTGAGAACTTTTATTTTCTGCTAAATATTGGTTTTTGAATAAAAGTGTTTATTTAGTTAAAAAAAAAAAAATATTTTTTAATATTATTTGAATATCATTCATTCACTTAGTTAAAAGTTCTAATTTTAATAAAAATTTGATTTGGTTCATTTATAGAGAGAATTGTTTAAGCAATTTTATGATTATAATATAAACTCGATAATCCGGATTATTCGGTAATCCGGCATTTCCTACTTTATAATAAACTTTATGATAAAAAGTCTTTTACTAAAATTCTAGTATAACTTGGAAAATACAAAAAGAAATGATATAATTATTATGTAAGAGTTGATTCTAGTTGAATTCAAAATTCAAAAATACTTCAGTGAAAAGAGTATAAACATTTGTTTTTTTTTATATATAAAAAACTTAAAATCTGAAATGTTAATTGATGAAAAATTTGAACCTGTGATACTCGAAGTGTTTCAAAATGTTAATCTATATGTTATTTAGAATACGTATAACAGTATAACTCAGATAACACATAATTAGATGCCTCATGATAAAATTAGAATTTTCAAAAATTCACTCATAATTTTTTTTTTTTTAATTTCTAAAGACTAAATTTCAGAATGTGTTTTAATTATTTCCTTTAATGTTCTTTTAGCTTTAGCCCTGAAAATAAAGAATATATCTCTTTTTTTACAAATACAAACAGTTTCTCTTCTTGGCACTTTTTTCTAGCACTTTTTCGCTCTTAGGTTTTGGCAACACTAACCTAAAAATATTTAAAAAAAATATGTATATATGTATTTTTTGCTTACCATAGACTAAAAAAAAGTATATACATAATATCGCAACTTTGGGGCCCTCTAACTCGAAAACTAACAGAGACCAGAAAACTAATTTTACACTAAAAAAAATGGTAGCAAAGGCAAACTTGATGAGTTCCTTATTAAGAAAAAAAGAGCAGAGTGCTCTATCTATCTAATATCACTACCATCAAGTACTTATTTGGCTTTCAAAAAGTGACCACTACTTACTAAGTAACGGGTGAAATAAGTACTACTCATTACCCAAATTGAAAAAGTTTTTACTGGGATGACACTAAAAGTTTTATTTTTTGCTCAAAATTTAACCATTATTATTTGATTTTTATTTATTGATTAAAACATAACATAAATTTAACAATTATTATTTGATTTTTATTTATTGATTAAAACATAAAAATTATTTTTGATTTTTATTTTTTCTTAAAATATAACGATTATTTTTTGATTAATAAAGATTATTTTTTCTTTTGCTTAAAAATTATCTTAGAGCAAAAAAATGTTTTTAAGAAAAAAAAAAAAAAAATAATTACAATTTGAGAAAAAATAAAAATCAAAAATAATCGTTATTTTTTTAACCAAAAAATTAAAATCGAAAAATAATAATTAAAATGTGATTTTTATTATATTGCTCATAATCGTTATAGTCCCTGATGTATGTATATACAATTTTGGGAAATAATATCAATATGTGCAGGTAAAACATTACGTGATTGTATGATTTATAACAGTTTTACCAAAGAATACAAAGAATGGAATGTACAACAACAACATTTCTCACACACAAGTTCTGTGTGAATTCAACACACTTCTGAGGGAAAAAAACAACACAAAACAAACAAAACTTTCCTTTAAAATTTAAGGAAAATTACACACCCGACAAATTTTTTCATTAACACGGAATATTTTTATTATTTTTTTCAGACACTTTGTTGTATTTTAACCCCTTTAACACGAATATTTTCCTTAAACCGAAAAAAATATATTTTTATATTTTTAACATTACTTTTTTAATTATTATAAATATCTTTACTGTTTAAAATATTTGTTAATTTGCTCAAAAGAATATATCGCTCACATATTTTTTTGAACAAATTAAACAATTTTCTAATATAAATATCTATCAAGATGAAAAAATAAATATCTCTTAAAGTAAATATCAGTATGAATAAAGTTTTAACTGATTTTTTTTATTCATACTTTTGTTATTGTTTCAAAAAAAAAAAAAAAATATTTTCTATTATTTTGTTTATTTTTGAATTTTGTACGTATTGTAGGAATACATTTTAAATATTTTTTATTCAATGAAATTGTTTAGAATTTTTTCATCCTTTCATCGGAGTTGAAATTAATTTTCTATAAAAGTTGATAAATATTTGTTGTAATTTAAATCGAACGTACAAAATTGCGACTTTTGCTATTTTAAAATAATTTTAAATTTATTAAAGTCTACGATCATAATTGTGATAAATTATATTTAATAATTTTTAAATACTCTTGTGCAACTATGTGTGCCTATGATGTTTGGTGAAACTAGTTTCATATATATATATATAATTTTACTAACACAATCTTAAAATTAGTTTTTTTTTTTGTCAACAGTTTGGATTTTTTTGCAGTCTTTCATTCTTTGTTTTCTTTGGTTTACTATGAATATAAATATATATTAGCTTCGTTATTGTGTTATTTGTTAAAATATTGGCTCTCGTACAGTACTCGTCAAATTTACAGATTTTAGACAGAAATTGTCAGAAAAACAACAAAGTAGACATAAATTCTTAGTGCAGGAAAACTTTCCTGTAAATTCTGACTAAAACTTGCAAGTTATGTGAAGAAAATAACACTTTTAAAAAAGTAATACACTTTGTGAATAAGTATGTTATTTTAAAATGAATTAAAATATTATAAATATCAAATTTTTTCCGGCTGGCTGGTAGTCAGTCCATATATAACTTATGAATTTGATTTTTAGAGAAAAATTGAATTTCCGAATTTTGGTGAAAATTGAATTTATAGTAATTTTTGTTTTAAAAAGACGTAAAAAACAAAAACTCAAGATAAAATTTTTTAAATAAGCAAAGTCCGAAGTCCCGATTTCAATATTTTAAGTATGCTGTAATATGTATAAATTAACCAAAATTATATTATGAGTGTATGAGTATTGTGTTTGTCATTCCGTGTGTAACATGCTGAAATATTCGTCTAAAGCACCATAAAGCATATATGTATATGCTTTATGGTGCCTTCTGAGTCTATCGAGCTATGTCCGTCCGTCTGTCTGTTGAATGTAAGGGAAATTTGTTTCAAATATTTCTTTTATATAAGGTTTGTTTGGATTTGAAAACGGACAAAATCGGTTAATAAATAAAAAGGTAATGGCTCAAATACTATAAAAACATCGTCCGTCGTAACTCTAGTTCATAATTTTCTACCTATAACTCTTAAACAAAAGTATGTACGCCATCGAAATTTTGATTAAGGGTAGATGTAAATTCGGAAACCAAAAATTGGTGTGATCTGCCCACCTCCCATGTAAGGTGAAATTAGGGTGGCACAAAAAGTTGTAGATGGTGGGTATAGCAGATTCGGCCAAGCCGAATACAACATTCTTACTTGTTATTTCATTTTGAAAGTTTCATTTTGTTGGGCGATTTTATCTTTCTTCATTTTGATATATATTTTTTTAAATACTCGATGTAAAATGGAAACAAAAATATTTAAATTTTCAAATCCAATTATTGGATTTTCATAAACCCATATTTCCGTTATCGAACGAAAATTTTAAATTTTATTTCCGTTAGAATAAAAAAAAGTGTTGTTAATACAATCCGTATTGGATTTCCTAAACAGGCTATATATTTCAGAAATTTCTATTTGTATTTCTGAAATTTCCATTTGTATTTTGGAATTTTTTATTTGTAGTTCAGAAAATTTCGAAATGTAATTTGTATTTCAGAATTTTTCAATTGTATTTAAGAAATTTTCATTTTTATTTGAACATTTTTCTAATTGAATTTCAGAAAATTCGACTTGCATTTCAGAACTTTACATATATTTTCTACAGAGAATTCTTAAAAACAACTAGAAATTTCTGAAATATAATGGAAATTTCTTGAATACAATTTCTGAAATACAGAATTTTTCAGACGGAAATGTAATGTAATGTAATTTAATTACATTAAAAATTTTTCTGAACTACAAATAAAAATTTCTGAAATACAAATGAAAATTTCAAAAGTATAAATAGAATTTTCTGAACAACAAATATAGCTTTCTAAAATATAATTAGAAATTTCTGAAATTTAATTAGAAATTTCTAAAATTTAAATGGAAATATCAATATCAATTTCTGAAATACAACTAGAAATGGATTTTAAAATCAATTGAGAATCACAACGGGGTTCTACTTCTCTCATAAACAATTTCTCAATAATTAAAAAAAAAAAATATTGAGGGAAATAAAAGATTCCGATTTATGGATGTTTAATTTATTTAAATTTTTCATTCGTTTTATGAAGGAATTAAAAAGTCACACTTTAAAAATTAACAGGCATCTTAGCAACCTATTACGGGATAATCCCAAACAACAAAACCAATCTAAAAATAAATACCAAATTATTTTGAAAACTCCAAACAAATTACACTTCATTACTTATAACTTTATATTATTTCTTCTACTGAAGAAAATGATAAGGAGATTATTGGTTTCTCGTCAGATGAGATTGGTTTTTGAAGAATTTTTCAATATGTATTTTTGTTTAAACCTGCTGAAAAAACTTTATTACCTTTTGTTTCCATTTTTATGTTTTTGTAGGTTACTAGCATATGAACTTGGCAGGTTTTTTATTTAGAAAAAACATAAAACCCGATAAATTGAACTACGACTCCTAACTCCCATGGAAACAGTTATAATATTGGTGTCCTCAGAAAATGAATAACATATATCTCAATCGCACCTTCTAATGATTCCAAGGTTTATATATGTAAATAAGGAACATTCAAGAAGTAGAATAACTTTGTAACCCTTTATCAGTTCATCAATAAAAAACACAGCCTACCAAAGTATATATATCACCCAATTAAAAATCAGATTTCATAAAATTTGAAACTATTTTTTGAGCTGAAAAAAAATTTAACTAAATTTTGTTCTTACATTTCACAGTCTAGGATATGTATAAAGTACCTTTTCTAGACGCTTTTACCCCCAAGACTCGAAATTTCTAAAAATTATGTGGGGCGGGGTAGGGAGGTAGATAGGGTTGCCAGATCCAAATTCACAAAAAGTTGGACATTAAAAAATGTTTTTTTTTTTTATTAAGAAAATGCTTTGGCACTTTGTTAGGAATTTTTAAAAAACAATACGTCGTCCTTGCGCTGGCGAAAATTACTTTGTGTAATTTCCAATTTTTTTTTATTGGACCATCTGAAAGCTTTATTAATCGTCCATTTTCAATTTTAATCTTTTTTTTCAAATATCTGGATTAGTGTTGATGTTATAAAAAATAATGTGTAATTTTATATAATTTTTGGCTCTCCTGAAAAGCTGTTCAATAACACATAATACTTTTCATCAGCGCATCGACGTTATTTCAATTTCAAACTTTTGGAAGTTTGTATGCAATTGTAAAAACGAACGTTTTGTTAAAAAATCAAGAACAAATATTTCGATCGATTTGTAATTTTTTTAATGGTATAGGAAATATTTAATTATTTGAAAATAATGCTTGATAAAAATTATGGGAAAAACAATATAAAAAAATACTTTTTGTTCTGCGGCTTCTCAATACGTGAGTATCTTTCATTTTTAATTATTTATTTTAAAAGTTCAAAACCTCATTACGAGGATTACAATTTATTTTCTTTAATTTTTTCCACTATTCTTTGCTCTCTCAGCAGCAAAGAAGTTCTAGGGAGTCACTTGGGAACCAGTAACTTGTTCAGAGAAGTGATGTAGAAGTCATACATAGTTCTATGCACTATGAGTGACAGAATTGGTTGCGATTAATTAAATTATATAAGCGAGATAATAATATTTTTTGTTTAATCAATTTATATATTTTTAGCATACAATCTGTTTGGTATTGCTCCACTGGTTGCGAAAGGAACAAAATTAAGACATTTTCATTAGATGGTAAGAATGAATAACAAAATAGTTTTAAAGAACATTTTAAAAATTGCCAATAGTTCCTACTTGTTCAAATTGCAGACATCCTATGAATGAATACTCCAAATTACGACACACACAAAATTGCCATTTAATTCGTATATTACCTGTTGAAAGTATAGAACCACCACATAAGCTCAACAAATTATTTCGTGCTATAAGGGTACGAGTGTTAGATCACGTTTCTGAATGCCAGTTGATTTTAGGTGAAAGGTATTTTATCATTGGTCATTACAATTACTTTTCTCAAAAACAAGAATTTGAAGCATGGAATCTAACAACAATTTAGAATCCTTAAGAGAAATATCAGAAAGTCAGTTGGAAGCTTTATTAATATATGATAGTCCGCCAGAAACACCTAGCCAACTGCCAGATCGTATAGTATTAAATGAAGGTTCAAATCGAGGAGAATCAAATAAATGTAAAAATGAGGATGTTAATGAATTAAACAATTTTTGTCTAGACAACAATGGGCAATTTCTAACTCAAATTAATTCCCAAATAGATTTTTCAATTTTCCATAATGATTCTCCAAATTTAAATCGAAGCCCCAATGATTATGACGATTCCATTATTGTATCAACACAATATGTAAATGAAATGACCTTAGATGCGATTGAAATTTCAAGCACATTAATAAGCAAAAAGAACAATAACTGTACAGCAGATGAAAATTATTCGGAATTCGATAAAAATATGAAGAATAATAACACTAAAGTCAGCGATTCAAGTGAACAATATCGAAAATCGGAATCCGTTCAGGACTCTAATGTGTCTAATATATCCTATCCTCTCGAGAAATTCCAAGATGATTTCGAAGAGATAGATAATATTTTCAAAAGAATTGATTTCGAATATCTTTCAAGCTTGGAAGAATCTTATTTAAATAAAAGGGACTTTACTCGAGAGATCAACAGACAGGTATTTAATAAACACATTTTTATAAATACAATTAATGTAAATATTTTGGAAATTTCAGTGCCAAACACAATATGAATTAGAAAGAATATTAACAAATCCAAAGGAGAAAATTATAGCTTCATGTCCAGCACTTCTAAGAAAAAACCCGTTAGCATCCAGCTCTTCACAGGACTACGAATTATATGCAAACATTTTACAGGATCCAGTTTCTGAAAATACTTCTGCCAAGAATATTGTTTGTACAATGTTGAATAACATAAACATATCCGATGTATCAATAAGACAAAATAATATGGAGACAAGTAAAAATGAAATAGATGAAATGTTTGACTTAGAAAATATTTTACAGAAATCGGTATTAATAAAATTAATCTTTCATTTTAATTCATTTAATAAGACATTAATTTCAGTGCCAAAATCAACTTGAAATAAATTTACGGCATATAGACGGTGAATATTTCTCAACTGATGATAACCCAACAACCAGTAGTTTAAAGTATTCTACGAATATTAAAACGCCTGACGATTCTTCGATACCATTTTCAGTGCGTCAGTTGTACGAAATAGTAACAACTAAATATTCAGATTTTGCTTTTATATACGCATTAAGTTCACAATTATGTCAAGATCGTGTACCGATGGAATGTTTTGTAATGTTGAAAATGAGTCTGCTTCTTAGTTTAGTTTCTATAGGAGTAAGTTAAAAAGTCTTTTGTCTTCCCAAATGTTCAATACCGTTTTATATATTTTTTAGAATAATATAGATCGACCTCCTATACCTATCGTGGCTATCACAAATGACACATATATGACCGATTATCTCATGACAAATATTGGACAACTGGGATCGCGATTTTTAGGTCCATTAGATGATATAAAAACTTTTTCCAATAATAATTGGATTGAAGCTGACTCTATACTATTGGCTCGAGGAGGAGTTTACTTTGCTGGTGATTGGACGCGTTTGAAATTAAAAAAGACGGAAACAATTTTAAAAAACTTAGAATGTTCTAGCGTCGCAGTAGAAAAATCCAATCTCAGCTTTCCCCTAGAAACAGCTATTTGGACTCATTGGCGTACATTTAAGTATGCTGCTAAAGATCAACAAATGTTCAATAAGTTTTTAAAGTATGTTCAAATGCCTTATTATAATATTGACTAATACAACTGAATGCTCAATTAAGAAAATATAATTAAATAAAACACCAAAAAAATAAAATAATTTATTAAATAAGATATTTTATAATGATATATTTCTCTGTTAAGTAAAACCATTCAAAAAATTTTTATTTTATAAATTTGTTTATAAATTTAATTTCATTTTATTTTCTTAATTGGGCATTATTTCGAATGTTTCTAAAATTTACTATATTCTAGCTTAGTCCAGTGAAATTAGACAAAATAATAAAAAAAAAACAAACTATTTTGCATGTAGGAAGAAAAGAAAAAATTTCAAACATTTACAGAACCAAACCATGTCCGATTTTAATGAAATACAAAATTATAAGTTCTCCAAAATTTTAAAATTCGTTGCCTAGCAAAAAAAAAAAAAAAGACGTGTAAACGAAGTAATAAATGCATGACTTAACGTGATAATGCAATGCACTGGTTCATTTTTAGGTGAAACATGCAAGGTTTTTACATTGAGTGCTTAAAACAAATGAAAGTTTGATGATTCGACTAAGTTTTATCATTGGTGAGCATATTAATATATGCACATTTACATACCAAAAGAGTACTCCGGATGTAAAATTAACTGTAGATCTTATCAACAAATTTATAAACTAATGCCTAAATAGCATTCATTTTTAAGTTTGTTTTTAATTTAAGTATACAAAATCCATAATCTTAAGTAATTTACAAGTACAACGAGTTAAAGCCAAATGCTGGAATTCCAAGACTAGAGTTGAATACATGCATTAAACGTTGCTTTCATGAGCTAACAAAAGATACATACATTTATTAGGTTTAAGGAAGAAATTAAGAATGCATTGGAATACATAAGTTCTAAAGAAATCATGAAAATATTACATCCTTTTAAACTACTTCAAAAAAAAATTTGCTGGGCTGTAGTTTAAATTGTGTTGCAGTTCGAAGTTCACTTTTTTCATAAAATTTGATGTAATACATGAAATTCATTTCTATATATCTTGTTCTCCGATTTAAATGCACCTGAGCCCAAACGTATTAAGCATTCGTTTAAGCCCAAGTTTATTTAAATCGGAAAATTAGGTCAAGAGATATGAAACAATGAAATAATTTCCAAAAATTGAAATGAAATAAGTCCCATTTTAGAAGTTTCATTTGAAATAACTCCTAAAATTGTTCAATTTATTGCATTTTTTACTTCAATATTCTTATGAAATTATTTCATTAAAAAAGAAATAATGAAAGAAATCCAAAATTTAATTTGTTCAAAACTCAAAAAATCTATTTTTTTGGAGTTTTTTAGTTATTAAATTATATAAATTTAAAAAAATGTTTTAATGTAAATAATAATATAGCCCAATCATGTCACTTTTCTAGATATCTTAATGATAATGAGTACACAAAAGCACTCAAACAACTTAAATAATACGTTGTTTCAAGTAATGCTAGAAACATAATTGTGTCATATGGACTAAGTAGGTATGTTGTCAAATTATAATTTATAAATTACGACACTTGCTCAAAATTTGACAGTAGTCTATTAACAGATGGTACTTGATGGAAATAGTGTTGCATTTCATATAACTACAAGGGAAGTTCGAAAAGTCACGGACTAATTAATCCGCCCTCGTATTTATTGAAAAGAACACAACAACCGGAGCGTACAAGATAGTTTCACTTCCCTTCGATAAACAAAGATTCCTCCAGGAATATGGATTTAATTATCATAAATGCTTTAAATATAGCAACATTTTAATGAAACTATGCATAAATAAGTATACAAATTTATGCCAAATTTCATGAAGACCGGTCCATAATTAACCGTGACTCCTATATAAAAGCCTCTTCTGAAAATCACAACGTGCGTAAAAGTATTAAGAAAATATTTGACACTAACTATTTTTATATTAACAGAAAGTGGAGGAGTGCTCACCCCAATTACATCGTCGGGAAGATTCGTGAGAAAATCGGGACTCGACAGATGTAGATTCATTTTATCACATTGCACAGTGAGGCAATATGAAATATTATATTTTTGTCTCTTATACAAACTTCTAGTTGTATTCTATGTACTTTAATTTGTACTGAAAATGTATATAAATGTAATTTTTTTTAATTCATGTTATTTAATATAAGGAATAAATTTAAAAAATTTTTGTATTGAAAATTTGTCCAATGATTAAAAATTTTGATAGTGTAATGTATTGAATACAACAGAAGTGCGACTGTTTGAAGAAAATCAAAAATTTTGATTTTTTTTTTGGTTTGACGTCAAATCGTAGTCAAAATACAAGTCATACGACTTGCAATTTTAATATTTGAGTTTTTAATATTATTTATTACAAACACAATTTTTTAAGTTTTTATAAAAGTAATTAAAAATATGTATTAATTTCTACAAGAAATTTTGCGAAAATTAAGAAAATAAATGTGAAAGAGACAAAACGTTCGTGAAGTCGTCGGACATATACGAACGTGTATTTTAAAGCAATTTTTAATTTGTCAAACTTATCGTTAGATATATTTGAAAATCTAATGGGCCTTTTAGAGTTATGTGGATTACGTGGTGATATACGTTGCTTTCAAATGGTATGTTGCCAATATTAAAAACAATATAAATTGAAAATTTTTAATTTTTCTACATTTCTTTGAATTTGGAAATACTGAGCATAATAATATGAAAACTATAAAAAAGCATTAAATAAAAACAATTAACAGCTGTTTTTTCGAAGCTTATATCTATGTGTATCAATATTTCGAATAAAATGTATCGCTCCTAAATATTAGTTTAGATACATAATTGTTGTTACCATTTCAAAAAAAAAAAAAAAAAAAAAAGAAACCAAGTAAGAAAGATATAGTCGGTTAAGCCAGACCATTTGATACCCCACACCATTGTATATGTCCATCAAAATTTGTGGAAGGTATTATATTAGACATGTGGGCAACATGTGTACGTGATTTATTCACGTTAAAGTGATTTTCGGAAAAGGGTTTTATATGGTTAACTATGCCGATCTTCATGAAATTTGGCATACTTATACAAAACTTCCTCATACCGAATTTCATTAAAATATTGCATGGGGGCTAGGTGAAATAATGGACCGATCATAACCAATTTCAGTAGGCTTCGTCCTTGTGTCATGAAAATCCTACGTGCCAAATTTCATTGAATTATCTTCAAAATTGCGACTTGTACTTTGTGCACAAGGTTTACATGGACAACCAGCCATCCGTCCAGCCATACGGACGGGCATGAAATCAAAAAGTGATTCTGAGTCGATTGGTATGTTTCAAAGTGGGCGTTGGATGATCTTTTATGTGCGTTACAAACATCAGCACAAACGCATAATACCCCAAACACCTATGGTGGTGTAGGGTATAATTAAAATTATGATTATGATTTTTTGTTTGAAAATTTGGGACAATTTTTAGTTTTTTAATTCATAACATTTTTATATTAGTTATCAAATTCACAATCCATACATTTCTTAGAGTAGGTAACATTTTTATCCATACTTAATGTTCAAGCAGCTACATATAGCTATAATTACTTATGAAATTTATACCTACCTAAGTTTGTAGTGAAAATTTATATAAATTTCGAAAAAAAAACTGAATATTAAAAATAATGAATTTGCAATAATTTAAAATTTTTATCATTAAATGAAAATTTATTAATTTGTATTTGTTGGATATGTCGAAAACGGACTTCGCTTTTACTCCATATTTTTCGAACACTCGCATCGCTGAGTAAGGTTTTCTATTTTTTTTAACAAATTCAATATTAGCTGCTTAAATTTTCTGTATTTTATACTTATTATACCATTATAAAAATCTTGTTAATTATAATTTTTGCTAAAATTTGTATTGATGTTAGTTACGTGGTTTTAGTTTTAGAAAATACGCATCCAAAAAAACGTAATCAACATAACTTTAAAAATATTTACCAGAAACAAAATATATTCTTCACCAATATATTAGGCGATATTTAAAAACCCCAAACATTTTGTTTGTAGCACAAATAATTTTAATTTCGGAAAGTTTTTTCTAATGTTCTTCTTGCACGAAACAGCCCATAACATTTCTTCGGGTAGATTATGTAAATTGTCTAATAATTAAAAAATAAAAATACATATACAATAAAAAATTTTAAGGAAAATGAATAAAATATAATAAAATATAAAATAATTATTTGTTTTTGTTACTTACAGGAAAGTATCATTTAAAAAAATTAGAAACATTTAAATATGCTGAAAAATAAAATTACATTCACATACGAATTTTTAAAACAGATCGATGTTTTATTTCTGGGTAAATAATTTGGTTTTTTGTGTTCCCGTACTTTTATATTTTTGTGGAAGAAAAATTAGCTTTTTCTAATTTTACCGCACTTTACCCAAAAAGTACGGAAACAAACCTAATAAACAAGTTTTGTAATTTTCTTTATTTATTTTGTTTGAATTTTCTTTTCAAACAATAAAACATTTACTGCATATTCCACGATTTCGAATTAAAAATTCGTTTCGACAATTTATATGGAAAACAAAAAATAAATTTCAAATTTTTTGTTGTATCCCACATAATTTGTCAAAACGAATTTTTGGTTCGACAAAATTTTTTGCCGACCAGTGTCATTGATTTCAAATAAAAAGTTACGTCAGCGTCGCAATTGTGGGTAAAATTAACCCAAATGCAAAGCAAATACAACGCAATTATGTTCCTAGCAGTAATTCAAATACACAAAACTTTATATATATATATATATATATATATAAAGATATATTAATATTGAATTTACCTATTCATGAAGTTGAATGTAATCAAACGTTTATGCCCCGATTATCGACATATGTCGATTTTTTTGAAAAAACAAAAAAGTATATTCCTAAATGGTTTTTGTATAAATATTATATATTTTTTCTTAAATAAAAACTATTTTAAAAATTGTGTAGTGATGTTCTGTTAAACAAGAACACTGGGAGGCCTAATGTCAAAACGTTTGATTTCTGTAATTTCCTGAAGTATTTTTTTTTTATTTGTATGTGAATTTAAGTAATTTGGAGCTGTAACTAGATTCATTTTAGACTTATCCTAATAAAATTTGGTACTGTGCTCTCTAATTATATAAAACTTTTTATTTCCAATATTATCTTTATACTACATGGATATTATGCATACTAAAGTGATTTCCAGGAGTTTCATATACCGATTTTCGGGTACTCCATTGCACTGATTAACAAACTTTGTTGAAGTAGTGATTTGTTGAGTTCTTCTGGAATGGCAGTTATATGGAAACCGTGGTCAGTTATGGACCGATAAAACTTTTTAGCGTACATTTCGTCACCGAAAATGCAAAACAGCGTAACATCACTTTTCATAACTTTACAGGGGAAAACAAACTTTCTAAAATCAAAATTATTTGTACTACGAACAAAAATGTTGGGTTTTTTAATCCTTAAATATCACCTATATATTGGTGAAGAATATTTTTGTATCTGGTAAATATTTTTTATGTTATGTTGATTACGTTTTTGGGATGCGTATTTTCTGAAACCAAAACCACGTAACATAAATACTAACATTTAGTAAAAATTATAATTAACAAGATTTTATCGTTTTCTTGGTAGTAAATGAAGTAGTAGTGAAGTATAAATTATTTTTTATTTATATGGTTATTTTTCTCATTTATCATTATTTTCTGTAAGAAGATAAATTTATTATACTAAACAAATAACTTTGTAGCAAGAAGAAAATTATTGTTTTTCTTAACTTTTTTTCCACAATTTTGAATAATTAAAAAATCAAATATTTTGTTTTAATTTTTTTTTAACAAATGTGATGTTACATTTTTTGACTTATCAAAATCATGCACTTGCTGATGCTGATACTTTGTTTTGTTTCGTTACTTTTGGAGATATGTCTGAAAATTTGTGATATGTATTTTGGAAAAGTGAAGTATATTCCATCAAAAACTCGAATTTGAAAATTTTAATGTTATGATATTTTGCATTTTCGGTGACGATATACAGAAATATATCTTTAGTCCAACAAATACAAAAGACTTCATCTACAGCCTTCTATAAATAAGCGTCTGAAATTACTTAAAAAAATGAGCTTGCAACAACAGTTGTCAAAAAATGGTGCCCTACACCTCGCATGGCTAAAGGATATTCTATTTCATACTATATGTCAGCATGGATTCTCTTCTTCAGTATGTGAAGTAATGGTATAACAAATAAAAAATAAGCTAATATTGAATTTGTTAAAAACATAGAAAAGCTTTCCGCCTATCCGAAGGCCTTATATACAGAACTCATTTACTAAGCGTTGCGAGTGTTCGAAAAAGATGGAGTAAAAGCAAAGTCCGTTTTCGACATATGAACAAACATTAAATAATAAATTTTCATTTAATGATGCAAATGATGTTTCTTTAAATACATTTTTTACATTTTTTATAATTTGATTTTTTATAGGACAACGTATTTGCAGCCCATCGGCATACTTCAACTATAAATATGTCCAAAATAATTAAAAAATTTTAATTTATTGCAAATTCATTATTTTTAATATTCCTTTTTTTCGAAATTTATATACCTTTTCAGTACAAATTTAAGTAGGTATTACCATATTCAAAGAAAAGTAAAATTGTTGAAAAATTAAAAATTTTCTTAATTTATATTGCTTTTAATATTGGCAACATACGATTTGAAAGCAACGTATATTATAGACCTAAACAACGTAACTCTAAAGGGCCCATTGGATGTTTAAATATATCTAAATATATCTAAAAAATTGTGTTTATAAAAAAAAAATAAATAAAAAAATTAAAAACTCAAATATTAAAATTGCAAATCGTATAACTTATATTTAGGCTGTACGATTAGACGCAAAAAATCAAAATTTTTGATTTTCTTCAAAGAGTCGTACGACTGTAGTATTCAATATATTGCACTGTCATCAGACAAATTTGATCGTTTAAAGGGGCCTTACGAAAAAATTATAACGTTAAATCAACATACAGAATACGGGATTTATTAATAAAGGGAAAAAGAACGTGATACTGTAAATTTTTTATTAAAAATTTTCATTAAAAAAATAGAGGTATTTCGATGTATCTGGGACACATCCCCCCCTAATGTCCAATTATTTCTGAAGGATATAAAAACATTTATGATGTAGCCTTACATGGGAATTACTTTATTATGAAACAAGTTCTAAAATTTGGGTTTTATTTAATTTTATTTTTTGAAATAATTTCATTTGATTTACAAAGGCATTAAAGTTTTTAATAACATTTATTATCGTGGGATCGTATGGAGATTTTTTATTTTTGTTATATTCATGCAAAACACGGGTTAAAGGGACCGCAGAAGCTACTGTTTTCAAAACTATTAAAATATAATTTTCCATTAATAACGCATAAGAGGCAAAATAGATATATGAGGTCACTAAAATTATATTTTTCAATAAGAATAATAGTAAAGATAACACAGGTCGACAAAATGAAAACTTTTTTCTGTGGCATGTGAGATTTCTCATTTAAATCGTTATATAAAAAATGAATGAAGTTGCACCACATTGTGAAGCATACCTTGAGAACGATTTGTCTAAATTGGATCAATAAAATGTCAAAAAGTTCTTATTTAAATTATGCATAAATAATTTTTTAACCTGCTTAATAGCTTTGGAAATATTAAAGAAATTTTGTGAAGAAATATAAAATTTAATTTTTTTTCTTAAAAAATCATACAAAAATTTAAAATTTCCAAAAATGCAATTTGTTTTCCTTTATCATAAATATCATATCGTCACCTAAAATGAAAAACGCTGTAACTACTAAAAAATTCATTGGTTTTTACTGGATTATGGTGTACTGATCCAAAATACATCACACAAAATTTCATATTCATATCTTAAAACAACGACATCACATAGAGGTCCCAAAACGATTTTTTTTTAGAAATAAATCTGTAACATGTGAACCGTTGGAGATATTTGAACAAAATTTGACATTGCCAGAGCTGAGATGTTTTCGAGTTAATTTGGAGGATGTCACGTACCTTGTCAGTCACGGCGGTAGAAGTAGACTTTCAAAGTTAGTTACCTCTGGTATGTAATTTTTTTAAAAATTTACCAAACTTATGACTTGAATGTAAAAACAAATTACATATAGGTAGTGCTTATAAATCTCTACAAAAAATAAAAATGCTTACATCAAGGTTGGAAAATGGCTTAATTTATATTGTACTAACGATATAAATAAAATGTGCGACTATGGAAATCACGCGATTGTCATTTCACATGAGTTTTGAAAATCGCCAATTTTATTTAAGCATGTGATACAGTTCACACGTTTTACTTTTTCGGTTACTCTTAATTTGATTTGCTGATGTATGAGAAAAGAGATATGAAAGAGAATAATGGATTAAATTTTAAATTTCATATTTTTACTTCAAATTGTTTGCAAATGTTGCTGGTTTTTATCAAAATAAAAAAAAAAAACATTTGTTTTTTGAAACCTTGTTTAAGCAAATTAGATAACTTCACGTTGGTATAAGCATGCGATTTGAAATCTCATAACTTTTTGCGATTGTGAACGACATCATATATAATGGGATTTCAAATCGTAATCGCCCCTTTTATACGATATGCGATTTGCATCACATAGCCGGTACTTTTTCGACCATAGTGATACCAATTAAAATATATTAATTTCAAACATTCACATAGAAATTTAATAGATTACAAACATGCTTTTATTAAATAATTTTAGTAAAAATATTACCTGCAATTTTAAAATTGCAGCGCATGCAAGCTTGTTTTTCATAGGTCTTACCGAGAGCTTTATGAAAATTTAAAAACATTTAAATCGGATAAAATCGGATATCATCGGAGTCGTATAAATTTAGATACATTTATTATTACATACTAACAAAACCATGTCGATATCTGCAGTATTTGCTCAAATATATGCATTTAAAATTAATATATGTATTTCTTTACAAAATTTTTAAATAAAATTAAAATATTAAATATAAAAGTAGCAACTTTGAAAATCCATAATTGGGGCTTTCCAATATTCTAAGTGTTTTTTCCATAATATACGGTATATTTAATAGTAAATGCGAAAAAAATTACTTAAATTAATTAATTTTTATTTTCGTATTTTTATTGTTCTAATTTGAATAAATGTGACACTGCACCGTCTAGTGCACTATATTTAGTAACTCAACATTTGTTTTCCTAATTGGGAAAAGATTTTACGAAGGGGGAATAATTGAATAAGTTTTTCTCAAAATTATATTTTCTGGAAATATTTTGTATCTAAAAAAGACAAAATTTTTCTATATTTACAACTATCTACATACCACAAAAAATGTCAACAATGTAAACATTATTTTAAAATATATTAAAATGCCAATGTTTTAAGTACTCTTGAATATTTTGAATTCATCCTTAAAACCACTGTTCTATAATAATAAAAAAAAAGGTTTTGATTCAAAAAAATAAGTAAATTAGATATATCAAATTGTACCAGCAAATATAAAAATGTACAAAAAAAAAAAAAAATAATACAAGTGTACCATATTCGCCATCCGTGACTTACATACTCGTACATATGTAGGCTTTCTCTTTTAGTTAAAAAGATGTTTAGGTCGAAGCAAATTTTACCCTCATTTGGATCTTAAAAATTTTTGAAAATATTCACTAGATTTATTACAAAATTCTAAATGATATTGCTGCAAGAATCATATAAATATATCTATCCGGTATAAAGATATATTCATTTGATTTTGAAACTTTTATTACAAAATTCTAAATGATATTGCTGCAAGAATCATATAAATATAAATATAAAGATATATTCATTTGATTTTGAAACTTTTTAAAAAATGATTTTTTTGAGTGCTCTTCAAATTCTAAAATATTTATTTTTGTTCCCGTGCTCCCCCAAATCAACTCGAAAACACCTCAGCTCTGACCATATGAAATTTTGCTTAGATTACCTACAACGGTTCACAATTTACAGAATTATTTCCAAAAAAAGTGTTTTGGGAGGAATGTGCATCAGTATTAACAAAATTCAAAAGGCCATAACATTAATTTCGTAAACTAAACAACCGTAGAATGAGTTGCATTTAAGAAATATTTGCTTTACTTTTGTTTTGAACGATTACAAATTTGAATTTAAACGCACATTTTTAAAGTAAAAAATCAAAATTGTGAATACGGCTTTTTTTCATTTTCATGTTTTTTGCTTTTATTGTAAAGAATTAGAAAGTATGGTTGGTTAGAGTCTTTTGCATTTTAGGTGACGATATTTTACAATTAAAGCGATTTTTTCAAAAAGAAATCTTTTAAAAATTTTATTTTTTTCGATACATTTTTTTTAATATCTTCAAAACTACTGAGCAGATTAAAAAATTATGTGAACATGACTTGTAGAAAAGCTGGATTAGAAGTTTTTAGTATTTTAGTAAAATGTGTGATGCAACTTCATCTAGAGTGAATTCAGAAAATTGATTAGGCTTAGAACTCTGTGATCACATGTATCTAAATTTACTGAGAAATCCCGTGCCACAGAATCAGTGTTTCCCTCTGTAATAATATGGTAAATTCATTTTAGAATCTTTGGAATACCTATTTTTGTTTCTGATGACAATCATGAAGTTTTAGTCGACTATACCTTGGAACAAGCTTCTATAAGGATTTTTGAATCAACAGTAGACCACTTATCTATCAATGAAACTGATATGCGCAATTTCTTGGTTTATATATCCCAAAGCAATGTAGATTTATCGCCAGAAGCGGCGCTATTATTAAAAAACTATTTTGTGGCTTCCCGTTCCAATAGACAAGGTAAGATCTGTTACTTGGATTTAGAAATATTAGAGTGATCGGATATCTATTACCCGTGCCGAATAGCACAGAAATTTGAATAAGCCTTTATATGTAATGGCACTATAATATAATCGGTTAAAAAATTTTAGATTTGTTAACCATTTACCTACCATTGGTCTTGAAATTACCAAAAAAAAAAATTTTTTTTAACTTTCAAGTAAAATAATTGTACATTAAATGCGTCCAATATATCCAAATCCAAACAAGTGAGAATGTTACATTCGGGTTGGCCGAATCTATATACCCACCATTTGCAATTTTTAAAATTTCACTTTATATGGAAGGTAGACGGTAACGAGTTTACATTGGTCCTTGAACTATTTGTAAACATTTTCGTAGGTGTACATGCTTTTTTGTAAAAGATATCGGTCGAAAAGTATAAACTAGAGTTACAATGGACAGCCTGTTTTTGCTCATGTTCAATACCAAAAAAACCTTGTATAAAACAAATATTTGAGTCATATTTCATCCCTCTAGGATGTCCGCCCCGAGCAATATTCTGTTTTCAACAGAGAGCCGGGCATCGTTAGATCGTTTTAGATTATCACGAGGACCCAGATTCCATTATGGAGCTAGGTTTTGATTTTGGACTCATATTTTCTTACAGAAGTTTTATACGCCTATTTAGTTTAGTCATTCAATTGTTCACGACAATACAAAATTTTGTTAATAGCCCTTTGACGAACAGGTTTCCTTTCGTCGAAAAGCATTGTTAACAATATATTTTCTGGATGGGCGAAAAATTCATTGTTTAGTATCGTTTTGTTTAAAATTTCTTTAACATTTTGTAGTAAAAATTGCGTTGGCTTAATAAATTTATATAAAAGCGCACTGCCATGTACTATTGAATTATAAAATTTTACATTAAAATACATCGGTACATTAACTTTCATAATAAAGTTAGCCAATATTTTTAAATTTGTAGAAAGCAAACTAGCTAGTTGTAACATGTAGGCGCAATAGTGAGCTGGCTTTTGTTATCCAGCGATAATGAACAATTTGTCCCGATTTCATGCTGGCTATATCTTCTGGACACGAACCTTTCGATACAGCTTTGGCTATTCGAAAGAGATATAGAACCTGAGTAGAAAGATTTTCGTCTTTAGCGTCCAAAGGTGGAGACATATTTCCCGATAAAATCGGTTCAAAATCATGTAAAGCCTACAACGAAATGTTTGTTTTACTTTTAAGGGACTTACATTATGCGTTGATAAAATAAATGCATGTTTACCGGAAGTTGTTCACAGCTCTGAATTAATTTTGTCAAAGCTCCACTAACAGTACATGGTCCACTCGTAGTAGATTTTTCTAAAGCATTGAAAAAAATGGCGAATATATATTAAATATTAGAAGATATTAGTATTTTGCATAGTTTTAATGAAAAACAACATGTTATCACTAAATCCAAATATAATATACTTTTAATATGGACTTGTTTTAAAGCATGTGATTTATGCACGTTAAAGTGATTTTCGGAAGAGGTCAACTATGGACCGATCTTCATAAAATTTGGCACAAAGATTGATACTTATACAAAACTTCCTTATACCGAATTTCATTAAAATATTGCTACATTTAATGCATTTATGATCGTAAACCCCTATTCCGAGAGGACATTTTTATGGGGGCTAGGTGAAATAATGGACTGATTGTTCTTGTGTCATGTAAGTCCTACGTGCCAAATTTCACTGAATTATCTTTAAAATTGCGACCTGTACTTTGTTTTACATGGACAGCCAGCCATACCGACGGACGAACATCGTTAGATCGACTCAAATGATCTTTTCTGTGCGTTACAAACATCACAAACGCATAATACCGCAACCACCCACGGTGGTGTACGGTATAAAACAACAATGTAAACATAAGTGTACATAAATACGAAATGATTGCATACACAAAAAACAACAACACTGATAATCATTCTGATACTGCTGTTGTCAACTAAGCTGTTTATTATAAAAATATTTATCACCGATCGATATAAAAGCGAAATCCGTAGCTTAAATAGTGACTTCAAGAAGTCAAAAATGCGATACCTCGGTTAGTAATGGACCTATTTAGTTCATTTCTTTAGCACAAAAATTCAGGGAAAAAATTCCGAATTTTCTTTGCAAACGAAGTTCCTAGCTTATACAAAGTATTCAGAAAATCGAATACCAGTACCAAAAAGCGGGTTTTTAGACATATATCCAAACATTTATGAACCGATCTTGTTGAATTTCAATAACAAAATTCTCGAAAGGATTTCCGATCGTTTGATATACATATATTATATACGACATTTATCGGTGGACTTCATAAACGCCAAACGGAAGGACATTAAAAAACATAAAAAGTGTCCGTTGAATAAAAAATATATACATATGTATTCGGCACGGTCTTAACGATATCTGATAACTATTTGTTTTTACAATTGAAAGAATAATAGTAGGGGTAGCTTGAAGTTTTGGAGCACTATTGCGAATATAAAAGAAATAATAATATATTTTTTTTTTCTTTTAAGATTGTCTTTCCAAACAATCCTACATTATGCTTAAACAATTTGCTGAATCATTTGCTAAACTCTCTATGCGAAAAGAGGTTTCACCCGATGATGCATTAGCGGCGATAATAATGTGTGAACATTTTATTGAAAATGCTTTTAATTCCAGTGACAATTCACCACCCCACTTTGGTAATTTTACTTTTATTGGCACAGTTGATGAATACTTTATAAAGTTTAAAAAATGGCTGAATTCTTATTTAGAGAAATACACTAAAGAATAGTTTTAATTGTTGGTAAGTATATTTTGCATAATTATTATTGCCAAACATAAAAATAGATTTTAATGTAAGATTATGTTTCAATACCTCAGTTTGAACAATTTCCAAATGAATTTTTTAAAAGCCAATAAATAATACAAAAACTTGGTAAATTGATTATTATAAAAGATCTGTCCTTCGCTGCGGTAAACCATCGATTTGTTTTTTTTTTTTTATAAAACTATTTTTGACGAAAGTATCAAGTAAAATAAAGGTTTTTTTAATATATTTTTTGTGATTCAATGAAATATCTTTATTTTTAAGTTTATCGGACCGATTTTCTACAGTTATGTGACAATCTTCTAAATCAGTGAGGGGCACAGACACTACTTTACATTTGCGCTTGAGTGTGTGAAGCAGCAAAAAAAAAAAAAAAACTCTTCAATTTAATTTTAGTTATTGATCACTTTTTTTTTAAACTAGAACTTATTTATTTTCCTGATTACAAAAAATATTCATTCAGATGATTGAAAATACAAAAATAGATATAATAAATTGAAATTTGAAAATAAAAAGTTAATAAAATATCAAAACAATAAGAAAAGAAATTGTATTTTAAATGTAAAAAATATATTTAAAAATTCATTTGGAACAAGATCACTGTTTCAAATTTTTATCATCATATCAATGTAAATAAATAATGAATATTTCTTTTATAAATTTCTTAAAAAAATCTCACATTGATTAACCAATTTTGTAAGAAATTTAAGCAATTTTTTAAATTAACAATACGTGGAAAAAACACATTTTTTGCTGGGTATCTTTCCATATAAAGAACTCTACCGAAAATCTCTTTACCAAAAAACTATGGAAAATATACAAAACTTAAAGCTTCGTATGGGCCTCCCTCTGCTCCGATCGAAAAATAAAGTAGCCTATTTTACTTTCAGGGTTTACAGGATGATGCTGTGAAAATTTCAAGAAAATCGTTCCAGTGGTTTAGCCGTCTATAAGGCACAAAAAACAGACAAAAAAAAAAAAAAATACAGATGCATTATTATACCCAGCAAAAAAAGATCAAATGCTTCCAAAAAAGATAATTTTCGCCACTTCAAAAGTATAACCCAGCAAAAACTTTTTGATTTTAGGTAATGGCAACTACTTATTAAAGTAGTTTCTCGGTAATGAGGCGTCATTATTATTTGGCTACTCTGTATTACATAAATAAGTACCCAATAGTATAATAGCACAGTAATATTGCAATCACGTTAATGAGTTGGCTAGAGCGCCAACGAATGGTTAATTTGTGTCCAAGTTCAAATATCACTGACGGTAATTGCTTTTTTTTCTTTTTTATTTTTAATTTCGTTGAGGTACATATTTTTGAGCATCCTTAGAGTCTAAAAATAACTACATGAATCTGTGGACAACTCGAACAAACATAACTAGTTATTCAGGAAAAAAATAAATAGTTTATTTCTATTTTCAATTATACCCGCCAGCTTACCAGGAAAGCAAAGTTTTTGCTGGGAACTAATAGCATATTTTGTGCTCTTTTGGAGGTTATTAATAATTACTTCCAATAAAGTGAAAATAAATGTATTTCTAGCAGGAAGAAAGGTTAATCATTTCTAAGGAATTTAAAATTTCCAAATTTAAAAATATTTTTATCTTAATAAGGCAAAACAGAATTTTTATTAAACATTTTAATAAACAGATAAGTACTTCAAAACTATTTTGATTCAAAATCTTTATTAAAAATAAATTATTTTAATATTCATTTTGTATTTTTAGAAATAAAATAGTTGAAAATCATTTTGTACTCTTTATAACACAATTTTCAGTCACTTGAAATAAATTTGGAATAAAATTATTTAAATATTCCATTTGTTAAGAAGTCAGATTAGAAAAAAATTCAACAAAATTATTCGAGTATACATTTATGAAATTTAAATCAAATTTCAAAGTCTTCAACTAATTTTAAAATAAATTTTATTTCTTTAATATGTAAACACAACCAGTCCGGATTCCTTTACATAGCCCGCATTGTTAAAGAAAACCTTAGACTGCAACGGAAAATAAATACACTGCAAGGCGGGTGGCGATGTTAGTGTCAAATGTTTTTACAATAAACCATTGACATTAAACGTTAGCTAGTAATGAAAACTCTAAATTCCTAAATTTTTTGCTAAAAAATATCATAGATAGTTAAACTATCTATTTCTCTGTTAAAATTTTTCGAAAATGAATGTCAAAGTTTAGTTAACATGTACATACTGTTTCCGACTTGAAAAAGAGCAACGTCTCCTTCTTATTACTTCAACCATCAGAATAGTGAGTTCATATCAAGAATTATTAAATAAAATATCAAATTTTCTAATTCCATTTCTTTTGTTCTTTTATTTCTTTCATATTTGAGATATTTTGTTAATAATTCTGAACAATAAAATCCTCCACTGTTTTTATTTGTGCTCAGAGTGATTTTCTCATTCCCACCTGATATCCTTCGGATCTTTACTGTAACCAATCAGTTTGCTTATGAGAGCTATGTAAATTTTTTTGTTTTGAACTCTAAAAATTTAAATGGGGTAGCTACTCGGCTAACAAAACGCCAGGGTGTCAATTCCAAGGAAACGTTCTTCGCAAAACTTCCACTCGATCTACACCTTCGTGTAGAAAGCTAGAGTTCCCGAATTCAGCTCCCTGAGTTTAATGGTCTCCACTAATATCAATCTCAGTTTTATGTGATACTGCACCAAATCCAATCTTATAAAAGTTAGGTTAACAAATTCAATTGCATGTGACAAATGTAAGCTTCGAAGAACCGTAATACGATGCAGTTATGCGACATCAAACACTTAGTCAATGCGGGAGTGAGACCCAAAATTTTCGAAGGCCAAACAACAAAAACTGTACTTAACAAATAATTAATTGTTTCCCAACCCAGAGCTACTTTGCGAATGTGGTTTTTTATTAACGTGTTATTATATGTTTCCAATTTTTCGGATCTGGCTATATATATTTGGGTACTCAGAAACGTAAATGTATCTCTACATTTTTACGTGACAGCTATAAGAACAGTGTTGACAACCTTTTATTTCAATACACTATATGTGTACACTAAAAAACTTGTTAAAATGTTTTGAAATAAAGTTTGGAGTTAAAGCAATGTAGTAAAAATTAAAAATTTTTGTTATAAACGAATAAATGGCATTTGTATAAAAGCGATTTTCAAAATAAAACATTTACTGGAAATATGCTGTTTGGCCACTTTTATTTTTATGTTTTTTATTTAAAAATTTGAATTTAAATTTTCTTTCGTTGTTTTTATTTTTTTAATAATAGTAATAATTATAATAATAATATATAATTTGAATTTTAATAATACTTACCTTAGAATATGTACCTTAGTTTAGATTTAAGTTATAGTAGGAAACCCTGTTGCTTATAATGTTAAAAGTAACGGGGTTTGCTGAAACCTTATATATTTAAAAAAGTAGGCTTTTTTTAAACATAAAAATAAATAAATAGCTACTTGCAAATTGTCTACCAAACCTTTCGGTCGTGATTTTATTGTTTGCGTTCTTTTCACCGTGTCCATTATTTTTTTAAATTATAAATTAGTTAATTTAATTGTTCTTAAAAACTATTAAGACAAAACATTTTGGCGCCCGAGCAGGGACTGTGAAAAGAACAATTAATAGTGAAAAGTGAGAAAAAAGTGCTTTAAAAACATTTTATTTAAATTAAAAATAAAAAACAAAAAGTGAATTGTGTTAAAAAAAAAAATATTTTATTAAACAAACAATCACTAACAGAGCACATAAAACTAATCACAAACAAAACAATAAAACAATCAAAATAATAAAAACACACAAACTATATAAAACAATTAAAAACATAAACATAGAAACATCAACAAGAACAAGAGATCATCATCATCTTCGTTGCTGCCATCATTAACTATTGCCAGTTCCAGATGCCCCGTCGTTGCCGCTGCATTATTTGTAGAGCTGAAGCCAATAAGGGGAGTAATTCTGACTCTGGTTTATCTGAACAACAGGTAACAAGTGTAAAAACCTTAAACTTGTAATTTAATCAAATTTAAGAGATTTTTGTAAACTACTCAAAAATTTTACACTCTTTGCAAGTCGTACACAAAAAATATTCTTTACATTTCTCTTTGAAATATTTTATTTGTTTAATATTGTATATAAACAAAAAACCACCCTTAAAAGTGAAACGATCGCGAGTGTTAGCTCTTTTGTTTATAATAAATAAACACGCACGCACGCACACGTATAAATTCTCATTTATATCGAGAAACAATTTAATAAATTATATCTTGTTTTGCCGTCGGTATTGCAATAGTTTGCTAAAGAAAAAAAAAAAAGAAAATTATTTTATAATCTATTTAAAATAAATACACAATATTCGCGAGTGCTAATTTTTATTTTTTATAAAATAATTAAATTATTATTTATCACTATTTTCTTTTGTGCTTTATTCTTTTATTCGTTGTTCATCAACTTATTCAGTTCAATTCCACTTGTTCCTATACCACTTACATTAATTTATTAACATCAGCTGTTACCAGTGTATTACATTTACACTAGTATCGAAAAGTGTATTTTCATACAAATTAAAAATGTTAAGTTGAAAGTACGTTCACACTAGCATCGAAAAATTTTTTATTGCATATAATTATAAAATATTAAAAAGTTAGTGTGTTCATACTTTAAATAATAATTTTAAATACAATTTGTATGAAATTTTAATAAATAATAATAATAATAAATCGATTTTTTCTTCGTAAATAAATAATATTAAATATATTTTATTTTACCAAAGGCTGATTAAAGTGGATTTTTTCGGAAAATTAAATAAATTATTTTTAATTAGAATAAATTGAACTTTAACGATAAATTTCGATAAGGAAATAATTCAAAGAAATATCCGAATATTGTGTAACCGACGAGAGAATAACTTTCAAGTTGAAATTAAATATACATATTTTTTTTAATAATTCTTAATACCAAAGCAGAAAGGTATTAAATATATTTTACCAATAAATTAATTTGGTTTTGTTGAGGAATTTATTTTTGATAGTTAATTATGACTGGTAAAAGACGCCAAGATTCTCCTTCCAAATCGCCATTTGGAGAAATTATTAACAAAAAAAGCTAAAGTTGTACAAAATATTGTGCGAATTCGTCAATCCATTCGGGAAAAAACGATTTCATTTAATCCAATTGAATTAGAATGTCGTTTGGACATTCTTACAAATTATATTGAGCAAGCAATGAAGCTTCAGTCAGAAGTGGATAATTTAGATCCCGATAATGATGATAGAGCTGAGCTTGAAGATATTTGTGTGACCACAAAATCGTTTTGAGTCTTTTGGCTAAAAATAGAAAAACAAGTGTGCCTGAAACATCTTTTAGTGTTCAGTCACATCAGTCAAGGCTCCCAAATATGAAGCTCCCTAAATTTAGCGGAAAATATTCCGATTATAAAAATTTTATGAGCTTATTTGAGAACTTGGTCCACAATGATCCGACGTTGACAGACATAGAAAAATTTAATCATTTGATATCATGCTTGTCCGACGAAGCTTTGGGTACAGTCAAAGCTTTTCAGATTTCAGAAGATAATTACCCCAAAGCATTAGCCAGTTTAAAGAAGGTATATGATAATGAGTGCTTGATATTTTTTGATAATATCGCCAAACTTTTTGATCTTCCAGAGATCACAAAACCTTCGGCTTTTGCTTTGCGAAGCATGATTGATACTGCTTCAGCAATATATGATTCGCTTTTATCTATAGGCGACGATAAGAAAATAACAAATGCTATTTTAATACATTTAGTGATGTCAAAGGTAGATCCAGTCACAAAATCCAAATGGGAAGAACAGCTAGACTTCGAAAAACTGCCACTATGGTCTGACTGCGCCTTGAACAAACGATATCAGCATATTGCTGCTGATGAGTCTTCAAGTTCAAAGCCGAGGTTTTTAATAAGAATAAAGCTCAAAATAATTCTACTAAGAAAAATAATAAAACATCATTAAATGTAACAAAATCTAAACAATCTGCTGATAAATGTTTGTTTTGTAAATCAAATCAACATGTAATTAATAATTGCCCTTCTTTTACTGCTGAGCCTGTAATTCAAAGATTTGATTTTATAAAATCTGTACCAGCATGTATAAATTGTTTGAAAAAGGGTCATACAGTAGCCAGATGTACATCATCTAAGTGCAGAATTTGTAGTGGATCTCACAATTCACTACTACACAGATACAATACAAGTTCTAGCAACAATAATAATCAATTGGGCAGCTACTCTGAACAGCCGTCAACTTCTCATGCTTCCGTGAATTATTCATCTTCGGATGAAAGAATTATTTTAGCGACGGCTGTAGTCAAAGTAAGAAATAGTTCTGGTGATTTTATATTTGCCAGAGCTCTTTTAGATTCCGGTTCTCAACCAAACTTGATAACTGAGGAACTTGCACAGCTACTACGATTAAAAAGAGAAGGAGGCAGATTGAGTTTAAATGGTATTAGTCAAACACATTCATTTTCGAAATCTTGTGTAAATTTAACTGTCACGTCGAGGGTAAACTTTACTCACTTTACTTCGAAGTTTTGGGTATTGAGTACTATAACGAATTTACAACCTGATAAGATGATAAGTACAACTAGCTTTAAAGTTCCTAAAAATATAAAATTAGCTGATCCTAGCTTTCATAAACCTCAGAAAATAGATTTACTTATAGGTGCAGAAGTATTTTTTGATTTAATTTGTGTAGGACAAATAAAGTCTAGTCCGAGCCTCCCTATTTTACAGAAAACTTCACTTGGTTGGATTGTTACTGGAAAGTACAATCAATCAAAGGGCTCGAATAACATCCAAGTTTGTCATTTAAGTACTTCAATAGAAAACGAGAGCAATATAGATTCAATTGTTAGAAAATTCTGGGAATTGGAAGAAATTCCGAAAGAATCAACAAAAATATATTCTGAGGAACAGCAAAAATGTGAGGATATCTTTAGAAATTCATTACGGCGTTTAACGTGAGGACGATTTGAAGTCTCTTTGCCTTTCAAATCTGATACAAAAGCTTTAGGTTCATCTTTCGAAACCGCTAAAAGACGATTTCTGTCACTGGAACGAAAAATTTTCAAAGATAATGTTATGAAAGAAATGTATCATGATTTCATGAAGGACTATTTTGACTTAGGTCATATGACAATATTGGATAATATACCAGATGTTCCTCACTATTTTATTCCACACCAATGTGTTTTGCGACCTCAGAGTATAACTACGAAACTTCGAGTAGTTTTTGATGCTTCTTGTCGAACTTCTTCACAGGTATCACTTAACGATTTGTTAATGGTTGGTCCTACAGTACAAGAGGAATTATATTCGACATTGATCCGTTTTCGATTACATAAATATGCAATCACTGCCGATATTGAAAAAATGTATCGTCAAGTTTTAATTGGCGAAAATGATAGAAATTATCAATTAATCCTTTGGAGGCAGAATCCATCTGAAAATTTAAAAGTATTTCGACTGAACACTGTAACGTATGGCACGGCTTCTGCGCCATTTTTAGCCATCAGGTGTTTGATTCATTTAAGCGACTTATTCAAAGAGACTTTACCTATCGGTTCAAAAGTTGTTCGCAGTGATTTCTACGTGGATGATTTGTTAACTGGAGCTGAAAGCTACCAAGACCTAAATATAATTCGCAACCAGGTCACTGAAATTTTAAGTCCAGCTGGTTTTAAACTAACAAAATGGTTCTCGAATCATCCTGACTTTATGAGTTCATTAGAAAATGAAAAATTACTCCATAGTGATTCCGTTTGTTTGATCCTCTCGGACTTTTATGCCCAATAGTTACAAAAGCTAAAATGTTATTACAAGAGCTTTGGATACGAAAACTTGACTGGGATGAATCAATTCCTATGAGACTAAATACGTCATGGGAAAATTTCAAATCTAATTTACTGGAAATTGATTCAATTACAATCCCAAGATTCGTCCAAACAACTTCGACAGCAAAAATCCAAATTCATGGATTTGCTGATGCTTCTATTCGAGCGTATGGTTGTTGCATTTATGTTAGATGTTCTGATTCAAATAAAATTGTTTCAAGGCTACTTACAGCTAAATCTAAAGTTGCTCCACTTAAGACTAAATCTCTTCCGAGACTTGTTGTTATACGCTGCACACCTGCTAGCTAAGTTGTGGACTCGAATTAAGGTTATGATAAGTTTTGAAATCGAGAGTGTTAATTTCTGGACAGATTCAGAAATTACTTTGCACTGGATAAAAACTCATCCATCCTCACTCGCAACTTTCGTTTCTAATCGAGTTGCTGAGATACAAGAGTATTCGGATGAAGCTATATGGCGTCATGTGCCAACTAAACAAAATCCAGCTGACATTGTGTCAAGAGGATGTGATGTCAGTGAATTAGAAAATTCTATTTGGTTTGAAGTACCTTCGTTTTTGTTAAGCGATAGTTCAAAATGGCCTGTTAACGAACATTTTGAGTTAACGGAGAACCAACAAACACTAGAAAGGAGGAAAACTAATGTTGTTCTGGCAGTAGAGGGTCAGCAAAACTGTTTGCTCGATCTGATAGAAAAATATTCTTCATATAAGAAGTTACTACGAGTAACTGCTTTCGTATTCAGATTTGTTGATATTCTGAAAAAGCGAAAAATTGAGAAAACTTCTATACCTACAGCCAAGGAATTTAAATGGTCATTTTATCGACTTGTAGAGACTATCCAGAAATATAACTTTTCTGAGGAGATAGCTAAAATGCAAAAATCTCAAGTCTTACCATCAAATATACAAAAATTAACGCCATTTATTCATTCGTTTGTCGAAGAAAATAGATCATTTTCACTAATAAGGGTAGGTGGGAGATTGTTAAATGCAAATTTGGACTATAATACCAAATTCCCACTTTTATTACTGAAAAGAAACAGCTTTGTCAAACTATATTTGCGGAATCTTCATCTTGATAATTGTCATGCTGGTACAATAGCTTTCATAGCTCTTTCGCGAGAGAACATTTGGCTCATTAATGCGAAAGAAGAGTGCAGCAAAATAGTTCGCAAGTGTGTACATTGCTTCCGCTATAAACCTAAACTTATGTCCCAAATAATGGGAAATTTGCCCACTAATAGAGTGAGAGCTACACGACCGTTTTTAACTGTCGTTAAGAATTCGTGGTAGACCCCCATTAAAAATGTATATAGCGGTTTTCGTGTGTTTCACTTCTAAGGCGGTACATTTAGAATTAGTATCGGATCTATCTACTGATTCCTTTCTTCTTTCTTTTAAAAGGTTCGCTGCCAGGAGAGGACTTCCACAGACGGTGTTTTGCGACAACGCGACGAATTTCATCGGAACCAGCCTTGAAAGAACTTCAGGAAGCGTTCGACAGGAGTCGCAAGGCCGTAGAGTCGTACGCAGCGTCATTCGGGGTGAGGTTCAGCTTCATTCCACCCCGGGCGCACCACTTCGGAGGACTTTGGGAAGCCGCATTCAAGCAGGCGAAGTTCCTACTTCTGCGAGTCGTAGGCAACGCGTCGCTAACCCAAGAAGAGATGGCAATCATGCTCGCAGAAGTAGCGGTGCTCAACAGCCGACCGCTAGCACCCCTGTCTCCAGACCCGAACGACGGAGAAGCGCTAACTCCAGCGCACCTGTTGTTAGGAGGGGGTCTGCGTTCGCTGCCGCCAGAATCCGCAGAAGACGTGAGAGGCAAAGAGGAGAAGTTATGGAAGCGTTGACGTCTGCTTTGCGGTCTCAAGCAGACATTCTGGCAGGCCTGGTCTCGAGACTACATCCTGGGTCTTCAGGGCAAAGCCAAATGGCACGAGGTCAAGCCCAACCTCAGAGTCGGTCAAGTGGTAATAATCCACGAAGACAATTACCCGCCGCAGAATTGGCTGACCGGGAGAGTCGTCAGCGTCGTCGAAGGCGAAGACGGCCAGGTCAGGGTGGCGGAGGTCAAGACCACAAGAGGCGTATTTAGACGTCCAATCCACAAATTGGCTCCACTACCTGATGAGTGAAGACTTCAGTCCTTCACTGGGGCCGGAATGTTTGGCCACTTTTATTTTTATGTTTTTTATTTAAAAATTTGAATTTAAATTTTATTTCGTTGTTTTTATTTTTTTTTTAATAATAGTAATAATTATAATAATAATATATAATTTGAATTTTAATAATACTTACCTTAGAATATGTACCTTAGTTTAGATTTAAGTTATAGTAGGAAACCCTGTTGCTTATAATGTTAAAAGTAACGGGGTTTGCTGAAACCTTATATATTTAAAAAAAGTAGGCTTTTTTAAAACATAAAAATAAATAAATAGCTACTTGCAAATTGTCCACCAAACCTTTCGGTCGTGATTTTATTGTTTGCGTTCTTTTCACCGTGTCCATTATTTTTTTAAATTATAAATTAGTTAATTTAATTGTTCTTAAAAACTATTAAGACAAAACATATGCCTAATTGATATCACTGATGTTGATGTATACAAAACAATAACAAAATACTTGCTACAATTACAATATTTTAAGCAATCATACATTTACGTTCCGTTTACATTTACATTTTTACATTTCCATTTATGGCAGAGTAATGGAGCGTTAACACTTTCGAGAAATTACTTTTATATAAATATGTATTTATCCTCCAAAAAATGGGATGAAATACCAAAAGTTTAAAAAATATTTTTAAAAAGGTCTAGCTCTTTTTTAGGAACTCCTAATAGTAATTTTCTCTATTCTGAATAATAATGTTGAATAAGTCCCAGCAAAAAAAGAACTGAAAAGGAGTTGAAAAAGGAATGATTTTAACATTGTGTTTTCATTGGAAAAAGGTACTTAGCTGCATAGTTAGTGGTTTTAATACAGAGTTGTCATTAGTAGGATGTTCTTTTTTATGATTCTTATTCAATGCTTATTTTTCAATTTTGTTAAAAGTCATTGAAAATACTTTAAAATTTGTTGTCTTAGAAATTATTAACCTTATTTCCTGCTAAAATATCATTTTTTTCACCTTTTTGAAAGTAGTTGTTAATACCTTGCACAAAGTTTTTTTTTTCAAAGTTTAAAGCATTGTACCAAAAAATCAGAATATTTGGAACAAATCAACCAAATTGCCAAACCGAACGAAACCGTTAGTAGTCAGAAGGGGAAATGTCTTAGCTATATAGCGGGTTGAGTAAAAATTCCCATTCACTAATTTCCGGCATGTTAATGATGGAAAATTATGGACTCGTTTGTGGTCTCATATTCGGGCCGTTTTTAGATTAATGACCTTTTCAAACGAATTAATTGTCTTCGATAAAGGTTTCACCGTTTCACCCGGTTTTAATAGCTCATAATAGATGACACTTTTCTGATCCCATCAAATAGAGAGCATTTTCTTGGCGCCAAGGATATTTTTTGGTGTAGATTTTTTGGTTAACTGGGCTTTACATTATCATAATGGATCCACTTTTCATCGCACGCAATAACTTCGCTGCGTTGCGCTAAATCAGCATTTGAGACATGTAAAATCGCATTTCGATGTCTCTTGGCTTTAGTTTGTGTGGCTTCCAATTTCCGTGCAAAGCCTCCAATTCTTCATCTTTAAACTTTTTCCCCATAAACTTCCACCAAAATACGATGACTTTTCACAGAAGTTTTCTTCTTCGCAAATGCTCCTTTTTTGGGAAGAAAATTTCCATATTTACAGTTTCAAAGAAAATGTTTTATTTACGTATCAACATAATGAATAAGAAAGCCTAATGATAGTACTTTCACATGACGTAGTTTGTAAGAATAGTTCGCTTTAAAAGAATACTGTTAACGCAATCTAGTGTAAAATTATGGGAAATAATTCATATAACCAATAGTAATATTTGGATCTAAAAATATTGAAATTTGACAGAATAGTTAAAATTACCCAGTGAACCTAGAACCAGTTTTGGGAACTCTAAACATTGTAAGTCATTAACGATATGTTTAATGATAAGCAAATAGTTAAATTATTTTTGTTTTAAAAATTTTATAATTAATTATTTCTTCATAAAAAACTTTAAAGTAAAAAAACTAGCAGAGGTGAACTGATCTTTGCATAAATTTACGTTTGACGAGGGATTGCAAATTATTAATTTCATATTTCTATAATACAATGTTTGAATAATACTTACGATTTAAACAATTTCCTTGGATTTTAACGGAAGAAATTGTAGTTTTTGAAATGCATCTAAATTTTGTTGAATATAAATAATAATATTTGAAGATAACGAAACGCAACATTTTTTCCAGCATATTTTTAATTTAAACTATTTTTTATGAAAATTTTAGATCGATATTTTATAATAAATTTTCATGTTTATGATATCGAATATAAGTCTAAGTTCACAATTTTTCTTGCTGAAATTCTGATTTCGTGTAAGAGAGAGAGAGAGAGAGCGAGAGAAAATATGAGAGGGAACAAAACAAAAACATATTAAAGAAATTAAAGCAAGAATTGATGATGAAAGTTTAAAAGAAAAAAAAAAAAAAAAAAAATAGAAAACATATCAGAAAGACGGAGACTCATTAATGATATTACAATTACATTATATTTAGAGTTTTTTGGATTGTTTGGTTGTGTACCCTACATATAAAATGAACACCAAAATGTTTATTTAATACTACAAATGGTGTTAATCATTTTTTTTACAAAACATATTTATTTCCCATTTAAAAGTCTTTTAATCTCACATATCCTTAACATTTGTTGTGAAGGCTCATTCTAGCTCGATGCATCTTATGATAAACAAAACACTTCTTAATATTTCCAGGTTAATGGTTCTTAAATATTAGTCGTATTCAAAATGAAAAATGTACGAGTATAATTGCTGAATAGTGGCTAACTTTTTCTTATAGAAATTTACATACAAAAAAGTTAGCCACTCGTTACATAGTGTCTACATTAGAGATTTTTTTTATCAAGACAGACGTCAAACTTAACGCGAATTTGTGGAAGGTGGCAACAGTTGCACAAAAACAACAATATGGCGTATTCATTATTGTTTTTTATATATGCCGTTTGACAACTGTAACAACCAAAATAATAATCAACTGTTTAACTAAGGTTACCTTGTATATATTCGCACTGATTTTGGCGTTTGTTTTAATATAAATTTGCCTAATGTGAACACTAGGTTAGCAAGCATACATTTTTTATTTGAATAAGGCTGTAAATATCTCGAATCAAAGATACAACTACAAAATAACGTTAAAGAAATATCAACTAAGTAATGCTTGAAATGTTCAATAAATCTAATTTTATTTATTTCGTTATCAATTGAAATAATTAAATATTTTTTTTTTTAATTTTACTTATTTAAAGAATGCTAAAGATCACTAAAGATCTCGACAACACGTACAGATTTTCAAGTCATTTTAATTGTAGTGCATTTAGTTATTTATATATTAACTTTTATAACAATAATAATTAACACAACTGAAATTATATAAAATATAACATAATTTTCTAAAAAATAAAATGCATGTTTATGTTTAAATCAGGTAATTGACTTAAATCTAAATAAAATTTTAAAATAACTTTCATAAATTAAATTTGATGTGATGCTAAATAAAATAGGGAAATAATCTTGGTGATTTTATTCATTAAATAATTTAATACAAGTCAAAGTATGTATATTTAATTAAAGATTATTAAATTGTAAATTACTTATTTAAAACTTTGGTATATTTAGCTTAATTCTAGGATGATTATCGATAACTACATCATTTTCATTTTCGATTAATATTTGAAGATTTGAACGATATTTAGGTAATGTCTATGGGTATTACCAATCATTTTTGTGTTTTGCACAATTTTGTAATGTGATCGAAATATTAATAATGCTAAATATTTCAGAAATTAACTGTATAAAATACATCGTCCAGCAATTAAAATTACGAATAAATCAGGTGTTTGTAGAATTTGTCGAGAAAATAGTTAAAAGATAGTTTTTATTCGAATTGCGAAGAACTGCACTGTATTTAGATCGATGTAGTAAATATTAAATATTTTTAGAGGAAATTAAAACCAAAGAGCAATAAGAGGTGAAACTAATTTTCAAAAACCTAAGTCGGTTGTCAAATATATATATTTATATATATATATATATATATATATATATATATATATATATATATATATATATACATATATATATAGTTAGGCTATTTATATATATATATATATATATATATATATATATATATAGTTAGGCTATATATATATATATATATAATGACGGCAACCTAAAGTATCGTTGTTGTGTATACTCTGATTAAAACATCATTTACTCTCTTTGCAAAATTGTTCGTAATTTCGTTAACCCTTTTCTGTTATTTTTTAAATTAAAATAATTATATTAAATGGAATCTTAAATAAATGAAGTAATGAGTTGAAATACTCTTTTCTTTTTTGGCAGTTTTAAACTCTAAACATCAATGACAGTATCGTTCTTCTTCATTTCCATAATGTGCGTTTGTTTAAGCTTTTCCTGCATTTGAGTAAGCATATCCTGCATACGTCGTATTTCTTCATCTTTCTGTAATAACAAACGATCAGTTTCGGAAATTGCAGCTTCAAATCCATTTGTAGAGCTGATTGAATCTCGCTTCAATTTGCCACGTTCTCGTAGAGCGTGTTGCGATATTTGTGAAATGCATTGCGCTCGAAAATTTTCATAATGTACATCTTGAGTAGTGTCTTTTAGATCTTGCATGTGTGTTGAAATAAGGAATGTCCTTAATTTTATAAAATCACTATGATCCGGGTCTTCAACATTAACTACTCCCCAAGGATACTGACGTCCACGAACTTTTTTTCCAGCTATGTCTAGAATCGCATTGCTCCCAACTACAGCAAATGGTATAGAAGCTTTTAATTCACGATCTTGCTGTTTAAAATCTTCATCCTCATCAGAGTCACATTCGGGAAATTGATACAACTGTATGTGACTGTCTTCTAAATCTCTTAAAATACGTTCTTTTAAATTCCGAATCTCTGTTTTAGTCAAACAGTCTGATTTTCCAATAACTAATACAATATTGACTTTACGATGTAATCGCCTCAATAAATCTAAATCCATTTGACGTAAACTGCAACAATAAAATTTATAAAATTTGTTATTAGGTTAAAATAATTTTTTATAATATACATAGAATGGAGACATATCATATATTGTCCCTGCGCTAACTAAAAAACTGTTTAATTTAGGTGTGTTTTTGTCCCGTTGTAATACTAAATGTAATACTAAACAAAACAAATGTAATACTCCGGCCAATTTTCCGAATAAAGATGAAATTTTGTACAAATAAATTTTATTAAGGAATAAATCTTACCAAATTTCGGTCAATAGTTGACCATAGCTTCCATATAAGGAATTTCACGTCAACACTAATTTAAAATTATTTTTGCGCATTAAAGTGATTTAGAAGGCAAAACTTGCATGACTGTAACTTTCATCCTCGTTTTCAATATTTTCTTAAAATTCTATATAGATCATGTCAAGGTGATCGTGTCACGGTATTTCTAATTGAACTCCTCCGCAACGGCTTGACCGATTTTTATGAAATTTTGTAATTTGATTTTTTTTTAGGTATGAGAATAGGTCGTAAAGTATATTTCATATCGCTAGAGGGCGCAAAATATGCCTCCTTATGTCTTAACTAATAAACCGATTTTCTTGAAACTTGGCAGGCAAATAGTAGAAGGAAGGAAGTATAGCCTATAATTTTTATTATTTAGGACGCGAAATAGGGCAACAGGGGTAAAAGCACGCCCACCCATCCCCACACACTTACAATACATTCGTTATTTTTTTAATTAAAAACAAAAATATTCACTAGAAATAAGTTATATGGCAAAACAACGTTTGCCGGGTTAGCTAGTAGATCAATAAATAAATGTTACATCAATTTTAATTTTAAATATGTATATAATACTTCCATTTTATATTGTTTTTGTTCAGAAAACAAGCATATTTTCTTTGGAAATATTTTTTTTTAATGAAAAATAAGTAAATATATTTCTAAATATCTATACTTAACAATTCCATAAAAAACATAAACTTGAAAAATCTAAATTTTTATCACTGTGATTAAAAATTGCAAAAAATCTAAGACTTTGATGGCACACTGCACGGAGAGAAAATGCTTGCTTTTGCTAGAGTTGACGTGAGCACCATTTTTAGCAACAAGAACTTGTAACAATTGAATTTTAATTTTTTTCCATTTTAATTAATTTTTTCATACTTTTCATCGCATTCTTTTCAACTTAAAAATATTTGCTTAATTTGCTTCAGCGAAAGTTTGTGCAAAATAATATTCTATGCGGTTGTTGTAATGTTTAAAACAAACTTCGCATTTTCGCAAGTCTACAAATTGTGACGTGAATTTCACTAACATTTATTTACATAATATGTAAATAATTTTTCACAGTCAAACGTTTACTTTAACAAACTCCAAGACACTTGATATCCTCTGTCAGTATCGTTGGCCATGCTCAGTCATATAAATATTAAGCTGACGAAAAGTTCTATGTGTTTTTTAACAACTTTTCAGGAGAATGAAGAAACAATTTATTTTTGGAATGAAAGCCATATAAAATTACATATTAATCTTTTCGATAACTTTGGAACTAATCCAGATATTTGAAAACAGATTCAAAGTCAATCTGATTTACTCAGATGGGTATAATTTCGTTACTTAATACCTAAAACTATCTAATGGAATATTTAGAGCCAATCGAATAATGGGTATCATGCTCAATTACAATCACACCTATTTCGGCAGAGGTACAACTTCAAGATCTACTTAATTATACAGCTCAAGGCTTGCTACTATCATTTAAAGGAAATGATTTTAATAAAAATGGAACCTGTACTTGTGTGAAATGAAGGAAATTGCACGAATATATACAACCAAATATCTATGGAGAAATATGTCTGCAACAGTTTCCTTTATCATGGAGAAGATGTCATTAAGCATCATTTAGTACCACTTGGAGATCTATCAGAGCAAGCCCAGGAAAAAATTAATAAGGATTACAGATTTTATAGAAAGCATAATACCAGAAAAATATATTCTACAAATGAAGATATATTTAATATATTACTGGCAACGTCAGATCCGCTCATCTCTAGCTTTCGAAATTAATGGAAAATAGAACTGAATATGTAATATTTGCAGGTTACTTTCCAACCGAATGAATAATAATTATAATTTTCTTTTATTGTTATTTAAGTAAAAAATATAAAAAAATTATAAAAATAAAAATTTTTGTCCTTAATGTTATTTAATTTTTTTTTCCAAAAATAACCGATTCTAGTGGAAGCTGTTCTAGAATTGTCAAACTGGGAACCTGTTCAATGCTATAAAAAATTAAAAGCTCAACTTTAACCTTAACTGGACCGATTTTAATGAAATTGAAACTGGAGAAAAATTCAAGAAAATATCTCTCCATCAAAAAAAAAAAAAAAAAAATCTAAAATATCTCTATCGATTCAAAAGTTACAGAGATTTGGCCGCGGAAAAACGATTCTGAGCCACTTTGCGTTGTTGTTATGGTAGTTAAAAATCAAACATTTTTAAAAATCTTAAAAATTATATTTTAAGTCCGATATTAAAAATAAATGCACAAAGGTATACAAAATACAAATTAAAGGAAGATCAATACGTTTTATAATAGAGAAAATAATCAGGACCATAATTCGGAATAGAATATCGAGTAAAAAACAAAGTGTACATAGATTTTTGATATTTTTTTAATTGCATTTAATTCGCTATGTACGAGAGCGGATCAATAAGTCCGTGACTTTTCGAACTTCCCTCGTAGCTATATGAAATGCAACACTATTCCCATAAAGTACCAACTGTTAATAGACTACTGTCAAATTTATAGCAAGTGTCGTTATTTATTTTGTGTAAAAAATAGGATTTTTCAAGGTCCTTAAAATAGGCATTTGTTTGGTCAATAATTACATCGTTGGAGCTGAATCTCTTTCCACCGAGCCATTTCTTTAGGTTTGAAAATAGGAAGTAGTCACAATTCGTAGCCCAATTCATAGAGTTTTGCCATCGGGACTGCACACGTGTGCACCCGTGCATTATCTTGATGAAAAGGAACTTTTTTCTTGGCCATATGGGGTCGTTTTCTTTTTAAATCCTCATTAAATCGGTCTAATAAGTTGTCATAATGTTCGTCGTTTATTGTTTTTCCCTTTTGAAGGTTAACGATGTGGATTATCCCGCTTGCATCCCAAAAAACTGTTGCCATCACCTTATTGGCCGACAAACTTACCTTTGCCTTCTTCGGAGCAGATTCATCCAGAGAAACCCATTGTTTAGACAGCTGCTTGGCCTCCGGAGTACAGTAATGGATCCATGTTTCATCCACAGTTACAAAACGCCGCAAAAACTCATTCGGATTGCGGTTAAACAACTCCAATCAACACTTTGAAGTTGTCACACGTTTACGTTTATGGTCAATTGAGAGCAAACGCGGCACCCATCTTGCAGACAACTTTCTTAAACCCAGCTGATCATTTAAAATCGAAACCACACTATCACATGAAATGCCATAGGCATCAACAATCTCACGCACTTTTAATCTTCGGTCGCATATTTTTCCGACATTTTCGGGTGTACTGACCTCAATTGGCCTTCCAGAACATTCAGCGTCATTTGTACTTGTGCGACCATAACGAAAGTCAGTAAACCACTTTTTTTTTACCATTGAAATCGATGGTGCAGAGTCCCCATAGTATTTATCGAGCTTTTTCTTGGTTTGATTGACAGTTTTTTTCGCTGTTTAATGTTTAATGAGTACTTGAAATTCACTTTTTTCCATTTTTAGAAAAATACACGTGGTTGTACGTTTTGAACAACTGTTAAACGCAAAGTAAATGACGACACTTGCTTAAAATTTGAAAGTAGTCTATTAACAGGTGGTACTTGATGGGAATAGTATTTCATTTCATATAACTACGAGGGAAGTTCGAAAAGTCACGGACTTATTGATCCACCCTAGTAATATAATTTTGGAAGGACAGGCTTATTGGAAACTATAGTCAATTGTAGACCGCTGTTTATAAAAGTTGATCCACAGATTTAAAGTTACATACAAATGTTTGTGCCGAATTAAAGAAAAATATTACTACACCTAAGATACTTGTGAGCGTTAAACTCCTATTTCGGGATTGCATTTGTGAATAATTAATTTCACCAAGTTCATCAAATCTGCTAAGAAAATGAGTCTAACGGTTCATTTTAAGGTGAGGAGTTATTAATATATTCAATCATGGCCAAATCTATAAAAATTATAAAATACTTAAGAATTATATAAGTATTTCAAAATTATATATGTAAGTATAAAAATGTAATGCCTCTTGTTTTTAGGATTAAATTCGTATTTTTATATATGTACTCTTAAATATACCACCAGAAATATCATGTATTTTAAATTCGACATATATTTATATGTAGCTAAATAAATAGTTTTATTTATATTGTAAAATAATGCCTTTGGTAATATAAAATTCTTGTTTGTGTTTTTGAAAATATTCAATTTTATATTTCAAAAATGTTTAGAAAGCAATTTTAAATTTTTCAAATTTTTCAGATTTATTTTTTAATTTCTTACAGTTAACATTTTTAATAGTAAAATATTCATCGCATAAAAATTTTAAATTTCCATATTTTAAATTTTCATTTCTAAAATTTTTAGTTATAAAATATTAATTTCTTAAACATTTTAATTTTTAGTGATTTTCATTTCTTTGCTATTAGTATTTTTTTAAATTGTTAACAAATATAATTTGAATATTCAGAAAATTTAAAAACTCAAGTTCTCTGCTATGAAAATTGTAATATTAAACAATTATTTCAGTTTTACTAAAAGCAATTTGAAACAAATTATAAGTGTGAAATATTTTCAGTAAAACTAAAATGAAAGCTTAAAGAAAAATCATTTACAGATATGATATTTTTATATTAAAATTATATTTAAATATTGTATATCTAAAAAATAAAGGTGTTACATATTTATTGCACAGTCGTTATATATTTTATACAAAACTGTAATGCAAAAAACATGGTTTTGATATACCAATGGAGTCTTAGCCTGGTTTGGAGCATATAATGATGAAGGCTTGGATGAAATTTGTGATATAGAAGTGATTTGGACTTAAAATTGAGTTAAGCAGTAAACTCATACTTTATTTTAAGAATCGCTGAACTTCTTTATCTAAAGAGAGGTTGATTTATTTTTTATTTAATATATGTGCTCCATTAGATTTTAATTTACTCGTTTTACGGACAGCAATATCCGAACTTTAACGAGTTTAGGTGATATTCATAGGCCTTCTGAAAGATTAAGTAAACATTAAAAACAAAAGAGAAAAATAGATTCAAATTTTAGTTGCATGTTATTTTTGAAATACTATTTCAATTTAAAGCCTTTCTTATAAATTAAGCGATTTCAATTAATGTATGTACATATTTTTGATGTTTTTATATTTTACTAAAATTAATTGTTAAGATTGTTTTTGTTTTAAACACTAAGACAATGTAGAATACTTGTTTAATTTTTTAATTAAAATTTAAAAAACGAGCAAAATTATAAAATATTATTTGTTCGAAAAGCTGCACTCGATTAGTTGATTAATTTAAAAACAGCATTTTCGAGTTATTTGATTAATCGAATAATGAAAAAGTAGAGCAAAATTAATACCCTAAGATTTTTTTTTATTGATTTTTTAAAGATATTTTTCACGATTTAACAATATTCAATTAAATTTCATCATGGATTTCCATTATGCTATTGGTCTCAAATCTGAGATCTTAAGGGTAGATCTAATACAAAGATATCATTACATTAATTAGTACTCAATAGTGCGTGATTGCACAGTAATATGTCAATCACGTGGATGAGTTGGATAGAGCGCTGGATTTACAACCAATAGGTTGTTGGTTCAACCCCATTCTGATGCTGTTAGTTTTTTATAACAAATGCCTAAAAAGATATTTTATTCTAAAAAAAGTTTTTGTCACTTAGAAAATTAAGTGCGAGATGGTGTACTGACGCTAAGACACTAGACACTTAAAACGATCTAAAATTATACCTTCTAGATTACCAGGAAAACAAAATTTTTGCTGGGTCGTAATTCTTGTTAAGTCAGAAAATTTAAATATAAAAAAATATAAATTACGAATAAAAGAAGTGCAAACTATTTTGTTTGCATTAGAAGTTTTAAGTATTTCTTGCATATATTAATAATTGTAAATCACATACATTAACTTACATGGATATTTGTTTCTTTTAATAAAATTTATTTATATAAAATTTATTCACATACAATTTTTAATTTCAGTTTGAAGAATGGTTTTTTACTTTTTGATGTTTAGTTTTGATTTTGTTTTATATGTGACGGACTTTTCAGTGTAAATACAATTGAAAACATAATTTCTAACATGATAAACTGAACCAGGTAGAAGTATTAGGAAGAGTTGTCATTTTAAAGTCTTGTAAAGTCAAATAATTGAAGCATTGAGAACAAAAATACAAATGAAAAATATAAAAATGTTTTGTATTGTATATTTCATGAAATGCTGCACTAATTTTCGTAAATTTTTTTTTTTCAGAGTTATTAAGAGCCTTACCACGTCCCATTTTGAATAAAAACTATTTAAAAACTATCAAATTAAAAATTCTCTAGCCGTTTATATTGAAAGAAATTAAAATCATAGCCTTCCTGATTAATAAGTGACACGAAAAAGTACCACAGAAATACATGTCTTTAAATAAATGCATAATTTTAGTATAACAAAATATGTATATTTTTTATTTCTTCAGGAATCTAAAGCCAACACTTTGAAATTTGGTTACGCAAAAAATTATTTTTTTCTGAACTTTAGTTTAGGAGATATACTTAATCAAAGTTAAAAAATATGATTCCTTATTCAAGTGACAGGCAGTGTATATAATTTTCTGTCTTTTAGTTCAATTTTTTTAATTCAAGTGTTTTGACATACCTATGACCCCATGGTGGAACGAAGTATAAACAACAATGTACTCTATTATCTTGTATATTTCGCCTGTTTAATCCACTTTCATCCGTAAAGTACTGGCGAAACTATATAAATTGAAATTTAAAAAATTATTATATTTAACCAAGATCGTAATTTTATCTTACTTGCTCATCGATATATGCTGTGCACACTCTCCAGCTGTCTTCACAGTTTATAGAATCTCCGAACCCAGGTGTATCAACTACAGTTAATCGTAAGCGAACACCTCTCTCTTCTATATCCATAGTTTTCTTTTCAATTCTCGTAGTTTTCTCGATTCTTTCTTCCACTGGTGGTATAATTCGATTTTTATACAGATCTCCAAGAAATAAACTATTTACCAAAGTGGATTTCCCTAAACCGGACTCGCCTACCACCATTAGAGTAAATTCAAATCCCCTTTTTACTGATTTTCTATGCACTTGTTCCGGCAATGTAGCAAAACCTATATAGTCACGATCCTTGTCAAACGAAGGCGTTTTAGCTGAAAATAAAAATGAAAAATTGCAACATCAATTATAATTTATAATTAAAATAATTCCTGGAAACTATACATTTTATTAAAGCTTACTATTCTTAAATTTATTAAACAGACTCTATCATAAATACTAATTTTAATAGTTTTAATTTGGTTTCCAAAATGGTAGAACTGGATAAGTTAGAATTATTGGGGAGAGTTGTCATATTCAACTCTTGTTGTTAAGTCAAAATTACAACATTAGTTATAATTTATAAACGATTTTAAGCCTTTTAAGTCTCGTTAAAATTATTTCTGTTTGTAATTAGAAAGTTAATAAGTGAGTGGTAATACGCCTTCTCAGATTTTCCCGCTGGGACTCTCAAAAACCTAACCCTTTATATGTGTTAGTAGAATTTTTTACAGAACACGGATGTAGCAAAAAAGTAAAATAGTACAATTGTACTTTTTTTGGTACATTTTTATATCTGTTGGTACCATGGTACCACCACGACTCATGTGGTGCAATTTGATATGATCTTATTTACATATTTTTGGGTACAAAATATTTTCGAAAAATATAACTTTGGCAAAAATATATTAAATTGTATCTCTTTCGTAAAATATATTCCCAAATAAGGAGAATTTTGAGTTTATTAATATTTAATATAGTGCACTAGACCACATGTGACAGATATTGAACTGAAAAATGTTATATAGGATCGCTGCAACTCCCATAAACATGTTTTCCTTTGAATTTCATATTGAATGACATATTTTAATATATTTAATTAAAAAGTGAATACGTTAAAGTAGGCCACACCTATCATAGTGTACTATATGCATAACAAATTTATATATATGTATATATATATATATTGTTTTTTTTTTCTACTTGGTCTAGTTGTAGCATGGATTATACCATAGAAAATAACTAGAACTTTACCACGTATGTTCATCCTCAAGAATATTTATAATCACAACATATCTTAAGTTATTGTATAGACTACAAAACGCAAATAAAACATAACTTTGCCACTGGCTACTATCCAACAACCAACATCTTCCCAAGATGACTACTACATCTTTCCAATCGGGTTAGCAGAATGTTTTCGTACCTCACAAAACATCTTAAAATATACACAATGCCTTCGTGCGTTCCTTGGGCTAGACGATAATTGAAAAGGCCCAAAGCCATAAAATTGTCGCAAAAGAGCGTTTACTGACACTGCAAATAGCTTTTGTAGCTTGTCCAGTAGTTACATACTAATGATAAAGGAATATGGTATGTACTTTGGCTTTAGAGTTGTTGATATTTTTATATGTATTTGGTTTTAATTTTTTTACATGTTTCATTGTCTGACACTTCAGATTAAAATAAATTGAGAGCACAATTTCTAATGATTCTACCTTCTGTTATTGTCGTTTAATATGGCAAAATTTTCATATCGCGAGTAGGAAGCGCTTATAAACGCACAAAAGAGTATTAAAAAATAAAATTCATCACAATTATATTCTTATATTTCAAAAAGTTTTAATATTTTAGTGCCACAAACATTTAGTAAGTATGTTTTTCTTGCTTTTTATTGAATTAATATGAAAATAATATAAAATTTCTTAAATTTTCAACACTAATAATAACAACTTTGTTCGTTCAGTTTAAAACTCAACATAATTTAAATGAACACACAGCGAGTTTTTTTCTTTTCAATTTGCATTTCCGTTCAAACACAAAATTTTACTTCAACAATTCTTGCTTTAATTTCCTTGATTTTAGTCACAAAGTAGCTCTGCGTTGGAGAACAACTCTCGCATCACCGTAATTATTTCTTAAGTACAGTCATGCGGGTTTTTTGTTGTTTGACCTTCGAGAATTTTGCGTCTCACTCCCGCATTAACTAAGTGTTTGTTGTCGTCTAACTGTATCGTGTTACGGTTTTTCGTCGCATACATTTGTTACATGCAATCGATTTTGTTAATACAACTTATATTTTGGATTTGGTGCAGTACCACAAAAACTGAAATTGAGATTATTAAACTCAGGGAAGCTGAACTCGGGAACTCTAGCTTTCTACACGAAGGTATAGATCGAGTGGGTGATTTGCGAAGGAGGCTTTTTTTTGGATGTACACCCTGGCAATATGATTAGCGGAAAGCTACGCCATTAAAACTTTTAAAATTCTTTTGAAGTACGAAAATGAAAAACAAAACGAATTTCGAAGTACAGGCATGTTTGTACCCTTTCATATCCCTCCTCGTTCGCTCTCACATGAAATCAGAATTTCACCAAAAAAATTGCATTGTGTGAATTTGAAATAAGAATGTCGTATATATATATATATATATGTATATATATATAAACCAAAATACGATAAAAATGTGTAACCAAATACGATAAAAATTAATGTTCTACCATGAAAATCAAAGAAAATATAGAAATACAAAGAATGGAAAGAAGTTCTCTTTCCTACTACAACAACGTTTCTTTTCACATACAAGTTCTATGCGAATTCAACACACTTGAAATTACACTCGCGACACATTTTTCACTAGCACACAATATTCTTATTATTTTTTATGCACATTTATTGCATTTTAACACACAAACCGAAAAAAAAATATTTTATTTTTTATTTTTATTTATTTTTTTGGCATTCCTTTTTTGTATGTTGAAAATTAAATTGAACGAACAAAGTTGCTACTTCTGGTATTAAAAATAAAACAGAATTTAAAATAATTTTAGATTATTTTCATATTTATCAACAAAAAGATAAAAAATGTAATTATATTTATATTTGAATATTTAATGAAAATCTGCGAATATAATTATGATGAATTATATTTAATAATTTTTGAATACTTTTTTGTGCAACTATGTGTTCTTATAATGTGTGGCGAAAGTGGTTTCAGCACTAATACATATAAATACAATCTGACTAAGGCAATCTTAATTTTTTCTTTTTTGACAAAGAGTTAGGTTTTTTTGACAAGCCTTCCATTCCTTGTCAAAAACCATGGAAAACAGCTAGTTCTAAAGAAAATTCTACTAACACATAAAAGCTGAGTTGGTTTTTTTTTTTAAGGTAGTTGGACTTCTAGTTGTTTTTTATGCCAAAAAGTACTAGGTTTTGTTTGGTGAAAACGTTATTTTACATGAAATAAACAACAAAATAAATTTACGAACAATAATTATAAATAGGTTGACGACGAAAACTATTTTTTTTTTTTGCAATTTTGTTTTTCACAAAATAGGCTTAATATCTCCATAACTGTGGAGCGTATTAAAAAATGTTGTGAGTATAATAACTTCAAGTCAATTTCAGTTCGAATTTTTTCATATTTTATTAAACCAAATCAGACGAATCGTTTTCAAGATATGTTCAAATATGTGATTCATTTTGCCAATAGCCATTTGTCGCGAAAACCAGAGTCAATTCAAAAATAGTGATTTATAGTCCTAGTAGTTCAAAACAACATGTATCTGGATTGACTGAGATATCCCGTCCCTCAGAAAAAGTATTTTCATGTTGTAAACCTGTGTAATTTATTTTCCATCATCTTTAAAATATATTAAGAATATTAACGACTTTATCGATCACAATAAAATAAAAACGTTCATGAATATATTTATTCTTTGAAATAATTTATAAGTTTAAGAGAACAAATATTGTTGTATAATGTTAGAATCGTTTTATTTTTAAATAAATGTCAATATATTTTTAAAGTTATTGCCCTGAAGTGAAGATACATGTCAGAAAGATGTATTTTAAATTATAATTTAATCTTTTACTTATCATTGGCTTTGTTGAAGCTGAATTTACATTTATAAATTATACGAAATTTAAATCTCTAAAGATTTTTGTTAATTTTTTTTAAATGAAATAAAATTTAAATTTATCGAATTCTGATTAACAATTTGGCGACAGAGGCTAAAAAAAAATCTGACAACCCTAGAAATAATGAGATTTCATAGAACTTCTGTTAAATGTCTCTTCTGTTAAATGTTACATGTTAAAACTACAGTTGACGAATTAAATATAAGTCCGCTTTAAAAACTGCTGTTTTTTTTTTTAGTAAAGTTAAGTTTTGTTTTTTTAGTAATAATACAGTGGCAATTCTGTAATATACCGTTATTTTTTATATTTTACTATTTAAGAAAAGGAAAATTATCGATTTTCCTGTTCCTGCTGAAGTTTTAATGCGAAATAAATATAAGTTCAGTTTAAATAAAAGTGGTTTACTTGGTTGATTAAAAGAAAATGTATTATAAAATTATATTTAAATTATCTGTCAACGTATCTATGTTATTTTAGTTACAATAATTTGCATAAACATTTTTGCTATGAATGTTCTTTTAAAGGAAAATTTTTTGGATTTTAACGATAAAAAACTTTCCAACTGCGCAATTACCAAAATAATAGGTAGATCTTTTCGTGTAGTGAATAATTTCGTCAAATTAAAATAAAATTATACCACTAAAAAGAGTTCCGCCCGAGATATAATGTTCCCTTTGCTCCAAAAATGGGCCTTTAATCCATTTAGTAAAGAGTCAGTTTTGATTTTCAGTAACCACTAAAAGAGTTTAGGAAGTTTTATATAGTTCAAAATACCTTATTTTCATTAGCATAAGTTCACAAAAATAAACCTTTAAGTTGGTAAAAAATCACACGAATTACGACGAAAATTACTTCTTAAAGTAAAAAGAAGTTTATTTTGGATGGACCCTATGGAATCCAGTATTATTGGCTAGATTTACGTTGAGAGAAGAAAGTCAGAATGAGCAGAAATATTGGCAGAGATGCTTCTATGATATGTGCTGAATTTTCTTTTAAAAGCTTATACTGACATGGATTTCAATCAAAATGCAAATGGTAAAAACACCGTTAATTGAAAACGATGAAAATTTAATGGGTTTTAACTTAATTTTTCAGCAGGTCAGTGCAGTCATTCATAATTCCCCACAAACTAAGAAGTGAATTTTGTCTAAATGCATTAATATTTTGGGTTGACCAGTCCTTTTTAAATAGCTTTGGAAAATTTAGTAAATTCAATGAAATCCCATATTTTTTATGTAACAAAATGTAAAGGAGACAATATCAATTACAAATTCACACAAAAAAGTAGTAGCAATAATGTTGTAAGCCTTTGTTTTGTAAACTTATCTTTATTTCTCCTCACCTCATTGTTATTATTTTTAAAAAATTTGTATTTTAAATTTATGAATATAATTCTTTTTTAGTTTTTTTTTTTTTATGTAAATATTAACTCTGTTCCAGTACTTGTCAAATTTATAGATTTTAGTCAAAATTAGTCGAAAATTTTCAGAACAACAAGAAAATATAAATTCTAAATAACGCAACGCTTTGAATAAATTCTGAATAAATCATATAAGTCTGACAAGTACTGGAACAGAGCTATTAATAACAAGTAAAAAAGATATAATAGGTCAAGCCCGACCATATATACTCCACACCATTGTGCATATATATCAAAATTCGTGGATGGGTCTTATATTAGACATGTGGACAATAAATCTAATATTAACATGTGTATTTGATTTATGCACGTTAAATTGATTTTCGGGTTTTATATGGGAGCTATGGTCAATTATGGACCGATATTCATGAAATTTGGCACAAAGATTGACAATTATACAAAACTTTCTTAGACCGAGTCTCATTAAAATATTGCTATATTTAAGGCATTTATGATCGTTAAACTCCGATCATAACCAATTTCAGTAGGCTTCGCTCTTGTGTCATGAAAGTCCTACGTGCCAAATTTCATTGAATTATCATCAAAATTGCGACCTGTACTTTGTGCACAAGGTTTACAGTGGCAATTCTGTAATATACGGCCAGGTAGTCGTCCAACCAGCCAGACGGACGGACGAACGGACATAGTTAGATTGGCTCAAAAAGTGATTATGAGTCGATTGGTACACTTTAAGGTGATTGTTGGTTGACCTTTTCTGTGCGTTACAAACATCAGCACAATCGCATAATACCCCAACCACCTATGTTGGTTTGGAGTATAAAAAATATACAAACAAAAGAGTAAATTTTAAATAAATTTCTACAATTGATTTTTTTTTCTGAATTTTATAGATGAACATATATTTATTTCGTCCACTGTATTACCGCACCTTTAATATTTATACAAAAAATTATTTGATTTTATTTTTTGCGCAATTTCGTAAATAACAAAAAATTGTAATTGGTTAAAAAGTAAATGAGTATCGGTACTGGTTTTAAAAATATATGGATATAGACATAGCTTTAAACGACTATATTTCTAACTCATGAACATTTTCCTCTATATTCCTTACATAAAGCGAGATTTAACTTTTTTAAAAAAGAGAATTTTCAAAAAATTTAAACATGTATATAATTGAATAATAGCATAGAAAATAGTTTTTATAATTTAAATAGTTTTTATAATATAATATAATATATATATATATATATATATATATATATATATATACATACATAATCAGAGAAGACTAACAATCGATGCATTTGTGATGATTCAACTTAATTACCTCCGCATTCGGTAAATATCTTACTATCAATGTTGTTTGATGATAGCAAAGAAAAGCGAGACTGTGCTATAAAGAAAATTCTACGCTATCGAACCGATGTTGAAGACCCAACGGAACTTTGAGTTTATAAAAAACCAGATATAAACTTTCATTGCACAAATTACACGGAAATGATCAATTTGAATGATATCAATAACGTATTTGAACCACCATTCACGCGAATCATTCCGTACGTAGACTCTGTTATGGCGACGACATCAGAGAGCCGTGCGAAATTGCCCAGATTTCAAACAATAATTTTTTTTAGTTTCTTTTCTATTATTAAGTTGTATTAAAAAAATAAACTCCAAAACAAAACAAACAGCCATTTCGCTGATTGTTTCATTTAAAGCGCCAAAAATGGTGATTTTTTGAAATGTTTGTATGGGTGGGTCGGCCCTCCAAATTTAGGGGGGCCAGTAATACATTTAGACTCGATTGGGGCACTATAAATGGGTCAAAGTGGGATTTTTCAAAATTTGACCTTTGGGTCAAAATAAGGAACATCAGAATTCATTTTAGAGGTATGGCTCCTTGGGCAAAGTTCAGATTCAGCAAAATTCAGATTATCGAATTATTTTTAAAAAACTATTAAAATATATTATTTATTTAGTATATTAAAAACAGATTAAAGCATCAAATTCCTAATTTTTTATATAATTGCATTTCATATTAAAAGTTTTTCAACAGATTTTTATTTATATAAATTTGAATGAAAAAAAACTTGTGTATACTCTTTTCACTCACAAAATTATAGAACAATACTTAACCGAAAATAAAGGAATTCAATTATTTTAACTTATGTGATTCGAATTGTATTTTTCATCTATACTAACACTTAAATAACACTATCACTTTTTACATTAAATCCTGATTTTAGAGTTGCAATCAATCCAGATTATAGAATATGTAATTAGTTAGGAAATGCCGTCCGGATTATCGAATAATCCGGATGATCGTGGTCCGGATCATCGAGTTTATATTGTATAAAAAAAAAACTCTTTAACGAGACTTCGTCAGTAAATAAAAAGCATTATTTACTATGCACTACTGATGCTATTTCGAAATTTCAGTTTTTTGTGTTATGACATTGTTGCAGTAAATGAGCGATATATGTAGTCATATAACTTGTTAAAAAATCTAAACGTTAAAACAATACAAACAGGTAAGAATGTTATATTCGGCTTGGCCGAATCTATATGCTCTGTAAAGTGAGCGGACTATGTCTATTTTCTATTTCCGAGTTTACATTGGACCTTGAACTATTTATACAAAATTTTTTTGATGTTTCACCTTATATGGGAGATGGGCGGTAATTTTTTTTTTCGAGTTTACAATGGTCCTTCAAACATTTGTGCAAAACTTCATTGATGTTCATGCTTTTTTTTTTTTTTTTTTTGTAAAAGATATCAGCCGAAAAGTATAAACTGGAGTTACGATGGACACCCTGTTTTTATAGTATATGAATTATAACTTTTTTGTTTATGAACCGGTTTTTCTCATTTTCAATACCAAACAAACCTTATATAAAATAAATATTTGATCCAAATTTCGCCCCCTTAGGATGTCCGCCACGATCCCTACCCTGCTTTCAACAGACAGACAGGTTGGAAGATGGACGGACATGGTTAGATAGTCTTAGATTTTTACGGGGACCCAGAATATGTATACTTAATGGGTTTTTAGATGATTATTTCGACATGTTACACACCCATTATTTTTTGATGGTGGGTATAAAAAAACTGTAGTCACGTATATAAGTATACATATTTACGACATGTATCCATAAAATTTAAAACATCAAAAATTTTTTCTTGTTATTAATCACATTCCTTCATCAATAGAAAGACGCGTCCCATTTTTAAATGATAGGTAATAAAGGAGTATTTTCGCTGAAATAACTATTTAAATAAAGCCACGTTGCAAAAGAAAGCAAATTTTCTAAAAAGTATTATGTATGTATGTGTCTGTCAAAGGATACATGTATATAAATATGTATCTACTTACACATTTTAAAAGTGTTTGTCCAATTTTTATTTATTTTAATTATGTGCTTGTAAAGAGTCTACGTAAAGACATATTATAAAAAATATTATAATTTAAATCAATAATTTTTACAAAATTATCCCAGAGCTTTTTGTGAACACTTTCTTTTTTTATTATTTTTATTATTATTATTATTTTTTTTAACTTAATGTTTTCTCTTTGCTTTCCAATACAGAACTAAATTGTATCAGTTTTTCGTTTGAGCGAGAGCTCTTAAAAGGATAACGGAAGTCAGTACAGTATATATTAATTTATTGGAAACTAAAAATATTTAAATAGTTACGTATGCATATATGTATGTACATATTTATTGTTCCATTTCGTATAAAATTACAACTTGTACATTAAACTTTTACTTTGAGTTTGCAATCAGAATTTACAAATGTTATTTAATATATTTAAAAACAAATAAAACATAAAGTTCTACAAAAAGTAAAAAAAAAAACTAAATTTTGCTTATAATTTGTTTGTTATCATTCCATTGAGATAAACACGATCGATTGCGCATGTCCTTAATAAAAATACTCTTTTTCGTTAATATTATCTTGTTATCTGTTATTAAAATAGTATACATATGTATGTAATTAAAATCTGGAGGAGCTTTGTGTTGTTAATGAAAAATTGGCCAAAATTAATAACTCCATTCTAATAAATTTAAATTACAGTATGTAGAGAGACTTCAACTTGCCATTTATCAACTTTATGGAAAATCCAAAATATCTGGGCGTCTTGACTAGACATTTTTTTATTAAGACAAATGTCAAATTTTGTTCAGCATTATAATGTTTATCATAAACTATGGGGGATGAAGTATGTCATAATAAACTATATAAAAAATAACAACAATCGAAATGGCGTCTAGCTCTAGTTTAGTTTGTTTTTTTTTTTATCTTTACCAATGAAAAAACAACAATACCAAATGAACAAGTTTTACAGATGTATGAAGAAAGGAAGTCCATAACTTCAAAAAGTCTAAAAATACGACTAAAAATGGATCGATTTTAACGATTTTCAAGAGCAAAATTAATTAAGAAACGTGTGTTATAATTTTATTTTTGTTAATTTAGAAATACATTATTGATACATATGAAAATCAAATGTTTTTGAATAATTTTAAAAACTTCAAGTTATTTCGAAAAAAAATCAGAGTATTTTTTTCATAATCAAACGATAGAATTGTATTATATTACAATTTTTGACAAACCCTAATACTAAATATTACAGTCTAAAAATACTTTAAGGAAGGACCAAAAAAAAAAAAAAACTTCGACGAAAAAATTTAGTATATCTTTAATGAAAAAAAGTCAAATCGACAGAATTTTGACTAAATCTACATCATTTTTAATCAAATCAACAAAAAAAATTTTTTTTTTGCCTAACCTTCCTCTTGTCATCTTGATCAAGTTTTAAATCTAGGTAAGAATTTTTACAGTATTGTTTTAATACACAATATATATTTAGATTCTCTTGGAGTACAAAGGTAGTAATACAGAATTGTACAGTGGGGCCAATTGCAATTAAATGGTAATAAGTGTGGACCTTTTAAACCGCTGAATTAATTTTAATGGAACTAGGAACATCGATAGGAGGAGTTAAGCTTTCAGAATATTTTTGGCTGAAGTGTGCACAGACGGTGCTACAGTGGGCCAAAGTTGGCTACCTAGTGAGTTAAAAACATAACGGAGCTTGTGACTTTTACAAATATAAACCGATTTGAAATATTTTTACATTTTTGAATTCTCCTAAGCAAATTATCTCTTATGATTTTCATTTTTGCACTTGACTTTTTGCGGTTAATACGGTGAGATTTTCTACAATTTTCTGAATTGTGTTAAAAACATTTTCTTTTTAGTTATCTCAATTTGATAACAAGAAGAATATGTTTAAAGTCAAAATTTCAAAACAGGTCTCAAAAATTGAATTTTTTCTTAAAAAAAAAAAAAAAAAAAAAAAAATAAATAATTTTATATATTTAATTTTTCAATAAATATTTGTTAAAAAAGATCTATATTTTTTGGCATTTTCTGAAAAACTGGACCTTAAAAAAGCATGTAAGTGTAATTTTAAAAAATTTTTGAACGTTCACCCTATACCCAGCAATGATCAAAAATGATAAATTTTTGATGAAAACTTAAACTTTTTGAACATGTATAAAAATAAATAAATAAGATGGTTTAATATTTAAAATTTATGGTAAAATTATATATGTTTTTTTGGTCTTTACATTTATTAATTCTTCATTAACTACTTTTTACTTTTATAACATGTACAAAAATTTTGAAAACATTCAGGCTCAAATTTATAAAATATGTCCCTATAAACATAATTTGCATTTTTCTTTTTTTTTTTTTTTACGAAAAGTACAATTTTCTTTAAAATAAGATGGCTATTTTGTGTTTGCAATGTTTCTTGTAAATAAATTCGAAATTAGCTAAGTGTTGTAACGCCCATAATAGAGCATTCCATTACCAAAAATATAAGGAAACATATAGATTTCAAAACTTTTCTGCGTTTTGCTTATTTGAAATTGATTTGCTAGTAGCGAAACTCAAAATAGTCATATTATATATTATTTATATAAAAAAAACTTCAAAATGAAAATAACATTAAAAATTATTCAGTAAATACGAGTATTCACAAGTTGAGAATAAATGGAAATAAAATTTTTTTTTTTTTTTTTTTTTTTTTTTTTGAAGAAATAAAAGTTGAATTCTACTGATAAGCAAATTAAATAGCAACTACTAACTAACTAACTAAAAAACTGAATCAATTTGGCTTTGTTCGATTTTATCGCTTAATTTCGGAATTTTTATAAACGTAAATTTTACATTTATGACCTGACAAATGTCATACTTTTTGTCAATTAATTTAAAGATTTTTCTTGTAATTTCATATACATATATGGTGAAAAATTAACGACAGTGTGTCGCTATATTTATGTAACTTTTTATTCAGGTTCGCCAAGTACAACCACAAATACTATTTAGGCCAAAACAACTCGTAGCGATTTTCCTTTTACTCCTATTTTTTTTTCATATACTCCTGCTGAATTCTATGAATTTCAATATATATATTTTTCAGTTGGTACTAAAGAACTTTATTATTATTGAAATATGCCATAAATTCTTATTTTCGCTTAATCAAAAATTTTTAATTCTGTAATAAACAATCCATATATTTCTTCTGGTGAGAATTCTTTTCAGACAGTATAATAAATAATACAAACAAATTCCTAATTCCTTTTGTTTTATTTTCTTTTTATGTTATTTGATCGATTGTTCAAATTACCATAGATTTTGTTTAGGCTTAGAGATTTGTAATAATATTTCAATTTCCTCAGCTATTCACCCATACACATGCATAGAATTGTAAATATAACGTAATGTTCATATATACAACGTAAGTTTTCATTTCATTTTCATTAGTGACATACAGTTTTATTTATTATATAAATTATATTAGCTATTTTTTTTTTTTTTTTTTTTTGTTGCTGTTGAGTGTTAACTTTTATGGTACCCGGGTACCACCATATAATTTTTATGTGTTTTGCACTCCAATTAACTTTTCTTTGCAGTAATTATTAACTTTTATTTATTGTCTTTTTCATTTAAATTTAAAGGATTTGATCTAAAACTAGTTACATAAGCAAGCTAATTTTATACTTTCTAGTTTATTTAGGAACTTCAGAAAGAGGAATATAGATAATATATGACAACTATCAAAGAATTCTCATTATGATGACAGTTATGATTATGACAATGATGGCGCACATTTCAGCCATTTTTATATCTATCAATATTGGCTGTGGTTTTTATGAATTCTATTTAGTTTTTTTGTATGTAAAAATTTCCAAAATACCTACTCAAGTTGAGCTTGAGCGATTTTCGGAAAGGAACATATATGAAACCTGTGCTCAATTGTGGATCAAGTCAGTGCGATCACTGACAACATTCGTTTTGATTTTAAGAGCATTGTAGTCCGGCTTAACCATTTTTCTGGAGAGTTTCTTATATGAAATCTGTGCTTTCAAGTCTTATTGTAAAATTTAGAATTACAGTTTATACTTTATATAATGTACCAAAAACATAGCGTCCATCAATTAGAGAATACATTGCGGGAATTCCGGAAAGGGAATTCCCGGGAAATTTGCAATTTTTCATGTCCCGCTATCCCAGGAATTCTAAAAGTACTTAAATGAACAAAAACTTATATTTTTAGGGATTTATATATATATATATATATATATATGAGATGACTCTATGCCATGAATTAAATTAAATATCTTTATAAAATGTCAGCATTAAAAATCAGTAAGTAGAAAAGTATAACTGACTGTCAGTAGTATAAACAAAAACATTAAGAAGGTTATAAAAAAGTTGGTTGTAAGTCCCACAAATCATTAATTATTTATATAATTTTCAACTGGAAAACTACAGAAAATATTCTCTGTTATGTTGAAGAACGTCTGATCGGATCTAAGCTTAAGGTGATCCAATATTCTTTTTTGCGATCTACATTTAAATGTACTTAAAATCATGAATGGAGTAATCATTTATAACATCTTGGCCAAATTTCAACTTCATAACAAACAAAAAACAAATCTTAATTTTCTTTTTCACCAATATATTAAAAATTAATTAATTCATATAATATAAATATATTTATATATCATAAATATATTTATAAATATATTTATGATATATGAATTAAGTGACCGCTTAAGAAAAATTAATTTTAATAATATTTTTTCAGCCACATAAACTTTTTTGGAAAATTTATTTATTTTATTTAGCTAACATAGTGTCCATCAATAGAGAATTAAAAACAACAAATTTTAAATGACAGTGTAAGATGCTGTTCCAATCAACGTAGGATGCTGAATTTTGGCCTTTAATAATTTTACGTACGTTTAAATATGCGATACCTTTGATTCATACAATGTTGGACCAATGTTGGTCTTGAAGTTAGAAACAATTTGAACTCGTTGAATCACCCCGAAGGGTTTCAGAAAAAGCGATTACCAGCTACTAGTTATAAAATTCTTGATTTTTAAGTGAATTTATAATACATTAAATTTTTAAAGAGATTTATGAAATATGCTAAAAAGGATTGAATAATATCGATGTCTGAGTAAATTTAATTTCTCTATTTTTCTGTCTCAAATACGACATATTTTATGGTACATATCTTTAAAATAAGAACAACAATATTGCTTAATATTGTGTCGATATCCACAAAACTCTTTTACAATATACAATATATGTATGTTAGTATTGATTCGAGTTGATTAAAGAGTGGATTAAGCAATTGATGAAATTTCCTTTTCCCAGTACAATTATAATCCAGTTTTAAATCTGTAAATGCAAAGACTCATATCCTATTTGGGTCTCAATTTTTCAACTAATGAGAGTAGTGACATTATTTTTAATAGGGTTCCCGGGAAGTCTTAAAATTTTCCCACTTTTCTGGGAAATCAAAAAGTCCGGGAAATTGCGATCCCTATTACCAATACTAATTTATGCACTATATAATGATTTTCGGAAGTGGGCCTTATATGGCAGCTATGGATTTTTGAGGAGCTAATCTCATAAAAATTTGATAATGTGGTTTTTTACGTTTAAGAAATTATTTTATAAAATGAAATGAGGTTTTTAACGTATATAAAGCTTTTATATATACTGAATTATGTAATATTTAATAAATTCAAGGGCGTCGAAATCCTATTCTAGGAGAACATTTTTATAGGCCCTAGACTGTAATAAATAATTTGAAGAGAGTTCTTTCCTTTATCATATAAGCAAAATTTCATCCAATTATCTTAAACATTGCGACCTATAGTTAAAATAAATACAATGTTAAAAGTTTTACACGGTATTTATTAATATTAATATAACTAATTAAATAATACTAATAAATAATTAATATAAAATTATAACTTTTTGTACAAAATCATTGAAAAACCCACTAAGGTACCCGGTTACACTGGATATTGACTAAAGTTATTTATTTTATTTTTATTTTTTTTGTTATGTACCGTAGGATTAAAATTAGCATATATAATTTTACATGTTAATTTCTAACGTGTATAAAATTTAATTTTGTATGAAATTGCCTGTATATGAACGTTAGCAACAAAATTAACAAAAAACATTATGACAATTTGTTGTAAATATAAAAATCTTTTCATATATACTATAACGTAATTTTTCATTGCAATTTTGCATTTACCCAAATCAAAAAGGGTAAATGCAAAATTGCAATGTATTTTCGTTTAATATTGATTAAAATTTACCCAAAAACAGCGTGTGAGAGAAAGGGAACATTCAGTGTTTGAAAGTAGTAAATATTGTGATTAAATCATCATGATTAATAATTATAAATTTGATTTTTCAAATTTTTTTAAAAATAAAAAAACAATAAAATTTTTTTTATTTTGGTTCTTTATTTTTAGACTCCAAGAATAGGAATGACTTCTTTTCATAAATTTCTTAATTATAAATACAAAATTCGGTTTTACAATATTTCTTAATCATAAATACATAAATACGCAAGCTGAGTTTACAAATTTCATAAATACAAATTCTTAAGAAGTATTTCTTAACTTTATTGTTTTTTTTAAGAGTTCATTGTCCAAAAATACAAAATTGAGTTTTACAATATTATTTAATCATAAATACGTAAGCTGAATTTACAAAAGCTGAGTTTACAAATTTCATAAATACAAATTATTGTTTTTTTAGAGTTCATTGTCCAAAATACAAATTCAGTCGTAAATTCTTAGGAAGTATTTCGTAACTTTATTGCTTTTTAAGAGTTCACTGGCCAAAACAAAAGAACTTAAATAGTTTATGAAAATGTATGTATGCAATGTTGCATACAGACATTTGTATTGATCGTAAACAAAAGAGATCATTAATTTCAAGTGTGTGTTTGTTTATATTACTATTTTATGTGGGAGTATCGTTGATATCGTAACTCCCCCTCCGTTAGATTGAGGCTCCGACGAAATTTCAACAACTTTTACTTTTCTTTTGGTTAAAAGTGTAAAAACTATTATCGTAATTAGTAAAATACACAATATTGTTCCATTTGTAGTAATATTAACAATTTTGTTTGTTCTGTGATCTTTATCTAAATCATTCAAATTTTCTTCATATTTTATTTGCTTAATGTAAAGATCTCTTAAGTTTAAATTTACTAGTGTTTTATTTTCTTTTATTTTGGTTATTAGATGTGACTGAATAATTTTTTCCTTATAAAACAATTTTTCATTATAAAATGTTTGGTTTTCTATATTTATATTACAATTTTCGAATATAATTAAGAAAGTGGAACTTACATTTGTAATATGTTTCTTGAAATCACAATCATTTGTAACATTTTTAAAAAAGTTTTTAAATAAAATTAATCCTGGTTTTATTTCTTTTACTTCTGTCAATGTATTTTCTCTTAATGTACAGCTTGCTGTACTATTTCGTACAATATTTTTAATACAGTTATCTTTAACAATTTGCATATTCTTAAGTAAGTTAGTTGCATTAGGGTAATATATATTTTTGTTATTGTCTATAACTATTTGATTTTGTTCTAAATGTAAGGATTTATTTTCTTTGTTAGGTATAGGTTCCAAAATTATTTGGGAGTAGGATAAATTGGAAAATATGGGGACAGATAGGATTATGATTATTTGGTCGTCATTAGAAGTCACTGCGACCTTAGTTTTCAAATACGTCTCAAAATTATCTATGATGTTCATTTCTTTTTCATCTAACAGGTCAGTCGGTATAACTCCTAGGTTGCTCGTAAAGATCACTCTACCTATATCATCTATATGGTCCCTCAGTAAGTTTATATCACTATCTATTTGGTATACGTGTCTCAGAAATACTACTTCATCTTCTAAAGTAGATATCTTATTCTGTACCTCGTAACGGAATTTGTTAATATATTTGCCAATGATATATTGTTGCATGTTTATGTGGGTGGTTATATTTTGGATCTGAGAAGAAAGTGTCTCACTTATACGTCCTAAAGTTTTCGTTCGTTCAGAATTGTTATTGATATTCGTTGTAAGATTTACTAGAGCGGATTTGATCTCCTTTTCGTCATCGTTATCCATATTTCCTGTAATAAACTTTATGCCTTTACCTAAGCCATTTATGAGTCCTCGTTTAGTTCTAAAACGTGGTGATAAGTTATCTAATTTAGTTTTAAGTAATTTGAAATTCCTTTTCGTAGAATCAAGCAGTGGCAGTAAATCAGATAGTGGATTATCTAATGATTGTATATTCTTATATATAGTTTCCGTTGTTTGGTAATAGTTAGTTAGGTTGACAAAATGAAATATTCTGCTATAGTGATCGATTATGTTTATATCCTTTTCCTTAATAGGGATGTAACCTTGATTTTCTGTAAGATCTTCTATATCCATCATTTGAAGCTGGGTAGGATGTAAAATTGAAATAGTGAATATTATTGTTGATAAAAGTTTCATCTGTGAAAGATAAAGGTTATTATGTAAAGTCAGATTCTTGGTTTGGTATTTGGAATTTCTTTTTTCTTTTTATATGAGATTTATAATATTTGTAGTTTCGATTTGTTATTACGTGATCATCATCTAATTTGGAAACGGTTACTTTTCTAAACTTTGAGTGGTTTTTGCCTCCTCTTTCATCTTTTATGTAGACTGGGCCGGTCTGTATTTCAACATTTTCTCGCTCCTTATTTAAGTTTTCTATGACCTTTTCCTTTGTTTTAATTATTTTCTCTCTTATCGTGGAATATTCGTCTTGGCTTATTTTGCCATTTCTAAAATCTATTGGTTTCCTACCAGTAGTTGAATGTATTGCATTATTGTAATACATCATTATTCTATACATTTTTTCCTCTACAGTTTCCGTTTCTTTATTGGGGTCATGTTTTAAGATTCTTATGTGCTCGTTAATAGTATTGTGGAGTCTTTCCACATCGGAATTTGAAGTATGATTATTGTTAGAAGTATAATGAATTTCAATTCCTAGTTCTCTTAGGAACTCTAGGAGTGGCAGGGCTTTGAAGCCAAGTTCGTTATCAACTATTAATTTCTTTATATTACCTATTGTTGAAAGGTATTGGGTAAGGGCTATTTTAAATTCAATCCAGGACCTGTTTTTGATTTTTATAGCCTGCGCATGTTTAGAGAATTTGTCAATAAACGTTAAAAACAATGTTTTTTCAAGACTATAAAATACATCGATATGAATTATTTCTCCTGGTGATTCGGGTGTTTCTGTTAACTTGAATTTTTGTTTAATTGGTTTTCTATCATATTTTTCCGTATTACATATATCGCAGTTGTTAATAAATTGGTTTATACGTAGTTTCAGATTAGGGTGATAAATTTCGTTTTTAAGTTCAGCAAAGTTTTCACTAATTCCCCGGTGGTTGTTTTTGGAATGTTCCCTTTCTATTTTTTCTGTAAGTTCGTTTTCGTCTACGATGTCCTTAAGGAATGTCTTACATCTTGTAATTTTAAACTGTTTGTTGCTTCCAAAATATTTGTTAGTAACTTCTCGTAGTTTCTCAAAAACATCATCTTCGTCAACGTAAACTGCATTCGTTTTTTTTGGATTAAAGTGATTTTTAATTAGAGTTTTTAAAGTTTCTTCATCAAAATTCTTTGCAGATATTGTTTTTCTATTATTTTTGAATATTTGTTCTGTTTTTATCTTGAGTGAACCTGATGCAATTTTCTTCAGTATAATTTGTCGGCGATAAAAATTTAATGGATTGTTAGTTTCAGAAATCACCGAATTTTCTGGTTCATCTATATTTTCGTTAATGAATATGTTTGTCCTTGATAGTGCATCTGCATTGCCATTTAGGACTCCTTTTTTATATTTAATTTCGTAGTCATATTCCTGTAATCTTAACCTCCATCTTACTAATTTCGAGTTAGGTTCTTTAATTGAGAATAGCCAGGTTAGTGGTCTATGATCAGTTTCTATTAAAAATCTTCTGCCAAAAAGATATGGCCTTAGGTGCTGTGTTGCCCACACTATGGCAAGTAATTCCTTTTCTATAGTACTGTAATTTTGTTCATGGTCATTAAGTGTACGGCTGGCATAGCAAATAGGATGAACGTCTTGTGATAAAACTGCTCCTAACGCAAAGTTACTTGCATCTGTTTGTAATGTGAATTTCTTATTAAAATCGGGGTATGCAAGGACTGGAGAATTTATTAATAATCTTTTTAAAGTTTCGAAACTTTCTTTATATTCTGGATCCTTGAGATCAATATTAGTGTCCTTCTTTAAATACTTAGTCATTGGTCTGGCAATCCTGGAATAATCTTTAATGAATTTTCTATAAAACCCAGCTAAGCCGAGAAATTGCTTTATTTCCTTCGGTGTAGTTGGTAGTGGAAATTTCTGTACACATATTATTTTATCCGGGTTAGGTTTAATACCTTCTTCAGTCACAATATGTCCCAAAAAATTTGTTTCCTTCTTCATAAATTCGCTTTTGTCAAGTTGAATCTTAAGGTTGACCTCTTTTAGCCGTTGAAATATTTTAGTGAGGGATTCTAAATGTTCCTGTAGTGAAGTAGAAAATATAATAATATCATCTAAGTATACTAGACATATTCTATTTATAAAATCTCCCAAAACATTGTTCATCAATCGTTGAAATGTAGCAGGTGCTGTTTTTAATCCAAATGGCATACGAAGGAACTCGTAATGGCCACCTTCCACGCTGAATGCGGTCTTGGGTATATCCTTTTCGTGGATTTCGATTTGATGGAATCCTTTTGCCAAATCTAATGTTGTAAAGTATTGACATCGTCCCAATTTTTCCAGTATTTCATCGATATTAGGAATAGGGTATTTATCATCTACCGTAACTTCATTGAGCTTTCTATAATCAATTACAAGTCTCCATTTTTTTCTCCCGCTGGCATCCAACTTCTTGGGTACTATCCAAACTGGTGCTGAATAAGGGGAATGGCTGTTTCTTATAATTTTTTTGTCCAACATTTCCTTTATTTGTTTTTGAACTTCTTCTTTATGAACGTAGGGATATCTGTAAGTTTTTGTTGAAATTGGAATATTGTTGATTGTTCTTATTTCGTGTTTTATAGCGTTGGTGAATGAAAGGTCACTTTCTTCCGTATAGAAAGTACTCTTGTATTTTCTAACAATTGGCAGGAGTTTTAGTTTTTCCTCTTCATTAAGATGAGATGTTCGTATTTGGTCCATTATTGGCTGATTCGATTTTACCTCATCAATTTCAAGTGTATAGAAATTATCTGCTGTAATTTCAGTAGTCAATGGTGCATCTAATTTAAGTGGTTTTTGTAAATTTCTATTTACTTGTACCAAGGCATTTATTTTGTAGTTTTCTGCAAAATAAACTCCTTCTAGTATTTCGATGTTCCCATTGCTTATTAAAGTTTGGGGATTATATATTAATCCTTCCTTTTGAACCACTGGCAATATAACTTCATGTATACCAATTTTTTCGAAACAGTATTCTGTTTCATTCAAATATTGAAGTGGAATTTTGATTTCCCCAATGAGTAATGTATCATCACCCATGTTTATTATAGCCTTTAATTTCTTTAGAATATTGTTCCCTATCAATCCGTCATATTTGTCATGAAATTTACATACTAAAAATTCAATTTTTTCGTCTCGAAATTCACCGAATTCACTGAAAATTGGAACAGATACTTTTTCTTTTATTTGTATATTATGTATAAGGGTCTTAATATTTGTTATTTCACAAGGTATTTGCCATTTTGGATGACATAAACCTGGATTGATTATGGAGTTTGATGCTCCGGTATCAATTATAAATTTTAAATGTCCTAATTTTGTCTTAATGGTTATATATGGAAGTTTTCCGTTGAGGCAGTCAGCTGAAAATTTTCAACTGTATTTACTTCCATTGGTTCTGGAGACTGTTGTGTTTGATAATTCTGATTGTTGGTTACTTGATTATTTTGGTGATAATTATCTTCCCTTCGGTATTGGTTGTTTCCTTGATTATTTCTAGTGTTATTTCTTGAATAGTAGTTGTTTCGATTGTAGTCATTGTTGTTCTTCTTGTAATTGTAAGAGTTATTTTTGTTGCTTTGAGTTTGCTGGATCTGACTGCGTTGTCCGTTTGTTTGCCCATTTTGTTTATTTTGAATGTTAACTATGCGCCCATCTTTTCCCATTTTGTCGTATCCGTTTTCGAATAATATATCCATGGCGGATTCCAAACTACTTGGATTTCTGCAGGCTAAAACAGTCCTCATTGGCTCTGGCATTTTATTCTTGAATATGTGTAGCGCTGACCTTTGATTATTCATAGCTACTTGATTTGCTGCTTCTCCTTCTCCAAGGACCATGGAGGCTTTATTATTCAGTCTCCTTAATCGATATTTAATATCGTTATAGAAGTCCACTGTTGTCTTATTAAACGTAACAGACCTAAGATCATCAAAAAGTTGTTCGCAAGTTTTCTTTTCCCCGAAGTTATTCTGTAACACGGTTTTTATCTCGTCCCACGATTGGACTTGGGTATTTATTTCTATAATTTCCTGCGCTTTTCCCGTTAACCTACTTTTTATTATGTCCGAAAATACGAGCTGTGATAGTTCGTCGTAAGTTCTAAGAATAGGGTGTATCCTATCTATAAGTTTTATAAAATTATTTAAGTCGTTCCTATTTCCGTTATATAAGGATATGTTATTAATGTACTTAATGGGATCTAAGCGGATATGGTTCGGTTCTACCATGTTTAGAGAGTTATATATGTAAGGAAAATTTTAAGACTTAAAAATACAGTAATTTATATAAAATAAAAATAATTATATCTTAAATCTAAAGCTCACTTTTTCTGTTGATGTTGGTGTTGGTAAAGTTGTCTTCAAAGGTTTTCGGATGGATCTTTTTCTTCCGGTTGAGATGTGGTGGTCCTCTTTTTTTTTCTTTTCACAGTCGTTCACTTTTTTCTTCCGGTTGAGATGTGGTGGTCTTCTTTTTTTTTCAGTCGTTCACTTTATAGTTATGCACAGTTGTTTTTTTTTTCTTATGTACAGTTTTTTTTTCTTTTAGTTATGCACAGTTCTCCTTTTTTTTATTATTATTAAATCTCAATAATATTTAAATATGTATTTTATTTTTTAGTTTTTTTTTTATTTTAGTTAATTTTAGTTTCTATTTGGTTTTTTTTTTATAAGATTGTGTTTTTTTACTTCAGTACTTTTAATTTTTATTTAACAAAAATAGTTCTTTACTTTTAACAAAAATAGTTCTTTACTTCACAGTTCTTTTTTTATTCACACTTTTTTTTTTTTGTTTTTTTTTTCAAAGCACAAGCACTTTTAACACTGTTCACACTTTATATTTATCTTCGTCAAAGGATATGACAAAAAAAAAAAAAAAAAAAAAATTTTATATTATTTGTCAAAGGATATGACATTTATTATTCAATTTATCAAAGGATATGATAAAATGAATTTTTTTTTTATTTTATTTGTCAAAGGATATGACATATGTTTTACGAGATAATCCCGTTTATCCTCGTCGCCAATTATAAATTTGATTTTTCAAATTTTTTTAAAAATAAAAAAACAATAAAATTTTTTTTATTTTGGTTCTTTATTTTTAGACTCCAAGAATAGGAATGACTTCTTTTCATAAATTTCTTAATTATAAATACAAAATTCGGTTTTACAATATTTCTTAATCATAAATACATAAATACGCAAGCTGAGTTTACAAATTTCATAAATACAAATTCTTAAGAAGTATTTCTTAACTTTATTGTTTTTTTTTAAGAGTTCATTGTCCAAAAATACAAAATTGAGTTTTACAATATTATTTAATCATAAATACGTAAGCTGAATTTACAAAAGCTGAGTTTACAAATTTCATAAATACAAATTATTGTTTTTTTAGAGTTCATTGTCCAAAATACAAATTCAGTCGTAAATTCTTAGGAAGTATTTCGTAACTTTATTGCTTTTTAAGAGTTCACTGGCCAAAACAAAAGAACTTAAATAGTTTATGAAAATGTATGTATGCAATGTTGCATACAGACATTTGTATTGATCGTAAACAAAAGAGATCATTAATTTCAAGTGTGTGTTTGTTTATATTACTATTTTATGTGGGAGTATCGTTGATATCGTAACTATTAATCAGTGTTGCCAACTCTTGCTAACATAAACGCGCAGAAATGTTTGAAAAAAGCTAAATTAAAAACACAACGGTTTTCTGGTACAATCAAGGCATGTTTTGTGAAGGAGGGCTAAAATTTAAGCTTTTTTTTTTTTTTGAAAAGTAAATAACAAAAATATAAACATTAAAATATTAATAACAATCTGAGTAAATTAAAATACGGCTTATGGAGTTTTTGTTTTATGAACCTCAATCCAACATTTTTCAGTCCTTTTAATACATTTCCATTCAAATAATTTTATTTGTTGAAGATAGTTTTCTAAAAAATTAATTTCTTTAAAATTTGTTAAGATCATTTTAAAAATTAGGACTGAACTTTTAATGTTGTTCGAAAAAATATTTGAAGTGAAAAAAAGAAATAGTCAAAAAAGTAATAATATTTAAACTGTCAAAAAAGTAATAATAATAATAATAAAATGAATAATCAAAAACTAAGCAAAGTTAACATTACCCCATTTAAAAAAATTACTCAAAAAAGGCAAAAATAATTTTGTCATATTTAGAAAAAAGTAAAAAGGGGATAAACGAAAATTGTCGGGATAAAAAAAATATTTCTCACGTTTTGGACTATTAAAAGCGGGCTAAATCTAGCCCGAAAAGGGCTAAGTTGGCATCACTGTTATTAATTTATACAATGAAACATTTGACTCCATTTACGTAATTTTAAAATAAAGATAAAAGGACCTAAACAAATTTTAGGAATGTTTCATTGTTGTAACAACAGCAACATTTTTTGCTAGGTTTTCGCTTTAAACTTTACTTTATTTTAAACAATCGTGGTGTTCACAAGTGGTAATAACATAAAATTAAAAATTCAATTAAAAAAGTGATCGAAAAAGATAACTACATTAAAATTATATTATATTTTTTTACAAAAAGTGATTTAAGAAACTAAAAAGTGTATTGTATTACAGATGTTGAGGCAGTATTTATAATATTTCGATCAATTATTTTATAATTAACTTACATTTTTGCTTAATGTATTTCAGTACCTGTTGGTGACCTAAAATTTTGAGAATTAAACGGATAAGGGACTTAAATCTATAAATATCGAAGCGGTTTAAAGCTATGTCCACAATACAAGGGCCCAGATCGAATCAAGTTACAGTGGAACACGGTTTATAACGAATTACGGCTTTAGCAAACTCTTTTCTTCGGTCCCATTGATTTTACCTACATTTTCTATACAAATAACTACGATTATAACGAACAAAGTTCCATCGAACTTTTTTTATAACGAACACATTTTTATGATCCCAAGAAGAATATTTCATCCAAAAAAATGTGAAAACTTTTTTTATTTCCGTTTAAATATAAATAAAATAAAATATATATAAAAAAATAAAAAAATAAATAAATAAAAATATTTTTCCTTAATATCAATTTAATGAGAAATTTTATATTTATAGTTGTTGACCTTTTTTACATAACACATACATTTATCGGAAATAGCTAAAATTAAAACTGAAATTATAAGAGGATTAAAAATTAAATATTAGAAAATCGCTATTCCTCAAATAAATATCTCAAAACATTTAATTAGCATAAAAAAATATAATTAATCTCAATTTGCCACTTGTCAAATGAATGATGAATGAAAAAAATATTCTTCCCGATATATTAAAATCATTAATATTTAAAAATCATAAATATAGCACATTTTTAAAGAAAAGAAATACGCTTTAATTCCAAATATTAGTATCGTATTGAAATTTGTAATTTTACAGAGTTTGTTATTTTTAATAACAATCTTAATGATTTATAATTATATGATTTATATTTATAAAATATATTTTTATTTTACAGATTGAAAACGATTTTGACTCAATACAAAAAGCCAGCTGTCAGGTTTTTCAATTTATGTGATTATTTAAAAAAAATAGGGACAAGCATATTAACGAAATCATGGCCTCAATAAATATAGATGAAATATAAACAAGTTAGAGTGCTATATTCGGCTTTACCGAATGTTATATACCCTTCATTTGTGTTAAAATGTGTTATAGTAAAATGAAATACATTTTATTATAACACATTTTATACCATTTACACCTGGGGTGAAGGGTATAAATTGTTAAGTAATTATTGCTTGCAAAATTCCATATAATTTACTAATACTTTCTGTTTCACCTTTGGATGAGAGATCCATATAAATCATTTATTTTAGCAGTCTTTGGAGGATAATATTGATAATAATTTTAATTTCCAATGTAAAATAAATTAATATTAATAATGTTAAATTTCATTAAATTTCTAAGTTGTTTTATATTTATTTCATTTATTTGTAATATAAATTCAATATGGCATAACTGTACAGAGTGGGCAAATAATAAGGACGCCGCACAATGTAACGAGCGTGGCCAAAAATGGTTTATATTGATATAAGAATTTAAATTTGATTTTTTGTTATTTTAATAAAAAACTCTTCAGTTAGTCTATATGCAAAATATTTGTGAAAAATGTTGATTAACTTTTGAGTTATAGCAGCTCAAAGTATGACTTTTTAATGCAACATAGTAAATTCAAAGAATTCTACTGAAATTTAACATTTTTCTAATAGTAAATTAATTTTTTTTTTGCTAACGGTCGCTTAAAAATTGATTCAAAATGCAACTCTAATATCTGGTTGAAAATACAACACTGTTATTGTTTACAATTTTTGATCATATGAAATGTACCGTTAGCAGAAAGACAATTATAATATGAAGTCAAGATTTTTCAACAAAACTAAAATTAAATAGTGAATTAAAAAAACATTAAAAAATATTTTTCCAATTTTTTTATATGTTAAAGCTACAAGTATTTATATTAACATATATAAATTTCAGCTGCCCCGACTTGCCCGAATTTTTTTGGCGAATTTTATTTTTTTAGTGTCAACATCTCTTCATATTCGTGATATTTTCGAACAGTGGCTTGCTTTAAAACAATATAAAACATGTAGTGTGGTAAATAAAATTAAAGAATTTGTTGAAAATCACTTGGAGAGGGTATTAATAGGTTCTGAGGAACAAAAAATAAATTTTATGATTTTAAAATTCAATAACTATTGGAATAAACACTCCCGTACAAGAAGTAGATTCGAAGCTGAATAGAATTGTTGGTTAGACACTGAAATATTTAATGAAGAAGTTTGTGATGTGAGTTATTTTTCACATTGTGAAGAATTTAATTGATAAAAATATAATTGAATTGATCCTATTAGGTTCCAAGTACAAGTTGCGGTAGAGGACGCCCCAATATAAGTTACGAAGAAGCATCGGAACGGACTAAAAGGAGGAGAGTTGAAGAACTTGCATCAACTTCTGCGGATGCTATAACTAGAGCTGCAGGAAAAATATCTAATGAAAAAATTGTTAAAAAATTATCAGTGGAGCAAGCTCTAGCCCTATATATTGATATGGATCTCTCTGTTAGGCGATACAATATGATGAGGAAAGTTGTGAACTCTATTCACGAAAATTGTTTCCCATCATATTATCTAATCTTAGAAGCTAAAAAGAAATTTATCCCGGATAAAATTAAAATATCAGAAACATCAGCAGAAGTCCCATTGCAAAAAATGTTAGATCAAACAGCTATCAGTATTTTAAATAAGTATGATTTTGAAACCAAAAACGATTTAATTCTTGAGTGCAAATGGGGATTTGATGGTAGTAGTGGTCATAGTGTTTATAAACAAAAATTTGAGAACAAAGATGCTACAGATGAATTTATATTTGTTGCCTCATTTGTTCCACTACGTTTGTTAGACTGGGCAGATGAGAAAGTGGTATGGCAAAACGATAGACATTTATCATGGAGGTTATGTAGATCTCTAAAAATATTATTTACTAAAGAGAGTCCAGATGTAATTAGGTCGGTAAGGGAAAGCATTCAAAGTGAAATTGATGGCTTAGACACATATTTTTATAAGAACAAAAATCTTAACGTTCATTATAAAATGAAATTGACAATGATAGACGGAGCGGTTTTAAATGTATTAGGTGGCAACGAAAGTTGTTCGAATTGTGCTTTATGTGGAGCAAAACCGACTGAAATGAACTGTACATCAATTTTTGAAAGGGCAGTCAATGAGGAGTGCTACCAGTATGGAATGTCGACACTTCATGCAAGGATAAAATGCTTTGAATGTATTTTGCATATTGCGTACAAGCAACCCATTAAAACATGGAGAGTAACCGGGAAAGAAATGAAGGACAAAGTAGATGAGAGGAAAAGGCATATACAAGAACAATTTAAAAATGAAATGGGGCTGATAGTGGATAAGGTTATAACGGGTTATGGAACGTCTAATGATGGGAATACGGCTAGACGTTTCTTTTCAAATGTAGAACATTCTGCTTAAATAACAGGTGTAGATAAAAAGTTAATTCAAAATTTTTCCATTATCTTAAGAACTCTGTCCAGTGGCTTTGATATAAATGTGGCATTTTTGAAATGCTTTTAAAAGAAACTGCACAATTATATTTCAAATTGTATTCTTGGCACTATATGGCAGTAACAGTACACAAAATTTTAATTCACGGCATTGATTACATTAAGTATTATACTATTCCTATTGGTTTGTTATCAGAGGAGGCTATAGAATCATGTCACAAGATTATAAGAAATGTTAAGGCATACTAGAAAAAGAAGCCGAATTGACATTAATAAGGACCTCAGTTTATCTAATCCTGCAGTCAGAACCATTGATTTCGATTTATAGCCAGAAACAGTTTTTAAAAAAGTGTGATATGAGAGATTTAAAATTATTTGTAATTGATGAAGGAACTTGCACAAATGTAATACCTAGTCATGAATTGATGGAGGAATCGGAAACTGATATGAGTGATAGTGATGAGTGAAATATGTTGTTCGCCTACTTATATACCTTTTGAATATAATAAAACTAACATTTGAAAATGTAAAATACTAATAATGTAATAAATTTCATTAATAATATGATTTTGTATCGTTTTTTCTCCTATCCACTTTCTCTTACTATCAAACTTGTTTTGTATTTTTTATAATTCGAGATATATTGGAGGTCCCTTCCCTGATTTCCACACAACTTTGTATTTTTTTTTTTCTACTTACGAAAATTAGTTATGCCAATTTTCATTCATCTGCGATGACTCCTATTTTTGGCCAATGTTTATATGAAATCAAAACACTGTGCGCCGTATTACAGAGAAACTGCTTTAATAAGTAGTTGCCCTTATCGAAAACCAAAAAGTTTTTGGTGGGTAGGCACATAAAACCAAATAAAATACAAAAATTATTTAAAAATTTTTTATCCAATAATTTCATTTTATAGCATTGAATAAATGGCTCTCAGCTATATGTAAATAGCAGTAGCAAAAAAAAAAAAAAAAAAAAAAAAAAATATGTGATTACGTATAATAAATAAAAAGCAAAAAAAAAAAAAAAACGAACGAAAAAGTCAATGAAGAATTACAAAGCCAATTATTTGACTATGAGAAAATCTGAAAGCTATACGTAAGCAAATTGATTCCACCATCTTGCAACTCTCACTAAAGTTTTTCATAAAAAGGTGATAAAATTCTAGATATAAAGACTGGTTTCTTTAAAGGAACCTAATACGCAATAGTAAATAATAAATAGTAAATTACTAGTATATATCTTACGTACTAAAAATTTTACGTCACTAAAAATTTTTAAACTTAAATTATCAATATGAGTACCCAAAGAAATAGTACAATCTAATATAATGCCCAAGTATTTAATATGACTTATAAAATGAATTTGAACCTCTCCTAAAGTAATTTATATATCAGTAAAAAAAAGATTTTTTGGTCCAAACCATAGATTATTAACATAGATATGAAGCTTAAAAATGCGCAATTCAAAAAAAAAAAAAAAAAAAACTCAAAAAAGCACACATACTACAATTGTTTTTGTTTTCAATGAAATTTTTTACTAACACATCCTTTGACTTAGGCTTTTTTGGCAAACGACTTTGGTTTTTGACAACGGAGCTTCATATTCTATGGTCCAAACCTAATATCTTTATTCTTGGATGGGTTAATATTTTAATAGATATTCTCAAGAACACGCTTCAAATATAAAATGATTAAACACCAATTAACATAATAACAGGAATATAATTTTCATATTTATAACCAAAGAATATACAAGTAGTCCAACTCTATTTTGATAATATTTCTCTTTCTCTCATATACGGGTGCCGTATGAATTGTGAGAGTACTAATGAAAAGAAAAAAACAAAAATTTTACCTGGAAATATTTGAATTATTAGGGATTTTTACACTTTTTTGCACCATTAGCCCACTTTTATTTTGAAAATGTGTACAATTCGTACAGAACACAAAATACTTTTTTTTATGCATTTTTGACAAATTGTTTTAGAAATTAAAATGTACAACAGAGTTTTAATTCTTGGTATTGAAAATTCAAACAAATTATATTACATATTAACTTTGATTTGTCTGAAAAAAGGAACCCTGTTCCATTAATATATATATATATGTATATATATATGGAAATCTGCAGATAGCCCTTTTTGAATATAAGCCCTCGATATAAATGATTTTACAGGCATAGTTATATGAGAGAAAAAAATGTAATTTAATTGTCAAAAATCTAATTCATGCAACAACAAAATACATGTAGTCACATAACATACATATATTTTGTTTTAGTGTTTTGAAAAAAAGAGTAATTTTTTGAAAAATTTAGTTTGAACTGACTCTCACATATCCTATTTGTATTTTATGCTTTCAGCTGTAAAACTTATACTTAAATAAGTTACATGTAATAAAAATCATCTATTTTTTTGAGCCATTAATATAATATGCACAGAAAACATATAAATGACCAATGTTTTCTGTGCATATTATATTAATGGCTCAAAAAAATTTCATTGCAATTATGCACGCAAAAGTTATATTCGGGAGGGTCGTGTATGGTTGCTATAGTAAATTTTGAGCCGATCCTCATGAATTTTAGTAGTATGATTTTTGCTTTTTGACAAAACTCATCTGTGATGAGTTTTAATTAAATCAAACGATGTTTGTACTTTTATTAACTCTCGCATTATCAGAGAACGAAAAATGTCTAAAACTCTGTTGGCAACTTTAGCTACCACGAGGCATTAATGTGCCTCGTATATATATATATATATATATATATAATATATATATATATATATATATATATATATATATATGCTTATTTGTCGGTATTTAAATATTCTAATATTCATACATATATAAAATATATGTAAAACTTTTTTGCCTCTAATACTATCTTAAATACTACTTTAAAAAGATTTTGTGTCTTATGTGTCTATGCTTGAAATAGAACATCTTCATAAAATTTGTGCATTTTAAATATTAAAATATTTAACAAATTTATGGGCGTTAAACTATATTTCGGGACGGTATTTGTATGAGGTCTAAGTAAAATTCTGGACCGAATATAACCAATTTCAACAAGCTTTCTTTATGAAAAAAAATATTCATGGTTAATTTGAGAAAGATATTTTCCATATTGCAACCTGTACTTTGTACCAAGTTTCATATGTACAGATAGCCTGCCAGACGGATGAACGGACTTTGTTATACCGAATCAGTAAATTATTTTGGTAGCACGACTATTTTTTTCTGTACTTTATAAACATCGGTGAAAGTAGTGTAGCTTATAACACATCGGATAATTAGTTCCAATTCAAATTAAAAAATAAATACATATGTATGAAATGTTATTTTTATATAAAAAATCGGCGTAAAATGTTATTTTAATATAAAAAATCGGCGTGACACGTCCATTTTTCTTAAAAATATTAAAAAGGTCCTGTGCTTGCTGTATATAAAATTTTAACTTTTTATAATTAATTTTGTGGTTTAGCTTTCTATAACAAGCAAACAAATAGACATAGATTCATTTTTTAATATATAGATAATATTTAGAGTTACTTAAAAATATAACAAACTTACGTTTTGGATATATAGGCGGTTTACACTTCTTTCTAAAATCACTGGATACCAAATTGTTATAACTAGATTTTTGCTGGAATATTGAAGTGCTTGAAATGTTGTTGTAGCCATTACTACCATTAGAAATAGTGGAGGACAAAGATTTAAACATTAGATTTGGCGTGTTAGTTTGGTGATAGTCAATAACCGATGGAGGACCACTGTGGCTATTAATGGACGTGGCAGACACGGAGCCGCTACCACCACCACCACCAAATAAACGTTTCTGCTGTATGAAAGCCATTTTGTCGTTTTGTATGAGAGTAATTTATAATCTCTGAATATATTTATCTTTAAATTTGTATTTAATATTTTTATATAAAGTTCCTACACTATATTAAAACTTTTAAATTGTTCATTAAAATGCTTCGAATATAGAGTCAGTAGTTGAGTATACTATAGTATAGTGTAGTATAGTATAGTATAGTATAGTATAGTATAGTATAGTATAGTATAGTATAGTATAGTATAGTATAGTATAGTATAATATATATATACCTCCTTCTTTAAATATCTTGATTTTAGTTTAGTATATATTGATAGATACATACAATATTAAATTTAGACGACAGTTCTAATAACTGTTTGAAATAAGTACACTCTTATCTCTTTAATAACAAAAATAAAAAAAAATGTATAAAGGTTTGTTAATCGATCATAAATAAAAATTTTTATTTTCAATTGTTATCTCATCCCTCTTTACAACAATAATAATTTTTTAAACTACTAATACTAATTCTTACATTTCTTTTCACAAAAATGTATTCACACTCTTTTTCAAAACTACAAACACTCTACTAACCTGGGATGCAAAACACAAACACCCTCCCACACCTCAATACCTCAACCAACAAACACACTACTAGCCAGGGATGCAAAACATAAACAACATACATTTCAAAAACCACAACCCCAGCTATGTATGCACCAAATTTGTATGAAAAAGTTGGTCCAGGGACCCCATAAATATACTACTATTTTACTCCAGTCCTAATAAATTTTCAAAAATTTTCCTAATCAATTTCAACCAAATAATTTTTTAAACATTTGCAATCTGAAAACCAATTTTCAAATTCTCGTATTAGGCAAGATATGTATGGGAATTTTCAGAATCTGAATTCATTGGAAAATTTTAGTAATACTAATAAATGTTTAATGAGGGAAATGTCAATAGACAACTATCCCAGCAATCGAGCATTAATAGCCCAGATGGAATGAAAGTTGACAATATTCAGTTTTCAAATTTTCAATTGCAGGCCGAAGAGCTCTTCCCTGCATAGTAGTGAAGACAAGAACAATACCTATTAAATTACTAATAGATATAGGATCTGGAACTATACTTATTAATAGAGGTTTATTTCAAAGTTCATTTCGAACAGAATTAGAAAATTCTATCATACTAAATACTTTGTGTTCGATAACTGCTACATCATCCAAAATGACAATACCTTTATTTAAGGAATTTAATTTACCTAAGGTAAGGATTGAAATGTTAGAGACTGAAATATTTAGTGATTTTGATGGCATTTTAGGGTGTAATATTTTAAAACCTTTTGGAGCGAAAATTGATTTTAAATGTAATTTATTGATAACTACAAATACGAAAATGTCGCTTATATTTAATAATTCTTCCATAGAATACGATGTTACTGATAAGTCATATTTAGAATCCATAATAATAGATGTAAATTTTAACGAGTCGAGAATGGACTGTTTAAGGACTCAAAATTTAAATACTGATGAGATCAACGAATTAACAATTATATGAGAGGTGAAAATTTAGCAATAGTTATTAACGAAACTCCGAATATTTTTCAGAACATATAGATTTCCAGAAATCCACAAAGAAGAGGTGGAAAAGCAAATAAAGGAATGTTAGAGTCAGGAAATATTTCTAAATCATGTAATCAGTATAATTCCCCAATTTGGGCTGTTCCTAAAAAAATTGGCAATTCAGGAAAGGAAAAATGGAGGGTAGTTGTAGGAAACTGAATGACATGACTATAGAGGATAAATTTCCTATACCAAGAATGGATGATCCTTTTTCAAAGTTAGGAAACTCGCAGTACTTTAGTACCATAGATTTAGCTAAAGGCTTTTATTAAATTCCCATATTATCTGAAGATAGACATAAGATAGAATTTCAACTTCGACTAGTCACTATGAATTCAATAGAATGCCCTTTGGTCTGAAGAATGTCCCAGCATCATTTCAGAGAATGATGATTGACAATATTTGCGTGGTTTATTTACACGATGTATTGATATTTCCAACATCTCTTCAAGAGCATATAGTGTCCTTAACAAAAATTTTCCAAAGATTAAAAGACTATAATTTAAAAGTTCAAGTGGACAAATGCATGAATCGGAATATCTGGGCCATATTATAACACCAAATGGTATTAAGCCAAATTCTAGTAAGATTTCTGTTATACAGAAGACTATTAAGGTCTTTCCTGGGCTTAACTGGTTTCTATAGGAAATTAATAAAAGACAATAGCCAAATTGCACTGCCAATGATTTCATATTTAGAGGAAGGTTCATACATATATAAATTTTAATAACTCTAGTTACATTGATTCCTTTAATAAATTAAAAGACAATTTTATGTACAGCCCTAGTTTTGGCATATCCAAAATTTGACAGATTTTTTGTTTTAACTACAGATGCCAGCAATGAAGCTTTAGGCACAGTTTTTTTTTTTCGCAAAATATACATTCAATCGCATTTTCGACCAGAACTTTAAACCAACATGTACGTAATTATAGTGCAATTGAGAAGGAACTGTTAGCGATTGTGTGGGCAGTTAAATATTTTAGACCTTATTTGTTCAGTCGAAAATTTAAAATACAAAATGGCTAAATTTCTTAAAGGAACCTAATATGAAATTACAGCGGTGGAGGATACAATTAAATGAATATGACTACGGCAGACTATCTTAGTCCTACTAGTAGTAGAATAAAGAAACAGTTTACTCAGACAAAGCTACAATTCATAGTGGAGTAGAAAATTTAAATGATCACATTTTTATATCAGATTCCCCAATTAATATTTTTAAAATTCATCTCGTAGTGAAATTGGGAAACAAATATAAATATGAAAAACAAGTAGTATATGAGAAGAAAGTTAGGCACGTAATAACACTTAAAGAGTACTTTGATGAGAAAGTATTGGACAATTATTTTAAGAAAGTATTAAGACAATTATTTTAAATAAAGGGAACTGTAGCAATTTCCTGTGAAAATTTTGATATATTTAAAAAAATGCAACAAACAATAATAAAGCGTGATCCATTTCGAGGTTCCCTACTTTTTTAAAGAAAAAAACACAGAAAATTCAAATTTAATGGGGAATATTCATTATCATTTGAAAGAACATTCTTTGGCATTTATTTTTTGAAGATTATGTCTATCAAATATTGGTCGTTGATACGTCGCAGATGGTCCATCCGTTGAGACCAATTTTCGATGACACATTCGAGCATTTCGACTGGTAACTGGCGAATGACACGTGTGATGTTTTCCTCCAAGGCATGATTCGAAGCGGGTTTGTCCGCATAAACTTTAGACTTTACATATCCCCACAGGAAAACGTCTAACGGTGTGATATCACACGATCTAGATGTCCAATCGACCGGCCCAAAACGTGAAATTATGTGCTCACCGAAGTGTTCTCTCAATAAATACATTGATTGATACGATGTGTGGGAAGTGGCGCCGTTTTGCTTAACCCAATGTCGCCGAGATCACGAGCTTCAATTTTAGGCATCAAATAGTCGGTTATTATGGCACGATAACGGTCGCCATTGACGGTTACGTTCGCACCGGCATTATTTTCAAAGAAATATGGACCGACGATTCCACCGGCCCACAAACCACACCAAACCGTTGTTTTTTCTGGATGAAGTGACCGTTCTTGAATCTCTTCAGATTGCTCTTCGTCCCAAATGTGCAATTTTGTTTGTTTACATACCCATTGAGCCAGAAATGTGCCGATTATGTTGACCATAAGTTGAGCGAAGTGCACGAAACACATCCTCACAGAACGTGAATTTTCGTAATAAAGTTGAACGATTTGTAAACGTTGTTCAGGCGTAAGTCTCCATCATGAAATGCCAAACAATACTAAACAAAAATAACATGACAGCTATTAAAAAAGGTATCTCTACTTGAATCACCCATTACATTACTTTTCAAATTTGTGGGAAATTAAGTTTTTACGATGTTCTAAAATGGTAAAAAATATTTTTGAGAGAGAAAACTTGCTAGAAATTTTAGGAAAATATCATAACGATAAAAATCATAGAGGCATAGAAGAAAGTTGTTTAGAATTCAAGGATAAAATATATTACCCTAATCTTAGTAGAGAAATACATAAATTCTTCAATAATTGTACTTTTTGTAATATGTATAAATATGACAGACAATCTATAGGGACAAAAATGTGTGTTACAGAAACACCAATTCAATCACATATATTAGTTTCTGAATAAATAAACTACGTTTTTAACGTCTATTGATAAACTCTCAAAACACGTCTCAATACATAATTTGGTTGATAAAAATTCAGTCTCAATTGTGGAAAAACTTAAAGAAAGATTCGCGATTTTGGGAAAACTAACCAAAATTATAGCAGACAACGAATTTAATACAGCATTTATTAGAGTTTACCCAAAACTCAGAGGAAGTTGATTATCATTTTACATCCCCAAATACACATACTGGAAACGTAGATATTGAAAGGTTTCATTTAACACTTAATGAACATATTATAGTGTTTAAGTTAGAACAAAAAGATAAAAACTTAGATGACAAAACCCTTGTTTATAAATCTGTTCAAATATATAATGATTCGATACACTCAACAATTTCATATAAACCTAATGATCTTTTTCATAATAAGGTCGACAAATCTCCGATAAAATTGATAGAATTGGAAAATTTAATGAGAATAGAGAAGATTGCCATGAGTTTAAGGAAAAAGAATTAGTGAAAAATCATGGATTTCAAAACTTAAAACAGAAGCCTAATTATATTATCAAACAAGTAAAGGAGAAAAATAATACTAATTTTGTTTATAAAAAAGAATGTAAAAGAGATAGGCAAATATTAAAAAGAATTTTTAAATACCAAAACTATATACCACAAGAAGTTCAATTTGATAGAAAAATTACTGGAAGAAATTATACAAAAAAATAATAAATAAATAAAAATACATGTATTCATATAACAATAATAAAATATATATACGAAAATTGTACAATAAAAGAAAAATTGTTATTAAAAGACATTTAATTAAGAAATTAGAAAATTGCTGTTAATTATTTACATATTAAAATATTTATAAAATTATTATTATTATTTTTTTGTATTTTTTTTTTTTTTTTGATTTAAAATAATATACATTTACTTAAAGTACTATAAAACTAATGGGTATATTTTCACATTCCGGAAGTAATGTGTGTTCAAAGGGTGGGGGAGTTACATGTTCTATGAATACCCTTAATAAATTAAATATATTTTCTTTTACCTTATTTATTGTTATCTTATTTTTATGTTCTTATTTTTTTAAATAAATATTTCCATTCATTCTTTAATTATCCAATTATCAATTATTTTCTTTTAATTACATAATTTATCAATTTCTTTAAATTACATTAAACTAAATATTTTTGTTCAATCTGCGTTAAGCAAGATCTCATAATAAAATGTAAAAGTCAGTTCTTAAGCAGCAGTAGAAATGTTTAAAAAAAATAAACATTGAAAAATTAATTAAGAAATAATAATAATTAGTTTTAATAAAATTATTCCTTATTGAGAGTTCTAAATTGGTTTTGAGAACTTCTTTTGTTTTACATATACATCGCTCCTGATATAAAATACTGGTTCCGAAATGCCCATCTATGAAACGACTCGATTTTTTGCACGAATTAGACATTTTAATCATTTAATTTCTTAGCCTAATTCGTGTATCTTAATATTATTACTTTTTTTAGTTTATTCGTAATTTTTAAAATCTGCTACCTGATTTATAGATAATTTACGTATTTTTCGTATTTACGTATTTTTTTTAAAGATCAGCAACATATAATACTGTGTAGCACCTTGTTCAAATTATCATGGGATGTTGAAATATATGGTATAAGAATATAAATTTTCAAACCACTCTAATGTACATAAGTTTATATTTCTTTCAGATACATTCTTTTTAATCATAATCTAATCTAATGCTATATTATGCAGGTACCTTTTATTTATTTATTTAATAAAGCACTAACAAGATGATTGAATTCGTAGAATTAGTCATGCTATCGCAAATGTGTTGTTTACGTTTTTATTTAAATCATTTCTAATAATATCAATTGTTTGTTGTTGAATTAAATACATATTCATTATTAAACTTGCGGTTGGGCAGACCGAGAAGACTTCGAAAAATTACAATAATTATTGAAGTACGAACTGGAGACCTGCAGCACATGAATTACAAGATATATGAAGACATAGTGTAGTTTTCAAATTCTTTACTGTCGTGTGTATGCAGAGAATAAATACTATAAAGCAGGTAGTTGAAACCATTTCAATACTGTTTGAAGTGTTTAACTGTATGACCAAATACTTCACACACGCTTAGCTAGCGCACAGGACATTGAAAAAAGTAATAGTGAAACACTAATATATATACCCTACACATAGGTGGTTGGGGTATTATTTATGTTTCGTTCAACGAATACACAAACAGTATTTATTGTTGTTCTTGTACAAGTTTTTCAAATGGGTTTAGTACGAACCTACATACCATAGAAAATAATTAGAAGCCCAACTCTTTTAATTCGCTCAGCAAATAAAGTTACTCTCTTCACACGTATAATTAGTTCTGTAAATTCTACTTACACATACAAAGAGTTAAGTTTTTTTTGACAGCTGAGTTAAGTTTTTCAGAGAAAGTTGAACGTCTAGTTGTTTTCTATGCTACATACCATTTAAAAGAAAAATGGTTTGAAGAGTGTTATTATATGCTTTATCTATTTTTGCTTAGGTGAACGAATAAAAAAAATTTACTTAGTTGCTTAATTTTAAAGCAAATAGTTGAAAATTGTGGTTACGGCCTTTTGCATTTTCACGTTTTTTTTTTTCAAAAAAAAAAAAAAAAAAAAATACTTCCTGCAGGTCAAACCGCACTTTTTTCATTGTTTTTATATTTTAAAAGGTATATTTGTTTGTTTGTTTTTTTTTTTTTTTTTTTTTTGAAGAAAAAATTTAGTTTTTTTTGTCCATAATTTTTTCTGATCAGTTTTTTTTTTTTGGTCTAATACATAATGTCAAAATATTGTCATTGAGGCACACAGAAATTATATAATTTTCCACTTTTTTTTAAAACAAAACGTACTTTTTTAAATTTAAAAGTCCTTTGTTTTCATCCTTACGACTTGTTGTGCTGAATTGAGGTGATTCGATGTATTTTATGACAAGGAGAATGATTCTTACAATTTGCAGGTTTTTTATCAATTTCTAGGCTAATTCAAATAAACAAAAAATACGTTAGTAAAATACGCAAATAAGGCAAAAAAAATATAGCCCAACCTCGGAATTTGATAGAGGAAAACGAATTTTGGCATATAGCTTCTTCTTGGTGTCTTATACATAATGTTAAAAGTCACCGATAATCACGTGTACGTTACAAAAAGGTCACAAAAATCAGTCTTTTCCATAAATCTCGTTTATTATGCATCGTACGTGTTTTGATGTCATTGTACAAGTAAATTTTCATTACTATCATTAGATTTGGAGTAGTATATCGTATGTCCGATTTAATTTGTTTTTTTTTTTTTTGGTATCTGCTATATTTCAGGACGATATAGTAAAATTTTAAGGATAATTATGCAAATATTAGTAATTAATTAATAATAATTATACAACCTTCTGTACAAAGATATAAACTTAACTTTTGTTACACAAGTTATCGAGAGATCGTTTCCTGATCAACGTTAGGTTATCCGCAAGTTTAAATTTTTCAATGAGATTACAGGCTAAAATTACAATCGTAAACTGAAAAGACTTCGCGCACATAATTTAGCAAGTGACAGGACTATATCTACAAATTTTTATTGGACCATATTTTCAACTAGCTCCCATATAAGAAGTATAACGCAAACACAAAAAAATTATGATTTTAGTCGATCATTTATATGCGTGTTAGGTCTAAACGTCTAAACCGATACTAATAAAAAAATTTTAGGTATGGTCTTTTTAGTTTGCGATTATAATTTTAGTTTGTAACCTCATTCAAAAATTTACACTTGCGGACACCCTAACATTGATCAGGAAGAGATTTCTCGACAATACGTGTAAGAAAAGTTAAGTACATATGCTTTTGCAGTGGATGGTATAATTATGCTTAAAATTTTACTATATCGTCCTGAAATATAGCGGAAATATAGCGGATATATATATATATATATATATATATTAATTTAATTTTAAGCTTTTCTTGAAAACAACTGTTGCAAAATTTGTATAGATATAATTTTTAAAATCTAAAGGCTTTAGTATATCGCCAAGTTACACCACAATTTGGAATTATATTAAAAAAATTTTCTTAAGTAAATAGAACCGAATATGTGTCAGATATACAACGCGTAATTGAAGCTATAGGTCGATTTCTCAATCACAAAAATTAAATCAAATATAAGCATTTTTCACTTTAAATAATTTCAATGTAAAATTTAAATCGTTTTTTTATATAATTTGGGTTTGGAGGAGATATAGAAAAAAGATTCATCTGCATATATTAAATATTTCGTAAGAAACAAATTTGAAGATTTTTAACTTGGTTCTACGAATGTGTAAGTGTGAAGTTGAATTCAAAAGTTTAGGCGACACTCTTAGGCCTATTGATTTAAAAACCAAAGATGAAAATAGACTAAAATTTTAATTACGTACATATAGATTTTGAAAGACTATTTCAGAAGGGTAGTAAGAGTTTCTTGCAAACTAAGTGATCTCAATGTTTCTGATGTGTTTTATTGTTTTATTAAAATTAATTGTAAACAATGTTTTTTTTTTTTTAAGAACAAGATGCCGTCACAGAATTTTTCATTTATTTTTTAATTAACACTAAAGAAACGAACAAAATTTTAAGGTACAATTTACTCAAACAACTCGAGTAATTTAAAAGTTTTATTCGATTGTTTAAAGGCAACATTTTCAAGTTATTTGATTCATTGATTAATGAATTACCCTAAATGCCATCAAAACACATACGATTAGGGCTTGGGATCCGGGAATTCCCGGAATTTCCCGTCAAAATACTACCAGGAACTTTTTTTATTTCCCGGGAAAACAGGAAATTAAATATTCTCGTATTATTAAAATTCCATAGGAAAAATTTTTCTATTTTTAACACCTTATATTAATGAAAGATTGACGTTACTCTAGACATGGTACCTGCAAAAGTTTAACACATACGAGTATAATACACTGGAACGTTATTTAAGAGGAACATTAATGTTGTATGAATTAGCTTTTTGACTATTGAATTATTCTTTTTTTCTCTCAGATATCTACATATGTATATATGTATTACGAATTATACATGAAGTTTTAAATCAACTTAAATTTTTTTAATCATGTTAAAAATCATGTTAAAATTTTAGATACTTTAGTTTTACTATAAATTTCATTGCTGATCTTAGTGAAAATTTTAATTCAAAATATTTGTTAAAAATAAATTATTTTTATATTCAATTTATATTTTTAGAAATAAAATAAGTTCAAATCATTTTGTACTCTTTATAATGCAATTTTCAGTTACTTGAAATTAATTTGGAATAAAATTATTGAAATATTATTCCATTTGTTAACAAGTCATATTAAAAAATATTTCAACAGTAGTATTCTATTTAAATCAAATTCCAAAGTCTTCAACTAATTTGAAAATAAATTTTATTTCTTTAGCTTGAATACAATTATTCTATATTTTATTTCCTATTTTAAAATTGAAATAAAATCTGATTTGAAATATATTTTTTTTATTGATAGAAAATTTTTCAATATTTTTATTCAACCTAATTTTTTTTAATAATTTTAAATTTGTTTGGAAAAGAAATAAGTAATATTCTTTTTAATACTGCAATTATTTAATAAGTTTAAATAAGTTTATTTCAATGACTATTGATCGTATTATTTACTCGTCTAAAGTCATTAGATTCTCCTGTACACATTTTTTTTACAGTCGTAGACATAACAATGAAAATTTTTTGCGGAAAAAAATACTTCTGAAACAATTGCTACGTTATTCCCTTAAAATTTAAAAAAAATATATGAATTTTTTATTCAAACCCCTTGTGGCTGAATAATTTTATTTCTTTATTTTTTTTATAAAAATTAAAAAATTGAAATTTTTCTATTTGATTATATAAAATCATAAGAACTTGCAGAACTTTCTTTAATTTAAATAAAATACATATGAATATAATTCATAGTTGGAATATTCAAATATAAGAAAAAAAATTGGTTATCCTCTTGTAAAAAAATATCTGTTTTACTTTTGGTTAAATAAAATATTTTTTGGTTTTTAATTTATTTTATTCAGTCAGATACAAAATTATATAAAAATTCATTTGATTTAGTATAAATAGGAATCCTTAAAAATCCTTTTATTTAAAAATTAATAAATATATTAACAAACGACATATATGCAAAAAATGCATTTTATGACCTTTACCGCCAATAAATAATAACACTATGCGACAGTCAAAATCGGGATGGGATGAAACCAACGGGAAATGTTATATCGGTAAAAAGAAGTTATACGTGTCCCGGCGTTTCGCTGGGTCACGTCTAGGAATCGAGATATATCGATTTGAAGTTAGTAACTATCATATAGGAGAAATTGTGACCTTTGGTGGTCTTTTTTTTTGACATAACTCGAGAACCACCAGTTCGATTTTGCTGAAACAAATTTAAAAAAATACATGAAAAATGTATGAAGAAAAAAACTATTTTTTGCCTAAAAAATTGGATTTTTTATTTTCAATTCATAAAAAATCCAAAACGGTAAAAAAAAAGTGTCAAGTCCTATTATTTTCACGTAAAGTCACATAACCTTTAAAGAAAATGAGACATAGATCATGAAAATCGATGGACGCGTTTCGCTTTTATTCACAATTATGTAAACTAAAGCTCAGAAAAAAATAATTTTTTGCGTAACCAAATTTCAAAGTGTTGGCTTTAGTTTCCCGAAGAAATAATAAATATACATATCTTGTTATACTAAAATTATGCATTTATTTAAAGACATGTATTTTCGTGTATCACTTGAATAAGGAATTCTTTTAATATTAATCAGGAAGGAAGTTTAAAATAAAGTTCATGATTCTTAAAATATATATATATATATATATATATATATATAAAATAAAAAAAATTGTTTTTTTTTATCAAATTAAGAAAAACAAATTATTAAATTCGTAGCGTACATGTATAAAAAGTCAAGACGAAGCTATGTGCCAAAACTCGCTTCTAATTCATCAAATTCCGAGATGAAACCCTTATTTCCTCGGACTAATAACCTCGTAAAAAATTTATCAAACTTTGTTTAAAAAAATTATTTGCACAATTTATAAATATTTACGATTAAATTTTAATATATTAACGACTTTGTAAACGTTTACTTTTAAAGAAGCTAATTTCAAATTAACAATATTATTTTTTAGTTCTTAATGTCAAGTGGAGAAAAAACAAACACAAGAATACGTATAAAATTTGGAAACATATTTTATATAAACGCCAAATTTCTCGCAGATAAATAAAAGTAAATATTGATGACTTAATATAGCAAAGGCTTATCTCGAAATTTAAAATAAATTAGTTGTTTACACAAATACTTTTATAAAGTCTACAAAATATATTAAAAGAAATTCTAAATTATGTAGCGCTGTTCTAAAAATGTTACATTTTTTAAGGAAGGTGTGATTAAAAGAAAACTACCAGAAAACTATAAAAAAAAAAAAAAAAAATTGAGATATATCTTTTCTATATTAGGAAAACGATTTACACAATTATTTGTTAGTAAAACGTATAAATTTACGAATCGTATAAACCTATCCATTTGAATGCATACTATTTTTATACCCATCATCAAAAGAGAACTATTTGTCAAATAGATCGAACATCGATGTAAACTCGAAAATAAAAAAATGGTCGTGATCCACCCACCTGTCATATAAGGTGAAATTTTGAATTAAGGTGGTACAAAAAGTGCAGAAGGTGGCTATAAAAGAAAGCCGAATATACGAGTAACACTATTACTTGTTTCTAATAATAATGTTAAATTAGTTACGATAGTGTTATTTTTCAAAATACGAAATTGGATTAAAAGTCATTTAAGGAATACACACTGGTCAAAAATTCACTTTTTCTGGCATAAATCCAAAAAACATTTTTAGTGCCTTTTTAAGGTTCTATCGAAGTCATTTTATCTAAAATTAAAAATAATATTTATTAAAATCGATTTAAGCTATTTTTGATTAATCCTCTATAATACATAATTTCGATACAGTAGATAAATTTTATAACTATGATATTTACTTGTTTACTTTTGGTTTTATTTTAATTATTTTATAAGTTTTTATTGATTAGTGAAACTACCCAATAGGTTAGAACGTAATATTTCCTCAATTTGTTTGTGAAAACCAAGATATTTCCGTATAGGTTTACCAAAATTTAACTGAAAGAAAATTGACGATTGCAAGAGTTTGCCGAAAAATGCTGGCACTTTCTAAATTGTTACTTAAAGTAGACACTTTGACGAACACTCTGATATTTTTATAAAAACCCATAAGATTACAAAACTCAAAAATAACGACAAATACTTATATAAAATTTAAAGCAAAGGTCTTAAAATATTTCTCCTAGGCTACAATTTACTTTACACAACATTGCTATCTATTTACATGGTATTGGGATATAGATTTTAAAATTCTAGCTGCATTTTAATAAAAATGTTAAAAATAATATTAAACTACCAACTTCAATGCCTTTTCAGACTGTCAACGTTGCCATATTATATTTATTAATGTATGTTCTTGATTACTTGGTATATTACCATTTAAAAAATACATTCACTTTTTACAATTCATTAAATTATTATTTTGGAATTTCTACAAAAAAAAAAAAAAAAAAAATGAATTTTTGAATTGTGTGGAATAATAGAAATGCTCGCAACTTTCAAGTCTGCTTAAATCGAAACTATTTTGAGGTATTACATAAGTCCTCTGCTCATATTTAGTAAAGGATTTTAATAAACTATTTTTATGACACTACCGTTTAAGACGCATGTTGATTTCAATGGTAGACTTTTTAAGAATTATTGATTGCAGAAAAAATATTTTGTGAATCAAACATACAAAAATGTATTTATATATGTATTAATGTATGTATGTATGTTTGATTGACTCACAAAATATTTTTCTAAGATAATGTATGTCTATCCATATTATAACAATCCATATTATAATAAAATTTTCCGCATTAATAAAATTTGTTGTACGTAGTACATACATTTCATTTCTCTGTCCATCATTCTTATAATGATACGAGTTTGATACTATAAATTGTATTTGAATTTTAGAGTTGGTCGATTGTATTTTTTAATATATTATAGAAAGTTACGAATGCCATGCATGGACTTGATGCACTTTTGGTAATGGTAAATACATAAATGCATAAGAGTACTTTCTGATGTCTGTTTTATCCATACTTTTATTTATGTATTTATTTCATCCATATGGTATGTGTTGAAAAAAAAAAAAAAAATGTAAACTTTCATCGCTTTTTGATATATTGCATTTTTTAATCTGTAACGTAAACACTGCACGATATTTAATAACAAACACTACACACGAGTTATAAATATTTTTTATCTCTTCAAAATAAGCACATCCCTTTTATGAATAAAATAAGCATATAAACTTTTTTAATGAAGCACACTTTCAGAAGAAATAATTTAAATTAAATGAGACAAAACTAATTTTAATAAATTGTTTGAGGTCGATGTCAACGAAGTTAATATAACCGTTCAAGCGTGTAAGCACCTCAACAATTCTGTTTGGACTGAAGAAAAATAATATAAAATAAAAATAGAATAATAAAAAGATAAACAAAAGTGAGAGAGCATTTAATAAGGTAGCAGCAGTTCGACAACAACTATATTTTTATCAGTGATGCCAACTTAGCCCATTTTTTAGTAGTGCAAAATGCGAAAAATATTTTTTAATCCGAAACTAAAAAACGCGGAAATCTATCGTTTTTAACAATTTTCGTTTAGCCCCATTAGCGCCTTTTTACTTTATCCCATTTCTTACATATTACGGTCGCTTTTTGTTTGACTAAGTCTTTTTAATGACGTAATAATGACTGCTCAGTATTTAATTAATTTATTTTGACAATTTATATAATATTTCACATCTTAATGTTTGCACTAAGTTCTGAAAATATTTTTTCGAACAGTATAAAAAGTCTAGTCCCAATTTTTTAAGAGATCTTAACAAATTATAAGGAAACCAAATTTTTTTAAAACTATCTTAAACGAATATAATTGTTTGAGTTGCAAATTATTAAAAGAACTAAAAAATTTTGGTTCAAGGTTGATAATATTAAAAACTCTCTAACCAGTAATTTAATTTACCAGTTTGCTATAAACATTTTGAGATGTAGTTTTAATTTTAGTCCCCTTTTGCGCTTTTTCACAAAACATGTCTAGATTGTATTACAAAACCGTTGTGCTTAAGAGACTATTTTTTCAACAACTATTTGAAACCGTTGAAATTGTACTTAGCTACATTTGACTAGGCAGTGTGTGAAATAAAGATTTACTAATATTAATTGTTTCGCAAAAATGTAAGTTCATAAAAGGACATGATGCAAAAAAATCTATATTTGTTGCAAAAAGAGAAATAATTGCATACTTTATTGTTCCTCTTATAAATAAAAAATTATGAAATATTGCTTCCTACACCATTTCCAGTTGTATTTCAGAGACTTCTAATTGTATTTGCAACAAGGAGAATCGACACCAAAGCCGAATATCACAGTCACCAAGGCTTATGAGCTGTTAAAACCGGGTGAGACGATCACGGGGAACATATACCGATCACTATTGTTCCGTTTGACGAAAAACTGCCGTCATGATAGTGCTCGGCCTTATGTTGTGTGACCAGTAAAAAAAAAAAACTAAGGCTCTGAGAAGTTTTTCTCCACCCTCTGTATAGGCCAGACATTCTGACTACTATTTATTTCGTTCGATTCGGAATAACCTACTTAAAATACCCTTCACTTCAGAACAAGATATCAAAATTGGCTTGATTCTTTTCTGGTTTCAAAATATGAAAAGTGGTTTTGGAATTAAATACTTAAATTGACAGAAAGAAAGTATTGTCTATCTTCCGATAGACAATACTTTGAACAAAATGTATTGTGGCTTTATCTTGAAAGTATCATTAATTTTCTTCCTAATAGAACTGGAAATATTGTTGTAATTTCCGCGCTAGATTTAGCGCTTTTTAACAACTCAAAACTCGCATTTTTTCTATTTGCGCTTCTTTTTTTTTTTTTTAAAGGCACTAAAATGACGCGTTTTACTGTAGTGATATGTCGATAACCTCAGGTCTACAACTGAGATTAACGCTGATATAATATGTGAGATAACGCCGGCAGAGGAGAGTAAACATTTTGTTTATATTATGTTAAATCTTAAATAAGGGGTACACGTATTCTAATAAATCCTATAAGATATTATTATTTTCAATCAGTTACAGAGTAAACATGTCTTTTTTATTTAAGCAATTCGCACTTTTTTAACACAATTTTTATAAAAATGATTTTTAACATTTAAAACAAACACTAAAAGGAAACAATTTTACAAAATAACATTGTTTTTCAGTAATTTCCAAAATACACATGCACACACACAAGCAAACTTTCGTGTATGTGTAATTTTTTGACAGTTCATCTTATAAGATGGTTGTGTAGAGAAATCTCTACACAACAACTCAACTCGCACAACTCAAAACTCGCATTTTTTCTATTTGCGCTTCTTTTTTTTTTTTTTAAAGGCACTAAAATGACGCGTTTTACTGTAGTGATATGTCGATAACCTCAGGTCTACAACTGAGATTAACGCTGATATAATATGTGAGATAACGCCGGCAGAGGAGAGTAAACATTTTGTTTATATTATGTTAAATCTTAAATAAGGGGTACACGTATTCTAATAAATCCTATAAGATATTATTATTTTCAATCAGTTACAGAGTAAACATGTCTTTTTTATTTAAGCAATTCGCACTTTTTTAACACAATTTTTATAAAAATGATTTTTAACATTTAAAACAAACACTAAAAGGAAACAATTTTACAAAATAACATTGTTTTTCAGTAATTTCCAAAATACACATGCACACACACAAGCAAACTTTCGTGTATGTGTAATTTTTTGACAGTTCATCTTATAAGATGGTTGTGTAGAGAAATCTCATCACAACAGTCTCATAATACATCTTATAATACTAATATTTGAATCTATACGTGAAATAATTCTCTCAGAGAGCGAATTTGACACTCTCTGACACAAAAATCTTACATATTATGTTACGTCTAGACGGGCTGTAAGGAACATGTTTCAACGTTACTATTAACTAAAAAAATTTGTATCTTATGGCCTTTGTGGAACGGAAAAAAAATTTATTTTTAGTAAATTATATACTGCGTTTATACATTTGTCGTATAATCGGTGAGTTAATATTTTATTTGCAAGTTAGTAAATCTCGAAAACTAATTATGATTATTGATATTAATTGCAAATAAAGCGTACGGCGTTGCCACTTCCTTTTACGTCCATAGAATTTTCGATGATAATAGTTGCATTTTTCAAATATGTCATGACAAATAAGGAAATATATTTCTCTATGTAATTTGTGTATAAACAGTGAGTTATTTATTTGCAAGTTATTTTCATTTGCGTATAAACGTAATAATAGACAACTATGAGCTGAATAAAATTTTACTGCATTTTGAATGTCTGTTAGATAGTTCGCTAGTTCAGAAATTCGCTCTCTGAAAAAGTACTATGAGATTTCTCTACACAACTATCTTATATAAGATGAACTGTTAATAATACGAAAGTTTGTTTGTGAGTGTGCATGTATATTTTAGGAATTACTTAAAAAACAATGTTTTTTTTGTAAAATTGTTTTGTTTTAATATGTAGTTATTTTATATTTAAAAAAAAATATTTTTATAAAAATTGTGCTGAAAAAGTCGGTATTTCTTAAATATAGAAATATAGAATTTATTAGAACACGTTCATCCCTTACATAGTGGAAGGTGGCAACAGTTGCACAAAAAACAACAATATGGCGTATTCATTATTGTTTTTTATATATGCAGTTTGACTACTATAACAACCAAATAATAATCAGCTGTTTAACTAAGGTTACCTTGTATATATTTGCACTGATTTTGACGTTTGTTTTGATAAAAATTTGCCTAATGTAGACAAATGTAGGTTATTTAAGATTTAACATAATATAAACAAAATGGTTACTCTCTTCTGCCGGAGTTATCTCACATATTAACTGCCTGTTTTTCTAACACGAGCGCAAAAACGACTCGTCTAACTTACATTTAAAACAAAATTTCAAAATTTGTTTTTGTTAATATAATTAGCGCTTTTTATTGCATTTTGGATTTTTCCTACGTACTTTGGTTACAAATAGTTGACAACGCTGGTGTTAGTGTGAAATATTTTAGGGTTTCCTAGTAAAATTAAAAAAAATTCTTTGGAGTTTTAACTTATGGGAATATAGTTTCCAATTTCCCAGTGCTTAACTAAAATAAAATTAAGGTAGAATAAAATTGAAATTTATTGTCGTAGGGATAAGCTAGTTCCGATGCGAATTTCGCTGGTTGCTGAAGCCAGCTCATTAGGAAACCTTTCCCAAATTTTATTTTGATTATTTTTAACCAAAATTGGTTATATTATTTTTCAATGTGATGATGAAATGTTTTCCATTTTGGTTATTTTTTTTTAAATCAAAATTTTATTTTTATTAGTTTTAAAAATACTATTTACTCTGTTAAACTTGCCAAGAATAATAAAAAAAAGGCAATAAAAAGATAATTTGCTAGAAATTCATCACACATTTAAAAACTAAATTTTAACTTACAAATGAAGAAAACAATTTAAATTGAAAGAAAATATAAAGTTTTTCTAATATTTAACCAAAAAGTGAAATGGATTGGGAGATTTTTGTTAGAAAGTTTTAACGATATAAAATTGTTATGTTCGGTGAAGACCGACTATATGATATCCTACATTATTGTGTATGAGCCTTTATGTAATACATACTTGAGAGAGAGCGTTATATGGTTAATCTTATTTGAGCCAAATTTTATTAACATACGAACATTTATGTGGGAATTTTTAACTGATTTTCGATAGTCGGTCGAGACCGACTATATGATACCCTACAGCATTGCGTACGAGCATAAAAATTCGGGAAGGGGACTTATATTACACCTGTGAGTAATTTTACTAAATGTAAAATAAAATATACAAATACCGAATAATACGATGATATTAAAAGCTAGATTATTTTATGCACTTCAGGGCGATTCCTGGAAGTAGTTTTATATGGGAGCTATGATAAACTATAGACCGATTCTCATAAAAGTTGGCATTGTTGATTCTACTTACATAAGACTTATTTGTGTCGAATATTAACTTGATACTAACATGGGATTTATGCACGTTAAAGTGATTTTCGGATAGTGAGCTGATCTTCATAAAATTTGGTACAAAAATTGATACTTGTACAGAACTTCTTTGCACCGAATTTCATTAAAATATTCTTATTTTTTAGGTATTTCTGAGTATTTAAACTCTATTCCGAGATATAGAAATAATGACATAATAATACAAGGTTTACATGGACAGCCAGCCAGCCAGACGGACATCGTTAGATCAATTTCAAAAGTAATTGGAATACTTTAAGGATATTTTTTTCTATGCGTTACAAATATCAGCACAAACGTATAATACGTTGCTTCCTTAAAAAACAAACAACACTGATAGCTTCTAATGACTACGAAATTTATATACACAAGTTTGTATTCAACAACACTGAGTTACTGCAATGCTTCTATTTCCAACTAAAAAACGTCCAAACATACATTTCGCGAACATTTTTCTGTAAAAACTTTCGAGAACGACTATCGTTGGTGGTCCGAATATAAGATCCTTTAGCTCACCAGCTGATTTCATTTGTAAAGTTATATTTTATTTCAAACTTAACACAATATACCAAACATTCAAAAAATATACTAAATGGTCATAAATTGCATATCAAAAATAATAATTAATATAACGAACAATAAAATTAATAAAGTCATTTACATAAGAGTTGAAATATTGGAAACATTTTGTCCAAATTTTTACTTCGCCCAGAGGAGTCATCAATATATTTTTCTTTCAATACTATTAATTTTTGATTGCTTGTAATTGATGGTCCAGTGTAAACAGTTTATAAATGATACGCGAGTAAGTTTAATGTTATTAAATTTCTTAAAATAGTTAAGTTTCCTTTTTAAAAAATAATATCTATTTATTTTATGAATATATTATGAACTAATTTCAGCAAGGTAACTATTAGTATTATAAAACAATATGCGACATAATTTGCATAACCGCTATTGCCTTATTTCGTTCAGAATTATTCCTTGTTAGGACAATTGATATGGTCCATTTTAATCATGTTCGGTAGTGCCAAGACTTAAGAAATAACAGGAAGCTCATCATTATCATTATCATATATATATAGATATTTTATAATGCACATTAATGTTTTATTGATAATAGAAACAAATAAAGTATAAATATATGAATTATGTTTTTGACATTTATTGAAAAATTGTTATTTATTTAAAAATTCTATTAATAAAAATAATATTAATAATTTCGGTCGCAATGAAGTAAAAACGTTCATGAATAAATTAATTCTTTGAACAATTAATGTTAGAATTATTCTTTTAAAAAAATATAATAAAGTTCAATAAATTTTAAAAGCTGTTGACCTAAAATGGAGCAATATGTCAGAAAAGTATATTTTAAGTTGTATTTTTTTTATTAAATTATTTTTGGTTTTGCTAAAGCTGTATTTACATTTAAAAATTGATTTTTTTTTTACTTTCTTAGTATTTCTTTAAAAATTAAAGTTTAAATTTGAAGATTTTTGGCGATTTGTGATTAACAATTTGGCGACATAGATTCAAAAAACTCTGACAACTCTGTACATTCTCTTTGTTTTAGTCTATTGAATGCACAAACAAGAAAATTCACTGTTTTTTTGTTTACATAAGAATTCCACGAGAAATTTGGAACATTAAACAATTTATAGAAATATTTAGTTTCGATATATTGTATAGAAAATTTTAACATTGTGACATCAATATTACGTGAATGTTTACTACCGAGAAATTATCTAGGAAAAGTCCAATGCTACGAACATTCATATTTTACATATTTAGTGTAAATCTCGATATCTTCTAGTACATATTTGTTTCGAAAATTGTTCGATTTTAGCGAACATTCGCAAATATCGAAACTCAGATCAGGCGGGCTTATACAAAACACAATAACAATGAAATTCATTGCAATTCTGTTTGTGTGTGTATATTTTTAATAATTTTTTTTCAGATTTTTCAGGTTGTTTATGGACCGATATGGTTAATTCAAAAAACCAAGATTTGTACAAAAATGAACCCTGAAGCTTTATAGAAGCTTCACAAAGTCCAAAAATGCCATTTGATCGATATCTCAGTTACTAATGAACCGATTTTGTTCATTTCTTTTACAAAAATATTCCAAAAAAGATTCCGAATTTTCTGTGTAAAAACGAATCCGCTAGCTTAAATAGGGGCTTGGAAAAGTCGAAAATAAATATGTTTTTATAAGCATTTTCGGTTTTTTTGGCAATATCTCGGTCATTACTGGACAGATTTTGTTGAGTGCCATCCTAAGGAATATTCTCTATAATTTGATGAATTAAATATATATATCCGAAAACTTTGGCTTTCTAAAAAGTGATTTCAACAAACAGATGGACATCGTTATATCGTCTTCTCTATCAATAAGGACTCAGAATATATATACTTTTCGGGGTCCTAGATGTGAATATTGTCATGACAAACTTATGACAAACTTTACACTTTACCTTTACACTTGTGGTGAAGGGTATAATAAGGTAAAACATATCTGTGGAAATACATTCTTAAGTTTTTAACAAATTTTGACATGGAAATCTTTAAAATACCTTTAAAAATTTAAATTTTGATAAAATTTAAATTTTTAAGTAAAAAACGAAAAATAATTTATTTTTATCTAGATTTGGACGTAACGATTTCTGCAATGAATTTTGATGGTTTATTATTATAAGAATGAGTAAGAATTATTCTGCAGAAACAAAATCTTCTTTCTCATTATTTATGATTAAAATACATTGAAAATAGTTTTTATTAAAACATTTCTTAACAAATTAAAAATTTCTTTGTACACTCCTGAAGCACGTTAATGGTCTGGGGAATTCATAGTAAATTTAAAATTTTTTAATTGAGTTTTAACCGAGTTTTATTTAATAGATAATTATGTGTAGATTATAATTTTTAACATTTAATTGCAAAATAAATTATTTAATAGCTAATTTTTTCTAAAAACGGTTAAAAGGCCAACTTTTCCCATATAAATACACCCTACAAACTTCGATATTCGATTTCACTAAATTTCACATAATATGTTTTAGAAAATCAAAGAACTATTCTAGGGGGAGTTACGGTTAAAATTTGAAAGTCGGTAAATTTCGGTGCAGTCTAATGCACATATGGGGAATTCTCTTCTTACGTTTACCTTTAAGAAACCGACCTTAAACCTCAAACATATCTTTTTAATTTAGATTTTTTAAATTAACTTTTGATGCAATTATGTTATGTTACCCCGTGGAGTAAAACAATAAAAATTCAAGATCTGAGATTCTTCTAATGTAAACTACAAACACTTGTAGAAATAGGTCATTTTTTGTTCAATTAATCTGTCGTTAACCTGTGTTAAATTATATTGTGGACAAATGGTGAAACCAAAATTTTTTTGCAGTTTTTTTCATTAGAAAATTGGCTCCGTTTCGAGTTTTGTAACATAAAGAATAAGGTTTATTGCTCTTGTAATTATAAAACTTCTGAGATATATCTCATTAAAGTGCCCTCAATAGTAACGCTGTAGGAGGTGCCCAAACTTGAAAAGAAAAATGTTAATGGCTCCAAGAAGTGCATTTTTTGAGAGGCGCACTCACAAGATAATTTCAATGAAGCTAAAGTATCGCGCGATCAAAAAAGATTTCCAAATTACATTTCAAAATCGTTGTCACGATAAAATATTAATTTGCAAAAATTTTATAACTCTTTCTAATTGATCGAAATGTTTTATACTTTAGATTAGCATTTGTTTACATTTAGTGTGAAATTATATTTATAATAAGTGGGTTTCAACAAAAAAAAAAAAATTCATAAAAAGTATTAATGACCTGAGATCGCGGTTTCTTTAATATTTCATAATTCCTAGAGGCACACCCAAGGCTCTAATTGAAAGTGGTGAAAATGTATACCAATCCGTTACATTATAGCTTATATCGGTATTAAGTGGCACTCAAAAATAATTGCGAATTAAACATTTTTGGGATATAAATTTTTTTCATTGCCAATTTTATTTTATGGTAATATAATTAATATTTATAACTTTTTATTTATTAACATCATTTGAAGAGTATTTCCTTTAATTTGTATTATATATTTTTATAATATTTTTAAACTTCTGAATTTTAACTATCATAACATAAACGATCATTTCTTGTCCATTAATATCATTTAAAAAATTTTTTTGATTGTCAAATATTAAAAATGTATTAAAAAAACTTTATAAAATTTAAAAAAAAACTAGAAAATATGTGCATACTTTGTTGATTAAAATTTGTTTAACAAAGTGTTAAAATATTACTATGATCGCGATTATCTTAGGTTTCATCAACAATTTCGTATCAGTTTTAATTTGTATTTTATACGTATTGATGTGAACATTTAAAAAATTACCATACGAATATAGGTAATTTTTTAAATGATGTTAGCAATAGAATTTGGCAATTTTTTATAACTTTTTTTCTTAAATCTCCATAACGCTAATGCCGTTCGCTAAAAGCTCAATGAGTATCGAAATGACACATGGTTTTTTATATTATATTAATAGAGAAAATGTGTCTTCCGTGTACTAAAGTTAAACTGTTTGTAGATACCATCCAGAGGAATGGTAATTGAATTCAAATTCATAGTACATAACATAGAACACAATTAGAAGTTTATGTGAGGGGCACTTCGAACTAAATTAAGAAAAAAAAAAAAAAAAATACTCTCTTTTTTCAAAACAAAAAAACAAAATATATGTGACATAATATATTTTGTTGTTGCATGAATTAAGTTTTTGACAATTGAATCTGGTTTGTACACATAGCTCCCATATAAACCCACTTCCTAGATCCGTTCTAAGGTGCATAACATCATCCATATGTTAGTTAGTATCAACGCATTATTCTATATTTGTATATTTTATTTTACATTTAGTAAAATTGGCCACAGGTGTAATATAAGTCGCTTTCCCGAATTTTTATGCTTGGTGTAGGGTATAGTAAGTCTTGACCGACTATATCTTTCTTACTCGTTTTTTAATTATGTTTTTTAATTATGTTATGGGTTTCTTAAAAAAAAACTATTCCGATGTTCAAATCCCAATGTAGATAATCTCCAAAATATTTTTTATTATTTAGCTATCTACATTTAATAAATAAAACATAAGTATATAAGAAAATAACCAAGTTCAATTGCCAAAAACATTCATTCAACGATAAAATACATGTAGTCACATAACATGGAATATATTTCGTTTTTTATGTGTTTGGAAAAGAAGAGTATTTTTCTTTGAAAACTTATTTTGACGCTCCTCCTACATAATCTTCTGGTTATATTCATTGTTGCACAGTGGACCCAAAACGATTTTTTAATAATTCTGTAATTTTAGAACTACAGGATGTATTTGAATGAAATTTTACATGGCCGAGGTGTATTCCAATTAATTTGGAGGAGTACAGGTTCTTAGAGGGTCTGGGGGTAGGTCCCTAAAGTTGGGCACCTCAGGTATTATTTTTTAAGCCGTCAAAATTTAATTTATGATTTGATTGTAAAAAATTTTTAGATAGTCTTTAAAATTGTCTTCCAAAAATATGGGTACATGTGTGCGATATTTTACTTTAAGAGATATTTAGACCAAAGTAAAAATTTGACCCATTTTTGGACATATATTTTTTAACCTGGCGGGCTCAAGTAGAGTTCCAACATTTTCTTAAATATTCTTTGGATTCTGTACAAAATTCTAAATAATTTTCGTGTAAGTATCATATTCCTATATGGTTCCGATAAAAAGTTATATTATTTCGAAGTAGAAAATTAAAAAAAATGCGGTTTTTGTGATATTGCTCAAAAAGATGGTGACATTTTTTCACTTTAAAATCAACTATTTTCCTGGACCATACATTTTTTCATGTTTCTAAAAGAATGCTTTACGTAAATATATGTAAAGCAAATCCGAGGTGATTTGAAGTAACAGTCTCGCCAATAGCTTTATCAGAATTTCGTTAATTTATTTATTTTTTTTAATTTATTTGTGGAACTCAAAAATGTCAAAGCTGAAATTAAAAAAATACCTTTATTACATACCTATATATATTCGCTAAACACACAAAAATTTTTTATATGAAATGCCTCTTATAACGACAGGGGATCATTTTACTGAAAAAAGTCAAATTTTGAAAACAAGTTTCCCCCAAGCCGGGAGTTTGGGTATTTTGGAAGAAAAAAGTATGAATCTATTTATGTTCTCGTTTTAAGGACAACATTTTTTATATTGTACTAAAATTTCATAATGATATCTTTATTAATATAGATTTTATTTGAGTTCAAATACCTTTTTAACAAAATATCGAAATTATACGTTTTTTAATAAATTTAGTTCTAATACTTCATTATTTATTTATTATTTTTCAAGTTATAATCTTTCCAATGATGCCAAATACTTGCATAAATAGTTTACACATTCGATTAAAAACTAACAGAAACTTGACGCCTTTCAGCAAAATTTTTATATTTTCCTTCATTTCTATGGTAAATGTGTGCTGCATCATTCTATATATTTACATCAGTGCACAGCTGTTTCAACACAGCTCACAGTGGGGTCAAACGCAAATTTTTTGTTAATAAATCTGAATCTCCTAAACTACTGGTCGGATCAAATTGAAATGTATGGAAGAGTTGTAGAGGAGGACCTAAGCTTTCAGGAAAATCATTTTGTAGTCACCCTGTGATAACACGAGATAAGCTACAGGGTGTCAAAGTTGACTACCTCGAGTATGTAAAAGTTAAAAAAAATCGTAACTTGAACAAATGAATGAAATGATTTTAAAGATTTTTATATTTATGGAAAGTGCTTGGCAAGATAAAGAAAAAATAAGCCTACTCATCTAAGTTATCTCTTAAAGTTAAAAAGATATTTACGCTTGAATTTTGAATTTTTGATTTTTTGGCTCGACTTTCTTTCGTTTTTCGGGAATAAGTCCGGAGATATATGAGGTAAAAATTTTTTTAAAATATTAAATTTGCTACATATTTCAAAATAATATGCTGAAAGAATTTTTGGATTATCTCAATTCGTCTAGACGTGAAAAATATTCAAAGTCAGCACTCTGAAATTGGCATGAAAAATGGCTATTTTTTTGCAAAAATATAGTACAATTCATTCACTTTTTTCTCAAAGTTCCGTTAATAAAAAAAATTTTTCCTTATTAATTTCAAAAGATAAGGCTTCATAAATGGTTAATAAAGAAATTTTGAATTGATTTAAGTTTGCACCATACATCCAGCATTGGCCGAAAATTGTCAATTTTAAAAAATAGTTTCATTTTTATCGATTAATAAAAAAAAATGTCACGCGAGCTTTTTTACATTTGGTACCCATATTTTTTATAGAAATAGATTTAGAATGATTTAACACTAAACTGCTTCCCGCCCGGCCAAAAACGAATGCAGGAGTGGAGATTTTATGTTAAAAGTCAGTTTTTTTAACGACTATTTTTAAAAGCATATTAGCATAATATTTTTAATATTATTTATTATGTAATGTATAAAATACAAATCAAGCTTTCATTAATCAAAAAATCAATAAAATAGCTACAATAACCTATTTTTGGTAATTTTTCAAAAATAAATTTTTTTTAAAAAAATAGCTGAAAATACAAAAAAATTTAATTTTTTTAATACAACTCCACTAGTTTTACAAATACTTTAAAAATATTAAAAGAATATAAAAATAGACTTATTTACCAATTCAACGATATATAAAATGTTGATATAGGTCATTTAATAATATAATGGCCTCAAAACTACCAAGTCACGTCAAAAGTTGCAAAATTCACTATTTTGTTCCGTATTTCCATATGTGTGTATACTTAACATTTTAGTTTTCTAATGTATTATGTAGGTATATATTTGTTATTATAAAGTAGTAAATTCTTTATTTGAGTAATGTTTATTTAATTTGTTCTACATATTTACATACTTATTATACATATATCCCGTATATTTATTTTATCAAGAATATATTATCGAAGATATTATTAGAGATTTTCTTGAAAATAATCAGAAACATCAAACGTTAGCAAATTTTTAACTTCCTTAGCTTCGGAATCCTCTTTTTCTATTTCAAGAGTGATTTTTGGTAGCCATCGTGTTCTTATAGAATATATAACTGGATCTGATGATATTAATAAATATTCCATTAAGTTCATATTTTGCGCTATTTTCGAACATTTTCGGGTATTGAAGAGTCGGACATGTTTAACATCGTTATTTTGGGCTTCCTGTGCTTCCTCTGTTAGCTCTCCCAATGGCAAAATACTATTTTCTATTATTTCTTTACCATGAGCCAATACTTTGTGAATTGTTGGAGTCATTGATTTCCAGGGGTATGTAATGTTAAGTAGTTCTTTAGTTTCGTAAGCAAAAATTTTAAATTTGTCCGCATTAATTTGTTTTTTGCTATTAATGACTGCCAATATAATCTTAAAACGCTTCAAAATATTTAAGTCAATGCCTGTGATTGAAGATGTGAGTTCCGGATTTTCAAAGAAACGTCTTGCTGTATTTCCATCATTTGAGCTTCCATAGCCATGTAGAGGTTTATCAATTATTAATCCGAGTTGTTCTTTGAATTCTAATTGAATTCTTTTCTTCTCCTCATTTCGTAATTCGTGAAGTTCCAAATTATTTTTTACTGTAGCATTTTCCTGCCCGGGAATATTTCTGTACTTCATATCATATGCAAGATGTAAGCAGAACTCCAAAAATCTTATCCTTGCGTGGAGTGGTGATATTCCAAATTTTAAAGAATTTTTATTAACAAGGACTTCAGAATTATCCTGAAATTGTGAACTTATTTTTCCACATATATTACATTTCCATGTAGATGTTGTATCTGTTATAGCGTTTGCAACTTTTCCATCAATCATCGTTAATTGTTGTTGAAATGTAACTTTAATAGTTCTGTTTGATACTTTTACATATATTGGGGGCAATGCTTTAATTTCTTCTTCCAATTGGTTGACAATGCTGTTTGTTGTAACCGTGGTTTCTTTTGTGTAATGAAAAAGGATTGGACGGCACAAAAATTTGGAACCTGGAGTTCAATTTATCCATATATCATCAAAAAGCGAATCATTTCTTGTCGATGAGGAAGGCTTATTTAAGCGCATTCGAAGTGGTACCAGAGACGCTATAAACAGCGAGGAATAATTATTTCCAGAATTACTTCCATCCAGTTGTTTGTATTCCGAAAATCCTGATGTTACATCGCAGCCCCATTTGAATATTAAAATAAGTTCAGAGTCTTTGCATTTTTCATTGTTATCATTGCTGAAGGTAGATATAATTCTAGAGGCAGTATTTTCAAGTAATTGCAATATATTAACTTTAGCACTTTTAACAGAAGCATTAACCGGGTGCTCCATAGGCTGTAAAATATTACTTTTCGCTTCTCTCACTGATTTGCTACTGGGAAAGATATCATATCCTTTTTCGCTAACAGATTTCCTCAAAATCTCGTATTGGTTTCTTGATAATCCTAAATCTTCAGAGGTAAAGGACGATGTTGATTTCGGTGTCACTATGCTTTGGATTATCCGATGTAATCGATTGGGAGAAGCTGTTGGTAACACATCTATAACTTTTTCTACTTCCTTTGGTTGCGTACGTGTTACTAAAGCTTTAAAAGTATCTTTTATTTCGGCATTCGTATGTAAATTTAGAATTGATTCCTGTTTGGTCCTCTTTGTTCTTAGCTGAACTTCATCGTAACTTTTTTTTGGTCGACCCTTTTTCTGCTTTCCGATGAAAATTGGTATTTCTCCCTCCAACCACTCTTCATTTTTCTTCTTGAACTTTGGTATTGACCAATCTGAAGCTTGCATCCTTTTTTCGTATGATTTATAAAAATTTTCGAGCTTTAAACTGTCTTCTGCAGTAAGAGTTAAACCAAAAGATACTACTGTATCAATGAGTTTTCTTATTTTTTCTGGACGATTTATAATATCAGATAGATTATCCCAGATTACTTTGCAAATAGAAAAGTGTTTTAATGTAATCTCCATAATGGCAAATTCAGTAATAAATCTGCATATTTATAAGGATACTTATATATAGAAAAAGAATATTTATATCAGGTAAATGGTGACAGGCAAAAATGAATTAAAAAATTTAAATTTTTGCTCAAAACCCCCAATTTCATTCAGTTTATTTTTATGACCTGTAGTGTTAAACAGATACGTCAAAAAATGTACCTATGCGATTGTAAAAAAATCATTTTTGTTATAATACATTAATTAAGTAGCTAGGTATATTATTTAAAAACTTAAAAAAATGTAATAAAAAACGAAGGAAAATATACTTATTTATGTACTTAGGTAATTTTAAAAACCTTTTCAGTAGAAAAAAAATTATGAACACTTTAAATAAATTCATTAATAAATATTATTATCTCGTAACAAAAATAAGCAATGCAGTTTAGTGTTACGTATACACACATATGGAAATACGGAACAAAATAGTGAATTTTGCAACTTTTGACGTGACTTGGTAGTTTTGAGGCCATTATATTACTATTATTAAATGACCTATATCAACATTTTATATATCGTTGAATTGGTAAATAAGTCTATTTTTATATTCTTTTAACATTTTTAAAGTATTTGCAAAATTAGTGGAGTTGTATTAAAAAAAATTAAATTTTTTTGGATTTTCAGCTATTTTAAAAAAAAAAATTATTTTTGAAAAATTACCAAAAATAGGTTATTGGAGCTATTTTATTGATTTTTTTTTAGGAATGAAAGCTTGATTTGTGTTTTATACATTACATAAGAAATAATATTAAAAATATTATGCTAATATGATTTTAATATGCTTTTAAAAATAGTCGTTAAAAAAAACTGACTTTTAACATAAAATCTCCACTCCTGCATTCGTTTTTGGCCGGGCGGGAAGCAGTTTGTGTTAAATCATTCTAAATCTATTTCTATAAAAAATATGGGTACCAAATTTAAAAAAGCTCGCGTGAAATTTTTTTTATTAATCGATAAAAATGAAACTATATTTTAAAATTGACAATTTTCGGCCAATGCTGGATGTAGGGTGCAAACTTAAATCAATTCAAAATTTCTTTATTAACCATTTATGAAGCCTTATCTTTTAAAATTAATAAGGAAAAAATTTTTTTATTAACGGATCTTTGAGAAAAAAGTTAATGAATTGTACTATATTTTTGTTAAAAAATTAGCCATTTTTCATGCCAATTTCAGAGTGCTGACTTTGAATATTTTTCACGTCTAGACGAATTGAGATAATCCAAAAATTCTTTCAGCATATTATTTTGAAATATGTAGCAAATTTAATATTTTAAAAAAATTTTTACCTCATATATCTCCGGACTTATTCCCGAAAAACGAAAGAAAGTCGAGCCAAAAAATCAAAAATTCAAAATTCAAGCGTAAATATCTTTTTGACTGTAAGAGATAACTTAGATGAGTAGGCTTATTTTTTCTTTATCTTGCCAAGCACTTTCCAGAAATATAAAAATCTTTAAAATCGGACTTCATTTGTACAAGTTACGATTTTTTTTAACTTTTACATACTCGAGATAGTCAACTTTGACATCCTGTAGCTTATCTCGTGTTATCTCAGGGTGACTACAAGATGATTTTTCTGAAAGCTTAGGTCCTCCTCTACAACTCTTCCATACATTTCAATTTGATCCGACCAGTAGTTTAGGAGATTCAGATCTATTACCAAAAAATTTGCGTTTGACCCCACTGTGCAGCTGTAACTCTTGCACCGCTAAATATATTTTAATGAATGTTCACATAGTTATTGTTGAGATATTTTCCAATTGGTTTGGTGGAGCTGGTTCTGCGTAAATATTTTAGATTTTTTTAATGAAATTTTTATCCGTTATTAAAAAAAAAAAAAAAACACTTGAGTATTTTTATTTTTTTATTTATTTTTTAACACATGTACTACATTTTATAAATATATTGCGTAGTTTTATAAAAACTCTTTGGTTTTATTTACATTATTAACATTTTTATCATAATGACGATAACATTAAAATATAAAGCTTTGTGCTGCGTTTGGGATATACTTAAAAGCAAAAGTGATTTAAAAAAATGTTATTAATGCGCAGACGGCTTCAACAATTATTACTGGAAAATTGGATAAAGTTAATAATTTTTTCAAATTATTCGAAACAAAAATGAAGACAGTAAATAATTGCAGACGGATGTTTCAACCTAGTTTGAAAGCATCATAGAAATTAAAACCACTAATGCAGGACTACCATTTAAGCAGTATGATTATCTGGGGCGGAAATAAAAAAGTAATTATAAAGAGTATTCCAATACCTTCACCAGCTTCTGAGTTTTCTGACGATGAGGCTATAACGCTTATGCTGGAGTTAGAACTAAGCAAAAATAAATACTTAAAGTTGGGAAAGGCTTTACTCGATAAAGGATACTCAATTCTGCCATATTACAAAGATATAATAGAAAAAAAGCAAAACATTATTCCATCAGCTGGTGAAATAGATAATGAAAGAGAATTTATTGACTTGTCATAGTTATTTGAAAATACGAATTCAAGGCTTCTCTCCACATTTTCGAAAAACGAGGCATTGAAACTTGATAAATAGGATCTGACATTAATATGCAAATGGATATGTGATGGATTGCCACTACGCTGGTTCCACTACACTTAAGAAAGGATTCAAATGAACCATCTACGTCAACTAATGCTACTAAATATGTTTGGAAAAACCCAACTCCAGGATTAAAGGTATATTGCAGACCAATAAACAAGTAAATAATACACACAAAACTGGGTTGATACAATCAAACAATCAATTGAAAATTTAAGTACGGTTTGCATTGAAATATATGACCGTTATATTAACGTACACTTTGAACTTCAATTAAATATGATTGATGGAAAGGTATGCAATGCCTTTACAAATACTGATTCAGTCACATGTACATTCCCTATTTGTGGATTGAAAAAATCGCAATTTTCACAAGTTCTTGCAGACAGCTCTACAAATATTAATAAATATACCCTAAACTTTGGCATATCTCCCCTATATGCCCGTATACACTTTTTGGAATACATGTTTCACATTGCGTATGATCTCGAATATAGAAGTATGCAAGAAAACCAACGAAAAAGTTTTAGGAACAACAAGGAACTAATGGAAATGAGAGCAGATGAAAAGAGGCGAATTCAAATTGAATTTAAACAGATGACAGGTCTTAATATAGATTACGGAAGTACAAATGATAGCAACACGGTAAGGAAATTCCTTAAAAATTAAAAAATTACGTTTTAAATTGGAATTAAACTGGAATTGATGTGGAACTTCTTTGAAGATGTCATGTGATATTGAGAGCAGTAAATAGAAAACATCATATAAGTACGGAAAAATTTTAGTTATTCACCACAGATACTTTAAAGTTTTTGCCATTGTTATATGGATGGAAAGAATTAACGTTCAATGTTTACAAAGTACTTAAACATGGTCTGACTTTAAGCTTATTCAACTATTTAATACATGAAAAAGTCGGGAATATGTCAAAAACCAGGACCTAATGAATTGTTCTCCGATTCTCATCTCACATAGATAAGAAATAAGTGGACTACTAACAATAATGTAATGTATGAAAACGAGATACCCGGAGGTTCTTCATACATTCGATGTAAATGAATATTTTGTTGAAATAAAATGAAATGTAGAGAAATAAATAAAATGTACTTTTTTATTAAGAATAGTTCTTTTAAGGAATATAAACCTAAAGCTAATAAATTATTAATATCCAAAGTGACCAATTTTGGGAGATCCTCTCCCTGTCCCGAGACCAAGCAAGAAATTTGTACTCCTTCAGAACTGTTGGAAAAATATCTCAGCAATAACTATGTGAAATTTCATTGAAATGTATTTATTTTATAAAAAAAAAAAAAAAAAATAATATTTGAACTTAAATAAAATCTATATTAATAGAACTATCATTATGAAATTTTAGTACAATATAAAAAAGTTGTCCTTAAAACAAGAACACAAATTCTCAATATTTTATTACAAATCAAGATATTTTTTTTTTTTAATTTCTGAGTTCAACAAATAACTAAAAAAAAAAGAAATTAAAATTAACTAAATTCTGATAGGGCTAGTGGAAAGACTGTTTCCCCAAATGCCCTAGGATTTACTTTATATACATTTACGTAAATCATTCTTTTAGAAACATGAAAAACATATACGTTCCAGAGGAAAATGATTTTAAAATGGAAAAATGTCATCATCTTTTTGAGGAAAGAAAAATCGCATTTTTTTTAATTTTATACTTTGTATCGGAAAAATATAGGTAAATAATCCTTTCACGAAAATTATTTTGAATTTTGTACAGAATTCAGGGAATATTTGCCCGCCAAGTTAAAAAACTAAAAAAAAAATATGTCCAAAAGTGGGACAAAATTTTACTTCGGTCTAAATATCTCATAAACTAAATTAGATATCCCACACATGTATTTCTTGTAGAGAATTATAAGGACTATCTTTGACTAACTTTGGATTTCCATCCCTAGTCCCCCAGATCCGCTATGAATATGTGCTCGTCCAAATGAATTGGAATACATCTCAGCATTGGCAATATGAAATTTTAATCAAATGCATTCGGTAGTTCTAAAGAATTATTTAAAAAAAATCGTTTTGGGTCCACTGTGTGTTGCCAGATTTGACGATTTTTAGTGCTAAAAATGGCCTGATTACGATTTGGCGATTTTTTCTCTAAATTTGACACTTTTTCTAAAAGTAGATTCAGGGCTGCTTTTTAGCATTTTTTTTATATATATATTCATTATAATTCATACATAAATAATAATAATAATAATAATAATAATAGCAATAATAAAAGTAAAAATAAAAGTAAAAATCTTCTTAAAATATTCAAAGTAAATAGTTCATTTATGGGTTTATCAGATCCAATTTATGAGAACCAATTTATTATCATATTCGATTCAATTATGTACTCTTCTATTATAAAATAGCGAATAAATATTTCACCAATAGACAACCTTTTATAATTTAATAAAAACTTAATTTATAATCCAGGCATTAGAAATCCTAAATAGCATAATCATAAATAAAAAATATTCATGAATATATATATATGTATATTGATGAATATATATATATATATATATATATATATATATATGTATATATAATCGTATTCTATGTTAATGAATTTGGAATTCGATTCGTCTAAATGACGAATGTATATATATATATATATATATATTTATATATATATACATACATATATATATATATATATATATATATATATATATATATATATATATATATATTCGAATAATCGATTACCCTTCTTTCTACTTATAGAAAACTTATTTCTTTGAGAAACATGATCACTGAACTTTAAATTGATTTTCGAAAGAGTGGTTTATATGGGATCAATGAATGGTCAACTGTGTACTTCTTTGATACAAAATACTTGTACTTTTGCTTAAAATTATAATATAAAATTATTCGGGTTTTCATAGTAATCGCTTAATTCGACAAATAATTATTCGAGGTTAAAAGCTAATCAGTTAATATCCGATTAACCAAATTGTCTTAGTATTACATGTAAAACATATAAATAAAACAAAATTTAGTTTTTAATATATTGAAATAGTTATTTAGAATATAATGTAAATCAAATTCTTTCATAAAGGGTTCATCTTATCAGTTCTTTTGCGCATTTCTATGAAAAAAATGTATTTTTTGAATATTGTCCTAATTTAATTTATAAATCAGTCTTTTTAAATTTTTTCTCAACGAGAATGATTTTTAGGTAAATTGCGGTAAAATAAAAAAAACTATTTTTTCTCCCACAAAAAAACAATAACGTACAAAAGTACGCGAACACAAAAAACCAAAATATATACCCAGAAATAAAACATCAAACTGTTTTAAAAATTCATTTGTGAATGTAATTTTAGTTTTCAGCATATTTGAATGTTTTTAAGTTTTCTAAATGAAACTTTACTGTTAGTAACAAAAACAAGTAATTTCCGATAGAACTTCACAAATCAGATTTGACATTAGTATGCAAATGGGAATGTGATGGATTATTGACGACAAAAGTGTATTTATGGCACCACTAGTTTAAAAAGGGATTCAAATGTTCCTTCGACGTCAACAAATACTACCAAATATGTATGGAAAAACCCAACTCCAGGATCAAAGGCCTTTTGCAGACCAATAAAATTTGCAATAAATTGCATCCGATTAATTTTGGTCGATTAACTGTTGGAATAATTTAAATAATTTAAATGAATAAATAATTAATGAATAATTAATGAATAAATCGAATAATTTGTTTCGAATAACCGAAATTTTGTTTTCTGGAGTTAAACATTTAGATTTCTTTTTTATTTTCAAGATACATGTATGTTAACTTCATATTTTTTTAATGTCTTCTACGGGGATATAACAGCAAAAATTAATAAAAGTAATTTTTAGGGAAGTATTTTTTTATTACTTTCAAAGTATCAATAGGTGTATGTTTTCTTGTGCTTAGGAACTTACACAAACATCATTCAAATATATTACTCGTATTCAAGAGATTGACTTCTTTGAACGTTTTTTTTTTTTTTTTTTTTTTTTTTTTTAGATAAAATGTTTAATAAAATGCGAATGAAAAGATTATAAATAAATACAAAGTTATATAAATAATAACGATTTTAATTTTCAGCAACAAAATGTGCGTAAAAATATCAATATTATCTTTGTTCCCGTACTCTAAATTGGGAGCACGCGGGATCCCAATGTTACTGAAAAGCGTTCCCTTTCTCGAAATTTGAGCCAATGAGAGCAATTTTGAAAGAATAATGTTCCTCTTCTTCTTGCACGAAACAGCCCAGAATATTTCTTCGAGTAGATTATATAAACTGTCAAATAATTAAAAAATAAAAATATACAATAAAAAGTTTGAGCGAAAATGAATAAAAAAATTACTTTTTTTTTTTACTAACATTTAGAACATTTAGAAAACTTAAAAACATTCAAATATTTCAGCAATGGGCAAAAGAACTGATAAGATGAACCCTTCATGAAAGAATTTGATAACTATTTCATTATATTAAGCACTAAATTCTGTATTATTTATATGTTTTACGTGTAATACTAAGACAATTTGGTTAATCGAATAATTTGCGATTAATCGGATATTAGCTGATTAACTTTTAACATCGAATAATTATTTGTCGAATTAAGCGATTACTATGAAAACCCGAATAATTTTATATTATAATTTTAAGCAAAAGTACAAGTATTTAGTATCTAAGAAAATATTAGAATATGGAGATCGACAATTTATAAAAAAAAAACATTTCTCGAAGGACTTAAAATTTAGCTGTGTTGTGGATTTTTTTAAATAAAGTCAATATTTAAACTTTAATAAAATTTAAACGAATAAAAAAAATCCTCCAGATTTATCTTACACGCATTTGCAGCAATATTATTTAGAATTAAAAAAAAACTAGTGAAGGTTAAAAAAAGCTTAAAAAAACAAGGCTAAAAATGAGATAAACATTTATTTCGACCTGAATATCTCTTAAACTAAAAGAGATAACCTACACGTGTAAGCGTATTTTTTGTATAGATTTACAAGGACTATCTATGTAGATATAAAATGCCTTTTCTATCATATCATAAATTAATTTTTGGCGATTTAAAAAAAATGACATACGCGATATGGCCAACTTTGGTGGGCCACCCACTTCCCCCCTGACACGCTAGGAATCTTCACTTTTTCAAATCAACTCAAGAATGCCTCATCTCTGACCACGTAAAATTTTATTGAGATATTTCCAACGGTTTATAAGTTACAGAATTATTTCCAATAAAAATCCGTTTTGGAACCACTGTGCATGACCGAAATAATTGGAAATATCGTTACCGCAAAAATACTGATACCGAAATAACCCAAAATACCATAATCGCTAAAATACCCTTACCGAAATAAAACAAACTTTTAATACTTGTCTGCACTTTATATTTCATGGTTGAGAATTGATATCTGTGAAATTTCTGAAACAACCGTCATCTTCAAAATACCATTTCCGAAATAACTCGAAATACCGATAACGCTAAAATACCGTTACCGAAATAATACAAAGTAGCAATACCGTTTCCTTTTTGAATCGGTTGCCAACCTTGTAAATAAACAGAACAACACACGTGTGTGAAATTTGCAACTTTAATGAATTTAAGTGAAAATTACTGCGAATTATATCAAATAAAGGAAATAAAGCACACAAAAAGATAAAGTAAATATTAAACAAAATTGCGGCTTCCTCTGAAGTGAACGAATTAAGTAAGGGTGAAAGTGAAGCTGGCGTTCATTCCAAAATTAATGAGTTGAAGCCATTAAGGGGCGGCACTGAGTTTATCATCACTAGAATAAAGACGATGATTACAGAGAAGGGTGGAAATTTGACCACTGAGGAACTCACCTGCCGGGTAGGTATTTTGGAGTCCTACTGTAAACAGTTTTTGAATGTACAGACAAATATTGATACAATAAGGCAGTGAAGATGATTCAAGCGATACAATTTCAACAGAAATTGAAGATGCGTTTGTAACAACAAAGTCGAAAATAATATCAATACTGTCAAAGCGAATGTCTGTTGCTTAAATCAGTCTTCCTAATACTGTCCGACATTTTCAGGGAAATATTCTGAATTTCCGAAATTTATTACGCTTTTTAATGAACAAATTAGCTAGGATGAAACTGAAAAATTTTTAGGATGTAACTGATGATAATTTTTCCAAAGCACTTGAACCACTGAACAAATGCTTCTATATTCCTTTACATAACTCGCATTGTTAAATTAAACAAAAACTTAGACGGCAACGGAAAATAAGCAACAATTTTATTTATTTCCGTTTCATTAATTTTTTACTTCAAACTTTTTTTTTCAATTTTATTTACAAAATTTATAAAAATTTTTTAAAAATATTGTAATGTTTGTTTGTGAGAAAATAAAAGCAATAAAAAATCCAGAGAGAATTTAAAATAAAATTTGGGTTTTAGCCGAGTCGCTTTGCGCATTTTTCATACAAATTTGTATGGAAATTTCCGGACCGGGCTTATTGAGTTTATAAATTTTTTGATGTCCCCAAGCATCGGCAGATCATCTAAGATAGGTCTTAGATTCCGTAAATGGGAATTTAATCGCTATGATATCATTCGGCGATCAAAAATAAATTGTGAATGCTATGATTATCCATTTGGTGATGGAACGAATTAAGTAAGGGTGAAGTGAGAGGAGTCATGAATTCACAGGTGAAGTGAGAGGAGTCAGTGGACTACTTCGAGTTGTCAACATGGGAAAAATGTTCTTCGATTTTGACATAACTTTGCCAAAACCTAGAGGTTCGTGAAGCGAAAACGTGTTCAGTCGATATGAGACCAGTTGATCCTGCAAACGATGTTAAAAAAGACACAACTTTTTCTCTATTTACGATAACATGTGCAATGTGTCATAAAAGTGGTCATGAGATACCAGATTGTCAACGATCAAAAATTTAAATGTAAAAGATCGTGATAAAGAAGCTTGGAGATAACCATTTTGTTTATATTATGTTAAATCTTAAAAAAACCGTACACGTATTCTAATAAATTCTATAAGATATCATTATTTTCAATCAGTCGCAGAAGAAACATGTCCTTTTTATTTAAGAAATTCCCACTTTTGTAGCACAATTTTTATAAAAAATATTTCTTTTAAATGTAAAATAAACATTAAAACAAAATAATTTTATAAAAAACATTACTTTTGAAGTAATTTCCAAAATACACATGCACACACACAAACTTTCGTATATTTGTATTTTTTGATAGCTTAACTAACGAATATATGATAATTGTGTAGAGAAATCTCATCACAACAGTTAGTAATAGTGATATTTGAATCTACATGTGAAATAATTCTCTCAGAGAACGAATTTGGCACTCTCTGACAGAAAAATCTTACATATTCTGTTACGTGTAAATGGGATGCAGAAAGATTGTTCCGCTGTCAACTGGTTTCATCACGAGCTACGTCATAAAGATGCAGTCCTGGTGACAACTGTACAATTTCCAGATGAGTGCACCATCAACGTCAATGCAAGCTAATCGTTCGCCTATGTTAAGCATAGCTGCTAAGTATGAAATGGTTCCAGTAAATCGCGTTTGGCTAATGGCATCAAGTCCGAGCAATTTTAGATTCGGCTACACATGTGAACTTGATGCGTGCGAACCTTGCTCATAAGTTTTTGCTAAAGAGGACAACATGTAAACTCAGCGCAAGTGGTGTTGGAAAATTTGCTATCTTTTGATGTTGCCATAATTAAATCCAGAATAAATGACTTCAACATATACCTCGATTTTTATGTTTTGCTAAAAATTACAGACTCTAAGCCTGATCGTTGGTTCGAAGTGTGTCTGAAGTGTGCCAAATAATACTTAACTTGCTGACCCTACTTTTAATAAACCTGGTAAAGTAGATATGCTGCTAGGACCTGAAGTCTTCTTCGATTTGTTATCAGTTGTCCATATACAATTTAGAGATTCATTACCAAAGCTTCAGAAATCGTCATTAGTCTGGATTATTGCTGGTAAAGCGTGTAAAAGGTAAACAGTTTATTAGTCGAAAAAGAAAATCCTCAAGATGATTAATGTGAGCGAATATTTTTAGAAAATATTAGTAGAGACATTTCTGGATGTTTCATTACAAAAAATCCGTTCAAACCTAATGTTTCCGAGTTAGGTATTTCTTATAATACTGCTGAACGTAGATTACTCTCACTGGAACGCAAACTCACCAATAATCCTTCTACAAGGTAGCCTTATAATGATTTGTCAAAAATTACAAAAGTGATATTTTAAATTATTCAAAAATATTTGATTTTTATATGTATCGATAAGGTATTTTTTCTATATTATCAAAAATAAGATTACATAAACGTTTTCTAAAAAAAAAAAAATAAAAATAATTAAAAAGAAAAAATACTGAAAGAATAACAAAATATAAAATCATTGTATTACCGTTTGAGGTATTCCCTATCGAATCTTTTGATATACTGTCAAAATACGAAATATTTTAGTTTTCAAAAGTATTAATAATTCTCGTCATAGAATGTCTTAAGAATTTAATGAAATTTCAAAACAATTTTACTTTTTTCATGTTAAATTTTTGATATATTAATTGTATTATTGGTTTGTGGAAATGAATATTAAATAAGTTGCGTTTCGAATATAATCACTATTATAAAAAAATTATTAAGTTGAGAGTTTTTTCACTGAAAACACATCATGTTTCAGTTCTTTTGAGACACATGTCTTATATGAGCAATAAAACCATAAAGAAATATATTGTTACGAAATTGTACTTGATTTCAAATATAATGGTTTTAACGGTTGGTTTAAATCTTTCTCAATGCTTCTAGACATTTCCGTTTATGTTAACAGCAGTTAACATATCTGTAAAAATTATTAACTTAGTTGTAAATATACAACATTGAATAAAAGGCTTTCACCATTGTTTGTAAGTATGGCAACACTAAATGTTTAAACTGCTAACATTGACCTTAAAAGCTCTAGTTTGTCCGTTAAGAACATTGTAGAAAGAAATAGAGCTTTCAAGAAGCATCTAGTAGGTAATACAGTGTATGTAAATTGGCCGTGAGAACACCATTGAGTCAGTCTAATTGGAAGCGTCGTTACGTAAAGACAAATTAACTGCCTTGGCTGTATAATCTTGTACATTATTAAAGTGTGTTGTATAAAGTGTGTAATTTAAGTGTGTGTTTATATTAGAACGCAAGTGACTATTTAAACTGTTATTGTTGTACATTTTTAAATAAAATAAAGAGTCGTTACAACTTTTAAACTACTAAACTGCTGTTATTTGCAATCAAAGTACAGGTTTATTTAAAGGAAATAAACGACCGTTTTTAAAAAGTAAAAACGTAACAATATATAAATGTTAAACTTACCTCAGGATTTTAAAATCAATTTTAAATATTTTCCAGAATTGTGTTTTACATCTCTAAACTATAAAGAATTAATTAATAATGTAAGATGAAGATAAAATGGAAATAAAACTATAATTATTTGTATTGAAACTTAAATATAGTACCATATATTATGGTTTGTTATTATTTTTCTAATTTTTGGTATGAAAAACTAAAATTAAAAAAAAATGGTAAATATAATTTTTTCAACTTCAGTGTTATGCAGTAGAGAATTATAAAGTCTTTTAAAAAGTTTTTTTTTTAGTTTTTTCTACATTAAATACAAACTTTTCAGTTTTTTGATTGATGATAAATAATAATTGATTTCATTAAAACTTTTTTTGTAAGAGTTAAGAGCAAAATTTAAAAATTATTTGAGGAAACCTCTTGTTTTAAAGAAAACCAAAGAAAAAGTTAACTATTTTTAAATAGTGTCAGAATAAATATAAAAGGCAAATCATAGCTAATTATAAAAAATACTTTTTTTAATAAGGCTGAACGTAACGATAACATGAAACCGATTCCGGTAAAAAAAATTACGTGAATTTTTGAATTGTGTTGAGTCGAGTATTTTCATCGCAAATACTGAATAATATTTATTTGTTTTCGTAAGAAAGAAGTGTTAAACACATTTTTTTAATGATTATTAGAAAGGTTATCAAAAAGGAAACTTATGAAATCGAGGTTATTGATACTGCTGACAGTATTTTTTAACAATGCAAATGATTATTCACAGATTATTAAATTTCTCTTTGTTTTTAGTTGTTTTCTTTTTTTATTATAAAATAGGACACAGATTTTTTTTTGAAAATCCTTTTTTCTGAGTTCAGTAATACCCATTTGCGCTTAGCTAACTTTATGAACCCTTCTGAAGCTCACGCAGAACCAATTTTGATTTTATTGTGATGAAAAAAATGCATCTCTAAGGGATGCAGTTCGGTGTTTTTTGGTTCAAATTCACCGTTAAAAATTAAAACTTCATCTTAATTTGAAAACTTTTTTGGTGATACACAAATATCTATCAATATCAGAAACGAAAAAGTTTTTAGCCTTTTAAAAGAGGTTTTTCTCGAATAATTTCAAAAATTTACTCACAGCTTCCACAAAAAAATTTCTTTTTGATGAAATCAATTGTTACCAAAATTAATTGTAACATGTCAAATAATTAATTGAAAATTGCATTACAATCACAATGAACCTATTATTTCATAATGAACCTATTATTGCATAAGAATGATCGTTAAACTTAAATAATAATAGTAATAATAATAATAATAATAATAATAATAATAATAATAATAATAATGATGGTATGTTCCCAATGGTAGACAGGAATCTATTGGCATATTCAATGGGGTGTTCATCTGCATCCTCTTCCTGGAGTAGAATACGAAAGGTTGATCATCTGCGGCTTGTTTTAATATAGGATTAGAGGTTAGTAATATTTTTAGTTGGTCAAAGGCATTTTGTTGTTCCGTGGACCAACACCACACTGCGTTTTTCTTAGATAGAGATGTTAAAGGTTTGGTCACGTCTTCAAATAATGGTATAAACCGTCGATACCAAGAGCACGCTTGCAAAAACGAAAGAATTTTCCTCACATTTCGAGATTCCTTACGTAATCGTAGTGCTGATAACTTTTCAGGATCTGTCATAATATCTTTCGGAGTAAGAACATGACCCAAATATTTGACTTCGTTTCAAGCGTATCGGCATATTTCTAAATTAAAAGGCATCCTGGTGAATTTATACATGACAAATGCTGTTTTGTCCTGGTCGTCAGGATGAACTCCGATCTGCCAATAACCACACTGAAGATCGAGTGTGGACATAAAACTAGTAGCTTTAGCTTCATATAGAATGTCTCCACTCTTAGTAATGAATATCGATCTGGTTTGGTGATGGCAGCCCATGGTGATTGGCATTCCGTGATAACTCCTAGTAACTAGTATTCAAGATATTTTACCTTTCAGAGCAATTTTTCTAGTTGGCGGAGGGATAACTATCGGATCATGATCTTATGTGTTGATGCGATGAACTACAAAGGGAGTAGTTCCAGTTGGTTCCTAAAAAATATCTTCGTGGGACACTAGTAGTTTGCCCAAGTCCACTCGTTCCTCATTAATTAATCCAATACCATCGGAACTTTTTAAAATGTGGATATTCAATGAATATAACGGCATGAAGATTTCGGATAAATAGTTCGGATTTATAATGTGGATCTTTCATTAGTTGTTCTTTCTCCTACTGGCAATGAATCTCAAAAAATATTTTGGATTGTATGTGGTGAATAGTCGTTTGTGCCTTTTGGGGTGTTTGCAAATGGTGAAATGTTTTTCTTAACTTCAACAAACCTTACGAATTTGGAAACTTATTTCATGGCATTACTGTATGAAGAAGCTTTCTCGCTATTAAGATCCATCTTATTTTGCCGGATTCTATCGCCAATTACAACCTTTTTTTGCGCCTGAGCCAAAAACTGCTTCACCTTTAAAAATTTCGATGTGTGTTGTAGGTAAGGGATGCCCAATTACTGTAGTTGCCAATGTATTAAATGCAAAATATTGTGGGCTTTCCTTTGAGTGGTTACTGCATATGGGACAATTTGCGCGATATACCCCGGGTGCACCAAATCCATAACATGAAGAAGTTGGTTTCTTTAATGTAGCGGGTAGTTGGTTAACTTGTTTTTATTAATTCACTTGTTGACGCTCTTCTGGTTGTTGTTGGGCTTGTTGCTCAACTCGTTTTTTCTTTTTGAAACAGGATTCAATGCTATGATCCTTCATGCGGCAGAAACCGCAGCAGTTGCTAGTAGTAGTTTCTTGTTTTATTTCCACAATATTCTTTGTCGGTTGTGTTTTCTATAGAAACATTTCGGCCTCTCTGCTTGCAGAAATGAGATCCCCAAACGTTTTTACACTGTCTCGGCGAACACGTTCCCAAATGGTTATATTGAGCAGTCCATATACAATATTAGGTTATACTTCTTCTGTTACAGGAACTTGAAGTTGGTAAAACAGAAACCTCTTTTTGCGTATGAAGCTTTCTATTGGTTCCTTTCTTCGTTGCTTTGACTTAAAAATGTTGCCAGCCAAGTATATAATAATATAATTTTTTTTGTGCATATACGAAATTAAATTCTATTTTTTAATTGCTTCTATTGTATATATTTGTGAAATAAAAATTATTATGAAATATTAAAAAAAATTAATTTTAGTTATAAAAAAATAGTAAAAGTGCAAAATCATCTTTTAGAAGTGACTAAGATGAACTTCTCTGAGCACGGTCAGGGTGTCGTCCCGAAGATTTTTACGGAACTTCTAGAAGTGTCTTTTTCGAGCTCTCTGGAAAACACTTCCACAAGAAACAGTTCTTCCCAACAGACGATTTTTATGATACTTTAACAATAGTTTTGGCAAAGACTTTCAACTTCTGGAAGACTGTTCTTGGTGACTTTCGCAAAAGAAAATGTTTGCGGATAAGCTCCCCACTAACACTTAAGCAATCATTTATATCAGCTTATAATACAAGTTGCTCAGTAACACATAAGCAAAAAGAGAACTATCTCAGATATTTGAGATAAACTACAAATAAGCTCTTTCATTTAAATTCAAATAAACAGACGTGATAAACTAAAAACCTCTTTTACGTTATAAACTAGAAAATTTAAATACGTTAAAAACTGCAAAATTCTAAAATCATTATTTTAAACTTATAAAAGTAATATTCGTAACAGTATGTAATTTTTTCGTTTTTTCATAACACGCTGGTGAGGAACTAAAGATTCATCGAAACGCATTGTTTTTGAAATCGTCAAAATGGAGCATCAAGATGCCCATCTCGTAATAGCTGTAGGGGCTTTCATATCTGTTTCCCATATAAATTCAACGAATCAATGTTATCAAAATTATTACACAACTCCTTAGCTATTCGGTTAATGCATGGACTAAACAGGTTTCATACAAAAATTTTAGAAAAAAATCTTAATGGTTTTTGCTGATTTTACCATATTTCGAGCCACAACGTTTGTTTCGTGATTCACACTTGGGATCCAAAACTAACAATTTCATTTACAATATATCGGCCAGTAATTTATCCATACAAATTTATTTTTAAAATGGTTTTATTTCCTCAAGTTGAATATCGTACACTTTTTCCACATAACTTTTTATGAGCGTTGATTCAGATAAAATACTTTCATTTGTGTACGTCCGAAGATATAAAGTCTTCACATAGGTGCAAGTTGAAATTATATGTTTGAGAATTTATGGTTAATAACGATTGTGCAGTTTTCTGATTGCTTTTCAATTCCAATTCTTGGTGTTTTTTACTCTTTACTGAAGTTTTTTTCTTTTCTTACTTTCGGTTAAATAATATTTAATAAGCTTTTCAATATAACTGAATATAATATTCTTACAAAATTTTACTAGGCAAAGGTTTACATAAAAATAACTAGCACTAGTTATTAACAATTTAGGAAATTTTATTTAATAAAATAACTTTTATTACAATTCTGTTGATAAAATCTTCGTTATCTTTTTAAATTGTGTTTAATCATCTTTCATAGAGTTCAGAGCATTAATTAAACCGTAAGTTCTTATAGAAACATATTTGTATCGTTGAAAAGAGGAAGATTTAGGCTTCTTAAAAATGTTAAAAAAGTTTTATGCCACATTTTATAAACCGAGATAAAAAGTAAAAATATACTAAGATTTTTTTTTATTAATTATAACTTGAATCATTTTGAGATGCGCAGTTTTATTTCATTTTCAATAATGCTTATAACGCTCAAAAACGATGCTACTTAGCATAATTTTTGACAAGTGTTTGTCACTAAATAATTTACTATACCAATTTAGCGGTGTCCATCCGTCCAAACATTATTAATGTAAACATTCTTATTGAACTATAATTTACAACTTGGAAGATATCTTAACGACAAAACTTCATTACCAAGGAGAACTCAAATGCTTTCCCGATATATGCGCGTTTTTACTGTATTAATTAAAGAGAAAATTTTGTGAGCGCTCACATATGGCTCCCCTTCGAAAATCGCTTTTGAAAAATTTTATCTTGTGTAGCAACTTTTAAGAGTGCAAATTATAAAAATTTAAATGATCATTTTCAGAATATTAGAGTTTTAGTTGTTTTTAGCAGTATTAAATAGTCTTTCGAAATAATTTTGTACAAAAATTTATATACACATTTCATTAAACTTTATATATTTCTTGTGAAGCTAAATTAGAAAGTTAAAAATGTTGTTAAACAGCGCAGGCCAGGACAGAACAATTTTATTATATTTTTAGTCCTTAGAATTCTGTCTTGCACAACTTATACATCTTGAAACTTAAAATTTACATAATTTTTTAGTTAAAAAATTATTCATTTTAAAATGAATATTTGCCATTGTTTAATTAATCAACATTAAAAATATATGATTCTGATACAAGGGAAAATGTACTAACCATATATATATATATATATATATATATATATATATATATATATATATATATATATATATATATATATATATAATATAATTTCTGTATTTAAAGTTGATGCTGTATTTAAAAAAATAAAATAATATTTGAAAAAAAACTGTGACTTTGGAGGCACTCACCTGGTTCAATAAATGGCACACCAAAAAATAAGTTTGGGGTAAAGTTCAACACATGATTAGCTTTTATTACTATTATTATTATTATTATTATTATTATTATTATTATTATTATTATTATAATGCCCTCTGTGCAGCGCTAATAATTTGTTTGAAAATAACCGCTAAATGAAAGCTAAAAATCGCTAGAAAACCTGTTATGCGCGTTTACCTCAAACTGAAGAGCAAAAAAAATAAAATGTTAACAAAAAAGTAAAAAATGAAAAATATGCAAATAAATATATTAATAAAAATATGCATTTTCGACTAAATATGCAAAAATATGCACTAACAAATCGATGCCATTTTTTTAGTCAAATGTCTGATTCTGATAAATAACTACATAAGGTAGTTTTTAAATGCCCCAAAAAAACATGCATTTGCATTAAAATTCGCCCACTAGTTATCACATACGTTTTCCCCTATAATTGATAGATAAAAAAATCTCTGCAATTAGGATAAAAATTTGACGTTTGTCTTCATAAAATTTCTCTTGTATAGACTCAACGTTATAAATATACTTTTTCCTTTTGTTTACAACAACAATACCAAGTCGATGCAGCACTACACAAAAAAGGGTATGGTGGAAAATTTATGGACCAATTTCACTGTTTTGAAAATTCTAAATTCCAAAAAAAATATTTGTGACAGATTTATGCAAGAACGAAGTTTATTGCTTATATAGGAGCTTCAAAAAATCTAATACCGCGTTTTGCTCTATATCTATAAAACAAATATTTTGAAAACGATTTCCGAATTTTTTGTGAAAGAACGAAGTCTTAATCTTATATAGGTGCTTCAAAAAGTTTAGGAAACTAAATATGTTTTACTTTATTTTTGTTGTTGTTCTTCAGTACCCATAAAAACCTTATATGGGAGGTGGTCGGATTTCGCATATTTTTGGTTTTCGAATTTACTTCGATCCTCGAATTTCGTTGTCGTACATGCTTTCGTTTAAGAGATATCGACGGAAAAGTATGAACTGGAGTTACGGAAGGCACCCTGATTTTCAAGTATTTGGCTCATAACTTTTTTTTTATTAACAGATTTTGCCCAGTTCCAATACCAAACAAACGATATACAAGACAAATATTTAAATAAAATAGACGGACGGACAGAATATATATACTTTATGGAGTCTTAAGTGATTTTTTCGACCCAATCTTTTTGATGGTAGAAATAAAAATGGAAAATATTTGTTTGCAATTAATTTTATTATTTGAGATAACTCATAAACAAATTACTCTAAATATTAGAAATGGAAAACCATGGAACAAAACACCGATTTGAGTTTCTTCGTGAAATAATGTTGTTGTTGTTGTTGTACCAAAGAGTTTTTTTAAGTTTGTGAAAAAGTTTTTTTTTTATATGTTTTGAAAAAGTTTTTCTTATATTCGAAAAAACTTTTTTTATATATTGTAATAATTCGAAACTTAAAGAGTTGCTTAGGCGCCTGTAAGAGCAGTAACATAAGAATCTATTATTTTTCCCCAAAGTTATAATAATAATTTATGTTAATTAAATTTATGACATTCATTTTAATATTATTTCGTATTCATCATTAAAACAAAAATACAAGATTACTAATATAGTTCAACCAATACTTTTTAACTTATTTATTTTAAGAATGTATTTTATTTTTGAAAGCCAGAATATTTCAACACACAGTGTAGCCAATGGAAAGAAGTGGTAACAAATATGTATATCCTAATCTTCCGGTCGGATTGAATTGAAGTGTGTAGCAAGGCACTGTTACGTCATTGTCACTACAACAATAGTATGTTCTAATTGTTAATTTTCATTAATTTTAAAAATACTGTGTTAATTTTAATATAGTTATTATTATTATAGTATAATATATTATTATTATTATAGTGTAGCAAGGCACTGTTACGTCATTGTCACTACAACAATAGTATGTTCTAATTGTTAATTTTCATTAATTTTAAAAATACTGTGTTAATTTTAATATAGTTGATTACAAAAATTTTATGTTTTTGAATATTTTTACCAGAAACAAAATTTTATTAATATAAAAAATATAACTATTTCTACAACCATTAAATATTATCAATATTTTTCCTTATTCTTAAATCGTATTTTGTTTTCAAACCATATTTATATTATTATTCCCATAACAATAAAATATTACAAATAAATATGCTTTTAACAAATATGGTTGAAAAATTCATAACTTGTTTGCTTTTGAATATATTTGGTTTTTAACGTTTGTTCATTGTTTTTCATTATAATTCTCATACATTTTTATACATGAATTAATATAAGTAGACAAGGTTTTGTTATATTTGGTGGGACTTAAGCTGTATAAGATATTGATAGATTATTATTAAAGGGTTTAGCTAATAAAAAATATCTTGTATTATCTTACACAACATATGATGGCACAAATAATTAAAATTAATTATGTATTATTTTAACACTTTTATGAATTATTATGAAACAAATGTAATGATCTCAATAAAAAATTTATAAAAATAATAATTTTAAATTAATGTGTTTTAATTGTAAGATGTAATAATAATATAATAAAATGAAATCATAATATGATAATATGGGATAATATAATAAAATGAAATCATAGTATATATACGGTATAATAACATGAAAAGCTCGAACTATAACAAGAAAAATGAACCATAAAATCGGACACAATATGATAAAATGGAATAATAACAATTATTGTTTATAATCATATCTATCATATGTTCCAATTATAATATGTTCCTCTTAGACTATGGTCACTACAACTATATTTTTCTCTAAACTATATTTTTTTTTTCTCAAATTTTAACGAAAAAAGACTCATATCCTAAATATCAAATTTGTATCTCCAAAATTCCCCAAATAACTGCTCATATTATCCCCAATAAAATATTTTTTTAATTTTAGAGATTAGTATAAATTACATTAATTTTTATTTGTACTTCAATCCATTTCCTATATAGATGCTTAGATTTGTGTTGGTAAATTTACCTAAATAGCCAATACTGAGAAGAAAATTTTCAAAAAGAATTAAAGATAATATCGGGGGCTTATATTCAAAAAGGACTATCTACAGATATCCAATTTTTTCGAGTCAACTCTTTATTTTTGTGTTTTTTATCTATGGTATTAATTTTAAAGCCAAAAGTTAATTCAAACACTATATTTTTCACTATTTGTTTCTGTGCTATCTACAAATAATATACATTTTTAAGGAAAAACGGAATATCTACACGGTTTTGCTAGATTTTTAAAGTTGATTGATAAATATTCATTATTATATTATAACTTTCCTTGAGATTTAATTTTTTATACCCATCAACATTTTGTGAGGGTATAAATTTCTAAATTTAAATATAAGAATAAGCGATAAACTTAAAAAAAGGTTAAATTTTTGTTAGAGATGTAAACGTACAAGGTAATGCAAAATATAAATTATTGGCGCTTTCTTTTTTATAAACAGCATAGAGTTTGTTTCATTCATAATGTAATATAAAAACTTACAACAAATTATTCAACTTCCAACTTTGAGTATACCATTCGATTCAGAATCAATTTCTGCGACTTGGGTCTCCTGTTTTGGCACTGCGTCTTCATTCGTCTTTCTCGGCACTACAACTTCGGTTGTTAGTTTCGGCATTACGACTTTGATCGTTTGCTTCGGCGCTGCGACTTCGGTCGTCCGGATTGCAAAATGTTGAAAAGTGAGTAAAATAAACAGTTTTTACACTCTCCTGAACTGAAATTAGTGTTTTGCATAGTTCTTTTTAAATATAAGCTTTCGATATGGAAATCATTTTATTATTTGGAAATCGTTTCATCATTTGTATCAATAAACTTTTTAGGTGAATAATTTACTCCATTTTTATAGTTAAAACCGACGATTTTTTTCTAAGTATGATTAATCAATTTCAATTTCTTCAATTATTTTTTCTACAGTTTCTTCGACTTTTATACAAATAATTATAATAATAAATATAAATATTAATGTGGCAAGTTGGAGACTTAACTTAAACTACATTTTTGTAGCACCATTTCACGTCTATAATTTGCTTTACCTATTACCCAGAAAGTTATATAACCTAAAAACTTTTTTTCTTTCTTTTATCTTTGTACACTGTTCTAAGTCTAAGGAATAAGAGTTTTGCAGAATTATTTGCGATATTTTTTTTGCAATTTTGTGGACCTGTGTTATTTAAGGCTTTTAAATTCTTGATTATTATTGCTGTAACAATAATGAACACCAACTGTTCAAACATTAATTACCCTCACAGCCAATCCGTATAATAATCATCTCGTTGTAGAGATTTGAATTAATAGTTTTTTAACTTTATGGTATCACATTCAGTATTACAGTTACATTTTATTGTCTTCAGTGCACTACTATAAGTTTCTCTTACTAAAAGCTTCTTATCCGGGGACAATCAGTTTTTTTTTTCTTAAGTTAAAACGAGAAATTATAATAATAAAACAAAAATCCCCAAAATTCTTTCAATAATCCCTAAAACGTAAAAAACATCCCCAACAAATCCCCAAACCAAATTTTTCATCCCCAATTTGAGGTTAAATCTGATAATCTGATAACACTGAATTTTAAGAATCATATTTTATAAGTGTACAAAAAACATATAGAAATTATTTTTTTTTTTTAATTTTTTTTTTTTTTTTTTTTGTTTTTCAAAAGCGAGTATTTTTTTCTACATTTTCAAATTTCCTCTATACATTTCAATTCGATCCAATCAGTAATTTAGAGATACAGATTTATGCGTTGATGTTTTTTCCTACTTCATTCGAATTTCTGATCATTTTATGGTATTTTATTTTTATTTTCATCCGGAATTCTGATCTATTTCTGATGTTTTATCCGGCATTCATCGGATGTGTCGAAATTTCCTTTTAAATTTCATTAAAATTTTTACAGAAAAAAAAAATCTTATTTATTTGCTGTTTATCATACAATTTGTCGAAAAAAATATACGGACCAAAATTCGTAGATTTTTTTTTTGTTTTCTAGGTTTAGTAGTTTGGTTGGTTTGTTTCAATTATTTACGTTTTTGGTAGAATGTTCTATAACTTACTTAATAAGTAACAATTAATTTATCTAACAAAAGGGAGAAAAGTTACAACACATTTTTATATATGTAGGTCGAATGAAAAAAAAAAAAAAAACAGAAATTGTAGAATCATTTTAAAATAAAATTTCCTTTATAGTAATCAGAGAGTAAAACAAAGGAACAATTTATAAACCTTGAAGTCTTTATGTGGTCAGAAGAGAAAGATGGTTTTTACAAATTTTAAAAATAGCAGAGGTACAATATTTTGGACTTCAGCAACCAAAATGTGTTTTTAAGGTTATTTAGGACGCTGAATTCGAATCTTCAGTAATTTTTCCAAAATTAGTTTTATATATCAGCAAAAATATTTCTTTACTATATTTGAGATTTGATAACCTATTTATTAATTCAAAAGTGACAAATCGAAATTGAGATCTGTCAGATTGAACCGATCGTATTATTTGTGATCTGTGTATTCATGAGATCAAATAAATCGTTGGCATCTTCACTGAATTATATGTTATATTTTTCTTAAGAATCGGGAAAAGTACTTCATTTTTGGTCCTGTTTACAGTGTCCAAAAAAATTTAACACTGCAACCATAATGCGATCAACTCTGCCAAACGCGTTAGTAAATTCAGACCTCAAATCAAGTTATTCGGTTCTGTTAGTGAAACATATAAAGGAAGGTAATGAAAGCACTTACCTCTGAGCATTTAACATCAATTTGCCACTTTCTTCGGGTATATAACATTCGTAGACATAATAAATGAACTTGAAATCGTTTTTATAATGCTTTTTATACATTTCTAATAAAATCCAACATTAAAAATATGATTGCAATCAATATTTTTTTTAAATAGCGCATTGCTCCAACATGCGAGAACTCGAAAACTGAAACCAATCTTGAGAAACGAATATTTTAATTCAGCGCCCCTAATTACATTAAAATTAGTTCCCATCTGCTGATGTCTAAAAGTTATCCCGAATTTGTAAACTTGGAATAGCATAACTGACAATTTTTTTCTAAATTTAATTTAAGTTAGAAAAAAATTTCTATGTAAGTTCTACATTGAAATGACGAAACTGTAATTTTTACTGTATTGTCATTTTTAGAATATCCTGATCCGCAAATAGTTGTAACCCTTTCTATGACTTATTAATTGAAAACTTTGGAAAATTACAAATTGGAATCAATTTTAGGCTTCTCGTCAAAGTTTTATTTAAGTATCTCATTATTTCTCTAAAAGTAATAATGTTGGTACATTTTGGTAGGAAAAACATTTTCTTTCTGGCAACGCTGATTCTAATTAAAAAATCTTTTAAGAAAATGTTAGTGAGAAAATTTGGAAAAAATGTTCTTTGGGTATTTATAACGAAAATTACATGCTGATATATGTATGTATGTATATGTAAATGCAAAACAAGTCTTAAAAGATGTTGGATTGTTTTTGTTTTTCTGCTAACAACTTAATGTCTAGTTGGTTGGTTGTCTGACTAATTCTGACTGTTGGTTGTACAAGTTTTGTTGTTAAATACATGAATGAATATGTATGTAGATGGCTGTAAGTTCAGTGAAAATTGTTGACAACTTTCAGTTGAACATTAACCGTTGTAGCACTAATGTGGTGGTATTAAGCGGTAACCAACAAATCAGTGTGTTAGTCAATCTTATTCAATTTAAAGTGAAACTACTAAACATATATATTTTATAAATAAAAAGCTGTCACAATTTAATATAATATGCGAAGAAATTAACAACTGAATACTTTACCAAAACCCATAATAAACTGTAAGAATACTGCCTTTAAGTGATAATATAAAAAAATAATAAAAAAATTTGAATTTGTGTTCTAACAAAATTGAGTACACTTACTTACTAGTATTACACACTTACTTGAATACGTATATAGATAGATACGTATGCTTTTTTACTCAAATAAAGACCATCATCGGCAGTTACAAATAACAAAAATAACATACATATATAAAAAAAAAAGAAATTTTTGTTATTATAAAAGGTATGTATGTATATATGTATGTTTGTTTCTCTAAAAAAAATTCATTGACACTTCAACGATATCTCAAACGAGTCCCATTTTTGTCATAAGTTTTTATTATTACAATTTTACATACGAACTTTTTGTTATTGTATATATTTTTTTTTATACTTGCGAAAGTTAAGTTCAAGGATGTTAAAATAGTCATGTTTGCAGACAAAACTAACTGCAAAATGTTAATAAACATGCTCGAAGCATACATTGTATGTATACATTACATATACATATATTATACATGGACAAATATATATACATATGGATTTAAAATACAGAGTTTGTCAAGGTGAAGGTTAAATCAGATTCAATGGATACAAATGAAAGCGAATACATTGTATAAAATATAAATACATACACGCACAATATATATATATATATATATATATATATATATATATATATGATCAATTAAACGGTTTGTAAAAAATTGATAAAATTTTCAATTTTCTTATATTTCTATTATAAATAAAGCTATTTATCAGCTTTCAATTATTGTATTAATTAATTAGTTAATCAAAAATAAATAAAAATTAAGTGATCATCTGAGTAACTAAATATACAATTTTTTAAGAAAAATCGGAGTATTCTAACAAATTAAATTCATATTTTACATAGAAGAATCTAAAAGCCAATTTGAATTACGAATGATACATATTCAATTATTTTATTAAGTTCGGGACTGCAATGGGTCAAACTTGACTACGTTTAATCATTTTTTTATTTTTTTTTTACAGAAGTAAATATTCGCATTAAAAAACTATATTTCTTAAAAAAGCTCCACAAATCTTTGTTTTTGCCCTATTATTTTTAAAACAAATATTCTAATTCTACAGCATCAAACGACAAAGCTTAATTGCTTTGTAAAGATAATTCATATTTTCGTTACCCTTGTTTCTTGTAAAATGGGATTCAAATGACAACTTATAAACATTATTTTTTCATAATTGTTTGTAATACTGGGAAATAAAGTCAAAATAGGGCTTATATTTTAAAACTGACGATTAGTACCGTCAAATTTATTACGAAATTCTTTAAAAAAAAAAAATCTAAAATTATTGAATTAATTAATTAATTACTCTAAAAAAGTGCTAAAATGACAATACTGTTCTCAAACGTTAAAGATTTTAATATATTATTTTACATTTTTAACATTCCTAAGAAATTTTATTCTAAAACTATATTAAAATTAAAGGGCACTAGCAATTTTGGCCATCAGTTCTAATTTTTAATATTGTTTTAAGAAAAAAGTTTCAATAAGCTTAAAGTTTTATATTTTCCTAAATTTTGTTTTGTCTTTGGGTTTAATATTGATGTAGGAATAATTTGAGAGTGTAAGCACCATTTATAAATATTTTTCTCTTGTTTTTCTTTTAAAGAACTTTTCATATCAAATTCGAATATTATCCTTTGAATATAAATGTATGAATTTATTTTTAGATTCCCGAATGATTGAGATTAACTTTTGATATTGTTTGCAAAACATATTTGATATCAAACATTAAACCTTTGACTTCGTATTCAAATATAACGCAAAAAAAGTTTTAGGTTGCGAAGCTGACGATGGTGAGAACCCCTGGATTAGATAGTATAGTATCTTTTAAAAGCTTTTGCAAAAAATTGTAATAGAACACCGGTAAATTTATTCACACGAGACAATAATTTTTCTTTATCTTCTTTAGTAGAATTCAGAAATATCAAAATATTTAAAATCGGTTTATATCTGTAAAATTAACAAGCTACGACATGTTTTTATACTCACTATCAAAAAAGATGGGGGTATATTGGGTTTGTCATTCCGTGTGTAACACGTCGAAAAAACATTTAAGACATCAGAAAGCATATATATTTTGGGTCCTAGGAAGATTCTGAGTTGATCTAGCTATTTCCGCTTGTCTGCCTGTTGAAAGCAGGATAGAGCTCGGAGCGGACCTCATAGGGGACGAAATTTGTTCACATAGTCAACTTTGATCCATAGTAGTTCCGTCTATGCTTCACTTACACACTCCAGCTGCCAGTATTCTGAAAGCCTAACTCCTCTTCTATGGATGTCCCAAATTTCAATAAGATTGGTCCAGCAGTTCAGAGTTTCAAAATAATTTATATGAAATTTAATTCAGTTTAAAATAATTGAAGTAATTCTTACGCTTAAGATTTCATTGAATTGATTCTTTAGAGAATTAATTCCTACAAAATGAAAATTCAATTTGAATGACAAAATTTTTCTTTAATTCCATTCTATTACAAAATTAATTAAAAATTTTTAGAATTAATTAATAATGATATATATATTTTTTTTCATTCCCTACTATGAATTGAATGACGCATATGGTATAAATTAGTAGTACAACTCCTGTGAGAGAGATTGGTCTCATAATACCTATTAATGTTAAAAATTCAGATGAAAGATTGAAAATAATATTAACTGAACGTTAAGTTATATAAAATATAAATAAAGTATTAGAACTAAATTTCTACATTATATATATATATATATATATATATATATATATATATACCAGTACTTACCAATTTTTTATACTTTTTTCTACTTATTGACATATGTATATGCGTTTTTTAATATGGAATCCCACTAAAATTTAGAAATTCGTTCGAATACAATTTTTGTTACATCCATGAGGTAAAAATATGTAATAAAAGGAGTAAATAATATTAAACATAGAAACATGAACTTAAATATGTGAGTGAAAATTGATACTTTTTCGTTCTTCGAATGGTATTTTTGAATTTTCTATAATATTGAACCTAAAATCATGAAATTAAAAGTATACGGTTCTAAGTCAATGAAAATTCATAAGTGGGGGCTCTGTGGTACTTTTTCGTTCTTCTAATAGTACTTCTTGAATTTTTTGTAATATTCAGCCTAGAAACATAAAATTTTAAAATATATGGTCTTATGTGAAATAGAATCCTTAAAAGGATTTCTGCGGTACTTTTTCGTTATTCTAATATAACTCTTTAATTTTCTTGTAATAATTAACCTTTCTTTATCAGAATTATATCAAATATGCCTTTGATACTTTTTGAAAATCCTATTATTATTTTTTTATTTTTTGGTACTTTTTTAATAAAATATTTAAAAAGTTTATTTTTGCTAATGACGACACAATGTCCCAACATTTTTAGAAATTTGAAGTCTATAAAAGCTACTTCATCTAATAACTGTGAAATGTATGATCAAAACTTCTTTTTCAATCCAAAAAAGTTGTTTCAAATATTATGAAATCCGATTTTTAATTGGGTAATATATGTATATACTTCGGAAGCTTTTGGTACCCTGTGTTATTTAATGACGAACTCATAAAGAGTTACGATATTTTTGGATATTTTTTATTTAAATATAAACATGGAGGCATGAAATTGGAATTATTAGAAGGTGCGATTGAATAACAAACATATTCATTTTCTGAAGATAACAATTTTATAACTATTCATTCGGGAGTTAGTTTAATATAACGTGTTTTGGTATTACATTTTGTTTTTTTCTAAATAAAAAAGCTAATAAGTTTATATCTGGTCTATATAGAAGTCTATAGCGGGTTAAATGCTAGTACGTAATAAAATGAAAAAAAAAATATAATAAAATTGACATTTTTATTTGAATACAAAAAAAAATTAAATTTTACAGTCGAAAATACCGAAATTGAAACATTATTATTTTATGGTACTTTCTATAACACTATTTACAGCTTTAAGCTGATATAAATTTTATATAAGAAAACCTAAATTTGCAAATGCCATTTAAGCTACGGAACTCTATAATAAAATACAAATTTTCTTAATTGTCTTACTTCTAAACATAACTGATTTTTGATAGTAAAATACATTTATGAACTATAAAAATTACTATGAAACTATGAAAACAGTGTTAGAAACACTAAGTTGACAACACTGACTATTATATCTTTGATCATAGATAAATAAGTAGATAGTTATGTGAGAGACAAAAACCTAATTCAATTGTTAAAAACCTAATTCATGCAACAAAAAAATATATGTGGTCAAATATATTCTGAAAAGTTTAATAATTTTTTGGATAATTCAGTTTAAAGTATCTCCCACATAACCTTCTAGTTGTATTCTATGTCTTTGAAGTTTATTAAATAATGAATAATTACATGAAAAATATTTATTTTAAATCCGTGTTGTTGCGAATCCAGTTAGAGAAATAAGCCACATTAGCGTAGCCATCAGGGGCATTTGAACCACATCCTCCCACTACGAAATTAGTAACACCTACCAATTGGTTGTTATAAACTGCTGGACCACCCGAGTCACCATTGCAAACACCATTACCGACAGTATGGCCTAAACATAATATAGACGTAGGCACGTTTCCAATACGACGCCTACATTCTGCATTACTAATTGCCAATAAAGTATTAAATTGAAGAATCTGCGGTGTTGGACCACCTGTTCGCAAACGACCCCAACCAGTCGTTAAAACTTTGGTACCTGGTTTTGGCATTTCTTTAGTCAAGGATATATATTTTACATTTTCGCTAAACTCCAAAGGCTTTAATAATTTCACGATTGCAATATCATTATCAAAATTTTTATAATTGGGATGCACATCCACTTTGGAGACTTTGGCGATTACACCACCGGAGTTCACTTCAGTGCTACCCGCATATATAGATATAATGGAAACTGGTGTCCTAAAATATAATTTTCATAAGTTTTGCTAGTTAAATTTGTTTAGATCTTACTTTCTAATAGAATTCCCAGAACCTGTGGTAACGCAATGGGCAGCAGTCACAATAAATTGTTGTGATATGATTGATCCTCCACAAATATGGCGATTATATAGTCTTAGAGATATTTGATACGGAAATTGATTTTTCTTAGCATTTTGTCCACCAACTATACGTGGTTGAGGAAAATACAGCAATGGTTGTTGTGTTATAGGGATAAAGTTATCATCATTATCGTTGTTATGTTCTTCCGCAATCACATGCAAAATCCAAAATAATTTAATAAGAAATTTAACAAAACAATTAAAGTTCATATTGCCCTTCGTTTACAAAAATTTAAGTATAACTACTTCATAAGTATGATACATTTTGCTTTTATATTTGTTTTAAAACTTTCATATTTGTTAATTTGTCTGTAATTAATTACCACAACTTGAGAAATGTATTGGTTATTATGTACTATGACGTAGTTAGATAATTTCAATAAGGAGGACTATAGCCCCCTGAGATAGATTATAAATTTACGCAATAAAATTATCACTGTGTTTATAGAATCGCCAATTTTAAATCGGTTTGTTTAAATGCAACGAAATTTAGAAAAAGATCTCAATTTTAGCCACAAATTAATTTTAACAAAGTTTAGTAACCAATGCATACACAAAAAGTTACTTGTTGGGGCGGACTTTGGCGTGGCAGTATCATTGGTCTGTGAGGCCATCGCCATCATCCACAAGCGTTACAGGTTAATGATAGCCAATTTCTTTTGACCTGAATTGAACGATATGGGCATGGACCATATAAAAATATCAGTTAAATTTCACTTTCATTCGATTTCAACTTTAGAACACAGCAGATATTCTCTATAACCAAAGCTTACATAATATTGATATTAGAGAATGCATATCTGAATTTCCTGTTCCTGGATTCCCGGAAAATTTCAAGTTTTCCATTTCCCGGGAATTTATTGCGGGATTCCTGAGAATTTTAAGAGCACTTACATTGATTAAAACTGTGTGAATTTTAACAAAAACTTATATATTTTAGTAATTTTTTAAAAGAAAATTAAGCTAAACACTCAGCTGGTAACTGTATCTTCACAACAATTTCATTAGTAAGTCTTTATGTACAAATAGATTAGACGATTTATGACATAAATTCAATAAAATATCTTAAAAGAATTTTAGCACTAAAAAACAGCAAGTGAAAAAGTGTAACTGATTGAAAGGCTCTTGTAGGCATTTTTAATATTCGCTATAAATTGCCAGAAGTACTGACAGCAAACGGAATTTCTCTAATAGAAATTTGACAAAACTTTAAGAAAATTAAGTCAGAGATAAAGTACAAGGAAGTAGTGAGTCCGATAAGTCATTAATTATTTATACATATAATTTTCAACTGAAAACCTCCACATAAATTTTTTGTTATCTATGAGAACGTCTGATCGGATTTATAACATGAAAGCAAGTGTTTTAAAATGGATTTTTTAAGAAAGTTTAATAGACAAAAGACTAAGACTATATACAACTGAATACTTTTGAATCAATCCGAAGATTTTTGGAAAAAGCTATCTACTTATAGAATTATTACTTATTATAAATTTAATTTTTAAGAATATTTACAAAACTTAAACTTGCTTAAACATTTTTTTTTAAATAATTTTTTTTAATTATCTCAATGTCTGAGTATATACTTTGTTATTTAATTTTTGAGGTCTCTATTTATTTATTTATTTTTTTTTTTTTTTTTTTTTGTCGCAAATACGTCATTGTTTTATGGGACATATCTTTTAAAGAATTAGAGTATTGCATAATATTGTGTCGATATCTACAAAACTTTACTTTACATTTTCTATGTTAGTTCTCATCCAAGATGATTAATAAGTATATTAAAAAATTTAACAAATTTTCTTTTTTCAGTATATTTATAATCCTGTTTGAAATCTGCTAATACAAAGTTTCATATCCATATCATGAGAGTAATGATAACTATAGTTTTTAATCCAAGATCCTGGGAAGTCGAAAATTGTTTCCCACTCCCCTGGGAAATAAAAAAATCCGGGAAATTGCAATCCTTTGGCTTCAAAATATTAAGTGTAAAAAATATCTGTAGAAAATCATCCCGATGGTTAAAGTTTATATATATATATATATATATATATATATATATATATATATATATATATATATATAACACCGCGAGATTAATCACCAAATGCATTTTTATTTCAGACAACTAGCTCGATATATGAATTACATCAAAATTAATGACAAATTAAAGCCTTCTATTTACTTGATACTAGAATTTACTGTATATCAATATATTTTATAACATCAAGAAGCATTCTTATACATATATTACCTTTTTGCAAAATATTTCAAGTTATGTCTAATATATTCTTTTAACATTTCTTGTCATTCAGAAAATCAAGATAAATTAAAAAAAACAAAAAAAAAATCTTTTGTGTGTATTTTACTAAATACTTATTAAACATGCAGTGATAGCAGCTACAATATTTTATGGACTATTAAATTTTTTGGAAAATTTCAATTTTAAACTTCCATTGTAACCAAAACGCGTGGGAAAAAATTCCAAAAGCGCTAAACGGAAACTTAATAAATGGTCACATTCGTTAAATTAAATTCTGATTTTTATTAAGAGTAACAACTTAAATATAACAAGCCCACATTTGTTATTTTTTTAAGATACTTTAACTTCAGACAAATGGTGAATTATATTTATTAATATAAAGGGCCTGTGTGAAACGATAGAAAATTATGGTCGTTAGTAAAAGTTTATATATATATATATAACACCGCGAGATTAATCACCAAATGCATTTTTATTTCAGACAACTAGCTCGATATATGAATTACATCAAAATTAATGACAAATTAAAGCCTTCTATTTACTTGATACTAGAATTTACTGTATATCAATATATTTTATAACATCAAGAAGCATTCTTATACATATATTACCTTTTTGCAAAATATTTCAAGTTATGTCTAATATATTCTTTTAACATTTCTTGTCATTCAGAAAATCAAGATAAATTAAAAAAAACAAAAAAAAAATCTTTTGTGTGTATTTTACTAAATACTTATTAAACATGCAGTGATAGCAGCTACAATATTTTATGGACTATTAAATTTTTTGGAAAATTTCAATTTTAAACTTCCATTGTAACCAAAACGCGTGGGAAAAAATTCCAAAAGCGCTAAACGGAAACTTAATAAATGGTCACATTCGTTAAATTAAATTCTGATTTTTATTAAGAGTAACAACTTAAATATAACAAGCCCACATTTGTTATTTTTTTAAGATACTTTAACTTCAGACAAATGGTGAATTATATTTATTAATATAAAGGGCCTGTGTGAAACGATAGAAAATTATGGTCGTTAGTAAATTTTTGATAGTTATGAAGTGAATAAAATTTTACTGGCTCATGCGGCTAATAGAAATTTTGGCAAATGAATATAAATTTTTATGTTTTAGAATTTATAAAAAAATTTCAATCGAATAAATATTTACAAAAAATAACATTAATATTCAAATATTTTAAAATTTAAAACGCATTGCAATCTTTAAAATTCTTCATATTCAATATTTACACTTTGCTTTTTAATATTTTTTTTTTTTTGTAATAAAATTTAAATTTGTCAATAATTTACAAAATTTTCATTTCACACAGCAGAAATACAAATTTTTCTCACCATAGAAAAAATATTTTTTATATTAGAACTTTTCTACCGTTTCACACACGCCCCAAATTAAAAATTCATATTTTAGATACATATATTAGAGTGTCCTGATAAACTGCTACTTTGAGATTCAGATGTGCGAAGACCACTCAAACGATACGTATTTATGAGCTGAATACTAAAAAAAAAAATAATAAAAATTGGTCTTCAGTTCCTTACCAGCAATTGAAAAATCATTTGTCTTATACATTTAGATAAAAACGTTTAGATAGATTTTTTTTTTGTCTTGAAATGGGCCTGAAAAATTCGTTATTTTGAGCTTGTTATTAAAAAGGTATTTTAATGTTTTTGGTTCTCCAGAAAACTTTCTTTAATGCATTTTTTAAATTTTTTAAATTTTATATATTTACAAAATCCGGATTCATAACTTCCAAAAATTTTTTTTCAAGAATTTAAATTCACAAAACTTGTTACTTTCGGCCATGGTGCAATAAATAACAAGGTACAGTTATTAGAGAGAAAGTTCTCAAAATTATTTTCCCTGAAAAGTTAGTCACATATAAAACATAAGAAAATGTAAAAAAAAATAAAGCAAACTTCAAAAAAATTAAAAAAAAAAAATATTTTCAAATTAAAATTTAAAAAAAAAAAATTGTGACAAAAATTATTATAACTGGATTTTATGTCAATAAACTAATACGTATATAACAAATTGTGTAGAGAATATACTTTTGAAGCAAACAAACCTGTTTCAAGATATGTATCACATTTCAAATTTAAAAAGAAATTTGATTTTTTTCATTTGTATTTTCTGTTTTCAATGCCAACTCTTCCTAATAATTCTACCTGGTTTAGTTGTATCATGACTTTCGCCCAGATATTTCTGAGTTTTAATACAAAGCCTTTGCTTTAAACAATTTTTTTTTCAAAAAACAGGTGATTCCTAAAAAATAAAAACGTTTTTGGAAAAATCCAGAGAAAATTACTAACAAATTATTTATTTAATGGACTTAGGGAAACAGATTTCAACGTATAGACAGCTCAAATAAGTATTTTAAAGATTTAAACAAAATAATTCTGGAGCTGTATTATAGGATTTCGAAACGGAGTGATGAAAACTTATTTTTAATTTTTGGTTAAAGAGAAAAATTTATTTATTTGTTAAAAAACGCCCAATCTTGCGCAAAAATCAATATATTAGATACGCTGATTTTGCTTATGTTTATTTTCATTTACTGCCTGCTCTTCGATGTCGAACGAAATTGAGTCGAAAATTCGTTTCGACAATAAGTTTAGAATGTACTTGTTATTTTCAATAAAAATTGTCGAAAAGAATTTTTGACTCACTTTAATTCTACATCTAAGAACAATTTCAATAGGATTCGAGTTCACAAGATTTCCATGGACAGAAAGTCTGAAAAAAACGTGTATAAATTTTTAATTTCAAAACAAATGTATATAAAAATTATATATATATATATATATATATATATATATATATACTTTCATTTTCTTAAAGTCCTCAATAAGGTCTATAAAAAACTTGCTTACCTGTGGTATTTATCTCTTATACGAGTAGTTTTCGAGTTATTTGCATTTGAAATTTTCACTTCCTCAATTTTAAAAGTCCAGTTTATTTCACATATGTGTCAATATTTCCGACCGATTTTATTATTAATTAAAGATCAAAATTATCTATTGAATGAAGAACATTTGAAGTCGAATCTTTACCGAGTCCAAAAATACAAGATTTTGAAATTGAAAATTGCGATCTTTTTTTTTTTTGGGCCGAAAAAGTGTATACACACTTTTTCTCTAAAATGTAATTTTTTAACAATAATTTTATACTTTTCTGGAAGGTATCTTCACAAGTTTGACCCATTTTATATGAAAGTTTTAACTTTAGTTTATAAACAGAATGCAGTTTCGGATTTTATCATCTCTCTATCTCTGGGACATCAGGAAAATCTGGACTCTATGGGCGAAAAAGTGAAAAAATCCCATTTTTTGGATTTTAGGCTTTTTTTTGGGTAATTGTGGAATTCTTTTTACAAAAATCTTAAAGTTTTTTACTACGGTCACCGAAAATTTCTTTGAGATATCTTAACTAACAAATATGTTATTACGGATAAAACATTTATAGTTTCTCCAAAAACCAATTCTTACAAAAATTTTATTTTAATTCCAAATGAACTTGATTTCTTCAAATAAATTATGTTGCCTAGCTGACGTAACATTAAGATTGAAGGCAATATCTTTTGCTAAACTTCTAGGTTACTATCAGCATATGTCAAAACTGTTAAAGAAAAACTTTCAATTTTATTTTTTTCACAATTTCGTGAATAGCAGAAAACGCTATTTGCTTAAAATTTCGAAAAATTGTGGGTAATAATAGACATATTTTGTGATTGTTTGCTGAAAAATTTAAGTGAATATTGGTACTGGTTTGGAAAATATAGTCTTTTAAACATTACAACTCATAAAAATATTCCTTACAAAACGCGCTATTTAAATTTTTTTAAATTGTTTCTTTTTTACTTGTTTCATCGAAAATAGTTTTTATTATATGGCGCATTTTGTGATTAACAGTATCTTTCTTGGTTCATAAAATTATGTCCTTAAAACATTTTACGCCCACTGAATTTTACTATTAAGCAAATAAAAGGCTTTAATTTGACATCAATATTAACGTCATTTATAAATGTTGTTTCTATAATTTTTTTCATATTATCAATTTTAACCATTAGGACGATTCTTTACTGATATTTTTCAAATCTTATACTGAACAAATTCGGAACAAAATTTGGAAATTTGGTGAAAGTTTTAAAAATTGTATCAAATTTTTGCATTTAAAAATTTCTTAACTCCTATTTGACTCGATGGTGTCATTTATTAACAAACATTTTGCGCAAATTATATGGAAGTTCGTGATGATGCTATCACATGGACAGTTTCCTGACATCAATGAGATGTACGTCAATTTTGTTCTCTTACTTTAATAAAAAAAAAACTGCGAAAATTTTCATTCACCAAATAGTAATATAGTAAGTAGTTATACAATAAATGAATTTACTAATTCTTGACTCCCGACTTGTTAATTAAAATTGTTTAAGTATAAAAGATCTAAATTGCGAGTACAAAAATTAAATGAATCAAAAAATCCTCGAAAGTTTCTCTCTTCCTATTTTTAAAACAAATTTTTGAAAATACAAGATTCATAAAGTTTGTTTCAAAGAGTTTCGAAATTTGTTGAAATTCCTCATATGTATATAACCCTAATGCACACATACATATGTTTGTATGTAACTAATTAATACGGAATGTTTTCTTTTTACGAATTTGTGATGGAAAAATACTTAAAAACACATTAGTCATTAATGATAAAATTTTAGAAACAAGTCTTTTCAATGTAATTTAGATAAAATAATTAATTTACATGGAAGAAGTTAGTAAAGCAAAGGCTTACGATTCCAAAAAAAAATATTTCGCTTATTTGCTGCGGATAAAACATTTATAGTTTATCCAAAAATCAATGTTATACAAAAAATTACTTAATTCCAATGATCGGATGTTTTTACATAAATATTGTTGATTAGCTGACATAATTCTTCATTATATACAAAAAAGTTGAAGACAATAAATACATTTTACAGAACCAAAATTACGCTACTTTAAATTTTAATATGTCACTGAAATTCCAAAATTATTGTACTACTGTGGATACAGTGGAAACTATAGCTAAATAAATAAATAAATAATTTGTTGCCGTAGCCAATGTTCAAAGGTGTGTTTGTACTGAAATACGCAAAAAATGCAATTTTTGTGACATACAAAATTTTGAACTTCAATCAATTCAATTTTGACTTTAATCTTTTTGTGTATGATGAATATATTTTGTATAAGTATGTCATCTAGACAACATAATTTATTTGATAAAAAAAATTGAGTTTATAAAATTGTTCCATGGACTCACTTCTTGCAGGATTGTGACATAAACATTTTCCAATCTTAAACATTTTTCTTGATAATAGTTAATTGAATTATTAAGCTATATACGAGTATTGTGTTGTTACGTTTATTGGTAAAGATATAACATGAAACATAAAAAGTTTCTTTTTGAAATTTAATAATTACATATAATCGTTATACAGATATATATCATGTATTTGATCATTTAGTAATTTATAATTCAATATAAATTTGGAAATAATATTCAATTTTGCTAAAAAAAAAAAATGCTTTCTGCTATATTATTAATTTGTTTCGTTAATAAATCGATATTGTAATTTATTCTACTCGAATTTAAATATTGATATTATTAAGTTTTTTTCATTTATGTTGTTCGAAAAAAGTTCTTGTACATTTTTAAGGTTTTTGTAATTCTACTTTGTTCATTATTTATGTATCTGTGTAGTAATGTATCATTTTTGTGTTCAATATACTTTGTTTATTAAATGTTTTATTAAAATTTTGTTCATCTTCAATTAATTTAATAAAAATTCTTAAATTAAATACAGTTATGTATTTAATGATTGAACCCAATATATTGAATAGACCTCTCTTCTGCCTTTTAAAAAGTAGTAAATTGTCAATTTTATCTGTAAATTTATCTAATTTTAATTTCCTAATCTGTAATGAATTTTCGATTGAAGTATCTAGTTGAGATGTATTTAATGTTTCTTTAATTTTTTTTTTATTTTTGTATTATCCATGTAATCGTTGAGGTCTATTATATGGATTAGATTCTGATAGTGATCTATTACCTTTGCATTTTTCGTTTTCCTTTATTCTATTTTTAATTTTTGATTTATGTATTTTCTGGTTTTTATCTGAAATAAATTTAATTTCTCTATCATTCTGAACCTAATGTTTAGAAAATTGAGGTGTTATCTTATTTCTTTTATTTTCCTTTCGATATATTGTATCGTTGGATTGCAAGGGTTTAGGTTGCTTCTTGTCTTTATTCAATTTATCAATTCTATCCGTGACAGCAATTTGTAGTTTCTCGCGAATTTTTGAGTAAATTATTTGTTGGTATTCATTTAATTAACGTAAATACTCATGTTCCCCATTGAATTTTATAGATTGTACTGAGTTATTACGAGTATAAGAACTTTCGAGAAAATTTCTTCGTGATTCATGGAAGGTTTGTTTTCCTTTCTTTTGGCCGTTATTACTCGATATAACTCTGTTAATGTCGAAAGTAGATGTACGTTCACTTTATTTTTAAATATTTCAAAATTTAGGGAATGTCTCGAAATTTTTTTAAATTAAATAAAATGAATTAAAATGAAATTAAAAGAAAATACATATTTTTTTTTAATTTCCACAATTTAAGTTTTTATTTAATTTAACGTTTCTGCTGCGGCCTAAGCTAAGAAATACGGACTTGTCGTGTTTCTATATTCAAAGTAAAGTAAGTTTTCATTTAAGTAGGAAACATCGTTTCCTACATAAATTTTTCCACTGTATTAACTAGTCTACCCTACTGAACATGGACAATTTTCAATACAAAGTTCATTATATCCTTACGTAAGTATTTAGAATAAATTTTATCCTTTAATTTAGTTTTCTTTACGGAAAACAACAAATAAATTTCAAATTTTTATTGCTTCCCACCCAATTTGTTGAAGCGAATTTTTCGTTCGACATCCCGGGACAGACAGTAAATTTAACTAATAGTTAACAGTGAGGAAAAGTAAAGGTACGTTCAGACTAGTAAAATATTTGACGAAATATATGTAAAATATGTTATAATTAAATTTTTAATTAGGAAAACATTTTCTATTTATCATAAATCAAAGCTGACATTTTGTTGGATTTAGTTTGACGCAAGTGGTCACGCAATTTTGATGAAATATTTTTCAAATATGAACAGAGTTTAAGTTAATTTTTGAAAAAAGTTAGTGTTTAACTTACGATTATTGTTTTATTGGTAACGGGCCTTAATGGATTTGGTCATTTGACGAATATTAAGTGCACATAGATACATATTTTTGTTTTAAATTGAAATGTTGGTGTCATTCGAGAAAAATATATTATTTTAAACCAATTTACGCAAAAACCATGAACATTATTCTTAAGTTGTTTATCCTAACTACAACAAAACACGATAAGGAAACTAATTTCAATTCATTACAAATCGTAATGATTTTTGATCCAGTCAGCATGGTAAAAAACTTTGGCATATCTGTCAGGGTATGAAAAACCACAACCACTATAAATAAAGCCTCAATACCCAAAACTTCTCCGTTGTATAGAGCAGAAAACCCGGAATCGGCATTACAAGCTCCATTATTGGGTTTATGAGCCAAACAAATAAAAGAATATGAGTCTATATTTATTTACTTTGCATTCACCGCTGGAAATCGTAATCAGTTCATTCCACTGAAGCATTCGAGGCAGATCACCACCCTTCCTTTAAGTGTTCCAGTTGGGGACCAGTTGTCACTTCTTTCCAAGAGGAACTTCAGTAGTAACCAAGGATATTGGTTGAATATTATCAGAGAATATTATTGGTTCTTCAAGCCGCAAAAGAGCAACGTCAATTAAAAAATTACCATAATCTTTATGAGTAATTACTTCAGAACCCCTTATTCAAACACTACCTTAAAAACGATCTGTTGTACCAATGCATATAGCGAAGACTTTTGAGTTATACCTTAACAAAAATAACAACAAAACAATAGGTTCGTAAGTATTTTCATAAAAATTTTACAAGTCTTACGTGTAATAGTTTCCTTCATTATCATTAGTGCGCATAAAATGTGATGCAGTTACAACAAAATTTCTGGATATTATATGTAGATACATCAAACGTATGAGAACCATTACGCCTTAAAGATATTTTATGGGGGAAATGTCCTTTAAAAGCGTTTGTACCCCCCAACTACACGGTTAAAAGTAGTAGCTTTAGAATAATTGGCCAAAAGATTGCAAATATATATATATATTTATATATTTGGAAATATATTAAAAGCGATAATTTTAACATTGTAAAACGTTTCTTTAACTGATATTCGTTTGTACAATTCTGAAGAATTTATAATGTTTTATTGATAATCTATATCAATAGATTTTATTATTTTATTTTTATATCTAATCTCTAAATTTATAAACGAAATAAAAACAATGTACATTGTGATCATAATTAAAATGTTTAATTTTATTTTATTCTTAATTGAAGTTTATAAAAAATGTAGAACGAAATATAAAGTAGTTTCCATGGACAGATTTATAAATCCGAATGTTGCTTTATCCAGTCCACGTGGTAAAACACTTTGGCGTAACCATCAGGGTTTTGAGTGCCACAGCCATCTACGACAAAGCCCGCAATACCGATCAACTCACCGTTGAAGGTAGCTGGACCCCCCGAGTCTCCATTACAAGCACCATTGCCTTCTTGATGGGCCAAACAAATAAGAGCATCAGAGGACATGGATATAGATGTAAAGCATTTCTGTTTAGAAATCGATTCCAAAGTATTCCACTGCAGTTTAGTAGGACTATCACCGCCGGTCTTCAAACGTCCCCAGCCCGATATTATGACACTACTTCCAACTGGAACTTCTGCAGTTGCTAAAGGTATGGGTTGAATATTATCGGAATATACCAGACTAGAGTCAAGTTTCAGTAATGCCACATCGTTAATAAAGTTTCCATAGTTTTCGTGTACTATAATCTGGGCAATGTTTTTGACAATACCACCCATTAAGCGATGAGTGGATCCAGCCCGAATGGTAAACAAATTGGGTTCATATTCATGGTATACGCCATTTTCATCTTCAGCGCCCACACAATGGGCAGCGGTTAAAATGTAATTACGGCTTATTATCGAACCACCGCATATGTGTGACCCATTACGTCTTAGAGATATTTGATGTGGGAATTGTCCTTCTACCGCATCTATACCCCCAACAATACGACCAATAGGTTGAGCTCGGCTCAACACCATCAGACTCAAAGTTAAACATGCAAATATTGTTAATTTACCCATTTTTTAATGGTTCCCACTTTTAAAAATCTTCCTTATATATAGTTTTGAACCAATGACTAATCTTATCGTAAAGCATATAAGCTGATTAAAAGGTTGACGAAATAGGTAATTCCATATTCCCTTTTTGTTTTTATGTTAATACATATAAACATATTTATAAATCAAAACAATTTTATTATCTTCAAAGTGATATAAAATTAATGAAATATATAATTTTATACTAAAGCGGGAAAACGCATATTTTAAACTATATATAAATTCAATGATAAAAAAATTTACAGCTACGGAAAAACACTGGGGTCACTTATATATATATATATATATATATATATTTTTTTAATTTTTTGAGTTTTCGATAACAACAGTTTTTGTACCAAATCAGCGTGAATACATAGAATTATAAACTTATATAAAAAAATAATATCTTCTAATATTATTAACGTATATTACTATGATAAAGAATAAAACGCTGAATATTTTTGATGATAGTTCTCACATTCAGAAAAGCACATGACAAGAGTTAATGACTGATAATTGTCATAAATTCGAGAATAGCAGTGTTAGTTATGTTGCCTACTACAAGTAAATTTATGAAAAGCAAGTACATTTCAGTTGCCAAAAAGTTATCGAAAACACTATTTTGAAATTTCAGCAACTGAAATAAATATAAATAAATATAAATAAACACAAATAATGTAAAAAAAAAAACAAAAATGACGCTCTCTTTAAATGGATCAATTGTGTATCTTACAGATCTTCCGTGATAACTTCACCAGGCATAAATAGTTCATAATAGATGTACTCACCAAATACTCCACTTTGGTATGAATTTTCCTGTATGAAGGAGATTATCATATTGGATCCTTTCACAGAAACAACGTTAGGAGATATTAATTAGCAATTGCAAAAAAAAAAAATATTTTCTTTTTGCACTTAAAAATTTTCAAAGCTAATACATTGAATCAGAAAATTACAAAATTTCTATCAATTTATAAGATGAAAATTATTAGAGATTCTGATTTGAAAAACGTATGTAACAGTAACTTCTTTCTAATGTCAAATTATGTAAAAAAATTTATTGGGTGCAAAATCTTTCTGTTTCTTCTAAAATATGTTTTGAAATAAAGATCAAAATATGAAAACATATGCTGTTAGGACCAAAATGTGCAAAAATATGCTATTACAATTCGATGTTAAAATTCTTAAAATTGTCTGAAACGGATAAATAACTAACAGCGGTTTATTTGAAACCCAGGAAAAAAATATGATTTTGTACATATGATATAAAAATTTTTAAAATAACTGTAAACTTACACTTATATATATATATATATATATATATATATTTTTTTTTAATTTTTTGAGTTTTCGATAACAACAGTTTTTGTACCAAATCAGCGTGAATACATAGAATTATAAACTTATATAAAAAAATAATATCTTCTAATATTATTAACGTATATTACTATGATAAAGAATAAAACGCTGAATATTTTTGATGATAGTTCTCACATTCAGAAAAGCACATGACAAGAGTTAATGACTGATAATTGTCATAAATTCGAGAATAGCAGTGTTAGTTATGTTGCCTACTACAAGTAAATTTATGAAAAGCAAGTACATTTCAGTTGCCAAAAAGTTATCGAAAACACTATTTTGAAATTTCAGCAACTGAAATAAATATAAATAAATATAAATAAACACAAATAATGTAAAAAAAAAAAACAAAAATGACGCTCTCTTTAAATGGATCAATTGTGTATCTTACAGATCTTCCGTGATAACTTCACCAGGCATAAATAGTTCATAATAGATGTACTCACCAAATACTCCACTTTGGTATGAATTTTCCTGTATGAAGGAGATTATCATATTGGATCCTTTCACAGAAACAACGTTAGGAGATATTAATTAGCAATTGCAAAAAAAAAAAATATTTTCTTTTTGCACTTAAAAATTTTCAAAGCTAATACATTGAATCAGAAAATTACAAAATTTCTATCAATTTATAAGATGAAAATTATTAGAGATTCTGATTTGAAAAACGTATGTAACAGTAACTTCTTTCTAATGTCAAATTATGTAAAAAAATTTATTGGGTGCAAAATCTTTCTGTTTCTTCTAAAATATGTTTTGAAATAAAGATCAAAATATGAAAACATATGCTGTTAGGACCAAAATGTGCAAAAATATGCTATTACAATTCGATGTTAAAATTCTTAAAATTGTCTGAAACGGATAAATAACTAACAGCGGTTTATTTGAAACCCAGGAAAAAAATATGATTTTGTACATATGATATAAAAATTTTTAAAATAACTGTAAACTTACAGCTGAATTTAAAAATATACAGAAAATTTAGCAATTTTTACTGAATTTGTAAACGTTTTTAAAACTTAGCTTTTTTCTATTTGTATACGTTCTGTATTGCTCTCCCTCTCTTATATTGTACACAGAGAAAATGTTCAACTTTATAATTTAACATTCTGATTTTAAAAGGATCTGTTGCTTTTAAATTATTTATTTTCTATAAAGAAAACTATAAATGAATATTAAAACAATTTTCTTAAAAAAAATACAAAAAATATATAAAATTTAATAAATAAACATTCTCCCGTATCTTCTTAAATATTTCTTTCAGTGCTTTTTGAAAATCTTGCGATAGCACATCCTCACTGTTAGAAAGCTCAAGAGAGACTGAATAATTTTGTTAATCTGTAAGAGCATGCAAATGCATTTAGTTTTGTTCTAGCTTTAAACAAAGGTTCATGCAGAGTTGTCAGATTTTTTTTGAGCCTTTTTTTGTCGCCAAATTAATATTTTATTTGGTTTTTCAAAGAAATATTAAAAAGTTAACTAAAATTTTAAGTGTCGTTAAATTTTTGGTACTTAAAATTTCGTATTTTGTAAATGTAAATTCAGCCAATAACAGTTGCAATAGCTAATAATTCTGATAATACTGGTAAACTAATTCAAGTAGCTGACAGACATTCAATGGTGACAGACATTTTTCGAAGTTAGCGGTCGTATTAGCAATATTGAACGTTTATTTCATTGTAACCGAAACCATTAATAACCTTAATATATTTGAAAGATCATGGAAAACAAATTATCAAACGTTTAATACATAAGTATTGTAAAATATATTTTTTGATGATAAAATTTCGTAAACCAAGTTTAAGCTATTTACAAATTAAGGCTCTTCATTTTGCTTGATAGGAAAATACTAAAAGTAGTCGATTTCTAGTAAGAAAATTTAATAGTTTTTCTCCACAGTTGCCCATTTAAACAAATTCGCCAATCAAATCGCCACCATGTTATATATCGCCAAAAAATTCGCCATGTCGCCAAATGGAAAATTCAGGCACCAAAAAGCAATTAAAAATCACTACGTTTGGCGAAAAATCGCCACATCTGACAGCCCTTGGATCATGTCGCATGGTTAAGCAAAAACAAAACATATAACAAAGAACGCAAGAAAAAATTATTTATTATTATTTTTTTTTAATATCAAATATAACAAACCAGTGTTCCCAGAACTTTTTCAGAAAAAAAGTGCAATTCCTCTCAAAAAAAAAAAAAATGCTAAAATTTAAGTTTGTCATTTATGCTTGTTTACAACCTATTAAATTTGTTTGGTAAATTCTTATGCTTTACGCCCGAACTAAATGATCCTACTCCTGTCTTTGAAATTTCAAATCAGTTCAGAATCACTTTCTGTCTTCGTAACTCCATCCATGTATATATATATATATATATATATATATATATATATTATATATATATATATATATATATATATATATATATATATATATATATATATATATATATATATATATATTCTTCAAAATTTTATAAAATAGTGGACCATTTTGTACCAGATCAATTTATCCTGCAATTTTTAGTAAACATACTAAATATTAAATTATCAAAAAAAGAAAAAAATTGAAAAGGGTAGAAATTTGTCAAAAATGCATATTAAAATTGGATTTGCATTATGAATGGATTTTTTTGTGATAATATTATTTCCGAATTATTGTGTTTAAAGGAGGCATATTGTAATCTATGTGTAATTTAAATTAAAAAAATTAAAATCGAGAATAAAGTCGTGAGTTTTTCAAAATTAGGAAAATAAAAATGAAGGTATTAAAAGGGTGTGCTTTTGACAAATATCAACAAAATCAAAAGATCTATGGAACATTTTAGGCTTTCTTTCATGGAATAGATGATATTTTTTAATATTTGGGACAAATAACGCGAGGACAAAACGGTGCCTTAAAAGTAAGTATTCTAACATTGGGACCAAATATTCTCTCCATACAAACTACATTTCACTCTAATATGTAAACTTATACTTAAACTAAGTACAATGTTATCAATTCGATAAGATAGAAAATTGATCTAGTATATTTCATTGTTATAAATAGAAATAAAATTTTGATTAAATCTACTACAATTTGTATGTATAACAATACCCCAATATTTATATTCGGCAATATATCTATCACCTGTCTAATGCGATAATCTAAAGGCAATAAATAGAATAAATTGTATGGGATTTTCATTATATTTCATTTGAATGCGACATCGAAATTACAATGTCGTATTTAATATTTCTGCTAATGTCAAATGTGCTAGTGGGAGTTGTTCGGTCTAGCCCCACAATATATCAAGTGGTAGGTGGCCATGAAACTGTGTCGAAACAATTTCCTCTTCAAATTTCTTACGTCGGGATAATAGTCATATATGTGGCTCAATTATAAGCAGTTAATTTTTTCTTCTAGTTCTACAGCAGAATATATATATTTTATATATTTTATATATCCTGGCTATGTCGTTTACAATGATTTAGTTCTTTCAGAATTAGAACGAAGTCCCTGCAAATATGGATGTCATTATATCAGTTTGGCTCCTAATGAAACATGCCAGAGCAAATTTACTAATTATTTTGCAATGATATACAGTTACAGCATCATCTAAAATAAGTTGTACAACAAAAATGGTATTCTATACAGATGCTCTAATATGTTTGTCACAAAACTGGTGCAACGTACTAAGAAAAGTTAGTTGGAGTTGCTGGTTTTTTGGTCATAAAATATGGTTCATCTAGACTCGACGGTTATGCAAAAGTATTTTATAATATTAATTGGATCAGAGAAAATATGATTTAAATAGAAATAGTATTATATGTTTAATAATACGAGTATTTACTTATTTTATTGTTATTTTTTATTCTGGTGATTTTTAATTTTAAGCGAAATAGTAAGTTGCAAAAAAAAAAAAAATCCACTTTAAAAGCACGATAATATTTCATTTTTAACATTGAATAAAAAATGTGATTCGTACTTTTAAGATCACAGAGCAATTCTGAGAACACTTTCTGATTAAAAAATCTAAATTTGACTAATACTGGAACAAAACCTATATTACTTAGTTCTAAGTTTATAAATTATAAAATTATGAGTGTAAGTTTACAATATTTTCCTGAATTTATTTTTGTCTGTTAATTTTTGGTTTTATCATTAAGTTTAATATACATATATATATATATATATATATATATATAGCATTAACATCCATTAACAAAAATTTTATTGCTTAATTAAACATGAATAATATGCACAAAATCTCAACTAAATACTTCTTCCGCATCCTTTTGCAAAAAGTCTTCAAAATTTTTCTATTATAAACATTTTTATATTATTTGAAAAGAAGATAAAATTTCCTAGACATTGGTGTATAAAAAGGATTCAAATTTAATAATTTCAAGTAATTTGAAAGATTTCTTGATTCCAGTTCAGGAAAATTAAGAGAAATTACTCTAATATATTTGTCTTTAAAATGCAAAATTTTAGAATCTGAGGCTAAAGGAACAATTTCGTCATACAAAATAACAATTTAGAATTAAAATTTCAAGAAATTGAGGGGGAAGACTATAAAGTAATATCTTAACGATATCGCAATTCTGGCTAAGAAAAACTCATTTATGTAAGCGGAGAGATAAAGGAATAAGTAATTTTAATTATTACTACCCTAACTGTCCAGGTAAAGTACAAACAAATGGGTTTCAAAAGTATCAGTTCCAGGAAAATGCTACTACTTAATACAAGCCACAATTATAAAAAGTTAAAATTCTTTTTGGTTTTTAGATTTTTTTTTTAATAAAATTTTGGTTCATTAATCCAAATACATTTATTTTGGAATAATTCTTCGAACTTAACGATTATTTCTCATTACGAGTCGCTTTATTATATTAGCAATATGTTGAAGTCACTTTTGCTTAGATTAGGTACTTCTAAAACTCACACTTTTGTTCTTTCTCTTGAAAGTAAATTGGAAATATTTATAACTATATCTTATTTATCTCTGTATGATGTATGAGGGCCAGGTGAAATAATGGACCGATTACAACCAATTTCAATAGGCTTCGTTCTTGTATTATAAAAGTCTCACGTTCCAAATTTCATTGAATTATCTTTAAAAACGTTTATAAAATTGTGTTATGCATTTTAGGAAGTATTTCAAATAATAAATGGAAACAAAACACTTTATATCTTTTCATTCTTGATTTTTATTTTTTGTTTTTAATTTTTTAGTTTTTTGACTTAACAAGAATTAAATTTGACGACTCTTTCTCTAGGGATTCTACTTTCTGTACTTTATGCAATAAATACAAATTATACACACATATATACATTAAAGTGCATTGATTTATATGGAGATAAAAAATGTTGCAAATTAACCCCGCTAAAATTAAAGATCGATATGTTTTAAAATAATACCCAAAATATTTCGGTTTAATTATTTCGTTCACTTGAACTGGACCATTTTTAAAATACCTCCAAAAATATAGTTTCGATCAAAAATATAGTTTCGATTTTTTTAAGTTTGAATATTTTGGAAATTTTCCATCGTAATTTATATATTAGGGCATCATTCAATACTGTTGATATCTGCAATCATATAACCCTTTAGTTCCACAGGTAATATTTTGTAATTTCTGGTCCATAATTGGCTGTTAATGTTTGCGTCGAATAAATGGTTAGTAAAGAAAATCAATGTCACCAAAACCATACATTTATCATAATAACTCGAAATAGTGACTATATTTCATAAATCTCTTTAATTCGATTATTATCGCGGTTTTAAAGACTCTTATTATATTTTTCTATATTTAAGTATAATAAATACTTCCATGTGACTTATTTGCAAAAATTGCTAATTTAACCTCTCGGAAACTAAATGTATAAAATTGACCCTCTTACTGTTAAAAGGTTAATTACGTATAATCTTAAATAGTTCAGGATAAACCATTTCAATGGCACATTAACAAAACAAAAGAAATACATATTTTTAGAGGTGTTTTGAAAATAGTCCAGCTCACGAAAATTTAAACATTTAGATGTTATATTTTAGGAACAGACCAATCTTAGGGGTACATTCGCATCTCTTTTTCGTGAGGCTCTTTAGTGTACATATATATTTGAGTTTTATTTTTTTGCTCAAAATATAATAATTATTTTTAGATTTTTTTTTATTTTTTTTGAACAAAAGTTCCTGTTTTAAACTTTAGTCATTTCTAAGGAAATATTTATTCGTTTCAGAACAAAGAATTTTTTCATAGATTTGTAAGTGCATATTTCATATTTTCGCATTTAATGAATTTCGGAGCATATTTATAGCAAATTTTTTATGATTTTTTAAATCTTTTAAATCAACGGATGTGATGGGGGCACATACGTTGATTTTGTGTAATTAGGAAAAATCCTAAAGTTTGCCCATTTTTTAAAATTTTTAAAATGAAAGAAATAACATAATGAAATTTAAAACCTATGGAATCATCTTTGCAAAAATGCCTTTTTCTCTATTTTAACCAGAAAATGACAGTTGTTCTTTTTTGATAAAGCATTAGTACAAAATGTCCCCAAAATTACTCCATAACAAAACAAACGTCTTCGCTAAAGAGTAAAGCCTTATTTTAGCGCTCTCTTGTAGCATTCGTAATAGCTGAAATTTTTTTTAATAATTTTGTTTAATGTATAAAGAAAGTTCGAATCCATTTTATTTTTTCTTTTTTGCCTGTGAAACTAATCACTGTGCGATTACATAATATTTTCTTTGTTTTATTTCTTTTAACTTCTGCAACAAATCATTACTAAACTACTTACTTTCGGCTCTTTTGTAAGCGCGGATCGTGAATTTCTATATAACCTGAACAAAAATTAGTAGATATCAAAAAAATAACTAGTGTTTATTTGTCTCCAACATTACTTTCTAAATAAGTAAATAAAGTTTTTGCTGGGAAGATATTACATTCGTAGAGCATCCTTTTTGGAGGTTTTCTATTGTAATTAGAGATAGACAATGTTATGAAACAAATTAAAAAAAGTTCAAAAAAGTCTACAACTGTAAGTGTTGAAATAGTAACATTGTCTTAAACTAATACAGTTTTTATCCAAGGGGCATAATGAACCACATTACTAAAAATATCAGGATAACGAGAACCGCAGGCGCCGACAACAAAACTGCTAACGCCAATCAGTTTATTTTTATAAACAGCCCCATTACCAGCATCGCCGTTACAACTTCCTTTCTTTAAATCATGTGCCAAGCAAATAGTGGAACTGTCGTTTCCACTAAAAGCATCAGAACATACTTCGTCGGTTGCAATAGAGAATGTCATTGAGTGTAGTTTGTGGGATGAAACGTCAGAAGATTGATCTCCCCAACCAGCAACTGTAATCGAGTTTCCATCCACTGGTTCTTCGGTAGATGACGTAGCTATGTTTATCATATTAATACGATCCGTCCATTCTAACTCCAATTCCAATGTCAAAACCGCAATATCATTTTTAACGCCATCATAATTCGGGTGTACGGAGATATCGGAAACATAATACAATTTACCACCAGAAAATTGATTAGTACTTCCAACTCGTACTGCTAAGCGATTTGAAGACACTCTAAAATTGAAATAATAAATAAATAATTAAATAAATAATTAAAAAAATAAATAAATAATGAATAAATAAGTCTAATTTGCTTGCACAACACTTTCAACTATTAATTTACTTGTTGTTGTATTCTATGACACAGTGGGCTGCAGTCAAAATTGATCTGCTTTCAATAATAGAACCACCACAAATATGAGCACCATCTAAACGGACAGAAGCAACATATGGGAAACTATTTTTGGAAGCCTCTTCTCCTCCCCAAATTCGTGAAGTAGGTTGCGCTAATGTTGAAATGACAAAAATTTCTATTAGTGAAATTACTAAACGTGCTGACACCATTGTGATTTGCTAATAACTGATATATGATAGCTTTAATACAAATAACTAATATGTACAATACAAATACATAATTTATTGCCTATTTAAAAATTCGCGATAACACAATAGTCCAATATTTATGAATTAAATATTATCGATAGACCTACTAGTACAACTTAGTTTACACTTACATTCTTGTGCATACATCTACTAGGGTGGCCCCTTTAGTATGTAGGAAAATTGGGACATACGCGTTTAAAACTAAAATAAATTTTATATGAATTATTCAAAGCGCTTATTCTCGAAATATCATGATAATGTTGCACATATTTTTTTCCTATATATTATTAAATATAATTTTAAAAGGTATTTTGGTTTTTTTTCAATCAGATTTTATTATTAAATCAGATTATGGATAAATACCATAAAATAGTAATTTCCAAGAATAATATTTAAAGAAGAAAGATTACAAATTTGCTTAAGTTTGCAACCATTTTTTGATTATGTGACTTTAAATCATTAAAAATTTAAAATATAAATGAAAATTGAACTAATTCTATCATTTGAAAAAAAAAATATATATATATATATTTAATCATTCATCATATACTACCTTATTCATGATAAAATTTTTAAGTTTATCAAACCTTTATAGAAAAATTTTCCATACAAATTTTATTAATAAATATTATGAATAAGACCTTTATAAATATATACAAAAATGCTGAGTAATAGTATCTTGATTTTGTTTCAGGATATTTCTAACTAACGTTTTGAGGCCACCCTATTATTATGGAATTTTTAAACTAAATTTTGCGGAATAATCTTATCTTATCGCTCTTATTCCATAAAAATTTTATATACTATTATTAAGCAATATTTAATATGTTATAAAATTAATAATTTACAATAAATATATTAAAAGAAAAATTTATATAATTTCTATTTTTGTCTTTTACATTACATTCCTGACAAATTCCTTCGGTTTTTTATAAATACAATAACTATTAATTTGTCATTATATAAGCTTTTGTTGACTATTAAGGGCACACTTAATAGTCATTTTATTTCATTTTAATTCAAAAAATATGTTAAAAAAAAAACGATTCATTTAAATAAATTTGGATAAAAAATCATAAGAGGTAAATTTAGTAAAAAAGCACCCTACGAAATAAAATTGTCTTGAGCTCTATTTGGTTTCAAAATATTGGGCAAATGTAAATCAAAAATTAAAGAGGAGTGATTGCGCAATCGGAACCATTAAAGATATGATAAAGAATTTGAACGAATTATCGGCATAAAGTGGAGATAGTTGTGAAGGATTTAATGGGATTCATTAAAATGAAATTTTATATTCAATTTATGAATAAAAATGCTTTAATTTGATGTACAGATTCAACTAAATAGTTTTTTAATTACAAAAATATAAAAAAGGTAAAAATTATCCTGGTTCGTTTTAATAAAATGATATAAATATCGATTGAAATTTGCATTTAAAGAGTTAAAATATTGTTAAAAAATTAAACATGCTAAAATCTACTAATTTTGCATTGTATGATCAGATATGACAATAAATATTTTAAGTAGCAGCGAGATACTTCAGAAAACGAAGAAATTTTCAAATAAAAAAAATTTTAAGATAAAGAATAGCCACATTAAAGAATAATAGTTTTTATTAAAATAAATACTTAAATGTTTAGCTTGTCACATTTATATAGAAATTATTATGTAATTCTAAAGTTACAAAATTAAACAATTAAACATAATTAAACATAAGTCATGTGTGAAATGATGTAAAATTATGCTTGTTAGTAAGTAAATTTTTGATTGTAATGAGGTGAATAAAATTTCTCTTGCTCATAAGGCTAGTAGAATTTTTGATAAATGTATGGAAATTTTCGACGTTTTAAAATTATAAAATATTTTTTAAAAATAAAAAATATATAGAAATTTATATTTTGTTTTATGATTACAAACACATTCATTCATTATTAAATGTCCATTTGAACATAAAATATGTATTACCAATGAGGAGTTTTGCCTTCTGAAAGGATTTTAAAAGCAAACGAATCAATTTGTTTGTTTTTCTTTTTATTAAAAGAAAATTATTTTATTTTTGTTAAAAAAAAAATTAAAATAATAATTTAATTTTACAAAGTTTTAAAATTCACTCATCACAAATAAAAATGTTTCTCATCATAATATAATAATAATAATAATAATAATAATAATAATAATAATAATAATTATTATTATTATAATTTAATCCCAAAAAGTAAAAATAAAAATAAAAATAAAACATTCAAATTTAGTACATAACATTGTGTAGTTTTAATTAATCGTTTAGGCTTTGCTGCATGAACTTTATGCAATTACACTATTAATCCATAAACTATAGTAAGAAATTTTGCTAGATATATCTGGGTACTTAGTGCCACAACTTCCGAAGGAAAAACTTGCAACACTTATTAATTTGTTATCACTAACTACACCGGCACCATCATCTCCGCGACAGAATCCTTGATTTTCAGAATGATTTAAGCATATAACAGAATCATATCCATATCCAGCTTGCAATTCACATTCTGGACGACTCAAAACCGACATTGTTGCATATTGTAGTTTATACGATGACGATCCGTTTTCCTGCAATCCCCAACCAGCAACAGACACGGAGGTACCCTCTTCAATAACATCATCATCAATTGCCATTGAAATTTTATTTATTTTATCATTGAATACAAGGGTTTGGTCTACTCTTAAAAGAGCAATGTCGTGTAAGAAATTTCCGTAAGACGGATAAATAAAAATTGATTTAATTTTTGCAATTTGTCCGCCAGCAAACTGATTAACGCTTCCAATTCGGGCAGTTACACGTAAATTGTCAATACTTCAAATATATAACAAAATAAATAAATAGATAATAATTAATTTAATTTTTTTTTTTTTTTTATCTTACGATGTAGTTCCCACAGATGAAACACAGTGGGCAGCTGTTATAATAAATTCTTCATTTATTATAGAACCAACACAAACATGAGCTCCATCTACGCGTATGGAAGCTACCCATGGATATTGGCCAGTTGAAGCATCAATACCGCCTAGAATTCTAGAACTTGGTATGGCTTCAATACATACAGTGACCGTTAAAAGACCCAAAATTGAAACAAATATACGTGCACTTGCCATCTCGTTTAAAATAAAACTGATTGAAAAATAGTATATAAATTTAAATTGTTAAAATGGTCAACACTGATATTTCTGGAGTAGTACAAGCATTAATTAGATCTAATCTTTAAGTTGATTAGATTCAATGATAAACCATATAAGCAATATAAATTACAAATGCGCTAATATCTGTACAAATATAAAATTTCATGAAATTATTACAAACCAAATTTGGCTCCCGTTACCATTAACTTTACTATCTTTACCTCTAAAATAAAGTTACCGTTACCGCTAAAATAACGATACCGAAATAAATCAAAATACTGTTACCGAAATAAAACAAATAATCGTTACCGCTTAAATACCTTTAAATAAATAAAATTTGTTTGTAAGAATGTTATGGTTGCGAAGTGATGTCTACGAAATTTCTGAAACAACCGATATCTTTAAAATATCATTACCGAAATAATGCTACCGTTACCGCTAAAATACAGTTACCGAAAAAAGTCGAAATACTAATAACATTGAAGTTTTCAAATTATGAATTTTTGTGATCTTAAAGTAGTGGATTATTTTATACACATAATAAATAGGTTTCTTGGTGCAGCTAGCTTATATTGTCTTCAATATAAATATTTTTTTCTTATAAAATAAGGAGATTAATGCGAAAATGTAGTTTTTTTTTTTTTTTTTTTTTTTTTGTAACAATTTGTAACGAACGATCATAGATTTAAATGCAGATTTTATCACAATATATGATAAATCTATTAACCAACAAATTAAAAAATATTTTTAGTTTTATAAAAAATATTAAAAATGTTGCAATTCGCGGTTAAATACTGCAAAAATAAATTTTTTCATATATCTCGGTTTTTAATGTATTGCGTCCCCGAAGTCTTTTCAGTTTGCTTGTAACCAGAAAGTGCTTTCTCCACAATTTGTTTAATAAAAGATGAACACATACCTATAGCTAATATGATAAATATGATATAATTATCCTTATAAATTCACAACTTCGCACATAGGGACGAAGGTATATCGTGTTTGGTATCGTTGAAAAGAAAATTTTCTCTAGATTTTAAATATGTTTTAATATTATAACTATAGTTTTTCACGGGAAATCCCGGGATGGGAATTTCGAACAATTTTCAGTCCTATAATCCCGGGACATCATGCGGGAATTTCCGGAATTTCTTGTATATGCAAATGTTTCTATTTTCTAACTCATTTATGGATATTTTTGTAGATAATGTATTTTTATATTCGTTTTTATTTTTTTATATTTTTTTTCGAGTTTAAATATTTTTAAGGAAGTAAATAAGTAAATAAATTTAATAGTTTCTGAGTTTTTCATATATTTTTGTATAATTGATGGAAAATAAAATAATACTATTTATGGGAATATTTTAAAAATGAAAAAAAGATTTGCATATTTCTTTCATTGTGGTAAAAAACAATATGTTATTAAAGGACTAATAAGTAGTAAAATTTCTCATTTGAAAGGTACATATATGAGGAATTTCAAAAAATTTCTATTTGAAACCGACTTGATATGTTGTCTTGTATTCCTATAGTTTTTTTTTTAATAGGAAAACTGGTAATGCATACTGGTAGACGTTACAAAATAACTAAGAAATCCAAAATTGTATGACATTTATATAAAATCTCTTGGAACTACAGAAATTTAAAGCTAAAAATAAAAAAAAGCTGAGTTGAAACTTTCGACATTTTACAACTTTTAGACTCAAACAATTAACCAGTTCACAGTGGGGCAGAATCGAAATTTGGATTGGTTGGATTTTCATGAAATTTGGCATAGGCATAGCAGAGGAGTGTACAATGTTATGTTTGGAAGGGGGGTACAACAATTCCTTCAGGAGCGGAGCTAAGGAGGCTCAAAGACATAAAAAATTTTTAATCGCTTGCAAAATTTTTGTTTGTAATCCGATTTCAAATATTTTTATATATTGTTGTAGGCCCTGATTAGACCTATTTATCTCTTATAGTTTTCGAGTTATTTGCGTTTGATTTTTTAAGCACCATAATTTTGGATGTTCTTGGTCCAGTTTTTTTCATATATATCTTAGTATTTCCGACCGATTTTATTAGTTTTTTTCTCAACTAGTTAAAGAACAAAATTATGTATTTAATAAAAAAAATGTGAAGTCAATATTTTTACCGAGTACAAAAATAAACGATTTTGAATTTAAAAATTGCAAAAAAGATGACTTTTTGTGTTTTTTTTTTTATCCGAAAAAGTATCTACACTCTTTTTTATCTAAAATAAAATTTTCTTTAGCAACATATAATAATTTTGCACTTTTCTGAAAGGTAGCTTCACAGAGATGACTATAAGATAAAAATCAAGCCCAATAACTCAATTGCTCATGGAACATACCCTCCCGAATTCGACCCATTTTATATGAAAGTTTTGATTTTAGACCATATTTTCTCAAATCTCAAAGCACGAATCGACAAGCCGAATATATTTTATGAATCTTCAATATGTTGTTAAAAGTTTTAAATCAAAATCTACGGGACTTCGGAAAAATGTGGATTCTATAGCCAAAAATGTAAAAAATCCCATTTTTTGGGAATTTTGATTAGTTTATTTGGGAATTCAGGAAAACCCTATACCTGATTGAAATTTGGTTTTATTTATATTAATAAGATCCACATTTCCTGCAAATTTCATTAAGATATCTTTATAAACAAATATGTTATTACAATTAAAAAATTTGTGTTTTCTCCAAAAACCAAAAATTGGGCCTTTTGTTTGGTTTATTTCTAAATAGCGAAAGAAATTTTAAAAATTGTATTCCAAATTAAGCTTATCCTTTAGCATATATAATTTCCGATCTTTTGCAAAAAGATTCAAGTCAATATCATGCCTCATTTCTTTTTATATTTACTTTTATATTTCCAATTTATTGTATATATGACTATATTTTTACAAACTTGTAACTTTTGCCTTTAGCTTTGCGTGAATAATTTCTTAGAAAATTATGAATATTTCTGTATACTTTTAGTAATATCTATACATAAAATATTTTTATAAAAATAATTAATAAATATTTTTTATTTTTAATAGGGTTGCCACATTTCCCAAATTTAAGTAAATCTTTATCCTTTTCTAAGCATTCATATATTTCTATTAATGAATTTAAAATATAAATTTAAAATAATAAACAAAAAATGTCTATTTTAACTTAATCAATATTATTATTTTTGATATTTATCATCTTCCTTAATAAATATTCTATTTCTAATACGATTTTTATTACTTATTTACATTAAATTTATGCAGACAATTTTTCTAATATTTTAAACTTATACTACTTATTTTCTATAAAATAATCTGTTGTATCTGTATACATATCTAAAAGATAATAATGGTCCTTCAAGTCTTCAGTATTTTGAGTTGATAAAGGCTCATAATAAATCCAACAATTTCTCATTGATGATAGTACAGGTTCTGATGATAACAATAGGCTATTAAAATATCCTCGTTTTGTGACGTTCTGGAGCATTTGCTGGAGCTGAATAATTGAACGTGCTTAAAATCTCTGTTTCTTGCTTCTTGAGCATCTTCTGTAAGCTCTCCAAGTGGAAGAATATTTCGTTCAATTATAATTTCGCCATGGAACAATACTTTATGTACTGTTGGTGTCATTTCTTTCCATGGATATAGAGAAACAATTAGTTTAGATATTTCTGTTGCATATTCTCCAAATCGAGCAGAGTTAATTTTGTGCTTACAATTAATTGCCATTAGTATGTTAGTCCTTTGAAAGAGGTTATAAATCATTTATTTCTTCTTCAAAATATTCCACTAAATCCTTTGTTGTTGTTTTCGACTCCCTTGCATATTCAAACCAAATAGGTCTGCAAAAATGTCTTGATCCTGGAGTGGTGTTAAGCCATATATCTTCAAATGAGTTTTTACACTTTGATGAAGATTGCTTTAAGGAATAAGATCGCATTCTTAATGGCACCAAAGATGCTATAAATACGCTTTTATAATCCGAAATTTTCTTACTTCCACTAGCATGCCTGTATTCAGGAAGGGCTGATAGCCCGTCACATCCCCACTTACAGATTAATACAACGTCGCTATTATTTACTTTTTTCAACTGATCTGCAGAAAAATCTGCAACTATCCTGGTAGCTGTATTCTCAAGCAAAGAAGATAGCTCTACTGCTTCCTTTTCGGTAACCGAAATAGATGGTAAAATAGTTTGCATTTTTTCTTGAATATCCTTGTATGATGGTAGAATTGAGTGTCCCTTTTGAAGCAGAGCTTTTCTTAAAATTTGATATTTGTTGCTTCTTCCTCTGTAAAATTGGATTGTGATGTTGGAGTAGGTACACTTTCGGTAATCCGTTTAAGACGTTTTGGTGATGCAGTTGGCAGTATTTCAGCAATATTAATTACACTCTGTATCAGAAACTTCTTCATTCGAAATTATAGAAAGCTTATGGGCCAGTATTTTCTTCTTAGATCTTGTACTTAAATCATCATATGTCTTGCAGGGTGCTCCAGTTGATATTTTGCACGCCGATATTTCTATATCAGTATCCATTCAATCGGAATGTTTAATTTTTAATCTGTTAGTACGCTGATTCAAGGACTTCAACTTTAACAATCTCTCTATCTGAGATTTACCAATGACGTCGACTTTTGCATGATATGTAGTTTTTATGAATTCTACTATAGCTTCCAAACGATTAAGATCATTTTTAGATAAACTCCACAGAACACAACACAATTTTTCATGTTTCAATGTAATCACCATGGTAATCAAACTCGTTATGATGTTGATAAGGATTAGCTGCGCATTTATATATATCTATTAGATATATCGCACAGGTATATATATTTACAGGTATTCTGTGAATTTTCATCAGGTAAAATATCTGAAAGAGTCAATTTTGAAGACTACCTATACCGAATTCATTGATAATATATGTTGCTGTTAGGTATCACCGGAAAGGATATTACCTATGCATTGTCACTAGATCATAAATATATAAATTTTTAACCATCAACAATAGATAAATACATTTGTTAAATTTAAGTAATCACCATAAATGTAAACTAATAAAATAATTATTGATTAAGTTAAAATAGACATTTTTTGTTTATTATTTTAAATTTATATTTTAAATTCATTAATAGAAATATATGAATGCTTAGAAAAGGATAAAGATTTACTTAAATTTGGGAAATGTGGCAACCCTATTAAAAATAAAAAATATTAATTATTTTTATAAAAATATTTTATGTATAGATATTACTAAAAGTATACAGAAATATTCATAATTTTCTAAGAAATTATTCACGCAAAGCTAAAGGCAAAAGTTACAAGTTTGTAAAAATATAGTCATATATACAATAAATTGGAAATATAAAAGTAAATATAAAAAGAAATGAGGCATGATATTGACTTGAATCTTTTTGCAAAAGTTCGGAAATTATATGTGCTAAAGGATAAGCTTAATTTGGAATACATATTTTTAAAAGTTCTTTCGCTATTTAGTAATAAACCAAACAAAAGGCTCAATTTGGGGTTTTGTTTATAAAGATATCTTAATGAAATTTGCAGGAAATGTGGATCTTATTGATATAAATAAAAGCGCATTAACCAAATTTCAATCAGGGGTAGGGTTTTCCTGAATTCCTAAAAAATATAATGAAAATACACAAAAATGGGATTTTTTACATCTTTGGCTATAGAATCCTCATTTTTCCGAAGTCCCGTAGATTTTGATTTAAAACTTTTAACAACATATTGAAGATTCATAAAATATATTCGCCTTGTCGATTCGTGCTTTGGGATTTGAGAAAATATGGTCTAAAATCAAAACTTTCATATAAAATGGGTCGAATTCGGGTGGGTATGTACCATGAGCAATTGAGTTATTGGGCTTGATTTTTATCTTATAGTCATCTCTGTGAAGCTACCTTTGAGAAAAGTGCAAAATTATTATATGTTGCTAAAGAAAATTTTATTTTAGATAAAAAAGAGTGTAGATACTTTTTCGGATAAAAAAAAAAACACAAAAAGTCGTCTTTTTTGCAATTTTTTAAGTTCAAAATCGTTTATTTTTGGACTCGGTAAAGATATTGACTTCACATTTTTTTTTATTCAATACATAATTTTGTTCTTTAACTAGTTGAGAAAAAAACTAATAAAATTGGTCGGAAATACTAAGATATATATGAAAAAAACTGGACCAAGACCATCCAAAATTATGGTGCTTAAAAATTGAAACGCAAATAACTCGAAAACTATAAGAGATAAATAGGACATGTAAGCATATTTTTTATAGGTCTTATCAGGGTCTACAACAGTATATAAAAATATTTGAAATCGGACGAGAAACAAAAATTTTGCAAGCGATTAAAAATTTTTTATTTCAGAGGTACCTAACTTTGAGCCCCCTTAGCTCCGCTCCTGAAGGGATTGTTGTACCCGCCTTCCAAACATAACATTGTACACTCCTTTGCTACTCCTATACCAAATTTCATGAAAATCCAACCGGCCGATCAGAAGTTAAAGATTTATTTCCAAAAAATTTCGATTCTGCCCCACTGTGCAGTTGGGAGACTAGTTGCCATATTACTATCTGATGAAAAGTTACTAGTTGAGGTATATCTCGTCGATGTCAGGATGTACGTTTTTCGCGACTGACAACTACAGATTTTATTGTAATTGTCTAAAGCATCGCGAAAACATCATTTCTTAATGAATGAAACTAAAGGTTAAAAGTAAAAATTTGATGCAATTTTTTAAATCTTAACAAAATTTTAAAATTTTGTCTCGCTTTTTTTATTACTTTACATCATTGAAAACTATCTGTAAAGATCATTTTAATGGTTAAATTTGATAATGTTAAAAACAATTTAAAAAACATCATTTATACCGGCTGCTGCAGCATTCTTTTCCAAATATATTTCGCTTGCTGACAACTACCGCTTTAATATTGATATCAAGTGAAAGCATTTTATTTGCTTAATACTAAAATTCAAGGGGCGTTAAAATATTTTAAGAACTTATAATTGTATGGACCAAAAAACATATTCTTAACTATTTTCCATGTAAAACTTATCACTATATAAGATGCATGTTTGAACTTTTGCAAAAAATCAATTAAAAAATAAAACAAAATCATGCTTTTTGTAAGGAATATTATCATGAGTAGTAAGGTTCAAACGACTATATTTTTCAAACCAGTACTGATATTCATTTGATTTATTCAGCAGAGTATCCCGAAATATGTCTATTATTATTCAATATTTTTAGGGAAAAATTGTTTCTTTTCCGTCTATTTCGATAAATATTGAAAATGCTGTAATAGTTTTCACATATGCTGATAGTACCTTAGAAGTCCTATAAAATCGCGTTGTTTTGGTTTTGAATTGTAAAAATGATTAACGCGAGAAGACTTTGCATGCATAAATATTCATTAATAAAACCACAAAACGACGTTAGTGTCAAAAGAAAAACAATTTTGAAAATATTTTTAATAAAAATTTCCAACATTTTTGAAATTCCTAATATATATTTATTAAACCATTTAAAAATATGCAAATTTCGTGTAAAAATTGTAAGAGGAATCTATTTAAAATGTCTGAAATCCTCAAACAACAATTTACATTTTTAAAGCACCAGTGAAAACGTGGTCCCAATAGTGTACAAACAATTAAGTGTATATGGATTTTTATCAGATAAACTACAAAAATTTCATATATAAGACCTTGCAATTTAAAGTTTCCAATTATTCCTTGTACTGAAAATGGCGTAAATTAATTTTTGAGCTCAGGTTTACCTTAGTTATGGATTAATAGTCTAGCATAAAAATAGAAAGGACTTAATTATACTTTTGTATGAGAAGAAAAATTATTCTTAGAAATGGTTATGGTTATGGAAAGTATAGGGATTCTGAAATCTGCAAAATTTTTTGGAGCTTACTGAACAACAAAGCTTAATTCTGTAAAAATATCGAGAGAAATTTTACTCACAGTACAATATGAAAACCAAAGCAATGATTCCACTTTTAGATGAGCCGTTATATAATAAATAATTTAATGTTCAAAATGTATATATTTTAAAAATAAGTGAACTATTTTAAAGTTTCATGATTATTTTATCGTTTATTTTAACATGTTTGTCCTTCATTTATAATTATTTTTAAATTTGTAATTATTTCTGTTTGTGAGATCCCTGGAAATGTAAAAATCAATCCCGATTTCCTGGGAGCGGTAAAAGACCTGCAAAAGAAAAACTACAGTTAAAATTCCAAAACGGATGATATTGATTGTGGGAAATGTTGTAATCTATAAATGTTCCCAGCAAAAAAAAAAAAAAAGCAAAGTCATTCTTTACAAAAAACACAAAGTAGGGTAGGTAGGTAGGTAGGGTATAGCGCATTATTTATAACTGCTTCGCTGCCCTGTTTGTTAGATAAAAGTGCTCTCAAATTTTGAAGTCTTTTAGTTCTTTAGATATGCCAAATATATATTTACTCGGTGTAGGAGCTTTCATTCTCCCAAAAACTATCCAGCCTTCCTGCTTTTCTCCTACGACCACATCAAATTTTCTCCTTTTTGCTCCGTATATGTAGAAGTGCTAAAAAGGTACCCTTTAAAATTAGGCTTTTTCGTTAAAAATACTACGATTAAAAATAATTCTTTTTTATTTGTTCAAAAGATACTTGGCTACCAAAAAATATTTTTCCCTCTAACCGTTCTAATTTTCGGAAAGTATCAAACACCTGTCTGTTCTTTGTTTTGAGCAGAGAATAATGCGATTAGATTTGTTTTTCTATAAATATTAGTTTTTGAAATATTTATAACAACGAAAAAGTACCATCATACATATTTACCACTTTTTATCCCGTAAACGTTTGAATTTCCGAAAAGTACAAAACACATATTGGCAATTTAATAATTTGGCTAAAAAAGAACCAAAGAGTAAAACTTTTACCACACATACCACCATGTTGTTGGTTTGATTTATTTTCGGATAAGAATACGATTTCAAAATTTGTTTTTTATGCTTTTTTTTTTTTTTTGCTTAAAAGGTTAAAAGGAAGTTAATAAAGTACCAAAATACAATTTTTACACTCTAAATGATCGAAGGCTTAAAAAGTATGAAATTATTATATTTAGTATAGAAGACGATTTATTTTTCCCTGTGTTTGTGGGCTCAAAATTTTGATTTGGAAAGAGAATAGTACCACAGGGTCTTTCCTTAGTGAACTCACCACTTAAAAATATATGTATATCACATTATATTGATGTTTCTAGGTTAATTATTATAAAAAAATAAGAAGTACAATTAGTGCGTGGGTTCTCATCCACATAGGAGCATATACTATTAGTTTGAGATTTCTAGGTTAATTATTCCAAAAAATTCAAAAAGTACCACTTGATAAAAAGAAAAATACCACCAAGTCCGCTATTTTGGATTCTGACTCACTTAGGAACATTTATGTTTATTTTAACTATTCTAGGTTAACTGTTATAAAAAAAATTACAAAAGTACCATTAGAAGAACAAAAAGTACCACAAAGTTCCCGTTTGTGGGCTTTCATCCACATAGGACCGTATATCTTTAATTTCATACTTCAAGGTTAATTATCACAAAGAATTCAAAAAGTACCATTTGAAGATCAGAAAAGTACCACAAAGGCCATATATTTTTAGTTTTATGTTTTTAAGTTCAATAATATAGAATTATTACCCATATAGGACCATGTGTCTTTAATTTCATATTTCTGGGATCAATATTATAGAAAATTTGAAGTACCGTTAAAAGACCGAAAAAAGTACCACATTGGATTCTCATTCAGACAGAAGCATATATATCTAATTTAATTTTTCTATGTTTTTTATAACTAGGGTTTGTGGTGCGGGAATTCCCGTGAATTGATTTTTGCGGGCAATCCTAGTTGTAACAAAAAATTCAAAAATACCAATTGGGAACAAAAAAATGCAACAAATACTCTTCATACGTAAAATATTACAGAAAATTAAAAAAAAAAATACCATTAGAAAAACGAAAATGTACCACAAAATCCCCTTAGTGAATTCTTATCCACAAAGGACAATGTATCTTTAATTTCATGTTTCTGGATTATTAATTACAAAATATTCAAATAAGAACCATTAGAAGAACGAAAAATTTATAAAAATATATTTGTAATTTAATTTTTCTAGGTTCAGTATAATAGAAAAGGTAAAAAGTATCGTTAGAAGAACGAAAAAGTACCAAAAATTTCTTAATATATGATCTTTTTTACTTAAGACCGTTTATGCTTAATTTCATGCTTCTACGTTTAATATTATAAAAAATTAAAAAGTACCATTTGAAGACGAAAAAAAGTACCACAAAGACCCCCTTGTGAATTCTTATCGACAAAAGACCGAAAACTATCATTATAAGCAAAAAAGTACAAGTTCCATTTTTCGCTCTAGAACAGATCCGTTACGTTTGTATTTTCAAAATGCTCATTTCAAATATTAAAAATCTTCCTTTAATTACTTAAGAAAAAATGTGTTTTAAAAAATTACCAAGCTATTTACCGGAATTTTGTCTCATGTTTGTCTTGTTGGGGTGTACTTTTAATTTAAAACACTTGTTTTAATTTCATTTTCAAATTTAAATTTTTCTGATGCAAAATTTTTAATCGAGTTATCTTTTGTTTTCAAAATTTTATAAAAAAAAAAATTTTTCAGGTATCTTGATTTAAATTTTAAAATTTCTAAAAAAAATTCATGTTTCATTGGGTTGATTTTTGTTGTTTTTTAAATTTGTTTAGTTGCCTTAGTTTTTGGAAAATTTTTGGAATATTTTTATGTAGGTAAATTGTTTTTTTTTTTTTTTGAAATTCGAAAATATAGGAAAGAATATTAGACATACTTGTGTTAAAATTTTTATTTTATCATGTAGGTTATGGAATTGGAATTTATTAGATTTTTTTTTTTAAACAATGATTTTGGAAAATAGAAAAAGAGGAGGCATTCAATTTTTGAAAGTCGAAGTACTTGTGAGGAACGGAAAAAAATAAGGAAAATGATATAAACAATTGTGATTGTGCGCGAAATAAAAAAAATTTAAAGAAGAAAGAATAAAAATCCTTTTTTTTTTAGATAACAAGGATATAGAAAAAATATAATAGTGTCAATTAAAAGAACACAACAAGGATATAAAAAGAAATTGATGGAATATAAAAAGAATGTTTTAAATAAAAATATATTTTGAATAAGAAATTATAAAAATAAATAATAACAATAATGTGCGCATAAAGTATACTTATATTTCTAAATATATTATATATAAAATTTAACTTTAAATGCCGTTAATGAAAAGAAAAAGAAACTACAAAATAAAAATAAATCAAAGTATAAGGAAAAATAAACAGGATTCAATGAACAAATTAAAACATGATGACAAAAAAAAAATAATTAATTAAAAAAAAAAAAGAAACGATTTTTTTTTATTACTGAAATAAATCCAACTATTTTGGAAAATTTAATGCTTAGTCATATGGAGTGTCGCTTTTATTAATCTGAGCTGATTAATTTATGGATTAATTCAGGATTTCATTTGTAAAGCTGAATAAATTAATTTAGTAATAATTTTGTGTATAAATAATTTAATTTTTTTTATTATTTTATATAAATTTTAAAATTGTGTTTGTGTTAATTAATTTGTGTTTAATAATTTTTTTAATTTGTTTAAATTTGATTTTATTAATTAAAGAAAAAAAAAAAGCAAATTTACAATAACTTTAAGATTTCTTAGATGCTGATATGTACATGTCATCGTTGGATTTCTAGTCAATATTGTAAGTTTTATTATATAACAAATTGAACTATTTTATACAAATTTAAATTTATTACATTTGTTGTTAAAGATTTTAAATGATAATAACTTTGAAAATTTTGATAGTTTTTTCTATAATTTAATTTAATTTAATTTAAAAATAACATTCAATAAAAGAAAATGTTTTGCTTTGAATAATATTTAAAAGAAAATATGTTGAATTAAATTTTTATTTTCAGTTGTGGAATAGAAGGGGATAAATGTGATAAGTTATGGCAAAATAATTGTGCTCTTAGGGATTATATTTAAAGTTTGCTAAAATATAATCATGGTGGTATACTAATACCAAGGGGTGGGTTATGGCTAAGGATATCTAATATCTCTATCCTAAAAGTATTCGAATCATTGGTAAAGTTGTACTCACTGATTAGAACCCAAAAATTCAGTTGTTTAAAAATCAGTGACGTTACAAATGGCGCCCAACGGGAACATGACTTTTGATTGAAAGGCATCTTTTTGTCAAGCTTGTTTTGATTAATAATAGTGCTTTTGAGAATGAAATGTTTTAGTGATTTTTTTTAATTTTTACATCCTTTGATAACATACGTAATGTATCTCAGTTGTGTGATTAAATAAGTTTTGTTTAAATTTCATATTTCATCATCCTATTTATTTAAAATTTTGATTTATAAGCTGTGATGAATTTGAAAATTGATTTTGGGTTTTGATTTGTTGTCACAATTGTTTTGTCATGATTTAATTTTGAACCTTAATTTTTCACAACTGAAAAATTTTATGAATTGTTTATTGGTTTGTTCTGAAGTGTATTGAATTTACAATTTTTCACATAATTTTGTTTGTTTTTATTGTCATTGAATTTTTTTTTTAATCGCGTTTAATTTTTTTTGTATTTTTTATGACAATTACGATATTGTTATTATTTATTTAATTAAATTTAGATATGGATTCAAAGAAACGTGTCACGCGTAATTTTGCGAAATCGTTAGAGAATATGGGTAAGACCATAAGTATGGAAAATGAATCGGGTCGTGTTGTTAGTGAATCGGAGCTTAATTCTACAGTTAGGCACATCGATGAAAGTTTATTGAGGGACAATCAGGATGATATAAAGATAGCAAATAATTTTTCCGTAGATAGTATTAGGGATATGATATCGGATGTGGTTCAGAGTCAGGTAATGGGCCTTATGACTAATTTGGAGCAGAATCTTTATGTAAGAATGAATGAAACCATTTCTCATCTACTTTCACCGAAACAAAATCCCATAGGGAATGATTTTAAAAATACGGAAGAACGACAATTTAATAGTAATAGACCTTTGGAAATGCATAAGTGGAATGTTTATTTTTCAGGAGACGATAAGGAGTTGAGGATAGAAAATTTTATCCGTAGAGTAGAACATATAGCTTTTTCTCAAGGAGTTTCTCTTCAGGAGGTTGCTAACAATTTGTATATTTTATTGAAAGGTCATGCCGCGAATTGGTATTTTCAATGGGTTCAACGAAATAATGATATTAATTGGGATTCGTTAAAATGTGCCTTATTCGTTCAATTTAAATCTTGTGAGAGCGATTATGATTTAGAGCATCGAATGATGAATAGGTTGCAAAAATATAATGAAACATTTGACCAATTTTATAATGTTATTTTAGAATTGAACTCGAGAATGACTTGTCCAAGATCAGATACTGATTTAATAGAAATAATGAAACGGAATATCTCCAGTAAAATGTTGATATTTGTACATAATTCAATGTCTCAAACTTTACCAGAATTTCTTCTAGAATGTAGACGTGCTGAACGAAATGTTTTGAAAATAGAATCAGGTTGTAATAAGACTATTTTTAAACCTAAAATAAATGAAGTAGAATTATTAAAGGATTCCCTGGAAGTTAATAGTAATGAAGAATTTATAGAAGCATTAAGTCGTGGTAAGCCTTCATCAGATGTTTCTGATATTACATGTTTTGACTGCAAGGAAAAAGGTCATTTTGCGTTTAATTGTACAAAAAAATCAGGACGAGTTTTTTGTTATAGATGCGGTAGAGATAATTATGTTATTTCAAATTGTCCTTTTTGCGTAGAGGGAAACATGAAGAGGAACAGGAAAACCGGGGATCCTGTTCAGTAAATGAAACCCGGAGCTCTGATTTGTTAAATTTTTCACAGAAGGTACAGGACAGTTTTCATGACAGATGGACAAAATACAACGAGATTCGGACGAAAATTTTTAGTGATATAAATAATGCAAATTTAAAACCAGTATCTGACAAAATTTTAAAGACAAGACAAAGACATAAAGAACTTAGGAATGAACACAAAATTATAGATAGTGCGATACTTAGTGGTGAAAATGGGGATATTAGACCTTTTGCAGAAGTGGAACTTTTTGGTGAAAAGATAAAACGATTGTTGGATAGCGGTGCCACAATTTCCGTTTTGGGATTGGATTCAATTGAGTTTTTGAAAAGACATAATGTGGGAATGACGAATTTTAGATCTGTAGTAAGAACGGCAAACGATTCCACAATGCCGATTATAGGTAAAATTACTACTGCAATTAAATTCAATGACCGAACTGAAATGATAACTATATACATATCTCCTGGACTTTCTCAGAAACTTTATTTAGGCTTTAATTTTTGGAAATTATTCGGGTTAGATTTGTCTCTAAATTTAGAAGTTAGTGAAATTGATAATGAAATTGATGAAAATAGACATATATTGACAGAAAAACAAAATAAGGAACTTGAGAATGTAGTAAATATTTTTCCTTCATCGGAAGTTTTGGGATTGGGAAAAACATCGTTAATAGAACATGTTATAGATACTGGCGATGTAAAACCAGTAAAACGTAGGCATTATCCTATTTCACCAGCGAAGCAGAAACTCATTTATGGGGAACTTGACCGCATGATTAGTTTAGGCGTAATAGAGGAGAGTTATAGTGCTTGGTCTTCACCAGTGACTGCTGTTATTAAGCCCAATAAAATTAGACTTTGTTTAGATAGTCGCGATTTAAATAAAGTTACAATTAAGGATGCGTATCCTATTCCCAATATTGAAGGTTTATTGATGAGGCTTGATGATACCTTCTTTATCAGTGCGATAGACCTTAAAGACGCCTTCTGGCAAATCCCATTGGAAAAATCTAGTCAGGAAAAAACAGCGTTTATAGTTGCCGGCAGACCACTCTATCACTTCAAAGTGATGCCATTCGGCCTATGTAATGCGCCGCAGACTATGATGAGGTTAATGGATAAGGTAATTCCTTCTGAATTAAGGGAAAGGGTATTTGTCTACTTAGACGATCTCTTAGTATTTTCTAAAAATTTTGATGATCATATTGTATTGTTGAAGAAAGTAGCAGAATGTATACGTAAAAGTGGCCTTACAATAAATGTTGAAAAGTCGAAATTTTGTATGAAAGAAGTAAACTATTTGGGATTTATTGTAGGTGGTGGTAGTATTCGAACCTCAGACGAAAAAGTAGAAGCCATTAAAAATTTTAAAATTCCACGAACTGTTCGTGAGGTGCGTCAATTTCTCGGCGTTGCTAATTATTACCGGAAGTTCGTTGCTAACTTCTCCTCATTAGCTTCTCCAATATCGGATTTAATTAGAAAAGGAAAAAAATTTGAGATGACAGAAGAGGCTTTAGAAGCAATATCAGATTTAAAGCGTGCCTTAAGTACTGCTCCGGTGTTAGTTCACCCGGACTATACAAAACCATTTATTGTGCAATGCGACGCATCCAATTCAGGTATTGGTGCTGTTTTGTGCCAGGCAGACGATCAGGGTGTCGAAAGACCTATTTATTTTTATTCAAAAAAATTGAATAAATCACAGAAAAATTATTCAATTACAGAACTTGAATGTCTAGCTGTTATTTCTGCTGTAAAAAAGTTTCGTCCATATTTGGAAATGCAGCCATTTAGAGTGATAACGGATCATTCCAGCTTGAAATGGTTGATGAACCAAAAAGATTTGTCTGGCAAACTGGCACGTTGGAGTCTTTCTTTGCAGGGATATGATTTCCAGATTGAACATAGGAAAGGTTCTGAAAATATTATACCTGATGCATTATCTCGATCAATGGCAAATGATGAAATTGTTGAGCTTTCTGAATGAATTTGAAAATGAGGATTATAAATCATTGAGAAAATATTGTGAGGAAAATTTGGAATCACTACCGGATATTAAGGTTTCTGGAAAGTTTGTATACAAAAGAGTAGGCTTTTCAGAAGGAACCCCCCTTTCAGATACCTTAGTTTGGAAATTATGGGTACCAAACTCCCTTACTGATAATTTAATCAAGTCCGCTCATAATACTCCACAAGCTTCCCACGGTGGAATTTCAAAAACTCTATTCAGACTTCGGGAAAAATATTATTGGCCAAATATGGCAATTCAAATTAGAAATTTCATCGGAAATTGTGAAACGTGTAAATTAACGAAAACTCCTAATTTTATAACGAGACCACCAATGGGAAAACAGACAATTACGGAAAGGTCATTCCAGAAACTTTTTATTGATCTTCTTGGACCATATCCTCGTTCGAAGCATGGTAATACTAACATACTTGTAGTTTTAGACCATTTTAGTAAATTTTGTTTTATACATCCTTTACGGAAAGCAGATTCGAATAGTATAATACAGTTTTTGCAGAATCATGTTTTTAGTGTATTTGGTGTACCGGAGACAGTGCATAGCGATAACGGAAGTCAATTTATTTCAAAAGATTTTGCAGAAATGTGTAAAGTTTATGGTATTAAACAGATATTTAGTGGATCATACGCACCTCAGAGCAATGCTTCTGAACGTGTAAATAGGTCAATATTAGCCGCAATTCGATCTTATATAGGTGAGAATCAGACGAATTGGGATGAGAATATTTGTTATATTAACCAATCACTTAGAAGTTCAGTTCATTCTTCCATTGGAATGTCTCCGTACTTTGCATTATTTGGCAAAAATATGATTTTGCACGGTACTTCTTATAAAATTTTAAGAAATTTGAAACATTTGAATGATGGGGAAATAGAAGTTGTTAACCAGCCCGATCAGATGAAACTTATTAATGAGTCTGTTCTTAGAAATTTGGAAAAAACTTACAAAAAGAGTGAACGTACTTATAATCTAAGAGGTTGTAGGAACATCAAATATGAACCTGGTCAGGAAGTTTACAGAAAGAATTTTCAGCAGAGTGACTTTTCGAAACAGTTTAATGCTAAACTAGCTCCAAAATATGTAAAGGCTCGTATTGAATCTGTTCTAGGAAATTGTTTATATAGACTAACTGATCTAGGTGGAAAATTCATAGGTGTTTTCCATGGAAAAGATATCAAACAATAATGTTATGTCTTTGCCCGGGTTTTTTTCGTGGGTCGAGCCACACGCGGGAACATATAAATTGTATACACATAGTCCCAAAACATTTTCTTCATATTATATATTTGTAAATGTTTTGGTTTGTTGGGGTGTACTTTTAATTTAAAACACTTGTTTTAATTTCATTTTCAAATTTAAATTTTTCTGATGCAAAATTTTTAATCGAGTTATCTTTTGTTTTCAAAATTTTATAAAAAAAAAAATTTTTCAGGTATCTTGATTTAAATTTTAAAATTTCTAAAAAAAATTCATGTTTCATTGGGTTGATTTTTGTTGTTTTTTAAATTTGTTTAGTTGCCTTAGTTTTTGGAAAATTTTTGGAATATTTTTATGTAGGTAAATTGTTTTTTTTTTTTTTTTTGAAATTCGAAAATATAGGAAAGAATATTAGACATACTTGTGTTAAAATTTTTATTTTATCATGTAGGTTATGGAATTGGAATTTATTAGATTTTTTTTTTAAACAATGATTTTGGAAAATAGAAAAAGAGGAGGCATTCAATTTTTGAAAGTCGAAGTACTTGTGAGGAACGGAAAAAAATAAGGAAAATGATATAAACAATTGTGATTGTGCGCGAAATAAAAAAAATTTAAAGAAGAAAGAATAAAAATCCTTTTTTTTTAGATAACAAGGATATAGAAAAAATATAATAGTGTCAATTAAAAGAACACAACAAGGATATAAAAAGAAATTGATGGAATATAAAAAGAATGTTTTAAATAAAAATATATTTTGAATAAGAAATTATAAAAATAAATAATAACAATAATGTGCGCATAAAGTATACTTATATTTCTAAATATATTATATATAAAATTTAACTTTAAATGCCGTTAATGAAAAGAAAAAGAAACTACAAAATAAAAATAAATCAAAGTATAAGGAAAAATAAACAGGATTCAATGAACAAATTAAAACATGATGACAAAAAAAAAAATAATTAATTAAAAAAAAAAAAGAAACGATTTTTTTTTATTACTGAAATAAATCCAACTATTTTGGAAAATTTAATGCTTAGTCATATGGAGTGTCGCTTTTATTAATCTGAGCTGATTAATTTATGGATTAATTCAGGATTTCATTTGTAAAGCTGAATAAATTAATTTAGTAATAATTTTGTGTATAAATAATTTAATTTTTTTTATTATTTTATATAAATTTTAAAATTGTGTTTGTGTTAATTAATTTGTGTTTAATAATTTTTTTAATTTGTTTAAATTTGATTTTATTAATTAAAGAAAAAAAAAAGCAAATTTACAATAACTTTAAGATTTCTTAGATGCTGATATGTACATGTCATCGTTGGATTTCTAGTCAATATTGTAAGTTTTATTATATAACAAATTGAACTATTTTATACAAATTTAAATTTATTACATTTGTTGTTAAAGATTTTAAATGATAATAACTTTGAAAATTTTGATAGTTTTTTCTATAATTTAATTTAATTTAATTTAAAAATAACATTCAATAAAAGAAAATGTTTTGCTTTGAATAATATTTAAAAGAAAATATGTTGAATTAAATTTTTATTTTCAGTTGTGGAATAGAAGGGGATAAATGTGATAAGTTATGGCAAAATAATTGTGCTCTTAGGGATTATATTTAAAGTTTGCTAAAATATAATCATGGTGGTATACTAATACCAAGGGGTGGGTTATGGCTAAGGATATCTAATATCTCTATCCTAAAAGTATTCGAATCATTGGTAAAGTTGTACTCACTGATTAGAACCCAAAAATTCAGTTGTTTAAAAATCAGTGACGTTACAGTCTTGAAACTTAAAATTTTACACATGTACGGTTGTATCATCATTATATACATTTTCAAGAATTTGGTATTGGTATTTTATATTTTTTGAGATATAATGTTTTGAATGATGTACTTTATATATAATTTAGGATCTCAATTTTGACCTTTATAAACTTTATATATATCGTTATAAATGTTATACCTTTGCTTTAACGTGAAGTTTAGAAATTATTAGCAATGAAATAAGCACGCCTTTGTGAAGTTTTTAGCTTTTTTTACGTTTTTTAAAACATCATATTTTTGAAAATGTTTATGATTTAAAAAACACTTTAAAATTTGAAATTTTTGTGGGTAGAATTTCTTAAACCAACCCAGCAAAATCTTTGCTCTCCTGGTAAGATAGCAGGTGTAATTGGAATAATATGTACCTAAACGAAAATAAAAGTAACAAAAAAAAAAACCAAAAAAATTCTGCCGTCAGTGAGATTTGAACTTGGGCACAAATTAGCCATTTGTTTTTAATGACTAACGTCTTACTCAGTACACCATTCCGCACATAATTTTCTAAGTGGCAAAAACTGTTTTCTTAGTATAAAATTTGAAATCTTAAATATTTATTGATCAAAATTTATTAAAATGAGATTTTCTTTTAAGTTCAAAATAAAAACCAAACATATTTCTTTTACTCCTTGGAAGAGGATCTTACATAGAAACAATGTCTGATTATAGACATATTATCTTAAAATTTGTATTTAGCACATACTATATACTTTATGTAGACACAATAATATTGCTATTTTTATTAAATACTAAAATTAATAAAAGAAAAGAACAAAATGAATTTTTCAAATGCATTTTTAAAACGTTTCTCCCCCTGCAATTTTTATTTTTTCATAAACTTACAAACTTGTAGTTTTGGAGTTTGAAGGTGAAAAATTTTGGTTTTGAATTAAAAAGAAAAAAAAAAACGTCGTTATGTGTTTTGTTTGAATCAAAAAATGTGACTACCTTTTTTTTTAAAAAAATTCTTAGTTTAAATACTAAAATTGAACAGTTTACAAAATATGAACTATTAAGAAATTAGTTATTTAGAAAAGAAAGTTTATGGTTTTATTTTATTAGTTGGGCAATAATTCTTAAGAAATTCATATTTCGAAATTAATTGATCTAGTTAATTTATTGTTAATGCTTGTCTTAAAATATATTGGAAATGCAAACAAGCGTTCTTGGAAAAGAACAATTAAAATATTTCAAGTGTAATTATGCATGCATGTTTGTAAACAGTGTTGTGGACAAATATGCATGTTAATAATTAAATTACTTAAATTACTTTTTTAAGTATGAACGTTTGTTTGCTTTTATTGTGGACAATGTTTAAAAGGTTTCAAAAATATTATTATTATTATTTTTTTTTTGTAAACATTTAATTTATTTATAATTTAATATATATGTTTAAATGTAAATAAATAAAGAGATTTGCTTTATTGAAATCAAAACATCGAGATTTCATAAGACTTGGAGAATGCTATCAGCGCATATCAAAACTTTCACTGCATATTTAATTTTTCTTTTTGAACGTTTTCTTAAATAGCAAAAAAATTGCTACTGGTAAAAAAATCTGGAAAAATTATTGCGAGTCTTTCAAACTGCCTTTAAGTATACATATGTATATATATATATATATATTTCAATTTAACTTTCGTTTTACAAACATTGAAAAAATCCTCCTAAATTATGGTTTTATGGTTTTTGTATATTTGCAAAATTTACAAATATTTGATCTTTTTGTTAAAAGTAGAGAGTCCATCCCGGGATTCCCGGAAAATTTGATATTTTTCATGTCCTGGATTTAATTTCCGGGAATTTTAAAATACAATTCATTAGATGATTTATTGCATGAAATGTGAGCACTAAAAACCAGTAAGTGAAAAAGTATAATAGATTGAAAGAATCTTGTATACATTTTAAATATACATACGTTATAAATTTGTTAGTAGAATAGACAACATGCGGAATTTGTCTCATATAAATTTGACAAAACATTAAGAAATAAAAAAATAAAAAAAAAATAATAGTAATAATTAGTGAGTCCGACAAATCATTAATTTTTATACAATTTTCAAATTGGAAAGTTACAGAAAATATTCCGCTCATCATTTGTAACATCTTGATAAAATTTAAACTTTCTTCGACAATTGGAACATGAAGCTACACGGTCGTTTCAGTTAATAACTTCAAAACAATTCTTAATTTTATTTCCGCACTAATAATAATCATATATATATATATATATATATATATATATATATATATATATATATATATATATATATATATATGTATATATCGTGACTTGAAATGCAAAAGGCTGTAACCACTGAAAAATCAAATTTTGGTTTTTTAATATATTATAACGGATTGACCCAAACCACATCTACATAAAAAATTTCATAATCCTATCTTCAAAAGTCATAGGCTTGGTTTTATGCTTTACCTATTTCTGTTTTAAGTAAACGATTAAAACATTTTACTTAATTTCTTTATTTTAATGAAAAAATTAAAATTGTGGTCACGGTCTTTTGCATTTTCATAATTTTTTTTCTTCTGCTGTAAAAAATAAAAATGTGTAGTTATGGCCTTTTACATTTTAGATGTCGATATGTACATTAAACGATAGATAAAGAACAATAAAATTAGGATAAAAACGACAAATCATTAATTTTTATACAATTTTCAAATTGGAAAGTTACAGAAAATATTCCGCTCATCATTTGTAACATCTTGATAAAATTTAAACTTCCTTCGACAATTGGAACATGAAGCTACACGGTCGTTTCAGTTAATGACTTCAAAACAATTCTTAATTTTATTTCCGCACTAATAATAATCATATATATATATATATATATATATATATATATATATATATATATGTATATAACGTGACTTGAAATGCAAAAGGCTGTAACCACTGAAAAATCAAATTTTGGTTTTTTAATATATTACAACGGATTGACCCAAACCACATCTACATAAAAAATTTCATAATCCTATCTTCAAAAGTCATAGGCTTGGTTTTATGTTTCAGTTAATAACTTCAAAACAATTCTTAATTTTATTTCTGCACTAATAATAATCATATATATATATATATATATATATATATATATATGTATATATCGTGACTTGAAATGCAAAAGGCTGTAACCACTGAAAAATCAAATTTTGGTTTTTTAATATATTATAACGGATTGACCCAAACCACATCTACATAAAAAATTTCATAATCCTATCTTCAAAAGTCATAGGCTTGGTTTTATGTTTCAGTTAATAACTTCAAAACAATTCTTAATTTTATTTCCGCACTAATAATAATCATATATATATATATATATATATATATATATATATATATATATGTATATAACGTGACTTGAAATGCAAAAGGCTGTAACCACTGAAAAATCAAATTTTGGTTTTTTAATATATTACAACGGATTGACCCAAACCACATCTACATAAAAAATTTCATAATCCTATCTTCAAAAGTCATAGGCTTGGTTTTATGTTTCAGTTAATAACTTCAAAACAATTCTTAATTTTATTTCCGCACTAATAATAATCATATATATATATATATATATATATATATATATGTATATATCGTGACTTGAAATGCAAAAGGCTGTAACCACTGAAAAATCAAATTTTGGTTTTTTAATATATTATAACGGATTGACCCAAACCACATCTACATAAAAAATTTCATAATCCTATCTTCAAAAGTCATAGGCTTGGTTTTATGTTTCAGTTAATAACTTCAAAACAATTCTTAATTTTATTACCGCACTAATAATAATCATATAAATAATCATATATATATATATATATATATATATATATATATGTATGTATATATCGTGACTTGAAATGCAAAAGGCTGTAACCACTGAAAAATCAAATTTTGGTTTTTTAATATATTATAACGGATTGACCCAAACCACATCTACATAAAAAATTTCATAATCCTATCTTCAAAAGTCATAGGCTTGGTTTTATGCTTTACCTATTTCTGTTTTAAGTAAAGGATTAAAACATTTTACTTAATTTCTTTATTTTAATGAAAAAATTAAAATTGTGGTCACGGTCTTTTGCATTTTCATAATTTTTTTTCTTCTGCTGTAAAAAATAAAAATGTGTAGTTATGGCCTTTTACATTTTAGATGTCGATATGTACATTAAACGATAGATAAAGAACAATAAAATTAGGATAAAAACGTGATCATTAATATTGATTTAAATTTCAACTTAAATTACCTCGTAATATCTCGTTCAAATGATCGTAGGAAGTTACAATTGGTCAAGATATAAATGATGTCCCCTTTCATACATTTGGGTATAACACAGTTGCCAGCATAATTCAGTAGCACCAGAAATTTTTTTTATTTCACTACTTAACAAAAATGTTTTATCCTTACATTTATTTACAATGAATAAGCGTAAGTATAAGTGAAACCAATCAGGATCAGGACAAACGTGTGCAACCAGACGTAACACCAGACTCCCCATTTTGCTTGTGTTGCGGTTCTTATATTCTTGGAGCATTTCTTATTTGTGGAATTAGTGTATTAGTTACTAATACTGTGAACTATGGCTGTGATAATTAGTAGTTTCACTGTTATTACTACTGTACCTGTTAATACCAGTAGATTCCCTATGCACTACTTCTGGGACCTATGGCTAGATAACCTACATACTATTACTGAGTTGGGATTTGTTTGTCTGCGTACGACTGCTATCGAAGCTATTACACACTTGCAACTGCATTCTAAAATGCTTTATTTAGGATCCAAGACACGTGACACTCGCATTCCTATTTCTTTTTTTACTTCTTTTTTACACAGCTTGTCAATAGGGCAAGGCATTCCCTTCTTTCTTCCAAAAATAAGCGATTCTTAAATAATAAATACAAATAAATATGCTCTCTTGTGTGAAATGCTATTACAAAAGAGTCTGAAATTGAATTAAAAAGAAAAAAGACATGCGGACTACCTTCATTAACGACACTTAAAATAAGACTAAATAATTTTGAGAAAGTTAATAACACAGTTGCCTTCTATTTTGCATCTAATGAGAGGGAAACGAGAATTATTATCGGATTTTTTTTAAAGGACGCCGAGGCTTTTTTTTGAGGAACTTTCATAGAAGGCAAAGTGGAATATGTTTAAAATTTCTTCGACAAGGTGTGTAGGGATTCACAAAAGTTTGCAGTAATGAAGCACTAACATATTTTCTTGCTGGGTGAAGTAGTACTGATTAATTTGAAGTAGTGATAACGAGTACCCAGCAGGAAAACATGTTAGTGCTTCAGCACTGCAGGTCTTTGCGAATGCCTCCACACCTTTCCGAAAAAAATATAAACATATTCCACTTTGCTTTCTATGAAAATTTCTCAAAGAAAGCCTCAGCTTCCTTAAAAAATAAATAAGGGATAATTATATACAAAATATACACAAATAATATATAAACAAATATGTAACGAAATACTTCGTTGCATCTCCCTCTTGGTTTCTCTTTTTTATATGGGGTGAAAATATGTTATAGATTGAATCTCAATAGTTTTTCTTCATTTTCGATCCTCCCGATTCATAGCTTCTCGAAATCGCTGACAACTGCGTTGGAACTTCGCATCGCTTATCATTTTGTAATTATACGAGAAATAAAATATACATATATTATCTAAGGTTTTAGGTCTTTGAATTTTGCTGCATGGTGTAGGTTTTCTTGAACAAAGCAGAATGGTTTAAAGTAATTTTCTTTAGGTCTTTTCACTAAGTACGGTATTTGAAAGAGCTAGCTCTCCACCTTGCGTTAAAAAAGCCCGACTGAATTTTGTTGAACTCTGTTTGCTTAAATTTAAAGCTAGTGACAATTCGGGAAACTGTTCATCCCATTTGCGTTGGTTATTTCCAATAAATTGGGCAATTATAGTCTCTATGATTCAGATTCCGTAGGGTTCTCGTGCGGCGAATAAAGAGTTGTGAATTGTTGTTTAACACCTAAGGACCGGAAATATTTTTGACATTCGCGACTAATGAATTAAGCTCCATTATCAGTTAGAAGTACATAAGGTGTACCAAACCGTGATCAAATTTAACGGTGGCCTGTCGAATAGCTACGAATTCCGACTGTTTACTGAATTTGTTAAATAATACGATTACAATAGTATTTCTGTGACCTGGACTTGGAGGGCGACCAACGAAATTGGCGCATACAGTGTGTACACATTTTTCCTGCTAGTGGTTGTTGTTGAGGTTTGTATCGTTGACGTACGTCACACTTTCGAACGTATTTACCAATATCGCGAAACATACCAGACTAGTAATATAATTTGGTTACTTTTGCAGTGGTTTTATTTATATTTTACTTATACCGATATGGCCAGCAGTTATTATGTCATTGCATTCAGCCAGAATTCGATGTCTTTCACACTTTGATATTACAAATTTCCAAGCTACTGGATCTTCTTCGTTATAAGACTTAAATCGTAAATATACCTGCGAAGATTCCCGTTGTTGTCGATTTGATAATCAGGAAACCGTTCTGGAGAATTATTTATTGTCTTCAATTTTATTAGGTACTACTAGTCCTCGTTACGCCTACATTTAGCAATTGTTTGAAGAGCAACCGAAGAGCTATTGGATTTCTGGAGAGCGAATCAGCAATCACATATGATTTACCTTTACGGTATCGCACCTCATAGTCAAACCGCATCATTTCAAGGCCCACCGCACAATTCTTCCTGAAGGAGATTGGATTGAGTTCAGCCATTTTAATGACAGTTACAATTATAAAATGATAACCTTCAATGTAGTGTCTCATTTTACGGATTCCCCAGATTACCGCAAAACACTATTTTTCTGTAACAGTATACTTTTTCTCGGAAGCGGAAAGGGTACGACTGACGTATTCTATAACTTTTTCTCCATTCTTCTTAGTCAATAGTTATTCGAAGTTTAACACCTATTAACCGATCGAAAACAACTTTAAGGTTCTTCAAATGATCATCCATAGCTGCCAAGAACTACGATGTCATCCAGATACGCAAATTTATCCAATTCGGTTCCTCTGTGCTTTTCGAAACGTAGCAGGAGCCGAATGCAACCTAAATGGCATTACACGCCACTGAAATAGTCTACAGTCGGGCACTGTAAAGGAAGTATATTCCTTGTTATCTTCTGATATTATTTGCTAATAACCGTGGCGAAGATCAAAACAATTTGCAATTTCGAAATTTTTCTGGAATTGCATTTATTTTAGAAATCAGTTAGTCGATATTGTGCATTCATTTATTTGGCGGTAGTCTACGCAGAGACACCATTTATTTTTTTTTTCCCCGGTAAATTTGGGGAACTATATGGCCCTTTCGAAGATTTAATTCCATCCTCACGGATCAATTCGTCTATCTGGTCACTATTTCGTGGGTAGTATCGTTGTCGTGACGGTGATATTAGAGTGAATAGAATCGAAATGAGGTATTTGTGTTTCTAGAAAAAGTTTTGCTTGTTGCTCTAAAGGGTGGTCCGAAGTCCTTTTTGTATTTTTTGAAATGCTATAAAATGACTAGTTTTTGCATTATAAAAAGACTAATGATATCCAATTAGAGATGATTACCTATGTATTTGACCCAAATTAATGTTCAGTTTTTATCCACTTTAGATTAATTTGTGATTTTGTCTCATAATCTCACTTTTTAATTTGGACACACACTAATGTATGTGCTACAGAAAGGTTTTCAGTTAAATTTAAAATATTTGTACAATATTTTTATAAAGGAGTTATACTAAACCCTGATTTATTTGGATGATAAAATGTCTTTAAATGATTTAGTTTATAGCGAAAACATAACTCAACATCTTCAGTATTAAAACTACACTAATTGAAATTTGGGAATGTATATCCCGTATACTACAAATATATCTTGATATTTGAATTATTCTAAATAACACAAAAGCTAGCCCAAAGCTCAGAATAATTTCTGTACATCAAGTTTTACTATACTTTATAATTTATTAATCAATTAAGTTCAATATTTAGATTTCATTTATTATTATACAAATGTAAACAGTTTTTAAGGCAATTTACTCTTATTTGTATTATAGTGATCTCGTGATTATGTTTCAGTTCAATTTTATGCAAAAATATCTCGCAACTCTTAATTTCCTAACAATATCAGTACAAAAATATAAGAAATTCTACATAAAATCTGTAAACTTTTATAATCAATTAGTCAAATATACATTTACTTAACACTAAATACATAGAAAAAATTAAATTTTGTATTCAATAACTTATTTCTTAAAATCAAATATTTTTTTTTTACTGAAATTGGACCTATCACTAAAATTGTAAATTCAAATACTCAAATACGTAAAAGTTTTATTGAAAAAAACTTTTTCCTTATTAAAATATTATACTATTTATGAAATACAATATTTAAAAATTCTCAGAAATTTCAATTACTTTTGTAATAAAAAATTTGTTGGTTTTAAACAGATGATCAAACAAAATTTATTTTTAATTCAATAATCATATTTATAAAAAAATTTTTAAAATCAGTATATTAACAAAACAATTTTTCTATGTAAATATAATGATTATTTATGTATAAAACACAGAAAATTATTATATTTTTCATCCTCAGCTTTACTTTGTTTGCTTCTTTTAATAATTTTATATACGAGTATAATTACAAGACTCCGTAATCTGTTGGGTAACAAAAGTTTGTGCCATGTTTTGAAGTAAGTGCCAGGTTTTGAAATGAAGAAAGAACATTACTCAATTCGATTTCAATTTGCATTGTAAAGGTGAATATAACATGAACCCTAAAAAGACCAAGATGAGTTTATTACCTAACAGGTGATGGTGACAACTTTGTGGAATGCTTGCTGTTTGATCTATATTGTTTACCTTCAAAATAGAATAACAATAAATGGTGAAATTGAAAATTACAGATTTATTGATTATACTTCGTATTTACCTTGAAAAGAGACTGAAGCTGGGCCCTGTGTATCCTTGCGCAAGTGGTCAATTCCAGAAAATATTATCTTTCGGAAAAAATTTGTTTAATTATGCTCTCGATGTCCTTAAAATGTGTTGATGTCGATGGAATTCTTTTTATTTTTTAGTTTGATTTCTTTTTTTGGTGAAATGCATTACTCACTCAATATTCGTAATCACCATTTTCGCTAACCTGGGCAGCATCATCAGAACCGACTTCTTGGAAATCTCGTTCTAGAACTGCAAGATCTTCACGAACCTTTATAAATTCACCCTCCTCTGTTCATGCCAATGAATAAAAGCTCGTTTCTTAAACACCAAATCAAATTTATAAGGCAAATTACTGAACGCTACTGCTATGCATACTGCTCGACTCTGAAGCCTGTTTGTAACCATTTGGCAAACTGAATGTGATGTTTCGAGTTGATGGCCGAAATAGCGGCATTGATATTTTTGTGTATAACATCAGCATGATACAACGTACCACCAGTAATGTATTTTCCAGCTCGAGAATCACATTGAACCATCATGTTACCCGATTCAAGCATGTAATGGCGTGTTTTTCATGAGGCACTCGTGCGGCCGACACCAATGGGGCATATGCCACCAAGAGGAAATGTATACATGGAAATGTTACCAAATTTTTTTAGAATTTATTCAAGTCCACATTTATAGAGAAATTAATACACATAGAAGCTGTTCTAAATGATTCTAGTTTCTGTATTCTGGATGATGTACATTCAAGCTATTTTTAAAAATTTCGTAAACACTTAGCATCATTGTCCACATTGAAAACACAGTCGGAATGATCCAGTGAAGATGTTTGTTATAACTAAATAATTACTACTACAACCAGTATAATAATTAACACACATATTATTTGGACTTATATCAGTTAGGAATTATAAAAATATGTTTATTAGTTTCTGAGTTATTGCATTTTGAAAATGACAAAACGCACTTCGGAACATATTTTCTTCTAGAACCTCTTCATATGGAGTAACCTACAAGGAACTTATTTGAGCAAAAATAGTTGTTAACATACCGTTACTTTCTTTTTGTTGACCACTAGGAACTATATCAAGTTCAGAGATTTTTTTTATGGAGGAATTCAATACCAATGATTATAAGATCAAAAGTGTTGTTTAGGACCAGAAAATTGTATCGATATACCACGCCATTTAATACGAACCAAATGCTAACGGAGCCCTGAATAGGGACATAGGATTAGTCTGCCATACAAAGTATATTAAAATCAGGAGAATAGTAGGAATTTTGAGTTCTTGAACAATCAAGCATGAGTGTATGGCACCAGTACTGATAATAGATGTAATTTTCTTATTATATATCGTCATCCAGGTACGTAAACCGTAGTCGTCGATATTAAGTACGATAAGAAAAGGATTTTTATTCTTCACGTCTTTTTTTCACAATCCCAGCAAAATAAAATTTGAACGTTGGCACATGTTCGACGTGTATGACCTGGTTCACCACAGCGATAGCACACTTTAAAATCATTATTTGCAGCAACAGCCGTTTGTAGACGCCGAATATTTTTCCGTTTTGTCACCTCTTCCTCACGAATGCTTTCAAATTCTTGAGCCAAAATGATGAGCTCACGAAACTTAGAAAAATCTTGTATTTTTATATAGATTTTATACTCTACGCAACAGATATAAAATATTCTTTCTAGCTGTTCTTGACTAGATAAACTTGGCATTTCACCAGAGTTTCTATGGCCGTGACATAATCTTCGAAGCTCTCTTCAGCACATTGGAATTGAATAGCAGGTGGCAAGCTCGTCAATGCGTTCTAGATAACGAATCTTTTCCACTATCATATTTTAAATTTCATTTAAGAACTTTATCTCAAACTTTGGAATGATTTCCATAACAAATTTCTGACCTCTCTCGGGAACATCTTGGGGAGGATGATCGTGAAGCTCCAGCAATTGGCACCTTTAATTCTTTCTCCGTAGCCTCTACCAATGATCTCGACTTCGCAATATCACTGAGCACAAGGCCTTACAATCCGCGACCAGATGCGATCCTTCTAAAAGACCTCTTCAATAAAAACTGTCAGCAGGTCTTCCACACTATTTAATAAGATATTTTTCTACTTATATAAAATAATTATTTCACATTATTATAAAAAGCTTAAAATTAAAAAAAACAAAAATTCACTATTAAAAAACATATCTGAAATTTTGGCAAAACATCTTAAGTTGAGATAAGAGACTTTATCCAAAAATTTGCATTTTCATAAAAATTATTGATTTTTTCTTTAATTTGTTTAACTGTCCTAAAAAAAATTTAGCTTTTGTTTTATTTCGCCAAAAGTACACAAAATTCAGTTTTTAATAAAATACCTATAATAAAAACTATAAATAAAAAATAAAATTAACTTAGAAAAACACAACCACTCAAACAAAGCATTAAGCAAAATTAAATTAATTATTATTTTTTGGAATGTCTGCTTTGAATTTTAATATTATTTTTCTAACGATTTCTGAACAGTCGATTTTTTATACATAGGTTTGTTGTTGCCAAAAACGAAATATATTAAAAACCTTCTAAGAGAAGGGAAGTCGGAAGTTCTGTCGGATATTTTAGAAGGCATTCTTGAAGGCCTTACTACAGCAGGTATGTTAGAATGAGCGACTGCATCTTAAAGAAGGTGTAAATAAACCTTCTAGAAGACCAGCACGATGGAGGCCCTAAAATTTTTACCGCTGGGTAACTCTTAAAGCTCTAATTAAAGATAAATTGTGAGAATTGAATGCTGATTTCTCCTATACTACTCTTAAACTAAATATTTCCTATTTTTTTATTTTTAAACAAAAAAAAAAAAAAATTAAATTCATAAATATATATAAAAAATTAAAAAAATAATTATATGAAAATAATAAATAAACAAATATGTAACGAAATACTTCGTTTCATGGGTACGTTAAAAATTCTACATTTTTTGGTGAATTAAAAAAAAAAAATAAATTTTTAAAGAGATTTACGGAACTTACTTAATTTTTTTGATAATTTTATAATATAATATAATATAGTATAATATAATATAATATAATATAATATAATATAATATAATATAATATAATATAATATAATATAATATAATATAATATAATTTAATGTAATATAATATAATATAATATAATATAATATAATATAATATAATATAATATAATATAATATAATAATATAATATAATAATATAATATAATATAATAATATAATATAATATAATACAATATAATATAATATAATACAATATAATATAATAATATAATATAATATAATATAATACAATATAATATAATATAATATAATATAATATAATATAATATAATATAATATAATATAATATAATATAATATAATATAATATAATATAATATAATATAATATAATATAATATAATATAATTTAATGTAATATAATATAATATAATATAATATAATATAATATAATAATATAATATAATATAATATAATATAATAATATAATATAATACAATATAATATAATATAATTTAATGTAATATAATATAATATAATATAATATAATATAATATAATATAATAATATAATATAATAATATAATATAATATAATATAATATAATATAATATAATAATATAATATAATATAATATAATACAATATAATATAATATAATATAATATAATTTAATGTAATATAATATAATATAATATAATATAATATAATATAATATAATTTAATGTAATATAATATAATATAATATAATATAATATAATATAATATAATATAATAATATAATACAATAATATAATATAATATAATATAATATAATAATATAATATAATATAATATAATACAATATAATATAATATAATACAATATAATATAATATAATAATATAATATAATATAATATAATATAATATAATATAATATAATATAATACAATATAATATAATATAATATAATATAATATAATATAATATAATAATATAATATAATATAATACAATATAATATTATATAATATAATATAATATAATATAATATAATATAATATAATATAATATAATATAATATAATACAATATAATATAATGTAATATAATATAATATAATATAATATAATATAATATAATATAATATAATATAATATAATATATTATAATATAATATAATATATTATAATGTAATATAATATAATATAATATAATATAATATAATATAATATAATATAATATAATATAATATAATATAATATAATATAATATAATATAATATAATATAATATAATATAATATAATACAATATAATATAATATAATAAAATGTAATATAATATAATATAATATAATATAATATAATATAATATAATATAATATAATATAATATAATATAATATAATATAATATAATAAAATGTAATATAATATAATATAATATAATGTAATATGCAAAAATATCTCGCAACTCTTAATTTCCTAACAATATCAGTACAAAAATATAAGAAATTCTACATAAAATCTGTAAACTTTTATAATCAATTAGTCAAATATACATTTACTTAACACTAAATACATAGAAAAAATTAAATTTTGTATTCAATAACTTATTTCTTAAAATCAAATATTTTTTTTTTTACTGAAATTGGACCTATCACTAAAATTGTAAATTCAAATACTCAAATACGTAAAAGTTTTATTGAAAAAAACTTTTTCCTTATTAAAATATTATACTATTTATGAAATACAATATTTAAAAATTCTCAGAAATTTCAATTACTTTTGTAATAAAAAATTTGTTGGTTTTAAACAGATGATCAAACAAAATTTATTTTTAATTCAATAATCATATTTATAAAAAAATTTTTAAAATCAGTATATTAACAAAAACAATTTTTTCTATGTAAATATAATGATTATTTATGTATAAAACACAGAAAATTATTATATTTTTCATCCTCAGCTTTACTTTGTTTGCTTCTTTTAATAATTTTATATACGAGTATAATTACAAGACTCCGTAATCTGTTGGGTAACAAAAAGTTTGTGCCATGTTTTGAAGTAAGTGCCAGGTTTTGAAATGAAGAAAGAACATTACTCAATTCGATTTCAATTTGCATTGTAAAGGTGAATATAACATGAAACCCTAAAAAGACCAAGATGAGTTTATTACCTAACAGGTGATGGTGACAACTTTGTGGAATGCTTGCTGTTTGATCTATATTGTTTACCTTCAAAATAGAATAACAATAAATGGTGAAATTGAAAATTACAGATTTATTGATTATACTTCGTATTTACCTTGAAAAGAGACTGAAGCTGGGCCCTGTGTATCCTTGCGCAAGTGGTCAATTCCAGAAAATATTATCTTTCGGAAAAAATTTGTTTAATTATGCTCTCGATGTCCTTAAAATGTGTTGATGTCGATGGAATTCTTTTTATTTTTTAGTTTGATTTCTTTTTTTTGGTGAAATGCATTACTCACTCAATATTCGTAATCACCATTTTCGCTAACCTGGGCAGCATCATCAGAACCGACTTCTTGGAAATCTCGTTCTAGAACTGCAAGATCTTCACGAACCTTTATAAATTCACCCTCCTCTGTTCATGCCAATGAATAAAAGCTCGTTTCTTAAAACACCAAATCAAATTTATAAGGCAAATTACTGAACGCTACTGCTATGCATACTGCTCGACTCTGAAGCCTGTTTGTAACCATTTGGCAAACTGAATGTGATGTTTCGAGTTGATGGCCGAAATAGCGGCATTGATATTTTTGTGTATAACATCAGCATGATACAACGTACCACCAGTAATGTATTTTCCAGCTCGAGAATCACATTGAACCATCATGTTACCCGATTCAAGCATGTAATGGCGTGTTTTTTCATGAGGCACCTCGTGCGGCCGACACCCAATGGGGCATATGCCACCAAGAGGAAATGTATACATGGAAATGTTACCAAATTTTTTTAGAATTTATTCAAGTCCACATTTATAGAGAAATTAATACACATAGAAAGCTGTTCTAAATGATTCTAGTTTCTGTATTCTGGATGATGTACATTCAAGCTATTTTTAAAAATTTCGTAAACACTTAGCATCATTGTCCACATTGAAAAACACAGTCGGAATGATCCAGTGAAGATGTTTGTTATAACTAAATAATTACTACTACAACCAGTATAATAATTAAACACACATATTATTTGGACTTATATCAGTTAGGAATTATAAAAATATGTTTTGAAAATGACAAAACGCACTTCGGAACATATTTTCTTCTAGAACCTCTTCATATGGAGTAACCTACAAGGAACTTATTTGAGCAAAAATAGTTGTTAACATACCGTTACTTTCTTTTTGTTGACCACTAGGAACTATATCAAGTTCAGAGATTTTTTTTATGGAGGAATTCAATACCAATGATTATAAGATCAAAAGTGTTGTTTAGGACCAGAAAATTGTATCGATATACCACGCCATTTAATACGAACCAAATGCTAACGGAGCCCTGAATAGGGACATAGGATTAGTCTGCCATACAAAGTATATTAAAATCAGGAGAATAGTAGGAATTTTGAGTTCTTGAACAATCAAGCATGAGTGTATGGCACCAGTACTGATAATAGATGTAATTTTCTTATTATATATCGTCATCCAGGTACGTAAACCGTAGTCGTCGATATTAAGTACGATAAGAAAAGGATTTTTATTCTTCACGTCTTTTTTTCACAATCCCAGCAAAATAAAATTTGAACGTTGGCACATGTTCGACGTGTATGACCTGGTTCACCACAGCGATAGCACACTTTAAAATCATTATTTGCAGCAACAGCCGTTTGTAGACGCCGAATATTTTTCCGTTTTGTCACCTCTTCCTCACGAATGCTTTCAAATTCTTGAGCCAAAATGATGAGCTCACGAAACTTAGAAAAATCTTGTATTTTTATATAGATTTTATACTCTACGCAACAGATATAAAATATTCTTTCTAGCTGTTCTTGACTAGATAAACTTGGCATTTCACCAGAGTTTCTATGGCCGTGACATAATCTTCGAAGCTCTCTTCAGCACATTGGAATTGAATAGCAGGTGGCAAGCTCGTCAATGCGTTCTAGATAACGAATCTTTTCCACTATCATATTTTAAATTTCATTTAAGAACTTTATCTCAAACTTTGGAATGATTTCCATAACAAATTTCTGACCTCTCTCGGGAACATCTTGGGGAGGATGATCGTGAAGCTCCAGCAATTGGCACCTTTAATTCTTTCTCCGTAGCCTCTACCAATGATCTCGACTTCGCAATATCACTGAGCACAAGGCCTTACAATCCGCGACCAGATGCGATCCTTCTAAAAGACCTCTTCAATAAAAACTGTCAGCAGGTCTTCCACACTATTTAATAAGATATTTTTCTACTTATATAAAATAATTATTTCACATTATTATAAAAAGCTTAAAATTAAAAAAAACAAAAATTCACTATTAAAAAACATATCTGAAATTTTGGCAAAACATCTTAAGTTGAGATAAGAGACTTTATCCAAAAATTTGCATTTTCATAAAAATTATTGATTTTTTCTTTAATTTGTTTAACTGTCCTAAAAAAAATTTAGCTTTTGTTTTATTTCGCCAAAAGTACACAAAATTCAGTTTTTAATAAAATACCTATAATAAAAACTATAAATAAAAAATAAAATTAACTTAGAAAAACACAACCACTCAAACAAAGCATTAAGCAAAATTAAATTAATTATTATTTTTTGGAATGTCTGCTTTGAATTTTAATATTATTTTTCTAACGATTTCTGAACAGTCGATTTTTTATACATAGGTTTGTTGTTGCCAAAAACGAAATATATTAAAAACCTTCTAAGAGAAGGGAAGTCGGAAGTTCTGTCGGATATTTTAGAAGGCATTCTTGAAGGCCTTACTACAGCAGGTATGTTAGAATGAGCGACTGCATCTTAAAGAAGGTGTAAATAAACCTTCTAGAAGACCAGCACGATGGAGGCCCTAAAATTTTTACCGCTGGGTAACTCTTAAAGCTCTAATTAAAGATAAATTGTGAGAATTGAATGCTGATTTCTCCTATACTACTCTTAAACTAAATATTTCCTATTTTTTTATTTTTAA